>CM070785.1:53099531-54319531 GCA_036346955.1 Dipus sagitta
AACATGAGTAACTTACACCATACACTCTATAAATCCTAATTGTATTAATAATCAGCTATTATTGAAACAGGAAACAATGCCATTTAGAATGACGAGTGATATATATTTCCCTATAACTCATCCCAGGCATTTTTAACATATCTTATATTTGCAATATACCAGTTATAAGATCCTTCAATGTCTAACTAGAGTTTAAAAATTATTTTTTCTGTTTTTTGAAATTACTGTTGGACTAGAGGTAAAATTCTCAGTATTCTCTCTGAGCAGGAAGAAGGGATATCACTGGGACACTGCCCAAGGAGCCACTTAAATAGAAACATTAATATTAGGGTGTGTAACTTGACATTTGGTTTTTGTCCTACTTCAGAAGTTGTTTCATTTGAAATGAAACCCACCACCAGACATACCACTGCTTTACACCAATGCTTCTAGAAATTGCCTGTAGTATTGTTCACTAGGTGGAACTGGACTTGGCATTGTCAAGTACCCAGAGAACAAGTATGATTTCCATTGTGTGTCAAATCTGGGGAAAAGAAAAGTAAAAGTCAAATATACAAAACAGAGAATAAAGCAGTAGTTACTAGGGAGATAAGCAGGAGACATATTTGGAGAAGTTTAGTTTAGGGTATTCAAAGTAGGAGATATGTAGAAGGAACAAGTCTGGAGATGTAATATATGTTATGAGGACTATAGGTAATAAATTTATACTTCATTTTGGATTCTTTCTAAACAAGTAAATTTAAGTGACTCTTGCCTAACAATGATTTTTTTTTTCAAAAGAAGGAAATGAAATATATGGAATGGATGAGTATGCTATCTCATTTCTCTATGGTAGCATTTGCATTACTTATATACATCCTATTATATTTTGTGCACTATCTAGTCACACTAATTGGTTTATAAATAAAATTTCTCTCAATTATAATGCATATTTACTCATCTAATATGGTTTATGAATATAGTTATATTTTCTGACATATCTCATGACTATTTTAGCATGGCTTAAAAACATCTAGTCCTTGGATTGAATATTCCTTGTCAATACAAGAGGATTTGACCATGGTTATTTTAATATTACCCCTGAAGGAATCAAAAACATAAGAGAGCTCTTCACCTGATTACCTGAGAGTTAGTTTACAGCCAAGTTTGGGATGATAACTTGTCACTGTCAGTGATGGGAAGATAGTCATGTTCTGTGTTCCCGTGGAGATTTTTATTATAATTTTCTTGTATTAATTCTTAAAGTCTAATCAGCAGTTAGTCAGAGCGCTGTTGATGCCAATAGCAAACAACAAATGAGGCAGTTCAGCAGTCACCGTTCTTTCTGACGCCTTCATTTCTGAGATATACTTAAGGGGGGTGCCTGATCAGTCAGTCATTGTATTACCTCTTAATGACATAGTGAGTTCTGAGGACCCCATGGGATCCATAAGGCCAAAACTTTTCATGAAAACTGAGCATAAGCCTTAGGTTGTAGATCAGTTGGTAGAGTGCTTCCCTAGCATACATGAGGCAGAGTGGAACTTAAAGATTATGCTTGGCTATATAGTGAGTTTGAGGCCTGTCTGGGACATATTGAAACCCTATTAAAAATATTAATTTCATTCTTTTCTTTTTGACATATTTTTCCTATAATAAGTGATATGGTTACCATATTCCTATTGATCTTAAAAATATGAATAGAACCATTATCACATATTGAGTAAAAAAGAATTAAAATCAGTTTAAAAATTGTACATGATCTTAATTTCATTTATTAATTTTACAAGGCTGAATCTAATGATAACTTTTAAAAATATTTCCTCTAGAAAATGAAGGAGCTATTATTTGTTTTCTACTGAATTATAAATTATTATCTGCTATCTTTCATAAATAGCTTAGCTTATGGTCTAATTTATCTCAATTAGTCTGTGAGTTACTTCAATAGATGAATGCATTAATTTTAATTGGGTAATGACTAAATTGGATAGGTATCAGCCTTTTTATTTTGCTTAGTAAAAAGTGCTCAATAACACCACAGCAACCTAATTCATCTTTAACTTAAATTCACTTTTATCTGATACATAAAAATATTTAAATTGTGTAATTTCTTGAAAAAAAAATAAGCCTGTACCAGGTCTTTTTTTTTTTTTTTTCTTTTACTTAGGATGTTAAAATTCAGGTACAAGACAAACTATCAGATTATCTAAAACAACTTTCAAAGAAGACTGAACTTTGGAAAATTACATCATAAATAGTTCAGTATTTCTTTAATAATGAATTTTACCCCTCAGACTCTCATGTGAACAGGAAATCATGACTCTGTCCACTCCTGATTAGAAAAATCTGAGAGACAAAGACACCTTCTTTGTCTTATGTTTCTGTTTGTAAAATGGAAACCAAATTACAATTTTATCATAGGATTTTTTGTAAGGATTACCTAAGATCATAGAGATACCTTGTCATTTGACTGACATGAAGGTTTAGCAAAAGCTAGCTATAATTATTATAATCATTTTATTATCATTATGATTATCTCTAAAGTTCAATCTTATAAAAGAAAGGAGCATGAATCCATTTTTTACTTAAACCATATAATATTAAGAGTTCTTCAGTTTCACACCTGTTTTATAAATGCACCTATAATTATTATTATAATTCTGTAGGAAACCAGTCACCAAGATCTTAGATGTATGATCTTTCCTTAGAAATACCTTGGAGATAAATGCTACTCACTTTTGGACTGGAATTCTCTACCTTTTTTTTTTTAATGAAAGAAGCATGAAAAATAACCAAAATATCATAAAAATTATTCTTTCATTTCAAGCCCAGAAAAATCCATATATGCTTCTAATGTACTTTGTAACTTACTAATTAAACTGAGCTTTGAATTTATCAAGACAATAATTCAAAGAAAACTTCAGGTTGTGAAATCAGATTCTGATTCCAATTAGTAATATATGTGAAATAATTTTAAAAGAAGTATAAAATGTTCACAAATAAAATCTGTGTAGTGATAGGAAATGTGAAAAGTATTTTCATGCCTCTTGACTTGTTCATGTTTTTATAATTTTAGATAATGCTAAATACAACTAGGCATTTGTATACTATTCATTTCACATATACCTTAATAAAGTGGATTTCTCGCCTGTTTCATATATCTCCACAACTGTTAATGTATAATACTCACACATTCCAAGTTTTTAAATGAACCATTTTGCCCCTAATTGGCCAACTGTTTTGAATTTTCACAAGGCTTCTAATTTTTCCACGAATCCCAAGGATTTTATAAATTCAAATCATGATGAGATCCAAATTGTAGGGAAAGGAAAAGTACTCCCTCAAATTGCCTTTAATGTCTGAGGGCTCAAAGCTCCGCAGGGAGAGTTAGTGCATAGGACAAATTAGCACTCACCCTTTGCATGTTAAAATTGCTGTCAAGGAACAGTTGTTAGTTATACATAGTACCCAGGGCCACTCTCCCTTATTGATCTTAGTCCATTCAGCAAGGGAAGAGGAGATTCTCCCACTAACGTTGTCTGGGTTTGGTTTCCTCTGTGGAGGCCAGGTTCCATGTCCTCTTCACTAGCCCAGGCTGGCCACATCCCGAGAAATCACGAGAGGTCATTCCTTGTCTTGTACCCAGACAGTTTCTTCAGAAAAAAACACAGATCGCCCCATTCCTCTTCAATTCTAAAAACAAAACAAACAAAATGCTACTCATTGCTTTTCACCATGTGGCCGCTAAACGTCCCTTGATGTACTGCATCCATTAATAATACAAATTTTCTTGAGTAAGGAGCCATTTACACAGAGTTCAAGACCTTTCACGCCCTTCGCATTTTATTGTCTTCATCCAAACCCCTAGGAAGTGGTCACACCCAGCCATCGTCCTATCGTCCTAGCATGAATCACTGATGGAATTGAAGATCAATGGAGATATCAAAAAATAAAAGTCATGAGGGAAACCCCATGTGTGAAACGTAGATTCAGGTCAGTTCGAGAGGAACTCTGAAGACCGGAGGACTTGAGCAGATCCCGCTGGAGTCATTCTCTGGAAGGAACACCGGAAGTGTAAGGCCCATTGGTCAGTATTGTTGGAGGCTGACTGGGGACCAGTCTAACATTAAAACACACACACACACACACACACACACACGAAAAAACCTTCCCATTGCAGACACACAGACCCTCACACTTTGGTGAGCTTTACCCTTTTACCGTAAACAAGGATGTGAATGGCTAAGGTCTGAAAAAGGTATAATTTCACATCACAATTGTAATCTTTTTTAGCTCACTATGAAGAGCCACGTCAGATCTTCCACTGGCTCTGGTGCAGAGAAGAGAGGTAATGGGGATAAAAGCCTACAGATTTCTCCACTGACACTTATTTTACAGGAGGAAAAGGCTGGGCCAGGATTTTATCTGACCAGAAGAATGGGCCTGCTTCCCACTGCGCACCATTTATCTTCCTGTCATGTAACCTGTCATGTTTAAAGAAAATACAAAAGCAAAATCCACACACCGGGAATGGAGAAACACCTGTGAAAGTCACAACCCAGGATCATAACACCACTGAGAACTGATTTTTAACATAGCCTCATGTTGCCCCCATATTTCTCTATACCACCTTCCAAGCATAACAGCAGTGTGTTACATTTGGAAGATTTGTATGACCCAGAATCTACGGGAGAAGAATCTAGAACCTCCAAAGTCAAGAGAGGAGACAATACTTACAGAAAAAAAAGAAAGCAGGTTCAGGGAATCTGAAACCTGGAATTTGTACTACTGGGACCAATTCCTAGCAATATTAATATGAATATAAATTATATGCATGTATACCTCAGTCTTTATTGACTATCTCACCATGCCCTATCATCAATAACAACAACAAAACTTAAAAAGGTATAAAAAAAAAACAAAGAACCTAATTCATTTAACATATAGTCACTGAATTTTTCAATCAGGGAGTTTAAAACTACTAACACTAATATATTAAAGGCTCTTGAAAGTACATGTCAGGGAAAATCCAATCTAATCCAGAATAATAAAAATGTGAGGAAATAGAAAGGAAATGTGTTGTATAGTAGGTTCCTTCAAATTGAAATTTTCCCTCCTGTGAAGAGGAAGGGTATTCAAGAAGTCAGTTCTGGGAGAACTGAAACATAAATGGTCACTTGAGCAGGCCTTAAGGTTATAGGAATGACAAAGCACAGAATTTAACCAATGTTAATTAGAAACTGAAGTATTCCATCCAGGAGAGAGGAAAGAAGCTCAAGTAACTCACAAGTCAAAGTTACCAGACTCCACTTCGAAGGAGAATCTCCACTTGTGCTGCCTGCAAGCCATATAGAATGAAGGAGACTCCTGGACCTGCCCAGCTGATCGCAGGTTGTGCACCTTGCTCCAGACACGCACCTTCTGAGCTGTTGCCGAAAATTGGAGAAGGCTTTTAATGATGCAGATTTGCATTGAAGCAGTTATGGTGAGATGAAAATTGGGTGTGGGGGTATGATTCAGGTGTCCTCCATAAACTTAGGTGCTCTGAATGCTAGGTCCCTACCTGATGGAGATTTGGGAATGAACGCCTCCTGGAGGGTGTGTATTGTTAGGGGTGGGACTATGGGTATTATACTCATGTCCCCGTGCCAGTATCTGGTACACTCTCCTATTACTGTTGTCTACCTGATGTTGGCCAGGAAGTGATGTCCTCCCTCTTCTCATGCCATCGTATTCCCCTGTCTTATGGAGCTTCCCCCTTGGGCCTGTAAACCAAAATAAACCTCTTTTTCTCCCCCAAAGCTGCTCTTGGTTGGGTGATTTCTACCAGAAATGTGAACCTGATTGTAACACTGGGGTAAGGAAATTTAGAGGCTCTTTCCTCAAAGTTATGTTCTGATCTATACAGACTTTTGAATTGGTTATGTCCTGTACTGCATAGGCTTTTATACTGACTGACATTGTAGTTTTGTACCGTTTGGAGGCCATGATCTACATTGCAGCTCCTATTGTAATTCATCCTATGCATCTTTTATCTCTACAAAGCAGCTGCAGGCATCTGTCTGCTAACTAACATCTTTTTCCCCCATTTCTGTAAAACTTGCCTATTTCATACTCAAGGTCTCGGGCACTAGGCTGGGGTTCTGAGCTCTGAGAATTAACAATAATCAAAATAAGATAAGGTATATAAGCCCTGAACCATCATGAGTCAGGATCCAGGATTTGGAAGAGATTCCCCTGGGCCCTTGCTGGTGTGAAAATAAACTGCTGCTCCACTCAGTCTCTGTTGCTGGTTCTATGAGCCGTAGTTTTCCTTATCAATGGGAGATCATCATCCAGGATGGGATGGCACTTCTGAGTGATGTGGCTGCTTTTGAGTCTCCATTGCTCTGTAAGAAGCCCCTTACCTGCTCAATAAATTGGGTCATCAAGACTGGTTTTTGTGTAATATTATGTTGGTTTGTTGTCCATGTCCTAGATGGGGTGAATAGATGAGTGTTTGCTCCACCCAGCAAAATGTGTTTCCAAAATAAAATGCTACATCAACAAAGCTGTAACTGAAATGAATGTCTTTAATGGACTCATAAGTTGAAATGAAGCTAGTAATAAACAAAGGAACTTAAATATGTCTCCATAAAAATATGTCAACATTGACATGGAAATCAATCCACTTCTGCCAATCAATAAGCAACAACAACAACAACAACAACAACAAAAATACCTGGATCTCAATATATTTTCACAAGAGACATTATTATGTATTATACAGGGATATATTTTTGGTTATAGATAGAATCACATTAGTTGAAAATTAGAAATCATTTCTTGGTCTCCAAAGACAAGATGCTTATTCACAATATCCACATATTTGGAAACTTATTCAGTAGCCAAAGTCTGATTGGCTGTTGAAAAAATGTGGAATTAGCTGAACAACCTTGAGAGTTAGATTGGTTTCCAGCACAGAAGAACTTCTACTATACTCACATATCCCCCAACAACTATACACCCTCCAATCGTGAACAGTGTAAGCTACTCATACACCCTCCAGCAGTCAAGCCTACTTTACTTACACACCCTCTAGCAATCAACAGTATACTCCTCATATGTCCTGAAGTGATCAACAATATACTTCTCACAAACCCTCCAGCATTCAGTAGTATACTCCACACACACCCTCCATCAATCAACAGTATACTCCTCACACACCCTCCAGCAATCAACAGTATACTCCTCACACACCCTCCAGTGATCAACAGTATACTCCTCACACAACCTCCAGTGATCAACAGTATACTCCTCACACACCATCCAGGGATCAACAGTATACTCCTCACACACTCCAGAGATCAACAGTATACTCCTCACACACCCTCCAGTGATCAACAGTATACTCCTCACACACCATCCAGGGATCAACAGTATACTCCTCACACACCATCCAGGGATCAACAGTATACTCCTCACACAACCTCCAGTGATCAACAGTATACTTCTCACACACCATCCAGAGATCAACAGTATACTCCTCACACACCCTCCAGGGATCAACAGTGTACTCCTCACACACCCTCCAGCAATCAAGTCTACTTTACTCACACATTCTTCAGCGATCAACAGTATACTCCTCATACACTCCAGAGATCAGCAATCCTGTTCTATCAGGGAATGTTGTATCATCCAAATGTGATGTACATATAAACAGCTGCAAAAAAAATTGAAGTTCTGAAACATGTGAGCAAACAGATGAGACTGGAAAAAGAAACCTACTATGGGATGTAATCCAGGACTAGGCAGACACAAACCCCATGTTCTTTCTCATCTGAAGATCCTTCTAATCTTTGTATATAATGCAGACATGGGAGGGTGAGTATATTCTCTGAATCGAGATAGGAGACCTTGAGAGAGGAAAAGCAGGTAATGAAAAGTGGGTTGGGAGAGCAGAAGGAAATGTGGGGGTTTGGAGAGATGACTTACTGGTTAAGGAACTTGCCTGTGAAGCCTCAGGACCCAGGTTCAATTCCCTAGTACACACATAAGCCAGGTGCATAAGGTGGAACATGCATTTGGAGTTCATTTGCAGTGGCTATGGGCCCTGGCACATCCATTCTCTCTCTCAAATAAACAAATAAAATTAAAAAAATATTTTGAAAAAAGAAACATTGAATTTGAGAGCGGAAAGGAGGTTATGGTTGGGTGGAGAACATAAATGGGGAGAGAAGGGAGGAAGTGTAGGGAAGGGAAACAAGCAAAAACAAAATTTGTTGGCAAAATATTATAATGAAACATAAGCCACAGCTATTAATTAGGGGACAAATATGCCATAGTTATCAATATCTACTCTCGACTATTTGCTGTACTGTAATGGTCAATTAAGTGCATGTCTCAATTTCGTAGTATGAAAAAAGTGCATTTTCACAACTACATTATATTCCCTGTAAGATGTTGTGAATATTAAACATAATAAATGGTATAAAATCAAATATCTCTGAGAAACGAAATATCCAGCCCTCTAAAGTTTGAGGTGGGGAACTGACTAGAAGACAATGAGAGGTTCCCAATCTATATGGTCATGTCAGGTAAACATGCCAACTCTGACCCCAAATAACTCTTCTACTAATTTTCACCTTTGAAAATAGATGCTCCACATTTATACTCCATTTAGACTTCCCAACCATTCGAATGAGGCATAAGTGACAACAGTAATAAATGTTATATCTTACCTGCCAGCATGAACTCTAAGCCAGTCCTAAAATAAACCCATTGGAATTGACACAAGTTGACAGATTACAATAGAGTCTGGAGGAAGGAGAAAGTTCTGTGAAGCCCAAACTTTGGCAGCTTCTTTTGGGTTTTAATACCAGTTACTCGCCAAAATCCCACTTGATAGATGAGAACAATTTGTCTTTTTGGACATTCATGAATGAGGCACTGCAGACACTGAATTATATATGCAGAGGTGAAATTCTCTTTTCATATTTGAATTTGGCAGATGAATATGCAAGTGGAATTAAGTGTCCCACATGTCTTGCCAATTTAAACCACAATAAATCTAAATGCTCTGATTAGTTCAACTAAATCACAGTCTCCCACACAGAAATATTCCATATCTGACTGTTCTTGAAACTGATGATACCAAAAGCTTCTTTTAAAAATGCACATTATGATCACATTTATTATTGAACACTTCTACTCCAAGGAATAGAGTTGCCATTCCAAACCCCTGCATGCACATATCTGAAGTAAAATTTTGAGATGTTTCTGATATTTGAAGCATTTGAAAATAACAGATTGGAACATCAGGGAGCATTACAATGACATTAGCAACTGTGAGTTTGCATAAAGAAATAGCATTTTAAATATTGTTCATGTAAACCTACTGAGAATTTGATGACCAAAGTGCATGTAACCAACATGAAAATGATTACCCACAGCCTAAGACTGGTTACTAGACACAAGTATATATACAAATCTATAATGTCCAAGAGATCAAAAGACATTTAAAGACGGATATCCTTCTCTATCTAGAATGAAGTGTCCTAAATCTTATTGAAACTTACATAAAAAAAACACCCATGGAATTAGACAAAAGAATAAGAATTCTTGGCTATTTGTCATTGGGTTTTGATTTTTTTCTGAATGCTATGAGAGTTTTAGTCACTATAATTAAATAAGGACATATTGGGATATTACTTCCAAGATACAATTCTAGTCACAATATTATGACCCACTTGAAGAGCTAGAGAAGAAAGACAAGCTTCTTGAAGTGAAAATTATGATATTAAACTAGACTACTAACAATAAAATTTGATTCAAGGGAATGATTTGAGACACACATGAGAAATGAAAATGACAAGAAGTTATGTGGGAGATAAAGGAGAAAGAGAAAAACAAAGAAAGATTCATTCATATTATATACACTTTCAATAAATGCCATTGTAAATTATTAATGATATTTCAAACATACCTGTGCATAGGACCACTGACACAAAAGCACATATATACTAGCTGTACACTTACATTGAAAGAATCTATCAGTGCCCTAGTGATAAACATGGGTTTGTCAACTACTTATTGCAAATACAGATTTAGATTCAAGAAAGAGTAGAATTGCAAAAAGTATTCTGGACTCAATCAGAGTGAACATTTATATTTACATAAGTTTGTCTGAATATATTCCTATGGGTAGTGTTAGAAAAATGAAGTGGAGAAGCAAAGAATGCTTTTGTGGAAAAGTTATCTTCATTAAACTTAGGCTTTGTAATCTCTTACAAATTTTGATATTTTTTCACCGAGGCTCTGAGTATGATCATAAGATGTAAAATTCTGGAGGAGTTAATCAAATATTAATATAAGAAAAAGGCTTTCCAGCAACCTTCCAACAACATCTAAACTTTGGAAAATACACTGTTAGTAATATTCAGTGCCCTAGCCTATTGCAAGAGCTTTTATAGAGATATTTACCCAATACATCTACATGAATGGATTTGAAGGCATGATGAATATACTGTACAGTCACACATTGCATAAGCATGATTATGTCAGTGAATAACTGCACAGTGCTCTTCTCAAAGGAATGCATCAGTTCTGGAAAAATTCTTTCACCTACTAACGTGGTAGCTGTGGTTATATCTTAGCAAAAATGTATTACATTTCTCATGGTATCAATTTCAACAAACCTATTGAGCTCCCAGTTGTATAAACATATAGAAAATACACTTATGCACAAAGTCTAATGCTTGATGATAATAATGATATCATCAATTATATGTCACTAGCTATGCATTTTAATTTTATCAATTTTAGAGCATAATCCTTCTATTATATCTGAAAAATTACTGTACAGCATATTACCTTGTTTGTGAAATGTACCCTTATACATCTCACATCCACTTGTATCTTCATTATTCCAATGGACCATCTGGAAATTGACCTACACTCTCTATGTTTTATGTAAATTGAGACTCATGTTCACACAAAGTTGACATTGTTTAAGGAATCACTTCTCAAAATGGATAATTGCTGTTAAGTGAAATTTTCTATCTAGTGTTTATCATGTGACTTTAAAGTAATAATGCAAAACAAAAATTTCAGTGTCTTCAGGAAGTTTGGAATATAATAGGGTGGTATAACAAACTGTTATTTTAATCTTCCTTTTAGAAGAGCATGCAAAATGAAATATAAATGTGGCTTTTGGATTGCTTTTACCTTAGTGTTTAAGTAATACTTCATTCTAGGATGTTATAAATTATATGTTACTCTTTTCACATTACACATGTATGTTCATTAGATAGATGAAAGTTCTTCATATGTTTGTGTATAAATCTGTATAGCTGTGGCTGTGTAACAAAACACAAAACCCAAATAAATGTATGATAATAATGTATTATACCCTTTAGGGCAAAGGCTGAATTTTGACAAAATTCTTAGAAATATAACAAATGATGTGAATATGTGCCAATTGTCCTGCAAAATACGGACATGAGAGAATGTTTGATTGCATTTTGCTGAATTCTCATGGGAATTCCTCTTTGAAACTAGTTTCAGAGACATTTACTAGTGACTTAAGAAGATTGATCACAATTAGTTTAAATTCATGCCTTACTTTAACTCTGAATGGGTTTTTCTGAAGGTGATAGCTCACCTTATTTACCAGATTTAGACCCAGAAGGCTTTTTCCTATTACGGACAATTACATTCACCCCTGTAATATAGAATAGTGTTTGCAGTGTGGATATTTTAAGCTTGCTCTAAAATACCTGAAGGCTCTTTTAAGGCTTCTATGCTTCACCCAATTCAAATTCATCATATTTTTATTAGCAAGCTTCGTGTCAGAAAAGGCTTAGACCATACCAAAATTGAGTACAAAGAAGAGTTCCCATATTCTTCCTTCTCATACAATCAAGTACAGCTTCAACCCCTATGGGAGTCTCTTTCCACAGTGATAGATCTGTTACAATCAATACCATATTGATATACTATTACTCAAAATCCATAGTTGCATTAGGGTTACCTCATGGGAGTTTTCAGGAGAATTTTCCCTGGTGCCTAAGATTCTTGAAAGTTTCCTTTGAAATATTTATTTGTCACTTGGATTTCTTCTTTTAAAACTATCTACTCAGATCATGAACCCATTTTTTTAAACTTTTCTTATTGAAAACTTCCATAATTACAAAATTAAACCATGACAAGTCCCTCCCCTTCTCAACTTTCCCCTTCACTAACCCACTCTCCGTCATATTCCCTCCCTCTCTCCATTATTCTCTCTTTTGTTTCGATGGCATCATCTTTTCCTCCTTGTGTGGGTCTTTTGAAGGTAGTGCTGGGCAGCGCCAGGTCATGGAGACTTAGGCTAGTTTCTGTCTGAATGATTGCATTGTGAGCAGCCTTACCCTTCCTTTGACTGTTGCATTCTTTTGTCCACCTCTTCCATAATGGACCCTGAGCCTTGAACAATAAGATAGAGACATTTCAGTGCTGAGCACTAGTCCATTATTTCTTTTCAGCACTATGGTGTCTTTTGAGTCACCCCAATGCTCACCGTCATCTGAAAAGAGAAGCTTCTCTAACCAAAAGTGAGAGTAGACTTAACATATGGGTGTGGACATTAAGTAAAGTGCTTAAAGGGCAGTTTAGTGTCACAATATATGTATTTAACCAGACAAGAGCAAGCATTACACTCCTAGGGCTCATGATCTCACCCACCATAGGCAATTGATTAGGTTTTCAGTACCAGGCATGTATTCCCTCCCATGGAGCAGGCCTCCAGTCTAATTAGAGAGCAGTTGGTTTTCCCCATAACAGACATGACACTATTTCAGTCATTTGGCCTGGTCGGCCAAACTTAAGGCTTTCAGGGTCCACTGTTTCACCAGTGATAAATTCTGTCTCCCATAGGGCTGCATGCAGTGCAGCTTTTTCCAGCTTTTTGTCTACTGGTCTATAGGAAGGAAGTTTTCAGCTTAGCTCAAGCTTGATTTCTCAGTGACTTTATAACCCAGACATGTAGAGTCTGTTCTTACTATCTAGTTCTGGTGTGAAAGCAAGAGCCTTGGCAATAGCCTGTAATCTTTTGCGGGCATCAGGGACCTCCTTGGCCAACAACTCACTGGACCCTATCCCATCACTGGCACTGAATTTTTTCTAGCAACAGGATATGGCTTCTTGACGTGCCATTATCCAAAAAAGTAGGTTTACATGTAGCTTATTCACAACATCTTGAATTTTGATTAACACTACCAATACCCTTCTTTTACTCAATCTCTTCTCATGACCTTGATTAGGCCATTGCACCCGTGGTAATCTGTTCATCGACTTACATATACACACAATACCATCCCTTTTAGTCCACCTCTCTCCTTACTCCCTTATAGCCCTTTTCAAGCTAACTGGCTTCTGCTACTGATTTTTATTCCAACTCACAAACATGTCTAAAGATTTGTAGCTAGGATCCACATATGAGGCAGAACATGTGGTGTTTGCCTTTCTTCATCTGGGTTACCTAACTTGGTATAATCCTTTCCAGATCCACCCATTTCCCTGCAAATTTTAAAATTTCTTTCTTCTTTACCCCTGTATAGAACATCATTGTGTGAATGTATCACATCTTCATTGTCCACTCATTAGTTGAGAGACATCTATACTGGTTTCATTTCCTAGCTACTGTGAATAGAGGCAATAAACATGGTTGAGCAAGTTATCTGTAAGGTAGTGAGAAGAGTCCTTAGGATATATGCCTAGGAGTGCTATAGCTATGTCATATGGTAAATTTATTTTTAGCTGTCTCAGGAACATCCACACTGATTTCCACAATGGCTGTTCCAGATTATATTCCCACCAACAGTGTAGAAAGGAACCTCTTCTGCATCCTCACCAACATTTATTGTCATGTGTTTCCTTGATGATAGCCATGCTGACAGGAGCGAGATGGAAACTCAAAACAGTATTAATTTGCACTTGCCTGATGGCTAAGGATGTAAAAAGTTTTCTTAGATGTTTATAGGCCATCTGTATTTCTTCCTTTGAGAACTCTCTATTTAGTTCTAATTGGGTTGTTTGATTTCTTATTATTTAGTTTTCTGGATTCTTTGTATATCCTAGACATCAATCCTGTGTCAGATGTTTATCTGGCAAAGACTTTCCTCACATTATGTAGGTTACCTCTTTCCTCTATTCACAGTGTCCTTTGGTGTACAAAGCTTTGTAATTTCATGAGATCCCAGTGGTTGATTAGTGGTTTTATTTCCTGAGAAATTGGGTTATATTTCAGAAAGTTGTTATTTTTCTTCTAGCAGTTTCAGAATTTTAGGTCTGATATTAAGGTCTTTGATCCATTTGACTTGATTCCTATGCATGCAAAAATATAAAGATCCATTTTCACCCTTCTACATATAGATATCCATTTTCCCAGCACCATTTGTTAAAGAGGCTGTCTTCTCCAATGAATATTTTTGGCAATTTTGTCAAAAATCAGATGGCTGTAGCTGCCTGGATTAATATCTGGGTCCTCTATTCTGTTCCATTGATCTATGTGTCTGTCTTTGTGCCAGTACCATGCTGTTTTGTTACTGTGGCTTTGTAATATAGCTTGAAATTGGGTATGGTGATACTTCTAGCCTTATTTTTGTTGTTCAAAATTGTTTTGGCTATTCAAGTGTTTTTTTTTTTTGTGTGTGTGTGTGTGTGTGTGTGTGTGTGTGTGTGTGTGCTTCCAAATGAATTTTAGGATGTCCTTTCTATTTCCATGAAGAATGCCATTAGAATTTTGATGATGATTGTATTAAATGTGTAGATTTGTTTTGGTAAGATTGCATTTTCACAATATTGGTTCTTCGAGTCCAAGAACAAGGGATGTCTTTCCATTTCCTACTGTCTTCTGAAATTTCTCTCTTGAGTGTTTTAGTTTTCATTGTAGAGATCCTTCACTTCCTTGGTTAGGTTTATTCCAAGGTACTTTTTTTTTTGAGGCAATTGTGAATGGGAGTGATTCCCTGATTTCATCCTCAGTATTTGTTATTCATATATAGGAAGGCTACTGATTTCTGTGTGTTTATTCTGCATCCTGCTTTGTTGCTAAAAGTGTTTATCAGGGCTGGAGAGATGGCTTAGTGATTAAGTTGCTTGCCTGCAAAGCCAAAGGACCTCACTTTGATTCCCCAGTACCCACATAAACCAGATGCACAAGGTGGCATATACATCTGGAGTTTGTTTTCTGTGGTAGGAAGCCCTGGCATGCCCATTCTCCCATTCTCCCTCTCTCTCTCTCTCTCTGTCTGTCTCTTTCTTTCCCTCTTGCAAAGAAATAAATAAAAATAAGAAAACATTTAAAAAGTGTTTAAGCTCTAACAGTTTGCTTATAGAATCTTTAGGGTACTTTATATGTAGCATTATATCTGCAAATACTGATAATTTGATCTTTTCCTTTAAAATTGGTATCCTTTTTATGTGTGTCTCTTGACTTGTTGCTATGGCTAAGACTTCTAGTACTATATTAAATAAAACTGGGGACAGTGCCACCCTTGTTTCTGATTTTAATGGAAAAGTTTCAGGTTTTCCCCATTTAGTATTATGTTGTTTGTAGGTTTGTCATAAATAGTCCTTATTATATTGAGATATGTTCCTTCTATTCCCTGTTTCTTTAGGACTTTTACCATGAAGGGATGTTGGATTTTGTCAAATGCCTTTTTTGCATCCTTGAGATGACCAAGTGATTTTTGTCCGTTAGTCTATTTATATAGCATATTACATTTATTGATTTGCATATGTTGAACCATCCCTGAATCTCTGGTATAAACCCTACTAGATTAGGTTGAATGATCTTGATATATTCTTGTATTTTTTGGCCAATGTTTAGTTGAGAATTTTTTGCATCTATTTTCATGAGAGAGATTGGTCTGTAATTTCCTTTTCTGTTTCTGTCTTTGTCTGGTTTTGGTATCAAGGTGATTCTGGCTTCATAGTACGAGTTTGGTAGTATTCCTTCCTTTTCTATTTTGTGGAAAAGCTTGTGAACCATTGGTGTCAGTTCTTCCATGAAGGTCTCGTAAAATTCACCAGGGAATCCATCTGGATCTGGACCTCTTTTAGTTAGGAGATTTCTAATGAATGCTTGGATCTCCGTACTTGTTATAGGTCTATTTAAATGGTTTATCTCATCTTGATTTAATTTTTGTAGGTCCTGTAAATCTATGAAATTATCCATTTCCTTCAGGTTTACAAACTTAGTGGGATATATGTTCTTTAAGTTTGTCCTTATGATTTTTTGAATTTCTTCGGTGTTTGTTGTAATGGTGCCTTTTTCATCTCTCATTTTATTAACTTGTGTCTCTTTCCTTCTTCTTTTGGTAAGGTTTGCTAAGGGTTTATCAATCTTGTTTATCCTTTCAAAGAACAAAACCCAAACCATTGTTTCATTGATTCTTTTTTTTTCTATGTAATTAATTTCTGTCCTAATCTTTATTATTTCTTTTTTTATTTCTGTATGAATTTTGGTATTGGTTTGTCGAGTTTGGTGAAAAAATGCCACTGGAGTGTGAAATGGCATAGAATCTGTATATTTTCAGTAATCTTTATATTTTCTATGATATTAACCTGCCTGTGTGTGAGCATATAAAGTCTTTTCATCTCCTAGTGTCTTCTTCATTTTCTTTCTTTAGTATCTTTTTCCCCCTGTGTATTTATTGAAGGTATTGTTCACCTCCTTAGTTAAGTTTATTTCCAAGTAAATTTAAAAATATTATGAATGGGATTCATTTTTCCTGACTTCTTTCTTGATGAGATTATTTTTGCACTATCAAATCGCTATTGGTGTGTGTATGTGTATGTGTCTGTCTGTCTGTGTGTGTGTGTGTGTGTGTGTGTGTGTGTGTGTGAATTGTGTATCCTGCTTTTTTGCTGAAAGTCATTATCAGGCCTCAATATTTTCAGGTAGAATCTTTGAGATCTTTTAAAGCATTGGTTCATCTCATCTGCCAATAGGGAAAAAATTGATGTCTCTTATGCCCATTTGTTGTATCTCTTTTATTCTTTCTCTTGTTTGCCCAATATATATTCAATAAAATTGGAGAGAATGGGCCCATTTGTCTCACTCCAGATTTTAGAAGATATGCTCTTCTTTTCTTCATTTAGGATAATTCTGGCTGTAAGTTGGCCATACACAGCTTTTTATTTTGATGAGATGTCCTTGTACTGTTAGTTGCCTCAGTTTTTATCATGAAGTGAAGTGGAAACTTGCCAAAGGCATTTTTCTTTGCATCAACTAAGATGGAGATGTGGTTTCTGTCTTAAAGTCTACTAATGTAATTTGCATATTTTAAACCAACCTTCCATCCCTGGAATAAAACCAATGTGGTCATGGTTTATGATCTACTTAATATGTTCTTGAACTCTACTTGCATGAATTTTTTTCAAGGAATTTTACATCTATGTTATTATAAAAACTGTTTTCCAATTTTCTTTCGTGTGTCCTTAAGTGATTTTGCTGATAATGCTGGTTTTGTAGAATCATTTTGATAGTGTTCATTTCCTTTTATTTTGTGCAACAAGTTTTCTGAGGAATGATGTTAGATCTTCCTAAAAGATTTAGAAGGATTTGACATTAAATTTATCTGTTTGAGGACTTTAGGTTGTTTGTAACTATTTGATTTAACTTCAGAACATCATATGTGTCTCAGAACATATCAACTTTTTGTACAATATACATCTTTAGGAATGCAAATTTTCAAAGTGTTTTCCAATGATTCTCTTCATGGAATTCATCTTTCAGTAATTTGGTTCTTTATTCCTTTTTGGGGGGTTACTTTTTTAAAATAGCAATCTTATTTGTTTGATTCTATATGTTACATAAGTTAAATCTATTTTATCTACTCTAAATAGGAGGTTTCTATGTTGAATTTTACTTTTGATGACCTACTTAGAGATGATGGTGAGGTATTAAAATCACCTACTAGTTGTAACAGTTCCTACGTGATCGTTTACATTCACTAATGTTTGCATTTTGAAATTTGGAAGCACAACATTTGGTGAAGTTTCCTGATATTTTTACATATATATATATATATATATATATATATATATATATATATATATCGGCATTCTTTGTGTGTTATAATAAATATTAGGGTTTACATCTATTTGAGATCAGAACAACCATGCTAGACTGCTTTCAGTTCCTGTTCTCTTAATAGATTGATTTATATCCTTAGTCTCTCAGTCTATGTGTGTCTTTACCAGCAAGCTGTGTTTCTTCTAGATGACAAACAATTGGATCTAGTTATTTAAACAATTCAGCCAGTCCACAATCTTAAATCTAGTTTTTAAAAATATACTTTTTATTTGTTTACCAGCAGAGACAGAGAGAAGAGAGGCAGACAGAAAGAATGGACACACCAGGTCCTCCAGCTATGGCAAACGAATTCCAGATGCATGTGCCAGTTTGTGCATCTTGCTCTATGTGAGTACTGAGAAATTGAACCAGGGTTGGCAGGCAAGCACCACACCCACTGAGTAATCTCTCCAGCCACAAGTCTACAATCTTTATTGATGAGGTAGGGCCATTTACATTTAAGTTTATTACTGAGTTACTTAATAGTTCTTATAATAATACTATTGGTTGTTTTTCTCTGCTTCATTTATTTTTTTTTTAATTCTGCATTTTCTTTTCCTGTCCATGTAGAGATTTATTGGTTTAATGTATATGGCATGATAGACTCCTTCTTCATAGTGTCCTTTATTCTATAATTCTTCTCATGAAATTTAGTATTTTATGAACTCTTACAAGTGAGTCTGTCTTCCTTCATCCTCTCGTGGTGTACTTGTCTAACTTGTCTTTATTTCTCCATCAATTTTACAAGATACACTGTCTTGGTTGGCAGCTATTTACTTTTAGGGCTTGTAATATATTATTTCTTGCTTTTTCTGGCTTTAAGGGCTGCTGCTGAGAAATTTGATCCTATTTTGATGTTTTGGCCTTTTCATGCAAGTTGTCATGTTTCCCTTTCAGCCTTAAATATTAATTATTTTTCCTTTGTATTTTTGACATCTAGATTATGAGATGTCATGTAAAGGTTCTTCTGTGGTCATGGTTACTTAACGCTGCAAATGTTCCTTATCCGTTGGATAGCCACCTCTTTGTCTCGATGTGGGAAAATTTCTGCCATAATTTTATTGAATAAATTCTCTAAGACATAGTATCCTTTTGGTTGACAAATTTGCAAACAGTTCACTTATTTATCTTTATGAATATGTTAGGTAGGACATTTAAACTGATGTTGAGTCTCTATTGCACACAGGGACACCCTTGTCATCTTCATAATGAGAACAAAAACTTTCAGTCTTCTGACCATTAAGTATGTTGATATCTTCTTCGAGCCTAGTCCAAACAAAACTCTCTCCCACCTTCATTAGCCAAATCTCACAATCCAGAGCTCTTACTATACTCAGGTCTTTCCTCTACAACCAAAATTGTCTATCAACCTGTGCTTACAGCACTGCAAGGCATCTCTAAGGGCAAGGCTTCAAGTTCTTCCACATTCCTCTTGAAAATCACTGCCAAAAGGCCAAAGCCACACAATTAGGTGTCCAGCATCAATCCCTCTCCTCAGTACCGAGTCTATTGTTGCAGTCAGGATTGCATTGCTGGCAGAAATCACCCAACCAAGAGAAGGTTGTGGAAAAAAAAAAAAGGTTTATTTTGGCTTGCAGACTTGAGAGGAAGCTCTATGATGGAAGGGGAAAACAATGGCATGAGCAGAGGGTGGACATCACCCCCTTGCCAACATAAGGTGGACAATAGCAACAGGAGAGTGTGCCAAACACTGGCAAGGTTAAACTTGCTATAATGCGCATAAGCCCACCCTCAACGTACACTGCCTCCAAGAGGCATTGATTCCCAAATCTCCCTCAGCTGGGGAACCTAGCATTCAGAAAACCCAAGTTTATGGGGGACACCTGAATCAAACCACCACAGGCAGAAACATGTAAAAGTTGGAACAACATATTATATTTTAGGTGAGTGTATCATTATTTTTCATATAATATGAATACGACTAGGAAAGAATAGATGAATGACACGAAATTCTCAAGGGCACAACCCTCTGAGACACACTGTACAGCACTAGGTCCTTCCCATTGCATCAGCAGGTGGTCCGAGCAACATTGGTTATCAAAGTATCCAAGGAAATGATGTTCAGCATTGTGCCTAAGCCATACCGGTTCCTAGTACCTAGTCACAGCATCTGTCAAAGTATCACAATGTAAGAATTCAGGCATTTTGCCAAGAAAGCAGAACTAGCTCTCATTGCTGCAAAATCCCTCTAAATGAACTAATTTTTATTTGTTTGCAAGCATATAGAGATAGAAAAGACATACACACACACACACACACACACACACACAGAGGAGAGAGAGAAAGAGAGTGAGAGATTGAAGATGGGCTTGCTAGGGACTTCAGCCGCTGCATAAAAACTCCAGATACATGAGACTTTGCAGGTAAGTACCTTAACTGCTGAGCCAAGTCTCTAGTCACTCCCCCCCCCCTTAGTTCTTAATAGAAAAGAATAGGAAGACATTGAGAGAAAAGTGTAAAAGAACAGCGTATTTAAAGAATTGTTTCAGAAATATCGACTTGTGGCCTTATCAAAGAGGAGGAACCGGGCCATGCTCCCATTGTAACTAATTCAAAGAGTGGACAAAGTATAGCAACAAAGGTTACCAGGTACTGGACAGTAGATAATGGATGACAATGATGCTGAAGAGAATGACTCAGGTGATCCCTGTATTTGCCCTGATAATTTACAATGAAAGTAATGTGTGGCACAGAAGACCTAACCCAGAGACCCACCAGAATCCATAGTTGAACACCTTGCCTTCAACACTCAGATGGCTGTTATTTTCAGATATTTTTGGTGCATACATATTTGTTATCAAAATTCACTAAAGGGCTGGGGAAGTGGTTCAGCAGTTGAATGCACTTGCTTGCAAAGCCCGAGAGCTGCAGTTCCGCTCTCCAGTACCCACACAAAGCTCCCTGCACAAAGCGACATATGCGTATGGAGTTCATTTACTGTAGCAAGAACCCTGGAATGCATATTCTGCCTCTCTCCCCTTGCAAAAATATAAATAAAATAAAAAGTTGCTAAAGATCTTATTAAAAGATTTTTTCATATTTCTTTTAAGAAGCTGAGAAATGCACTATATCCTAAATGACCTGCTTCAATTCTCCCAGGGATTATTATGTGACATGAATTTATGACCCTCACGTGTGTATGTCACTTCTTATCAGGCCCATGTGTATGATACCATATTAACATCTCATTCTCACACAACAGCACACAAACCTTTCTTCCTAAAATCAAATAGACACAATTCAATGAAACATTTAGGGCAACAAAATAGATTGTTATGAGCAAACAAAAACTGTCCTTTCAAGTCCTCTTATCCTAATGACACAATCTGGCAGAGACTTGCTCAAACAGGTTTGAGTCAGACAGATTGTTGTAGCCAATTTCTGCTTGCCAATACATATAAATATTTTGAGTACAAAAAATGTCAGAAAGAAGAGAAAGAAGAGGGTGAACTCATAGTAATCCACTATGTCCTGGTTCCTGCTCCTCTGAATATTGCTTTTCTGGGAATGGGATAGTGGGAGTTAGTCAAAGGCAATTAACATTTAATAGAGCTAGCCGAGCAGTTACGGGGCACAATGAAGAAAAAAGATTATGGAAGATTCTTGTTCACACGTCACCAACCATAAGACCACCCAGGGAAGACAGAGAAGCTGTGGTCTCACTTTTTTTCAAAGGTGGAAACAAAATTGGAATTTATGCACTGAATGACTTACTTTCTCATTGCTCTGACGAAATAACAGACCAGAAGCTGTTTAAGGAAGGAAAATGTTAATTATCAGCTTTTCATTATAATCAGAAGTCTATTGCAGTGGGAAAAAAAGGTGGGGGCAGAAATCCAGGATCGCACAGCCCAAAAGAGAGAGAGGGAACTGCATGTGGGACCTTAGTACAGAGACCTCCCCAAGTGACATGCTTCCTCTAGCAAGATTGCCCATCCTAAGGTGGAATTTGCAGATCTGCACTATCTCCTGGATATTAGTATCAAGACGCATGAGTTCTATACAAGACATTTTACATTTAAGCTACCATAGTCATTAAGGAAGGATAAGAAAGTAGGGGTATATACCACAACAAATATGACAGTCAAAAACTATATGAGTCAAAGGTTGGCTGATATTTTCCCCCTGGAAACCAATACTGGATGAGATGTTCAAGTGTTAACTTAGTAAGTAATCATTAACAGGTCATTCAAATGCTCACCTCTACCAACTTACAAGAAAAGGGGAAGTTTTATGTTGATTTATTATGAGACAGACAGAGAGAGAGAGAAGAACGGACAATTCAGGGTCTCCAGCCCCTGCAAACAAACTCCAGATACATGTGCCACCTTGTATATCTGGCTTATGTGTATTCTGGGGAATAGAATCTGGGTCCTAAGGCTTTACAGACAAGTGACTTAACAGCTCACAAAAGGATAGTGTTAATGCAGTACTTGCCTGCCAATCCGTGTGTCTATTGATATGACTTTATGCATGAACACCTTGATTAAATTCACTTACCACACTGCAAGGGAAATAATTATGTTTTCGAAAGAAACCTGACAGCCGGGCGTGGTGGCGCACGCCTTTAATCCCAGCACTCGGGAGGCAGAGGTAGGAGGATTGCCGTGAGTTCGAGGCCACCCTGAGACTCCATAGTGAATTCCAGGTCAGCCTGGGCTAGAGTGAGACTCTACCTCGAAAAACCAAAAAAAAAAAAAAAAAAAAAAAAAAAAAAAAAAGAAAGAAAGAAACCTGACAATCCAAGAGAAATTTAACTCATGAAGTATTTTGGATTTCCATATTAGTCAATAAACCTATGCATTTCAGTTTTAATATGGTTAAATAGAGACAATACTAAAAATCTATATACCATTTACTTAAACATGAACTTTGAAACTGTTCTCAGTGTCAACCATTTTTTGAATACCAGTCAAGCTTTCAGTTTTGTAAATTCTCTTTCAAATTTTGTGATCCTAGATAAATAATAATTAAAGTTTTTCTGTTATTCTTTTGTTTCAGATTGGTATGTATATGAAAATGTGGCTATTTTGTGAATACTTATATATAATGCAATGAAATAATTCTGTGACTGCTTACTGTGAGATTCTCTGTTTTATAGTACTTAATATGTGCTAATCCATTTTTTAGTCTTTCTTTAATCAAATTAGCAACAAAAGGATAATTTTCAGCCTAGGCAATAGTAACTAAAATACCTTGTGATATTTTCTGTTTTAAATAATCTGCTGATTATATTAAAAAATTCTGTCTTCAGATCCACTGCCTTTTGAGGTTAATTTTTTTATGATTTTAAGTCAAAGAATATATTTTGAAGCCTAACCAGAAATTGATATAAAGTGCCACATGCAGAGGACATTATTTTTTTTAATTTTATTTTATTTGAGAGAAAGACCCAGGAAGAGAGAGAATATGGGCTCACAAGGGCATCCTACCACCTCAAATGAATGGTAGATACACATGTCACCTTGTACATGTGGCTTTATGTGGGTTCTGGGTTAGTGGACCCCAGTTTTCCAGCTTTCAATCTTGGCAAGCAAGCAAATGTCTTTAACAGAGAAACCATCTCTCCAGCTCTCCTAAAACATTATTTTTTGAGGGTTTCAGTATTCAATGAAAAATCTTTATCAGTGAACACTATTAAAGGAGAAATAGATAGTTAATGTAGTCTTACTAAATAGTACATATCTTAAGGTTTGCAAAGATTTTTTTAATATCAAAGTTTAATTAATTCAGTTAACTGCTTTGTGCTCTTGCATTTAGCAACTAAGAAATTGGAAAACTAAATATCCTGAATTAAATGTCTCAAATCTGCATTGCAAAATTTGGAACAAACATCATTTATGAAGCCACATTAGCAATTGGCTGGGAAGATAGTTCTTTGTTTTTATCAAATATAATAAAAGAACAGCAAATAGTTCTTTTCATTTTAATCAATTTGTCTAAACGACTAACAATATCATTTTTCCAAAATCATAGTTCTACTGAGAGAAACACCAGATTGCCACTAAATTATATTCTCCCCCAGTGCTTAATTCGTCAGTACTCTTATTTATTATCTACTTCCATCCAATATTGTGAGGTTGTAGGGAGGTTTATGGGATTGCAGCAAGAATCATCTTAAAAAACATAAAAAGGTATCTTTATCTTTGAGATGATTGTTGCTCTCAGCTTCACTTTGGCAGACAGTCAAAGTCTTGTGGAAGCCAGGATTTCTCCTTTAAAGGTTTCCTACACGAGTCATAAAATAATATGAATATGTTAGTTTGGTTTTTGCATATTTTTTGGTGGTACAGCTGGTGGCTAGAATAAATCACTTACATTGATGCTTAGAAACATTCAAACTTCTCTTGAAGAACTAATATGGCTTTTGATGTGACTTTAGGTAAAATGCTGCTTACAAAAAAAAAGTTATTTCTTCAGTCTCATACTTTCCCTATGTTCTTTCTCATGTTTACCTAAACATCTCGAGTCACATTTTCCTCATTTTCATAATAGCCATGACTGACTGTTATTGTCCATTGTCTTAAGGCTGTTGGAATGATCGAAACTGATCATGACTTGTGATGTTTCCAAAATATCTCTGAAGGGAACTGTTCTGTTTGGCTCTGTGTAGTTTTTTTTTTTTTTTTTTTTTTCCCAAATCGGTCAATATGGATTATTTTGTGTGAACATGACACCACTTAGTAATACTTGGAAGTATTTGCAAACGATGCACTACTTTCTGGAATGAAGAATGAAGAGCTTAAATGCAAGATATTGAAATTACTGGAATAATAATTTATTTTAAAGTGCATTAAGTAGAGTTCTATACATAGGCTTTTAAAATTAAAAAAAAAAAAAACTCCCTGTTTTATTCCAATAGCCATTTAGATAAGACCAAGCATGAGGGAATATTATTGGTAGTTTCCAACACTTTCACTTTCACATCTATTTCTACCAGATATGAAATTATGAGCACTTATGAAAATGGCTTTACTTTTCAAACATTTGGTTATGTTAGTTTGTCATATTAAATGAAGAACCCGGTTCCTTCATAAGGATTAGTACAGACTTTAGAAAGCATTGGAAACAATCACTTGGTTCTCAGCAGAAACTAAATAAATGTTATTTTTTCATTTTTCAGTTGAGGGGAAACAAGACAGATTAGTGTGTTTTCCCATCTCTATGTAATTTTCATGCCTTAGGTTTCATGTCCTTATTTTGATTAATATTTATAGAAGGATTCTTGAAGAGTAAAATAAATCACATAACCATAACATTTATCAGACCAATGAAGCCCAGTATATTTGTTTAATGAAGACACACAGATCATGTTAGGCAACAATTTTCTCTTTCTGCATTAAAATCACATTTTAAATAGGATATGCATGTAAAAAACATTTCTTTAGATCACAAATCTGAAAAAAAGTCTATGCCAGGAAACAAATCGATTACAATGTAATCATAACAAAAAAATATTTCCTTGTCTATAAAGACATTCAGGATTATTATTAATTTGAAGTTTTTGCCAGAATTCAGGTGTATCAATTTGTTCCTTTGGTTATTCACTCAAAGACTGATAACACAAAAATCCCATTGTGTTCCAGTGGGAGCCTTATTTCTTGAAGGATTCTAATTGCTTTTGGTCACAGAAGACAGACCATAAGTCTAAGTTATAACCATGCTGTGTTGTGTTAAAGATTCAGCCTAAACACTGTCCATTCCTTGGTGCTATAAAATTAGGTTTTGCAAATGCAGAGAGAATGCAGCATTTATAACCAAGATATATAAATTAATAAAATAAGCAATGTTCCTATTATTCTCTTATAGTGCATGTCATTTACATTAATCATAAGGATGCCATTTTAATTTTTATCTAATAAACATTTATTATGCAACTATTATACAAGGGTGGCACTTGTCATAATATAGTGGATATGATCCTTTTAATCCTAGAATAATTAGTGGAGGTGTGAGACATATCACAAACACATGTACAAAGTAGAATGGTAAAGCTCTATGACCATGGACAGATTAGTTTGAAGCAAAGGGGAAAATAATTGGGCTTAAGGAAAACATCTCTGAAGAAGAAGTTCAATTTAGAACGAGATCAGATTGAAAGAGTTAGAGAAAACCAGGGGGTGAGGTGAGAACGAGCTCGTAGCAGACATCCTGTGTATCGAACAGCCCTGTGCAGTTATTACAAGGCCAAGGGCATCAGAGAGAGTGCCCAGGGAGGCTTTGGCAGTAGATGAAAAGGTGCGCATGGATGTGATGTCAGATTAGGCCTCAGCCTCTAGGAGCTCACTTTTTCTTCCAGGAGTCAGGAAATAGGAAAGTCTTTAAGCATGTAAATGACCTTTATCAGCTTAAACTTTGAAACAGGTATGATAGATGCATTTCATCCAGCTTGAAATAGTCAGTATACATTTTCACTGATATTCTTTGTAAAAAGTGATATTTTTTTCCCCTAAGAAAGGCCAGTATAGTGGAAAGGTAACATGAAATATGGGGTATTCTCATGAAGGCTTGATTTTATTGTAATTCATGTTGCTTCACCATCTGTGGTAGTTTGAATGCATGTCCCCCATCCACTCAGGTGTCTTATTAAAGCTTGGAACGTAAATCTCCCGCTGCCTGGCTGGACGGGGTGGATCACATGGTCCAGTCCTAAGCTTTGTAGAGTCTAAAGGTATGTTGAGAGGTTTTGACCTCTTGCTGTGTTTGCTTGTGGTGCTGTCTGTTTGGTGATGTCTCTTTGCTTAATGAGACAGAACCAGTTTCTTCCACCATGAATGGAACTTCCCCTTGGTTCTGTAAGCTCCAAATAAATCTCCTCCTCCCATAAAACTGTATCTTGTTTGGATGTTCATCCCTGCAATGTGGAGATGACTAAGATTCCATCCAACACTTCAGAAATCTGATTCTACATTTATTGGCCTTTATAGTATTCAAGACGCTAAATATTTCATAGCGATAAGTTTGTAACACATGAAGTATTATTTTGTTTAACTTCAGAATGTCTATAATCATTTATTTGTAAATATTCCCTCCTAGAAAAGATCCACTCACTCCATCACACTTGCAATTCTCCACATTCCAATTAAAGAGTGCTGCTAGAATTGATTATGAAGATAGTCTTTAAAATTATTGGTAGCAAGCTGGGCATGGTGGTGTATCCCTTTAATCCCAGTACTTGAAAGGCAGAGGTAGGAGGATCACCATGAGTTTGAGGCCACGCAGAGACTACATCATGAATTTCCGGTCAGCCTGAGCTAGATTGAAACCATACCTTGAAAAACCAATGAATAAATAAATGAATAAATAAATAAGTAAATAAAATTATTAGTAGCATTTTTTGCGACTTTTCTCCCCCAAAGGCTTGCATTGCACTTTCCAGCACTATAAAAGCTAGCCAGCAGAGAGGAAGGTTCCAACCCACCAACCCACTTTTTGTTTGTTTGTTTTTGTTTTTGTTTTGTTTTGTTGAGGTAGGGTCTCACTCTAGCCCAGTCTGACCTGGAATACACTATGTAGTCTCAGGGTGGCCTGAAACTCACAGCAATCCTCCTGCCTCTGCCTCCCATCCATATGTTTTCTTTTTCATATCTCCTAAATATTTATTAACCTTTGCCCCCTCCCTTCTTACTTCCATCTCCTTGTCCTGACATTTTCTATTGTTATTCATTTTCCATGTACATGTCATAGTTTGCTTCTTTATAGCTGAGTAAATTTCCCTTGTGTACATGTATTGCATTTTCTTTATCCATTCATTGGCTGATGGATATCTGGGTGGGTTCAGTTTCCTTGCTATTTTGTACAGAGCAGCAATGAGCATGGATACACAAGTGTCTTTGTGACATGCTATAGTGTCCTTTGGGAGTATGCACAGGACTGTATGGCTGGTCTGTACTGCATGTCTGTCTTTAGCTTTCTGTGGAACTTTTATCCTGATACCCATGCAAGTTGTGCCGGTTTCCGGTCCCACAAATGGTACATCAGACTTATTGTTCCTTCGGGTCCTCTACAACATTTGTTGCCACTTGTTTCTTTGTTGATGTCCCTTGTAAATGGGGTGAGACGAAATTTCAAAGTACTTCTAATTTCATTTCCCTGATGGCTAAAGATGCTGAAAACATATTTAAGACATGTATTGTCCATTTATATTTATTTTTTCTTTTAGCGAATTCGCTGTTAACTTCCCTGTTCTGCTTTTTGAGTGTGTGGTTCATTTCCTTGATGTTGAGGTTTCTTTTCTTTTCTTTTTTGAGTTTTTTTTTGTATATTTCTTATTAATCTTAGTAATTATTACCAATGATGGTTAGTAATTAATTCTCTGTCAGATATACATTTGTCAAAGATTTTCCTCCTGTTTTGAAAGGTGCCTTTTCAGTCAAAGGAGAGTTTCCTTTGCTATGTGTAAACAATTTTGTGAAGTTCCATTTGGCAATTATTTCCTAGATATGGAGTTCTATTCAGAAGTCATTACCTATGCCTTCATCTTAGAATACATTACTTTGTTTTATTTCTCTTCTAGTTGTTTCAGAGTTTTCAGTCTTGCACTGAGGTTCTTGGTGTGCTTGGAACTGATTTTTCTGCGTGGTAAGAGGTAAGGTTCTAGCTTCATTCTTCCACATGAGAAGATCCAGCAGACCCAGTGCCATCTCTTGAAGACTTTGCCAATTTCTCCATTGTGCATTGGTGGGCTCATTCTGGCTGTAGTTACATGGACCTGTCTTTAAGTCCTCTACCATGTGCTATTCATATGCATTTCAGACACCTCCAACAATTTAGCTCAGGCTTGTTTTGGTTATTTGGAGTCATTTGTGCATCCATGTGAATTTTAACATTGCTTCTCTATATTTTTTAAGGAATGGAACCAAATTTGGTTGGTATTGTTTTGAATAATTACTCTTCCAGTCCATGAGCATGTGAGGCCTTTTCATATTTGAATGTCTTCCTCAATTTCTTTCTTCAGTGTTTTAAAATTTTTTTATTAATCATTGACTTTTTTTATTAAAAATGTTATACTCTTAAATCCTCTTAACTGTGCTTCAGTTCTGCTAAGGTCTGTCTTCAGTGGGGTTATTGGTATTCATTGTAGGATCAAAGAAACCTTAGTCAGTTTCTACAAGAGAGGGGGAGGACATGGATCCTCGGGCTATTCCCACCTACCATGAGGCTCTTATACTCATTACAACCCTCTTCCTCAATGTTCACTGAGCCTTGGCAAGTAACGAGGCAAGATAGGGGTCTTTCTGTGTTCAGTGTATGGCCTAGCTCATTTTCCTGAACTGGTCAAGTTTAGGTTTAGGGTGAGACCTTGTCTCAAGATATAAAGTGGAGAATGATTGAAGAAGATACACATCATTGACTTGTGGACTACACAAGCACACACACACACACACACACACACACACACACACATATGCCTTGGTACCTATACATGAACACACATGCACACACAAAACATAAAATTATTATTAATAAGACACATATTAATTTTATTCAAAGTAAAATATAGCTATGTTAAAATGCTTCCTCAGCACCTTATTGTACTAGAAAATGCATGGGAAAATATTTATTGTACTGTAAATGAAATATATTTGCTTAATTCAGAATTGAATTTTCTAATGGAGTTTGCAATTAGAATAATGCACAGAATCTATTTTCCATGTTGATATTTAAAAATAGGTACATAAGATTGCACAATGTGGCATGGGAAATGCTATCACTTTGGGGGAAATCTAGTAAAAGAGTGAATTTGAAAGCAATATGAACAGTTTTTGGAACCCAGGATGTTTATGTTCAACTCAATTGCCTTCCTGATAAAGGATCTGTCCTCACTGTTCCAATTTCCTTACACAAGGATGAGTTACTATCTGAACCAAATATTAATTTGCACCTCAAGAAATATAAGTGAGGAGAGAGGTACCCATCTGCCAGGTAAAAAATTGCTTTAAAATAGAATAAAAGTGTTAGCTTTCTTTGAAATTGAATTTACACCTTGATACAGTGGGGGTGCAAGATAGGTAATAAGTTTACTCTATTATGTGATTTATGGTGTCTGCACATACTTTCTGTATTTTCTCAAAGTATTCTGTTCCCATTTTTATGAAAATATAGACAAACAACCACTGGCCAAGTCAAGCATAGCAAAAAAAATTGGTTGTTCAAGAGGCCAAGGGTAATTCAGTCTCTTTATCTTCTCTATATTGGCCTATTTTTCACCCAATTTCAAATAAGTGAGGTAATTAGGAAATAATGTTTAAGTACCACTTCACCAGTCCAACCAAAAGGTCACAATTTATCGCTTTTATAATCTGCTACCGAGTTTGAACTGGCTTATTGCATCCAAAGCTTTCTACACTCTTTTCTGTGTAAATACTCCTGTTTCTTGAGGTTTTCAGCCAGACCATAAATTATTTGCTTGGAAAAGGGCAAAAAAAAAAAAAAATTAGTCTACCTCTGTAGTTTATATGGAGATCATCAGCTATGCAGCACAGAATATCCTGGGATATACAAAGGCAGTGAATATTAATTATGGGGGTGCTGGGTTCATTAGAGTGCTTAGCAGAATAGGTAATGGAGTCACTACCAAGGGTACTGAATCATTACAATACTGAGGCACATTAACCTACTTAACCTGAGAAGTATTCCCAGCACCAGAGTGTTAGTAGAGTTTGCATTGAATTTCATCACTTCCCTGTTAATCCCTTGTGTTTGATTCAGTTTGGCAGTTTCAAGGATGGAAGTACTTGTTAATACAAGAACATTTGCACCAACTATATGATCTGGTCACTGGTAAGTATACAAAGAAAGTGATTATGGTGGTTTTAAGCATACAGAGGGGGAGAGAGAGAGAGAGAGAGACAGAGAGACAGAGCGAGAGGAAGAGAGAGAGTCTTTCACCTTCAGAATCCTGAGCAAGAAAACTGTTTAAAACCATGAGATCTTGACAATGTCAACTTTGAACATAGAAAGTCCTTATTCATGGTACAACCATGGGTGACATTGTTCCATACCAGGAGGTTCTGCAGTGTAGAGTGCTATGAAGATAACAGTAAGATCAAATATGTTTTAGAGCAATATAAATGAGCATGCAGAAAGGACATTCTTCAACATGGAAAGCCAAGAAGATGTATGACCAAAAATGAAAAAAAGGGAGAGAGAAATTGTCCCAATAAATAAACATAGTGACCTTTCTGGTGATTTAGTACTAAACCAGTTTGCTGAGTAGGAAACACTACTTACAGGAGAAGCTATAGCCAGGAGGAAGGAAAAATATCACTGCATCATATATATGTGATGACGACTTCTCTATACACTGCTCAGAGGCAAACATAGGCAGCTCCTTGGTTAACTGAACCCACGTGTTAGATGACTTTAATGCAGAATTACTATTGATGGGGCTGGAGAGATGGCTTAGCAATTAAGAGCTTGCCTGTGAAGCCTAAGGGTCCCAGTTCAAGGCTCGATTCTCCAGTACCCATGTAAGTCAAATGCATAAGATGGCGCATGCATCTGGAGTTCGTTTGCAGTGGCTGGAGGCCCTGATGTGCCCAATCTCTCTCTCTCTCTCTCTCTCTGCCTTTTCTGCCTCTTTCTGTCGCTATCTGTCATTTTCAAATAAATAAACAAATTTAAAAAGAGAATTACTATTGACAGTAGTCATGTTTGGTGACATCAGGCTTTCTGCTCCTCAAAAATATAAATGTATGTGAGTCAAGAGTACAGGGAGTACTGGCTAGAGTCCAGTTGAATGGCTATTTCTGAGAGACAATAGACAAATAGATATGTCAGATGGTTGGCACAGTTCCTGTATCAGGTGCTGTCCCAGTTCTGTAGACTAAATTCCCTTACAAAAATAAATAGTAAGTTTTTCCCTATAAAATATGTCTTCTGCCTTATAATGAATTAAGAATAATGTTATATCCTAGAAAAAGTGGAAACTGTAAAATTCAAATGTAAATATTCTGTGACTGATGATGAAGCCATTTGTTTTGAATTCGCCATTCCCATTTCCCACAGCACCAGACAGATTCAAGAGGGTGTGAGAAAGCTGTTGTTTCCATCAGATAATGAAAGGACCTAATTCAGTCATCATACTAAATGTATTATCTTTGTCCAAGCTCATTAGCTAAATCTCAGGGACATGCTGTTATTTCACTATTGATCTGGTAAATGTGCCCTTTCCAATCCCCATAAGGGCTCAAAATTAGACACCGTTCACATTAACATGGAAATGACAGAATTACCCACCACACAGTGCCACTCTAGTCTATTATCTTCTACCATGCTAACAACCAGGTCAGCAACAAGTGACTCACATACCCGCACCTTAGTTTTGAAACACCTTTGAAGACTCACATGGCTCACTACATAATCTGCACATTTAGGGACCCATCTGTCTGAGTCCAATGGAATGGTAATTTCTGGGAGACAATAGACAAATAGTATGGCAGATGAATCCTTTTCCATGATTTGACAATTATTTTAGGTTTTGGAGGGTGCCTATTCTAGAACGGAGGCCCTATCCTTACCCCTTGGGTTATGTAAACAACAGTTTTTAGAAGGCCTAGCACTTTAAAGGTTTCTGTCAGAGTCTTACCAGCCATGTTAAACAGCCATGCTGCTTGAGTTTCTGTGTGTGTCTTAGTCATCTTGATAGTCAGTATTTTACAGAAGTGATAAACTCCTAGGTAGTAAACAAAATGACTTGGTCATTTGACAGCATCCAGCTTCCATCATTTGCCTCTACCAGCTCTGACATAGGGCATAAGCATCACGAAGATGTGGAGGCACAAGTGGAAGAAGCCTTTGAGCATGTATTATTTAGCTACAGGCACCACAAAGTGTTTATCCTGCAAGCAAGAGAGACAAAGTCCAACTCCCCTCTTGGCTATTTGGTGATAAATCATGCAGATCTGACTTGGTAACCGGGAACTCAGCATCCAGTGTCGGAACACAGGGTTCCATGAGCAGTTGAAGAGGGATGAAGGTAGCCAAAGACACGGAGTTCACTTATGTCACGAACTGAAGCCCCAGAAGCCACCACACACCCAACGTTAGAACCGTGACGACCAAGGCAGAGTGACTGTCAGTTCGGAAGGATGACTCCAGTGATGTATTTCATGCAGTATATTATATCCCATTATATGCTGTTGCATTTACAAAGTATACACTTCCAGGGTCCCTTACGGATAGCCGCACAGGGAACTCCGTGTCATCTCTTGCAATAATGTGCTTAGGGATCCTGTGTTTCCTCTCACTCCAGTTCTGCGCCCTGAGGGCAGAGATGCTCATTTTCAAAAGGGTAATGTCGCCACCAGGGAACACAGGAAGGCTCTTCCTGAGATAAAAGCTACAAACCCCCCTCCATGAGTCTTTCAAGATCTTGTTGTCACGTAAGAAGAAGGGGTTACCACACCACTGGCAATAATTAAGGCTGATCTTTAGGACGAAGCAAGTGCACCGGTGACCAGCCAGTGCTGGGAGGGTTACACATAGCATGAAGGAATATGCTTCGCTGTGAATCAAATGTTGATTTATTTAACATGCATTAAACTATACCCCTTTGTATGCTGTTGCATTTGCAAAATGTGGACTACAGAGGTCCCTTCAGTATAGAAGCATGGCCTTCTCTAACATGAAGAAAAGCCAAGGTCATGGACGTCTCAGCGATGAAAATCCCACTCACATCGCCATGCAACCAACGGGGACCAGCAGAGGTGAAAGCGGCAACTAGAGCAAGTTGAGGAAAGATAGAAGGAACCAGAGGATAGATGTAACCCCCAGGCAACAAGCATCCATGCCACGTGGCCAAGGAGTTGCAACAGAGCATGCGACACACAAATTCTAGATATCTACTACCTGGTATTTTCACGAAAAGTGTGTGAAGTTATGTTCTAATTGATGAGGCCACAGCACAGAGGGAAGGAGACACAAGTCTTTGCATTAGGAAGAGTTAAAGAACATGTGTGTTGGTTGTTTTTTGTTTTGTTTTGTTTTGTTTTGTTTTGTTTTGTTTTGTTTTGCGTCGCGAATTCAGATTCTGTTGTCTCTAAGCGATGGTCACAACATCCAGGGTGATGCGTCTAAATGCACAGAACATATGGACTGAGTGGCATCAGGGATGGGCTGTGGTAATATTTGCTCAAATTGCTATTGGAGACGAAAAGTAGTCACAGTTCCTGCTGGAAATTCTGTAGACAGACAGCTCTCAGTTTTCAATTCCAAACTGCCACACTTGCAAGGACCCACATATGTTTCCAGAAATCACAAGCTTTCCAAAGCATTGCCCTATTTTTTTTTTTAATAAAGCTCCCTACCACATTCTCTGAGACCTCTTTAAGACAGCTTCACTTCTCTGTCTTTGCAGCACAGTTCTTTCCCTTCTTCTAAGCAAGTGAAATCTATGTGATTTCTTTTTAGAAAGTCAGCCAACAGCAAAATGAAGAATAACATATAAGGGGAAGTGATCTGTGTTAGTCATTTAGTCATTGTGCTATGGGAAGGATGGTCCCTGATTTTTGCAAATGTAAAATTTAGACATGATTGCTTTGAATATAAAATATCTAAACTATAAGAAGATTAGAAGAAATTTGGGGATTAGAAATAATTTTATTATCTTTGGATAGGAAGTTATACTATACAAAATCCAAAAGCTATAAAAGAGACATAAAAATCAATTGCATCAAAATTGAAAAGAAAGTGAAATATTCATAGAAAAAGAACTCAGGTGAATAAAATGCAGATAAAAAGGCAAAAAATATATTCTCCAATACCTAGTGAAATATTTCAGTTATTAGAGAGGTAGTTCTAACAAATGAACCAATTAGAAAAGAGATAAGGGATTTGAGAAATCCTTGAGTTTGTGTTGAAAGTCTTGTTCAAAGAGAGAACAACGTGAAATGTTGGGAATGAGACCTTTACCCATGACCCCCGCAGTAAATTAACAACTAACATAGGGGATTTTTAAGTTACACTTTCCTTTTTCTTTTGGTGAAGAAAAGGGGAAAATATAAAGACACATGTTCTTTAATACATATTTGATAGGCATGAGAGTAGATTTCTAGTAACTAATTGTATCTGTTTGGAGCAAAATGAATCAATATTGTCTTGAGTGTCATACAACACCATGGTTAAATTCAGGAGTCTTGTTCTTGGAGCCATACCTTACCATGGACAAACTATATCTTAAATTAGCCAATATTGTGATGAATCCTCACTCTGAAGATGAAAATATTATGCTTATTTCAAATTGTGATGACTGATACTTAATTGGCATAAATCCTTAAATGTAGTACCTAGAACATATAAAGGCAGTATGCATGTTTTCTATAATAATGCTAGTCATACACCTACCAGAGTCCAACACTGAGGCCAAACAGACAGAATGAAATAGGAGTGATATCGACCAGAGAGAACTTGAAATCACTTGTGAAATATCTGGCCCAATAAAGTACTGACAAATGCTTCTTAGCAAGAAAATTCACGACGAGTGTAATACAAAGGAAGTATATGAAGAAGGGACAACAGTTTAAGTGCCAAAGCCTTGGGTCTTCAATGAGCAGTTTGGGGAGGGTAATGCACTCAGAGGATTTAGTAACCATATTTATTTTTAGTGTTTAATTATATCTGATCTCTGTCAGAAATTCAAATCACTTTTCATCTTTGCACAGGGAACATCTCTGAAAAATCACCGGTCCCCGAGTTAATCTTTTCATTTCTAACTCAATCACACTCAAATGTTCGCACTTTTAATCCTACCAACAATGTATGAATATTATGAAATGATGAAAAATTTGTTGGAATCCTCCTAACATATTATCAAATTATGTTAAACAATTTTGAATTTTTAAATAAAATATTTCCTTGTTCAAATATAAGTGGCTTTTTAAAAAGAAATTCAAGTGCAGGGCATTAAATTCCCATCTTTAAAGTCTTGGTGAGTGCTCAGTGGATAAGGTGGGAGACATGTTGTTTACACTTATTTACAGGTCGCGGCCACAGTGAGTACAGCACCAACACACAATCCTCACATTGACTGTAGCTCTGTTCTTCCCAAGACCTCACAGAAAAGTATCAAATGCCATGCCAAAATTAGAAGGATTACTTGACAGCTTCTAATAAAACATTTTCCTCTTGTCAATAAGTTGTGGGAAATCTCTTCAAAGAGCCCTCAATAAATATAAAATTTCAACATTTCAAATAGTACTTTTAAAAGATAAAACTCTTGACATAGAATTTTTCTTGCTACATAAATATATTTATTTTTAGCTAATTATATAATAGTCATCTACATAATATTATGCATATATATATTTAGCCATGTGTAGCCATGTGAAACCAACATTCTTGTGTGTGTATATATATGCATGTATGTATGTATATATGTATGTATGTATTGATGGATGGATGGATATATGGAACCACTATATACAATTATATGTAATGCATGGCCTTATTTTCATCTTGTATGCATTACATCTGTTTCTTTTGTCTTTCAGAGTTCTAGTTTCCCTCTTCACTCTTTTAATGACTACAGTTGAAAGTCTTATTCAGTTATAATTTGTTTACTAAACACATCTAAGTAGTAAATTTATCTAAACCAGGAACTCAACATTTCCCTTAAAATGGTTCTGAAATAACTTGCAATTTACATTTTGATTTTGCTTTCTTTCTAACTTATTAAAATTGTGTCTTTTTCATTTTCTTCTTTTCCATAAATTAGATTTTTATGTTTTACTGTTCTTCCTAGAATATGACTAAATTATATTTCCCAGTCAGCACTGTAGCTAATCAGCAATGGAACAGGAAGAATACTGGTGAGTTTCTGTGCTCTTATTTCAAGTCTATTGCATAGAAATCACCTTATGTGATTAATGTGTTAGCTAGCTAGGATTGACATGTACTGCATAAACTGTATCCCTTTTGGAAGACCTTTGAGATGATTGTTCAAAGCCCACATTCTCTCTGCTGGTGGTAGTCACAATGTCTGGCATCTGGAGGCTGATCTGCTCACATCATCGCCTGATATGACTTGAGTCTCTTTCTGTGTTTGGGGCAGTTGTATCAGATGACAGCATATCTTCCTCCACTATGGATCATCTTACCTTGATTACATCAGGAAAAGCTATGTTTTGAAATTTCAAACTCGCATGTATCGAGTCTGGAGTCTACCTGTATCTTTTTTGTGACACAAGTGTGGGACTCCATGACACCCAGGTATTCTGTTTATTACTTGATACTGAAGGCAAGACAATGTACAAGGCGCTTTTGAAAATGCTGGACAATATGATTGTTATGCTGTTTGTGTTATACTCATCTATAATGTAGTACATTATATTATTTCCTTATTCTGTGTGTGTGTGTGCGTGTGTGTGTTATTCATGCATGTGTGTATGTGGTTGTGCAAAGTTGTTTGTGCACATAAACACAAGTGGACACCAGTGATTGATATTGGCAGTACTCACTGACTCTCTGCCTTGTTTTTAAAAAATATTTTATTTTTATTTATTTATTTGAGAAAGAGAGAAAAAGAGGCAGATGGAGAAAGATAAAATGGTTATCTAAGGCCTCCAGCCACTACAAGCAAACACCAGATGCATGTACCACCTTGTCCATCTGGCTTACATGGGTCCTGGGGAATTGAACTTGGGTCCTTTGGCTTTACGAGCAAGTGCCTTAACCACTAGTCCATGTCTCCATCCCTGTTGCATTATATGTTTGAGATATTCTCATTCTCAACCTACAATAAACCAATCCAGGTAGACTAACAAATCAGTGCATCGTACTGCTGTGTCTGTCCCAGCACTGGGATGGCCTCGACACCAGTGCCTTACGTTAGTCCAACTCAGACACTCACGCATGCAGTGCAAGTACTTTACCCACTTGAGCCATCTCCTCAGCCCACACTGTCTTCATCCATTCACTTGATGACTAGGGAGAGTGTTTACCCTGTCTTATTCCTAATTTTACTGGAAATGCTTTCAGGTTTCCCTCATTTATAATACTGGCTGTCTACAGGTTTATCATGCACAGCCTTTGAAAGGCGGGGAGTGTTCCTTCTGTTCCTAATGTCTTGTCATGAAAGAATATTTAAATTAATTAAAGCTCTTTTGTACATCTATTTAGATGATCATATGGTGTCTGTTCCTGAGTCTATTAACATGATATATTATAATTAATTGATTTTTATGTGTTGAACAATCCTTAAATTCCTGGAATAAAACCAATGTGATCATTATATATGAACTTGTTGATTTTTTTTTTTTTTTTGAGGTAGGTAGGGTCTCTCCTAGCCCAGGCTGACCTGGTACTCACCATGTAGTCTCAGGCTGGCTTTGAATTTATAGCAATCCTACCTAGGCCTTCTGAGTGCTTGGATGAAAGTGTGCACCACCACGTCTGGCCTTTATGAATATGATTTTATGTGTTGTGCTTTGGTTTGCAAATATTTTATTGACAAGTTGTTTTGATATTTTATTTTTAATTACTTATTTGAGAGAGAGAGAGAGAGAGAGAAAAGGCGAGAGAGAGAAAGAGAGAGAGAGAGAGAGAGAGAGAGAGAGAATGGATGTGCCTGGGCCTCTAGCCACTTCAAACAAACTCCAGACACATGTACTTCCTTGTGCATCTGGCTTTATGTGGGTACTGGAGAATCTAACCTGGGATTTTTGGCTTTGCATGTTCCTTAAATGCTAAGCCATATCTCCAGCCAATAAGCTTTGATTGATGTTCATCTAGGAAATTTGTTGGTAGGTTTTTTGTTGTTGTTGTTACTGTGTGCATATTAGATGTTAATGGCTCCACATAGTGAGTTTTATAATATTCTTTACATTTTGCTCTTAGGGAATAGATTGAGGACATAGGAACTCATTTTTCTTTATAAGTTTGGTAGAATCCTGAAGTGAATCCATCAGGTCCTAAACATTTCTTTATTTAGAGATTTGTTATTACTGCTTCCATAGTAATAGAAGATTTACATCAATGAAACAATAATTCATAATATTGCACTAATCAAAGTGATTATCTTACATTTTGAAGAATTTGAAGAATATCTACATTCTCCTAGCTCTTAATTCCTATAGGAAACACACACACACATATGTAATGTGTATATATGCAAGTGAATACAATTTTTAATCGAGTTTAAATCCTTAATGACATGGTTTTTAAATAAATGTGTCTGCTCTACCAGGACTCCCTGATTTGGGAAAAGATAATTTAAAGCTATCTCAGAGGACGGATGTTTCAATTTGTTTTAAATTTCATCACAGCATTAATATTAATATTAATTCTGGTGCAGTTTCTCTATACTGAAATTGTGCACAATTATTAGCTTGGAAGAAGATAAGGGAAAAAATGAGCATTTGTAATGAAACAAATAAAACCAGAGAAGTTAGTTAGACATCATGTACCGTTACCTATAGGTCATATAACTATGATGAATGTAGATTGGGAAACCTCTGAAGGCAAAAATATGTAAACATTACTTTGATATCATCATCAACAACAACAAAAAACTTCCCAGGTAGGTAGAGAACATGGGTAAGCTGAGAACATGACTTGGTCAAGTGTAGCAACTTTACTCTTAGCACTTCAATTGGACAAGTAGTGACTGAAGAATAAATGTCAGGTGCATAACACAGACTATGAGCAGTTCTTTAGCATACAAAGAGCAGTTGTCTGCACAGATGTTTTTGGTAAAGTGTTTTCATGTACCAATGAATATTTTCTCATGGAGAATACCTGTGTCTACAAGAAGGTTAAGGAGCTTCCCAGTTGAAAGAAAGAAGTGGGAATAATAATGTTATAAAATGGGCTGGAGAGATTGCCTAGTGGTTAAGCACTTGCCTGTGAAGCCAGGTTCAAGGCTCGATTCCCCAGGACCCATGTTAGCCAGATGCAAAAGGGAGCACACGTGTCTGGAGTTCATTTGCAGTGGCTGGAGGCCCTGGAACACCCATTCTCTCTCTTCCTCTTTCTCTGTATGTAGTTCTTAAATAAATAAATAAATAAAAATAAACAAAAAATAATGTTAGAACAACAACAACAAAAAAGAATAGTATTATTTTTATTAGCTCTCCCTCTACCTTTCCTTTACTCAATCTCTTCCCCTGACTTCACTTAGGCCTCTTCTACTTACACATATAAAATACCATCCCATTAAGTCCCCCCTCCCTCCCTTTCTATTCCCTTTATATTTACTTTCTAGCTCACTGGCCTCTGCTACTGATTCATCTTCCTTCTTAATAAGTCATATGGAGAGCTACTTTTTTTGGACAATGGAATACTCAGGAGCCATAAATTGTTACTAGAGAATTTTCAGTGCCAGGGATGGGATACCTTCCAGTGAGTTGTTGGCCAGGGAGTTTCCCGATGCTCCCAAATCATTACAGGCCATTGCCATAGCCATTGGTTTCCCACCAGGAATAGACAGTAAGACCCTATTACTGAAGACTCCACATACTTGGGCTTCAAGGTTACTGAGAAATCCTGCTGGAGCTGTGCTGAAAACCTTCTCCATGTAGACCAGCTGACAGAAAGCTGGAAAAAGCCATTCTGCACGCAGTTCAATGGGAGTGAGAGAAATCACCATTGAATGTACTCAACAGTGGACACTGCAAGCCTTATATTTGGCCAGCCAGGCCAAATGATCCAACAGGTGCAATAGTGGCACGTCTGTGATGGGGGAAACCACCGGCTCTCTAATTTGACTGGAGACCTGCTCCATGGGAAGGAATACATCCCTGATACTGAAAATTTAAAACAGGGGTAGTCAGTGCCTACTAAGAAAAGGAAGAAAAAGATAACTAATTCGGTCTGCCTTTTAGGATATAAAATTTTATGGTACCATTGCCGTTTGGGTCTAGATTTGTGTCTCCCACCTCTTCCCTAGCCCTCCCCTCCCTCCCCACACACCCTATTGTCTAGTCCTCAAGATGCTTGCTGGGTATGTTGCCATCTTGGGTAGATTCAGGTTAGGTGCTATAGATGAGTGAGACTATCAGGTGATTACCTTTCTGTGATTGAGTAAGCTCACTGAGAATGATCTGTTCCAGGTTCAACCATTTTTCACCAAATTTCATTGTGTCATTTTCTCTTACTGCTGTGTTCCACTGTGTAGATATAGAACATCTTAGTTATCCATTATTCTAGTGATGGATATCTGGGTTGATTCCAGCTCTTAGCTATTACGAATTGAGCCTCTATAAACATGGTTGAGCAAATTTCTCTGGACTGAAGTTTAAAGGTTTTTAAGGTACATGCCCAAGTAAGGGAATAACTGGGTCTGTTGGTAACTCTATAGTCAGCTTTTTCAGGAGTCTCCATTTTGCTTTCCAAAGTGGTTGTACCATCTTAAATTCCCACCAACAGTGGATGAGAGTTTCTAATTCTCCACACCCTCACCAGCATTTATTTTCATTTGATTTTTTGATGTTTGCTATACTTACTGCGGTAAGGTGGAATATCACAGTTGTTTTAATTTGCATTTCTCTGATGATTAGAGATGATGAACATTTTCTTAAGTGTGTGTTTTCGATTTGTATGTCTTCCTCTGTGAACTGCCTGTCCAGCTCTTTGGCCCATTTTGTGAGTGGGTTGTTTGACTTTTTATTGTTTAAGTTTTTGAGTTCTTTGTAGATTCTAGAGATTAGGCCTCTATCAGTTGGATAATCAGCAAATATTTTCTCCCATTCTGTGGGTAATCTATTTGCTTTGCTTATTGTATGCTTGTCTGTAAAGAAACTCTTCAGCTTCATGTGATCCCATTGGTTGAGTGACTGTTTAAGATCATGAGCTACCTCAACAAGGAGGGACCAGGGGGAGGAGGTAGGACATGGATGAGATTAACAATGGTACCAACTTGACTGTATTCACTGAGTACAAAACTAATTAATAAAAAAAGACACATACACGCACACACAAAAAAAAAAAAACAGGGGTAGTTGTGACCCCTAGGCGTGTAATGTATGCTGCTGTCTGGCTAACTGTATATACTATGCTCACCAAACTGCCCAGTAAGTGCTTATCTTAATGTTCATACACATATATTAATGGTACTCTCACTTTTGGTTAGAGAACCTTCTCTTTTCAAATGGCAGTGACCTTCGAATGACTCAGAAGGCATCATGGTGCCGAGAAGAAGTGACAGAGGAGTGCTTAGTACTAAAATATCTCTATCACACCTTCTAAGGCTCAGGGTCTGTGGTGGTTTGAATATCATGACATCAAAACAAAAGAGACTGATTAAGAGAGGGAGGGGATATGATGGAGACTGGAGTTTCAAAGGGGAAAGTGGGGGGAGGCAGGGAATTACCATAGGGTATTGTTTACAATTATGGAAGTTGTCAATAAAAATGAATAGTTTTATTTAATCACCTGATGAACTTACTTGGTAATTAGCCTATGTAGTGTTTGAAAGACAAAATATAGAAAAAATTGAGCCAAATAAGTTTCTCACTAGCCATAATTTCAAATGAAGAATCTGCAATTCTGTTGAAACCTAAATAAGGTACAGATAGTAATTATTAAAAGACTAGGGCAAAATGCTTTTGCATATAAAAATATGCATAAATCATTTCATTTGATGGTCAACAGACATCATTTTATCCATATTAGAATTTAAACAAAATATGCTTTTCTTTGCCCTAGTCTATCTAAACATATAAAAGTCAGAGAAATACTTTTTTCTGTGAGAGATTCATGGAGCAATAAAATGGTGAATATAATAAGATAGAACTAATGCATGTCCTGATGCATTCAGATAATACAAGGTAGAGACTTAACCTTAAAGAATAATGGTAATAGATTTGAAAGCACATGAGAGACAGGACAGAAGGTTTTGGTTTAAGCCAACAAACAGAAAATTATACCAGTGCATTACAAGCAAACTTACATATTTGATAGGTTGTCCATAAAGCACAATATCATATTTTGTTTGAAAATGCATTTTAAGATGCAATATGGGCATGCAACTTTGATTACTTAAAACTAAAACTTAGACGGGTATGGTGGCACATGCCTTTAACCCCAGCACTCGGGAGGCAGAGGTAGGAGGATTGCCATGAGTTTGAAGCCACCCTGAGACTACATAGTGAATTCAAGGTCAGCCTGAGCTAGAGTGAGGCCCTACCTCAAATACCAAAACAAAAAAATACTACGAGTTACAAGCAGAACTTTTGACAATTCTAGAGGCTATAAAATTGTAAGTTACTGAATGATCAGAAATACACAGGGTTCACAGCTAGGATGTATCAGATGATTTTATTTAACCATGAGGAATGACAACTAATCTCCTTTTTAGCATGTTCTTTTTCATTAAGATGCTATGTTCATAAAATCACACACATTTTGATCTTGAAACTAGGTTACTTCCTTTCTTCAAAAATCATGGAACTTAGGAAAATTTATATATATATATATATATATATGTGTGTGTGTGTGTGTGTGTGTGTGTGTTTTCTTATCTTCCAATTACCTTCTCTTTCTTTTATAGAAAATCTAACCAGAAACAACTTATCAAAATAATGTATTTAGGCATTCAATTCTAGAGGGCAGAACATGTCATAGTAGAGAAGGCATGGCAGGAGCATGAATGCTGTGTGATGTCAGCAACAGAACAAGAACAAGGGAGGAGGAGGAAGTAAGGAAGGTAGTAGACAGGGAGAGAGAAAGAAAGAAAGACAGAGAAAAAACAGAAAAGAACAGAATCAAATAAGATGTGGTAGTGGAGCCAATTATAACCTCAATATTCATTCACATCGATATACTTCCTTCAACAAGACCCTGTCTCCTAAAGTGTCTAAACCTTCCTAAGTAGGGCCATAGGTTGGGGTTAAGCATTCAAACTCAGCACATGGGGTCATTTTATATTCACATCACCAAACCTTGTAATCAAGAGGCTATGAAAACCCTCTTGTCGTTCCACAACGTGTCACTTGCCACTTCCTCAGGTAGAGCAGTCATGCCCAGGGATAAGTAGAATTTTACAACTGGAATATGTTTCAAAGTGATACTGTGAGGCTCTCTTAATAGACGGAGAGCTCTTCAGCATGGACATGGTAAAGACACCCATAATCAATTTCCTATGAAAAGGTCAATGAACGAAGAGACACAGATAATTGTGAGAAGTACTTGGAACCACATTAAGTTAATGCTCAGTACTATATAGAGGGATGAGGCAGCAGTGGTTTCCTTTTGTGTCCTTCATTCCTGTCCATTCTTATTTATCTAAACATTCTCCTCTTTCCTAAATGCTCCAAGTAAATCTCTGCCTCAGCTCTTGCCCCATATCTTTCCTTGCATTATTTGTCTTCAGTTGTTCAGCCATTTAGGGTTACATTTTCAAAGTGAATCTTGATTTGAGCACTCTATTGGAAACAGAGACCACGTGATTTTTGTTTAATGTATTTCAAACCTACCATGATTTTCATTTTGTGTAGCTGGTGTGGTTTCTGCCCTAACTCTTTGGAATGTGTTCTACTTTAGGGCAAGAACTTCTTTATGGCTTTATTCAATATTTTATCTCAATATTGTATGTCTGTCTGGCACATTCAACACATGCTTGTTATACCTTCTGTCAATCAGTGGAAGCATGTGCTAAGCAATGCTTCTCCACTCACTGGTATATTGTGGTATATGATGCATTAGGTGCCTCTCTAGGCTGAACTACATACCAAACCTCTGCATAAAATATGAGAACTGATATGATGCATTCTTTGTCAAGTTCTACAAACCACCATTGTTTTTGACATGAATAGATGCTTGGATTTGGAGTCACCATTTTTTGACAAAATATTTATAAGTAACAAAATAAGATTATTTTTTTTAAATTTACGTGGGCTGAGAGATGGCTTAGAGGTTAAGGTGTTCACCTGCCAAGTCAAAGGATCCAGGTTCTATTCCCCAGGGCCCATGTAAGCCAGTTGCACAAGATGGTAAATGTGTCTGGAGTTCATTTGCATCAGCTGGAGGCTCTAGCATATATATTCTCTCTGTCATTCTCCCTTCCACTCTCTCTCAAATAAATAAATAAAATATTAAACAAAAACATTTACATGGTAATGTCTTCAATTTTATTTGATCAAATAATACAATAAATCTATGAGATACAGAGACAGCATTTAAAGTAAAAATAATTATCTCTGGAATATAGTTACTGAGTCACTCTTTCTAATTATATGTGCCTTGCTGTGTTCTGATTATACATTAGAATAAATTTTGACGTTAAATTAAGAAAAAGGTAACAAAAGCACATTTGTGAGTGCTAATCAGCAATTGCATTAATGAGAAATTTATAACACTCAAGTGAACGAGAAAATATTGAAAAAATGATAAAATAATTTGAGCTAACTTTGGATTTAAAGACATAGAAGTTGAAAGTAAAAGGAAGAAAATGATGTATTACAAAGAAACTAACCAAAACTGTTGTGTCTATTTCAATATATAATAAAAGATATTTAAGGAAACATTTTAGAAGAGATAAAGGTTTTTCTGTTAAATGGGGTGTTCTGTTATGAAGATGTAACAATTATAAACATATATACACCTACAAACAATGCTTCAAAATATGTGAGGGAAACAATTGATAGCATTGCAGGGAAGAAACAATTTTAAAAGATACATACAACTAAATATAACCATCTAAAAACCTTCCATGAACAGCAGCATTAGCATTCTTCCTATAGGGACATGAGAGATCAGACATTAGCCAAAGAAACGGGCCTGATAAATTAAAAGAAAAGTAAAATCTTCCAAATTTGATTCTCTGATTGAAATGGGATGAAATTAGATGTTACACTAAATTAGATTATAAATGTGTCTAAAGTTCCATGATGTAGAAACTTGGTGTCCAGGGAGATAGGTATTTATTTAAGTTATGAATATATTAGGAGTCCTTAAATTTATCAGGAATTCCTCTAATCATAATTTTCAGGTGACATAGGTAAGCTATTTCATAATAAAACATTCTCTAATTCAGGGACAGAAAAGATAAAAATTCCAAGATGACAGTATTTCCTAAACTGATATAAGATTTTAGCTTAATCCCATTAGAAATTGAATTCATTGTTTTTATAGAAATGTACAAGTTTATTCAATATTTTTGATCCATGAGTGCAAAAACCCTAGGATACTCAAAGAAATATGCTCCTCATCTCTGAAGGAAAATATATTATATGCAGGAACCCAGGTAGAATACACGACCACGGAGTATTCAAGGAGATCTCCTGCTCTAAGGCCGGATAGCCTGGTAATATCTGGCCAAAAGGACAAGGATTACACAAATCTATCTTAACTGCATCCCACAAGTATCATAGGAATAATTGTTTTGGCTTTGCCTGTGCTACATGAGGATTCGGGCTATTTCATTCATCTCCAGGATCTGAGAGCAGGTGTGTTCTCCCCATTGTATTATGAACGCAATCGGTGATCATTGGACACTATGTTTTTTGGTGTTTTTCTCCAGTCTGTTCCCCAAGAATCAAGTCATTTAACTTCCTCAACTCTTACCTCACAATTGCATCCCCTTCCCCTTGGGCAAGGAATCCATTTCTGGATATGACAGTCCTTTACTTACCACATCATCTCATGACATTTTCCCCTTAACATAGGTCTCTCGTTCACACATTTGTTAAAAGGAATTACTATTGTTCATCAACTCTGCATGAAAATTTTTCCTAGGCATTTTTGATAGGACAATGAACACATCAGGAAAAAATATGTCCTCAAAATTCCATATCTGTCTGGGGCAAATTTGCTACAGGTTGCATGATGGTAGAGACTGTGACCTTAAGTTAGATAATGCAAATAGTCAAATGCACCTGATGTTGAAATGTGGAAAGTATTACTCTAATAAGAAAGTTTGTAGGTGAAAGATGAATATGATGATTTTATTGATGTTTGGTAATAAATATATATTTATAGAGACACATGAGTTATACAAAACAGAAAGAAAATAATTTTACCTAGGTTTTAGACTGAGAGTTGAAAAGTGAAAATAAGGGCAATTTGGACCTGCACTGGAGTAATAGGGAGGAGAATTATATTTAAGAAGGAATAAATTGAAGAGAAATAGTCATAATTTTCTGAAAGAAAGCAGATTTCAAAAATAGTCAGATCTGCTTAACTTTGACATTTATTATATAATCCATCATATGGAAGTTGCTGTCTTTATTCACATGCAAGATGAATTTGCAGCTGGAGTAGCTGGTGAATGCTAAGGAATATAGACATGCAAGGCAATATAGCATTTATTTTTGAACCTTTTCTCCTTCTGTATCCAGTATGGATGCATGGAATTGCAGAACTGCAATTTAAAACCAAGAAGGCTGGCTCAAAAAAATAAAAACAAAACCACAATATCCTCAAACTTCTGGAGGTTTATAAGCTCTAAAATATTGAAGTACTGATTGATGCAAGTCCTTACTGAATATCATGAAAATTCTTATCTTTTGGACCTTTCCTCCATTTCTTTACAATTGACTTCAGCTATTTGGTCCTCCTTTGCTTCTCACTTTAGCCATTCTCTGAACACATCTTCAGTCACTAACTATATTTACCTTACTAATCCATGAAGTGTCTAAACTGCATATAACTCATACATATATAACATCAGTATTTATAACTACTAATGTGCCATGTCAACATGTAATAAAAGTGTGAATCACTGTGAAATTTAAGTTTTATATCCACTTTATAAATTATGTCCTGAGAAGAAATTTTTTTAAGGACATGAGAATCCACATTATTTCCACAGATTTCTTGACAATACTTGTCTACAGGTAGAACAAATTCATTATACTGAATAATTCTTGTGGAATGAGAGTATCTGCAATGATACAATGATAATTTTAGGTCATTTGAATTTTTCTGAGGGGACTTAGGGCATTTATGTGAGAAACAAAGAAATAATATCACTGAAATTTACTTTTGTTATGTAATGAGTATAATCTGGGTTCTTATAGGAGTATGGTTAAGGGTTACTTACAGGAATATACAAAAACTTAAGAATAAAATATTCCTGAGCAACAGGTACTTGTCTATATATCCTTGGGTAGGGTACAAGTTCCCATGAGCCAGCTCCCCTCTTCCATGATGGAAAGTTAATAGGCTCAGTCTTGTTTAGGTCACCTTTGGGTCACTACAGATGTTCTTAGTTCAAAGGGGTAATGGCTAATGTCATGCAAAAGGACAATGTTTCAGAGCAGTTTTCCTGGGTAAAGAGGAGGTATAAATATGTGGAAAGTGTGTCTAAGTTAGTTTTGTCATGGTAGTTACCAAATATATATATTTGTGTGTGTGTGTGTGTGTGTGTGTGGTAATGTGATGTATATATATATGGTATATTAGTATATTACTAATATATATATATGTGTATATTACTAACATATATGTATAATATTACTGTATTAATATTAAATCAATTGAAAATCAACCTTAAATGATGAAAATAATATCAATTTTTAAAACAGAAGTTTAGTTTACAATTGGAAAAATGCATTGATCAACAAGCTGCAAAAAATAATTCTATTATTTTAGTAGAAAAATTATTTCAAAGGAACATTAAGGGGAAAATTGTGCTCAATTTATTTTCTGTATTTATATCTTAAGGAACAATCTTACTATAGGTAGTAAATGATCATTGCATTTTTAATGCACTCTGAGTTTGACACATTTAATATTGATGCATTTGGTTTAATAACAGATTGTTAAAATGATGCTTAAACATCATAGGTTCTTTGTAGCCGTACTTCTTTTACCCCGTCCTATATTTTATACTTCGAAATTGTAAAAAATACTTAGTCACATCCTTAACAGCCCACAAAGATGTCACCTTGAATCTTACCTTGTAAATAAATTTCCCATTCAAGTTTTATAATAACATGTGAGAGACAATGAATCAATACTGTAAGGGTGATACTAAATTCCTTGTTCACTAAGACAGAAGTACTGCATTGTTTCCAAGTACTGGCAACTTTCCTATATCAACCACAAATGTCTCTGGTGGGTTCTTGAGTCTGTCTTCTGAAATTTAGTAGCCTGTGCTGAAATAGATCTGACTTTTATGGAATCTGGTCATATTTTCCACCATCAGTATTCCATTCATCATTAGTTCCTGCTGTGTCCACACCACCTGTTTGTGCCATCTGTGCTTTTCCTGTTCTGGTTGTATGCATCTTTGCTTTGCTAAGATCCTACCCACTTCCTCAAAGATGCAAAGAAACCTGTTGCTTCCAGTGAGTGTGTCAAGTGCACTGGGACCTTCACTTTATTTTTATTATTATCATCTTGCTTTACATAAAATTGAATGAGAACTTTTGTCTTTCAAAGAGTGGCAATGCCTAGTGACAGCTTTGTAAATTAAATATTTAGAGGCATGCTGTTGGTTCAAAGTGAGTATAAATCAGGGCATACTATTATGCCTTGAGCAAGAGATGGATATTTTAAAACTCCTGCAGTGGATTATTAAGAGACTTCCAGTCACATAAAAACTTTCATAAATTGCTTCAAGACTGCCCAGATAAAGCACATATATATGCACTTTATATTTTTATAGGTCATCTCTCAAAAACCACAAATAAATATTTGAAGAATAAGCAGATTTTTATGGAGTAATAGTTGGAAGAAAATGAGAATATATTAGATTAAATACTTTTCAAATATAGTGCTAAGTATTCTATTGCTAATATTGTTTAATTACCTAAAAGTAGTTGTGCAGCCTCACAGTATAATTTATTTTTGACATTTGTTTTTGATTTTATTATGTAATAAACAGCAGAGACTACAGTGCATTGGATACCTACTGTTGAGGTGTTCAAAGGTTGTTAGAAGATAGAAAAATATACATGCATTAGTAGAGAATACTAAATGTGTTCTGAGAGCTAACAGCAGAGAACAATGGATTTTCATTGAAGGGCCTGACCTTAACTTTGAAGGAGAGTTGTCTGTGATTTGGAGGAGAGAATAATTTCACAACACATTGTTGTAACAAGAGCACAATTGAGTTAAAGAGGCATGGCCCTACTTTGAAACAAAAATATGAAAAAAAAATCCTATTGCTCTTTAAACTTTCCTCAATTGTTCATCTATTTATACTCACCTATTGAAATATTTAAAACTTTTTAAAATAACTGTCAGTTATTTAATTTTACTATTATTGTATTAGTTATTATGTAATCTTTCATCTTGTACCTTATCTGTTTATACCCTACATGATAATAAAAAGTCACTTGGATGTTGAATGTAGGCACGTAGAATGTATTTCAAAATATGTAAACAATGCATAGGAAGATAAACAGAAGAGAACTTAAGTTTGAATAACTAAGTCAATTTTCTGTGGTATTTTTGACTTTCTAATGCCTTTCTGCTATATTCCTCAGAATAAATTGGGTCAAGAATTCTGCATCTAACTGCTTCTAATTCTAACTGGATTTACCAATGTATGTATATGCAATCAAGAAATTATTTGCATTTGTATGATTTAGTACTTTAAGTAAATGGTACCATATTTCTGCAATACGCTGTCTTCCTAAGCAGAATTGCCTTTGGGAAGCTAAACATTGTTCTATAAAATGGTAACTTAGTTTGCACAGATATATAGACATTTCTTATCCTCTTGTTTCTCTAGATGCAAGGTATCAATATTTTTAACCACTAAATCAGGTCAAATTATATTTTACAGCATTGTTTATGGTCTAAGAGACATGTAGAGCAGTATTTTGAGAATATCTGTATATTATGTTTATTTTCTGTAATCTCAGTAATGACTTGGTTTTACTGATAGTGGCCTTGCTTTTTCCGTCATGCAATCCTCAGGTAGTTGTATAGGTAGATGCAAACATATTTTGAGCATTTAAATTTTACAATCATTCACACATGTTTCATTTTAGACTTCCCAAATGCTTGCTGTATGTGTTTAAAATTTCATGATGTGAAATTTCCAGATATTTTAATATTCAGCTTGGAAAAGTCTAAAGTTCTAGCACCCTTTATACTCTTTGTTATCTCGAATTACACTTTATCAGTTTTCATAAAAATGACCGAAGTGTTCATAATGTGTTTTAACCCAACATACATATAATTGTTACTTGTTAACTTAATGTGTACTATGATTTACACATGCACTTTTAGGCATTTTTCCTTATTGGTTCTTGCAATTAAGGCCTTTGTTAGATCACTTGTTTCATATATATATATATATATATATATATATATATATATATATATATTTATAATTTATTTATTTGTAAGCAGAGAAAAAGTGAAAAAGAGTATGAATAACCATGGAAAGGCCACATGCCACAGTAAATGAACTCCAGATGCATGGGCCACTTAGAACCTCTGGCTTTGTATGGCTACTGTGGATTTGAATCCTGGCCATAAGGCCTTGCAAACAAGTGTCTTTAACCACTGAGAAATCTCCCCAGGCCAGATAATTTATTTCTTGACAGATTTAATTCCTTGAAACTCATGGGTTATGCTCATGTAAAAGATCTTTTGTGAGGAGAGGGTTATTTCTTACTTCATGAAGGATAGCTCAGTAAGGTGCTAATATGTAGGTTGTGGATTATATTATTAGATTATCAAATTCCATCCTTCTGACATGCACTTTCCCTTCTGCAACTTTTTTAACATTTATTTATTTATTTATTTATTTATTTATTTATTTATTTATTAGAGTGAAAAAAGGAGAGAAAGAGAGAGAGAGAGAGAGACAGAGAGAGAGAGAAAATGGCCATGCCAGGGTCTCCAGCCATTGCAAAAGAGCTCCAGTTGCATGCACCCCATTGTGCATCTGGCTCACATGTGTCCTGGAGAATCAAACCAAGGTCCTTTGGCTTTGCAGGCAAACGCCTTAACCAATAAGCCGTATCCCAGCCCCTTCTGCAGTTTTATATGTTTGGTAAACTGCACTTTCTCTGTGGCTACTTTCTGCGAGGGCAGATTTGTTTATGAGGTAAAGATATAATATATTTTTAATCCAAGGTACACAGACCATATACCAAAGATAAAGAAATAAATAGGATAGGATTGATTACATGAAAAAGCATGCATTTTTTCTTATGTGTTGTGTGTGTGTGTGTGTGTGTGTGTGTGTGTGTGTGTGTTTGAGTTTGTGCAGGTGCACATGTATGGACATAGCATGGACATCTTTGTACATGATCATGGAGGCCAGAGGATACCTCACGGGTTATTTCCTTAGGAAAATAATACACCTGTTTAGAGACTAGGTTTATCACTGGCCTGTAGCTTGCCAATTAGGCTAGATTGGCTGGCTAGAGCATCCTAGGGATCTACCTATATCTGCCAACCCACCGCTGGTATCACAAGTGCATGCCTCCACATCGGCATTTTGACATGGCTACTGGGAATCAAACTCTGGTCCTCATATTTGTAAGGCATGTGATTTTCTGGTTATGTCTACAGCCCCAAGAGACATTTCGATAGCACAATCACCACAAAATACGAAGAGATGAATTCTAGATAGGGGATTATGTCATGTACCAAGATAGAGTATGCAGAATCAGAATATTCCTGCAAATCAATAAAAGGAAGCAAAAAAGAACAATATGAGATAGAAATATGTAAAATATCAATTCCAAATGCCAATGAGAATCTACTTCCCAAAATGTAGAGAAAATGCAGGTTAAAACAGTGGGGTACTTTGAGCAGAAATGTTCAGTAACAAATTGATGAAAAAAAAAAACTATGGATTGTAATTATTTAATCATTAAATTTTTGTATGGCTACTATGGTAAGAAAAGAATTCCAAAATTCTCATCATTGCAAATTTCAAAATAGTACCCACAGCACAATGTGGTTGATTCTTGTTAAAGCACTGCACAGAAGATCTTTAAAGCAGCCATACTGTATAACCAAACCGTCATATTCTTCAGACACTAAATGCCAGCCAATATTTTCCTCTCTATTTATTTGAGTCTGACCTTTTGAGCCTCTCATTTGACTGGAATCACGTGCTGTTTGTCTTCTGTGGTTGGTTTCTATCACTTAGCTTTATGTTTCCAGGATTATCTATGAGGCTGCATTTAGTAGAGAACAGTTCTCTATCATTGTATGAATTCACCACATTTTGTTTATCCATTCATCTGTTTCCCTATTTTGCCTATTGTGAATAATGTTATAATTCTATAATGACTATGAAAATGAAGTTATATCTTTGAGATACTGTTTTACATTTTTAAAAAAATATATTTATTTTAACAGATTATTCTGTTTTATTGCTTCTCCTCTATTCCCATTTCCCCGGGGCCCAACACTTTGGGGTTATGGGGCTTACTATGGGATCATAAAGGCCTCGGTCAATATCAATGGGACAGTGGGAGGACCATCCCTGAAGGTATTCCCACCCACTTTGTGGCTCTTAGAGTCTTCCGGCCCCTTCTTGCACGATGATTGCTGAGTCGTGGCAGGCCTGTTAGCAGTTGATTTAGGGATATGTTCTTTGTAGCCTCTGGATCTCTGCTTCGATAGGCTGTGCTTGACCACCATGTCTGCCACCATCACGCTGGAGCTGGTTTTCAGCCTGGCGGTTGTCTGCAAGTTCTCTTGGTCCCTGGAAGATGTGGAAGAGATGGCAAGCCTAGTGTTGGGCAGTTGGTTATCTTCTTGTCTTATCAACGGATCATGGCTCTCCTCTTCTGGGGAGAATAAGGTTCTCATGAGCCCTCACTATCCATGCCAGAACGTTGACTGTTTCAATCTCGTCAATGGATTGAGCCCACATTGTGTCCATAAGATACGATTCCACAGCATTCCCTCTCATCCTGCAGCTCTTTTGTGATGCTTCCTGAGCCTTGGGGGGGGGGGTGATACAGAAGTACTGTACAGGGCTGACCACAAGAGTCACCTTTGCTCAGCACTTTCAACAGCTATGCACTAAGCAAAAACTTCTGGTCATTGGGCAGGGAGCAGGGGGAAGAAACTTCTATGTTAAAGGTAAAAGGTTAAAAGCAACATCAATGTATGCCTATAAACAAAGATATTTATTATCATAGCTTAAGCACCTCTCCATCCATGGCTTTGCGGCAAGGTTTCCCACATGTGGAAACCAAATCCAATCTAATACCTGATTTCAATAAAAAATCCCATAGGTGTTTTTGATTGGATTTGTCCAATCAAGGACATCCTGACAGTATTTTATACTGGGCACTGGGCACATCTTGCCTGACATATCAGTTGTTCAGGCTGCTTGGGGAGAAAAGACATCCACCAGCATACCCAGCTGTGGGCCCTGTGTGCCCTACAACTGATGGGACTTACCATCTAGTTTTGGTACCAACTAAGAGTAAGGCAACAGTCTTTATTATTTTTAGAGCCTGATGCTCTCCTGATTAAGAAATCATATGGGGCTGGAGAAATGGCTTGGCATTTAAAGCACTTGCCTGTGAAATGGAAGGACCCATGTTGGAATCTCCAGATCCCAAGTAAGCCAGATGCACAAAGGTGAGACAAGTGTAAGGTGGCACATGCCCACTAGGTGGTGGAAGCATCTGGAGTTTGATTGTAGTGGCAGTGACCCTGGCATGCCAATTCTCTCTGTCTCTCTCCCTAAAATAATAAAAAAATAATAAAGGGAAATCATATGGGGGTATTGGGATTTTTGATTCTTATCTGGTATGGAGACACTGACTGGTATACAACTGACATGACATTTATACCATCATATATTTTATGAATTACCTTATTATAAATAAATATTATATCCCTTCTACAATTACATCTTGCCTCCTCTGTCATAACCTATGATGTTCTTAGTATGCATATTAAAGATACACATAGAAACAATCATATAACACAGAACCCTGTTGGAAAGCTTGGATCATCGCACATAATACAGCTGACAACCATGGTCATGAAGGTACAATATGGACATAACACAGTGTGTCAGCTTCTGTGTATGTTTTGCTTACATTTGTTTTTAAAGCATGTGATGGTTTGGATAAGACACTAGGCTATCTCCAGGATTTGCTAATACAAATAAAGGTGTCGTGGATATTTGTGTTCTTGGACACATATGCGAACATATGCTTGTATCTCCCTGTGACAAATGCCAGGGAGTAGGGATGGAGACATTACTAAGCCATTAAAGACACTTGATTACAAAGCCTGAGGGTCTTGGTTTGATTCCCAGGTGCTCAGGTAAAGCCAGATGCATGAAGTGGTACATGTGTCTGGAGTTCCTTTGCATGGGTAGGAGACCCTGGCACAACCATTCTTATCTCTCTCTCTATCTTTTATGAATAAACAATTTTTTAAAAAGTCAGAGAGGGGGCTGGAGAGATGACTTAGCAGTTAAAGAGCTTGTCTGTGAAGCCTAAGGACCCAGGTTCAATTCCCCAGGCCCCATATAAGCCAGATGCACAAGGTGGTGCATGCACCTGGAGTTCGTTTGCAGTGGCTACAGGCCCTGCCATGCCCATTGTCTCTCTCTCTCCCTCTAATAAATAAGAGAAATAATAAAATCTTTAAAAATGTCATGTCAGAGAGTACAATTACTGGATTGTATAGTAATTGCATATTTAGTCTCAGAAGAAATTGCTAAGCTGTCTGTGAGTGGGTGTGCATTAGTGGTGTGCATCTGTAAGCATCATTGACCTGGTTAGGCTGCCTTCTCACCAGCATTTAATATTGTCACTCGTACTTCATAACATTCGATTCACTCACTCAGACAAATGCAGACTGATATTAACTTTCCACCTGCGCTTGCATTTTCCTCATAGATAATATTGCTGAGCATTTTTTCATGTGCTTATTTTTCACGTACATATTCCATGAGAAATACATTGTTCTCATAGCAAGTGCTTATTTCTAGTCAGCACGGCCAGGTAGAATGGGCCTGGAAGCTAGACTACAAGAAGACACCTGTTCACACTGCTCTAATTCATCTCTGCTCTATCAAGGTCCTCTATGTCATTTGGTTTTATACAAAACTGAAGGAAATCAAAATATCTTCAAGTAACCAAAATTTTAACAAAAATATAAATTTCCTCACATTATAGTGCTTCTCATTTCAGTTTTTAAGATTGCAGAATTTGGAATTTCTTCATGTAGACTATCCAGATAAACCGTTAACATTCTATATATTTAAATATCATTTAATGTACAGTGACATAGTAATTCCCATACAAGCAAACATAAAGTCAATGTAAAGAGAATTTATATGTGTGATGTAGGCACAATTGCCATATCAATTATTTTTCCTTTTTCCCACATAAGAGACTCAGTGAGCAAAAAGCCGGAGCTGAATGTAGACTAATTTTAAAGTCTTACAAACAAATTACATAAGATGTTCTATTTTTAATGTATTTAAAAATCATCTACTGTACAGTTTTGATTTATCACAAAATGCACACCTTATAAAAGCAGATTATCAGATCATTAATTACTGTTCTTGGCAGAATCAAACAGAAATAAACCTGAGGCAAGATTCTTGACAAGTACTAGCCACTCCTTGGGAAACACCATTTTTTTTTCTTGGTACCTGTATAACGTAATATATTGAAATAATCACTCTTGTCCACAAGAACATCTTTAAGGAGGTTCAGATAGCCAGAGATACTTATAAAGTGACTTACAAACCTACACAGTGTAAGAGTTCCTATTGCTAAAAGTCAGAATGGCTTCATTCTGAGTTAACCATATATATTTTACAGAAAGGTGGCTGCATGAATAGTTATATTGGCCTTATCTGGATGAAATATATAAATAACCTACAGTACAGCCTTAAGAAAGTTGACATGATATTGTGACTTAGATACACTGAGCTCTCATTCTGACTCCATGGTACTTGTGTCATCTGACAATTATCATCCCCAGACTTTATGGCTGATCTCTCGTATGTATTTCCAAATCACTGTGGTAGTTTTCTTCTTCAAATTAAAATAGTTTATTTATAATGAATATCAACATTCATTTATTTTCCTCCTAAAATTAATTTTACTTATTCCAACATAATAATATACGTAACTTAATAAGGCTACATTTGTACAGTGAATGATATTTTTCTTTTATTGTATTTCATATTATTTGTATTATACAAGGTATTACTTTTTAGCCAAGACCGGCCTGTAACTCATGGCAATCCTTCTGTCTCAGACTCTCAGTTACTGCATTTACTGTTATATGAACACTACAACTGATTCCATTTTACTTTTAAAAATTGTTTATTTTTAAATAATTGCATTAAAGAAAACACAAATAAAATTATCCTTTAAAAAATGTGGCAGTTATGGCTGGAGAGATGGTTTAGTGGTTAAGCACTTGCCTGTGAAGCCTAAGGAACCCAGTTTGAGGCTTGATTTCCCAGGACCCACGTAAGCCAGATGCACAAGGTGGCACATGCAGCTGTAGTTTGTTTGCAGTGGCTGGAGGCCCTGGCATGCCCATCCTTTCTCTCCCTCCCTCCCTCCCTCTCTCTCTCTCTTTATCTGCCACTTTCTCTGTCTGTCACTGTTAATTAAATAAAAATAAACAAAATTTTTAAAAATGTGACAGTTAGAATGTATGTCCCCTGTAGGTTCAAGTGTTTTATTTAAGCTGTAACTTGGATTTCCAGCAGCCTGGCTGGAAGAGGTGTCACTGTGAGTGATCCTGAAATCCAGCTCTAAGTTATAACTGGGGGTGGATCTTGAGCTCTGCCTGGGGTTCCTCTGCCTGGGGTTCCCTGAGTGTGTTTGCTTTATGGTGCTGGTGGTGGTCTTTCAGTGTGGATTTGGTAAAAGGCCCAGCTTCTCCCACCATTATAGCACTTCCCCCTGGATCTCTATGCCTGAAATACATCTAATCCAGTCCATATACTGTGTCATGTTTGGAGGTTCATTCAGCAATGTGGAGCTGACTATGATAACCAGTATGGGAACACACAAATGACTGAATTTTACTTTTAAAAATTGATCATTTTGGGCTGGAGAGATGGCTTAGCGGTTAAGCGCTTGCCTGTGAAGCCTAAGGACCCCGGTTGGAGGCTCGATTCCCCAGGACCCACGTTGGCCAGATGCACAAGGGGGCGCATGCGTCTGGAGTTCGTTTGCAGTGGCTGGAAGCCCTGGTGTGCCCATTCTCTCTCTCTCTCTCTCTCTCTCTCACTCTCAAATAAATAAATAAAATGAATAAATTAAAAAAAATTGATCATTTTAAGCAATCACATTAAAGTAAGCAAACATAAAACTTATCCTGTAATAAAGGAACTTGCTGGCCAAGCCTGAGAGCCTGCATTTGATACCCCATTACCCAGGTACAGTCAGATGCCACTGATCTACATGCCTGTCTTTGTGCCACTATTATGCTGCTTTTGTTACTATGGCTTTGTAATATAGCTTAAAATAGAGCATGGTAATACCACCAGCCTTATTTTTGTTACTCAAAACTGTTTTGGCTATTAGAGATTTTTTGTGCTTCCAAATGAATTTTATGATTATTTTTTCTATTTCTGTGAAGAATGCCATTGGAATTTTAATGGGGATTGCATTAAATGTGTAGATTGCTCTTGGTAAGGATTGACATTTTCACAGTATTGATTCTTCCAATCCAAGAACAAGAGGTGTCTTTCAAATTTCCTTGTGTCTTCTGCAATTTCTCGCTTGAGTGTTTTAAAGTTCTAATTGTAGAGATCCGGTTTATCTCATCTTGATTTAATTTTGGTAGGTCATATGAATCCAGTAAATCATCCATTTCTTTCAGATTTTCAAACTTAGAGGCATATATATTCTTAAAGTATGTCCTTATAATTTTCTTTGGTATTTGTTGTAATGGTACCTTTTACATCTTTATTAATGTTGCCTCTTCTCTATTTGTTCTGGTCACATTTGCTAAGGGTTTATCAATCTTGTTTATCCTTTCAAAGAACCAACTCTTCATTGATTCTTTGGGTTTTTGTTTGTTTGTTTCTACTTCATTAATTTTTGCCCTAATTTTTATTATTTCTTCCTGTCTACTGAATTTTGGTTTGCCTTATTCTTTTTTTCCAAAGAATTAAGGTGAAGCATTAAATTGTTTATTTGTGAGCTCTCTAATTTCTTAATATAGGCACTTAGAGCTATAAACTTCCCTCTTATGATTGCCTTCATTGTGTCCCAAAGGTTTTGGTATGTTGCATTCTCATCATCATTTGATTCTCTGAAGTTATTGATTTCCTTTTTGATTTCTTCAATGACCAAATGATCATCCAATACTCTACTGTTTAGTCTTCATGAGTTTCTGTATGCTCTTTAATTTTTTTTTTTTTTTTTTTTTGTTGTTGTTGTTGTTGCTGATTTGCAGTTTAATCCCATTGTGGTCAGATAGCATACAAGGGACAATTTCAGTTTTCCTGTGTTTGTTGAGATTTGCTTTGTGTCCTAATATATGGTATATTTTAGAGAATGTTCTGTGCTGCTGAGAAAAATGTATATTCTGAAGCATTTGGATAGAATGTTCTGTAGATATCTGTTATGTTCATTTGTTCCATGACATCATTTAATTCAGATGTCTCTTTGTTTATTTTTTGCTGGGATGACCTGTCAATTGATGAGAGTGGGGTATTGAAGTCACCCACTAAAATTGTGTTTGATGTCATCTGTGAGCTTAAGTCTAATAGTTCTTGTTTGATGAAACTGGGAGCTCCCATGTTAGGTACATATATGTTTAGGATTGTAATGTCCTCTTGTTGGAGTGTTCCTTTAATCAGTAAAAAATGACCTTCTTTATCTTTCCTCACTAATGTTGGTTTGAAGTCTATCCTATCAGATACTAGGTTAGCAACTCCTACTTGTTTCCTAGGCCCATTTGCTTGAAATACCATTTTCCATCATTTCACCTAGAGACTGTGTCGATCTTTTATTGAAAGATGAGTTTCCTGGACAAATGGAAAAATCCTGACTTTTAATCCAGTCTGCAAGCCTGTGTCTTTTGGTTGGCGCATTGAAGCCATTGATATTAAGAGTTATTATTGGGCTGGGCGTGGTGGCGCATGCCTTTAATCCCTGCATTTAGGAGGCAGAGGTAGGAGGATTGCCATGAGTTCAAGGCCACCGTGAGACTACATAGTGAATTTCAAATCAGCCTGAGCTACAGTGCAAAAAAAAAAAAAAAGTAGTTATTATTGAAAAGTATGTATTTATTCTTGCCATTTGTCTTATTTTGTAGTGTTTCCTGATTTCTCTTTACTCATTTGTTTCATCTGTTATTTGAGTATGTTTTATTTTTTCATATTTCCTCCTATGTGTGTTTTGCTTTCTCTTCAGCATTAAGAATTACTTCAAGTATTTTCTGTAGAGCTGGGTTTAGTTGTCATAAATTCGTTTAGCCTGTTTTGTTGTGGAATGTCCTTATTTCTCCATCAATTTGGATAGATAGCTTTGCAGAATAAAGTAATCTTGGTTGATGGTTGTTATCTTTCAGAACTTGGAATACATCATTCCAAGCCCTTCTTGCTTTTAAAGTTTGTGTTGAGTAATCTGCAATTATTTTGATGGTCTTTCCTTTGTAGGTGATTTGCTTTTTCTCTCTAACTGCTTTCAATATATTTTCTTTGGTTTGTGTGTTTAGTAGTTTAATTATAACATGGTAAGGAGAGGTTCTTTCCAGGTTTTGTCTGTTTGGTGTTCTAAAAGCTTCCTGTATCTGCATTGGCATTTTTCCCCAATTTTTGGAAAATTTTCTTCTTTGATTTTATTGAAAACACGTACTAAGCCTCTGGATTGAAATTCTTCTCCTTCTCCTTATGCCCTGAATTCTTATGATTGATCTTTTCATAGTGTTCTGGCTATCCTAAAATTGCAAGCCATACCTTGCTACTAGCTTATCTTTCTCTTTATTGTAGTGTATTAGGTCTGCCACCTAATCATCTATTTTAGATATTCTGTTCTCTCCTTCATCCATTCTACTGGTGAGACTTCCCACAGAGTTTTTTATTTCACTGACTGTATTCCGCAGAGCTAGGATTTCAGCCTTGTTTTTCTTAAGTATTTCTATGTCCTTACTCAGGTCTTGCAATGATCTCCTTATTTTATTAAGCTGGTTTCCTGTGTTCTCCTTCAGAAATTTGTTTTCTTATTTAATTCCTTTGTTTTCTTCTTTGATTCCCTTCATTTCTTCTCTGATTTCTTTGAGGCTAGATACCATCATTTTCTTGAAATCTCTTTCAGGCATTTTATCTAAATCAGTCTCTTTGGTGATCATTTCTGATGCATTTATAGTTTTTGATGGGACTATATGTCTTGATTCTTTGAGTTTCTTGTATTATAATGTAGCAACTTTTGCATCCTGAATTGATTTGATGCTTGGGTTTTCTACTTAACTGTAGTTTTCCTAGAGGTGGCAATCCACTTCTGTATACCCTCAGGATATAAGTTCATGGTGCATAGTGCAACTCTTGTATCCCAATCCAGCTGCAGAAGTAATCCTAGGTGTTGAATTTGCTTGCTAAGCAAGTATTCTAGTGGACAACTTTTATTTATTTATTTATTTATTTATTTATTTATTTATTTATTTTTATTTTTCTCTCCAGCAAAACAGGACTCAGATTTATTCAGAGATCAGTTGGTTTCAGGATAAAGTTTGAATGTAGGTCTTTTGGCACAGGGCAGGGGGAACAAGTACTTAATATTTTCTAGTTCAAAGATCACAGAATATTTTCTTTCAAACTTTCTCATACATGTATTTTTTTGTTTGTTTTTTTTTTGTTTTTGTTTTTGAGTTAGGGTCTCACTCTAGCTCAGGCTGACCTGGAATTCACTATGTAGTCTCAGGGTGGCCTCAAACTCACTGGGATCCTCCTACCTCTGCCTCCGGTGCGCTGGGATAAAAGGCGTGCGCCAACACGCCTGGCTTTTAAAAATATTTTATTTGTTATCTATTTATTTATTTGCATGTGGAGAGACAGAGAAAAGAGAAAGTGTGTGTGAGGGAGAGGAGGGAGGGAGGGGGAAAGATAGATAGGGCCTCTTGCAACTCCAGATGCATGTGACACTTTGTGCATATAGCTTTATGTGGGGTGGGGAAATCAAACACTGGTTTTTAGACTTTGCAGGGAAGTGTTTTAAACACTGAGCCATCCCTCTAGCACAGCATGTGTTATTCTCACCCAGGTAATAATGATAGATTACGCAAGAAAATTAATGTCTGATAAAAGACTGAATTGAAGAGTAGAAATGAGAAAGCAATGCACATCTATGTAAACATATAGCTAGGACTGAGTAACTGTGAAACCTATACTCCAGCTTATTTTCACATAAATTTATAGAAATATAATGACTGATGCCATGTTTAATATTTATTTTCATCTTGACTGGTCTAAGGACAAAGTAATTAGTAAGACACTCGGAGAGTGTTTTCAGTATTCTATGATGGCTCTTTACTAATCAGAGGGTTCATTCCTTGATGCATTCATAATTTAATGGCATTATTGAGTGATGATGAAAAGAAAGAGATAGGGCTTTTGGGTAGATACTTTGGGGTATATCCACCCATTGGCTTTTTTATGAATTCCAATTCTCTCTCCTTCCTGTCTTCTAAGAAGTGAAGAACTGCATCCATCCATGGCTTCATCATAGTAATTCTGAGGTTATTTTATTTTATTCCACTGGCGATAATACAATGGGTTATGTTAGCATATTGGCTAAAAAATAAAATGTAGACATGAGGGTGGGGAAATGAGAGAAAGTGTAAAACCAATTATTTTTGTTTTTTCTCATCACTATGGAATGAGACAAATGGTCCAAGCCCCAAAATTTAATTTAGAAAATGATAAATGTTTTGATTAGGGCAAATTTGTATTGCAACTATCTTTGTTTTTAAAGAAATAATTATCTTGTTTAGACAAATATTTGGCTTTATTTCAATGTTTATTTTTGAAGTTATTTATTTATTTTTATTTACAAGCAGAGAGATATAAACAGCACAGAGATGGATAGAGAGAATGGGCATGCCATGTCCTCAAACAGCTGCACATGAACTCCAAATGCATGCTTTTTAATTCATTTATATCTGGTATTAATCCATATTCCATTATTCTTTCTTGAGGAATAAGTAAGAAATAACAGGAGAAATGATAAAGATAAAGCAAAGACAGAGGGAATGAGAGATTGTGAAATACAAAAGAAAGAAAGGAACAGTGAGAGAAATAAGAAACATGTGATGAGAGAGAGGAGAGAAGGAAAGGGAGAGAGGGCATGAATGAGGAGTGGAGGAGAACTGAAGAGGCAAGAGAAAGATAAGAGGAGAAGAGCTTGATTCTAATTACCCTTTGGTTGAGTACATTTAAAATTACCCTCCATCCGTTTCTGACTCACTTGCCTTCTAATGATATGATAGCTCGGGAGTGCAGTGTGCCAGAAGATTAAACGTGTGTTTGCAAAGGGCTTCGCGGCACCTGCAGGGAATGGCAGTGCATCAGGACTTAATGCTTTGCTCACGTTCCATAGAATCCAAATGCAAATGGTGTGAAATGAAGATAGACATTTTGCCATTTTGGGTACTGACACACAGCATGTCTGAAATATCTCCGTGTTTTATTTATTTCATGATTTCATTATAACAGTGGAGATTGATGTGGCTATTTTAACTAATCCCAAATCAGATGACCTTGTGCTTCACACATATGTGGTGATTACAAGTGGACATTTCTTAATTTATTGGTTAAAATATGCCTTCCCTACACCTGCATGTTTATCTCTACCTCTACAGGTTGGTAATCACTTTTAATTTACTCAGTTTTTTTTTTTTTTTAAGCTTCACAAATTTCAGTTCCGTTGCTGTGTGGCCAATTTCTTCAAATTAAAATATTGCCTCCTGAAGAGATGAAGGAGGCTCTAGGGATTCATGAAGTCAAGTCTGGGGGACCTTAAAGTTAAAAGGTAACACGGCCTCTCTTCAAGGTTATAGGAATGACAAAGTGAAGACTTGGCCAATGATAATTACAAACTGAAATAGTCTCTCATGAGGAAGCTCAGAAGAATCAAGAAATCAGAAGAATGGGAAAATGTCACAAGACCGTGCCCCATGGCTATAATTCTTTTGGGTGCTGGAGACTCTCCCTCCAGCTGAGCTGCACGAAGGTTGTGTAGCACGCTCCAGACATGAAGATTTGGTGTGTGTCACATATGCTGGGGAGGGTTTCCGAGCTATGAATCTGCCTTTGAGTTGAAGCAGCCATGACAGTGTGAGACTTCTCACTTGTGCAGCTGCTTCGGGTTTTCTATTGTTGCTCTAAGCAACCTCTCACCCTGCTCTATAAATAACCCCCAGTGAACTAATTGAGGCACAAAAACTGGTGGTGCAGTCATACTTTGGTTGTCATTTGTGCCCTAGTGTAGGTGAATAGAAGTGTCTCTCCAAAGAAATGTTTCCAGTGATCTTTCATGTGGAGAAATTTTAATCTTATATCTCCACAAAAGCTGGGATCATTGGGTTTGGAAATAGCTTAACACAAACAACTTAGTCAGGTTAGAAATGTATCATGGGATAAAAGACCATGTGTTGTGTGAGAGCCTTCAAGAGAGAGTGTAGGTCATTCCTATCTAGCCTGAAGTTACCGAGATTCCTACAAAGGCACCTCCCAGCACTTTGACCATATTAGTTCTGCCATGATCACATTTATTAATATACATTTATGAAGAGAGAAATTGTGTAATAAATACCAACACAAGAAATATGTCTAGACTATTAGAAATTCTGTTTTCAGAATTGTCTAGGCCAAATTTGCACACATGGCAAGTGGGTCTAACTATAGCAGGTACTGCAAGCAGACAGTCCAAAATGGAGTTAAAACATTAGCAAGTACTAAAACAGGTAAATTAAAGACATCTTAGTGTCTAAGTGATAATTTTATCCTCATCAGGGAAGTGGTGAAGGGATAAAATTATTATAGGGAAAAATTAGGCAGACATCTGAAATATTTCAAATGTCTCTACACAAAGAGATAAGTAAGATAATAAACTAAATGTGCAAGTGTTTTATTCTTTTCGAAAGAATTGAAGGTGACCAAGTCACTTCTGTGGCTTTTTTCTAGGAGGATTTCTGCTGTTGTTGTTTTGTGTTTTGTTTTGTTTTGTTTTGTTTTGTTTTGAGACAGGGTCTCTCTCTCTAGCCCATGCTGACTTGGAATTCACCATGTAGCCTCAGCATGACCTTGAACTCAAGGAGATCCTCCTACCTCTGCCACCCTAGTGCTGTGATTGAAGGATTGTGCCACCATGCCTGCTTTCTGTCTCCCATTTCTTTACTTACTTTATAGTACACATTTCATTCTGGACACCTGCTAGTAGTGTGTGAGTTGTCATAATTTATATAGAATGTTGTTGGAACTGTTCATTACTCATAGTGCTGCACCAAAAGCACAGATACTTCCCCTTTTTTCCCCAAGTTTCTTGTTTGTTATTTCATTAATTAGAAACTTTGTTGTCTGGACACATCATGTGTTGGTCCTATTCCCGTCGTCCCTGCCCCAATCCATGGAGCGTCCTCCTTAGTGAGATTACAGGTATTCACCATGAAGTTATGGGTTATGAATTGTGATACCAGAAGTCAGTAATTGTGTATGTGTTGGGGTGGAGCAATGCCTCTGCGTACTCCTTCCCACCTTGTGGCCCTTACAATCTTCCCACCAAACACTTCCACAATGTTCCCCAAGCCTTGGTAGGTGTGTTATCTCTTATCTGATTGCCAGAATTGTAGGATTTTCCTCTCTGCTCAGGTCTACTGTGAACATCTTCAGCAAGACTCTAGGTTGATTTTAAGGAACATATAATTCTGAGAAATAATGCTTGTCCTTACCATTAATTGTGCTTCTCTAAAACATTAAACTCAAACCTTGCTGCAATAAGGAGTTTCGTATGTCTTTAATGCCTTTTGAAATAAATTTAATGTATATGGAGATAGATAGCGGGTTCAGTCACATGCATTTGGACATTTAGTTTTCCTAGCATCACTCACCACCCCATCTGTGGAAACAGGGGCTAACCTCAAGGCGATTGCAAAGTTAGACATAGAAAACATAAAACTGCATTACCTTAGTGATATGTAGAAGCAAAAAAAAAAAAAAAAAAGAATAAAAAAGCTGGTGTTCTAATATAGACTAGAAAGTAATAGTGGTGGATTTCTGGGATGGTCTAACAGGGATGACAGAATAGGATTGGTTAATGTTCAAAATTACACTGAGATAGGAGCAGTAAGTTTTGGTGTTCAATAGCACACATTAAGATGAACATCACTACCATATTTCCAATTAACTATTAGATTCTGAATATTATCCTAACAAAAATTAGAACTTTTTGAGGTGACCAATATGCTAAGTACTATTAATTGATGATTAATGTAGCGCACACACACATACACACACACACACACACACACACACATACGTGTGTGTTTTAGAAAACATTACAATGTTTCTAAAAATATGCACATTTATATGAGTTAATCATAACGTAAAAATACATAACACACTCATTATCTTCAAATCTAATCTGTAAGAATAAGAATGAAAATACCTAGAATTTCTTAAGGTACCTTTTCTTGTCTTCCATTGTTGCCATAATAAATCCTCAGAAATTGAGTAGATCACTTCAGCATGACTGTATTTTACAGTTCTGTAGTTCAAATGTGTATGTATGCAGTAGCCTGACTGGTTTCTCTGTTACATGTCTCAAAGATCAGAAAACAAGGAGTCCCCCTGCAAGCTCTTAGCTGGAGTCTGTAATCTGCTCTGATCCCATTTACATGGCAGAGGAATCAGTGATATCCTGGTTGATGTACTTAGATCCACAGTTTTCCTCTTCTTATGTCAGTTGTGGGCTTCGCTTTTCTCCCAAGGGTCTTACTTTAGTCATGAAGAATCCCAGAGCCAGGAAGAGCTCATGGAATCCTTCTTTTGCTTTAGAATTGCAGCATCTGCCTTGAATATGTCTGAAAATATATCTCTGACACGAACAATAAACAGAGAAATGTCTCCAAGATTAGATTTTAAGTTTGCAATGTCCATTTTCCATGAGTACCACAAGGCTTTCGGTTCCCAGTGATGTGGCCTTGCCCATCCCCAGGGTGGGTTATTCCCCCCGCTTATATTTTGTTAGAACAAGAAATCCTCAGACTAAATACTAGAAACTGTTGGGATAATTAGATGACTTTATGATATCTGTAGTAGGAAATATGGTTCCTTAAGCACAGCATTCTGTTGTAACACATACTGCTGAGTCCAGCAGCCATAAATGCCAAACATTTCCACAAATCTTAGCACCCCCAGGAAGCGAAAAGGCTTGGACCCCTTACGCAGTCTTAAACTATATAATTACACTGCGCTCGGCTGCCTTTTCCCGGCATAACCTGGCAAATCACATAGCTGAGAAATGACAAAGCTAATATTTGAACTCACATATGTCTCTTTTCACATTGCCAAATCACCTGCCTCTGCCCTGTGAAATTAACAGCACTTCTCTTTCTTTTAAAAGAAGTCATGGTGAATCGTGAGGTAATTTCAATATCGGCTTTCTTTGTACCAATAGGTAGTATGTATAGGAGCAGGAATACTATAATTTTTCTTGTGGAAGGAGCCATCAGGCAAAAATAATAATAATAATTATTATTATTATTAAGGCAGGTAAGGCCATTTTTCCAGAACTTTCCAGATTATTTTCTTTCAAATAGGACGAAATGCTATTTTTTAAAAAAAAAATATATAAAACTTACTTCAGAAGATAGACACATTAGATAAACAACCACAAGAGATCACCAGAAAAGTGTGGCTGCATATGTGCCTGCTAAGAGGCATGAACTCATTGATAGAGTCACATTAAGCCGACCCACACATGTCATTATTTTGTACTTTCCCAATAAACATTCCCAGTGACATCTTAAAAAACAAAAATCTTTCTTTTTGTTCATTTATTTATTTATTTATTTGAGAGAGACAGGCAGAGAGAAAAAGGCAGAGAGAGAGAGAGAGAGAGAGAGAGAGAGAGTGAGAGAAAGAGAATGGGCGTGCCAGGGCCTCCAACTACTGCAAATGAACTCCAGACAAATGCACCCCCTTGTGCATCTGGCTAACGTGGGTCCTGGGGAATCGAGCCTCAAAATGCTGTCCTTAGGCTTCACAGGTAAGCGCTTAACCGCTAAGCCATTTCTCCAGCCCTTCCAGTGACTTCTTTACTGAAGTCATATTCTTTCCAAAATACTTACAAGTTTCATATTCTGGGACAGAAATTCTAATGTTCATTAATTGTGCTTATATAAGGGTTTTTTTTTTTTTTAATTTTCATTCTTCGTTGTTTTTCTTTCTTTCCTGTAGAATCAATGCATATAACAGGGAGAACATAAAACTAAATTCCTGGAAACAAATGATTTAAATATGAAACATTATAATCTTCAATGAGCAATTTCTAATTTTCAGTTTCCCTTTTAATTACAATTAATACATCACCCCGTGTTTGTAAACCTCTTTGGAACTACCTTCTCCTTACTATGACATCTTATGCAGGATCTAGAAAAGTAATTAATTTTCTAATGTACTGTGCTCTTATTCAATTGTTTCTTTCAATGGATTTTATGGGACATACCAATGGTAGATAATGAGAAATTCATAGTATAAGTGTGAATTTATTTACCTCTCAGAGACGACAGTTTCTATGAGTTTTCTATTTTCCCATTTCTAATTTTGCCTCACACAAAGAGCATAGAATAACGCATTGTCTTCAATTATAAGTGCATGTGTTCGCACATATACTGTACTAATGTGTCTCTGAATGCATATATACACACATGTATATGCCAACATAGGTGGGAACACAAAATGTCATGGGTGAAGAATAGAGAAGCAAAAAGCAAAGCTGCACTTTTCCCACTAGATATTGGGGCTCGTTCAGTGCGATCTTGTGTTGCTTTCTAAACACTTAGCACAGAGCCTACCATGCATTGCAACCGGAGAGAAGACACGTCAACAGGGACAAAGATCTTTCCTTTTTTTTAATGAGTCATTTTTTGTTACTTTTATATTGAGAAGTATAATGTCTTGATAACAGTGATTTCTAAGAAAGATTTTGAATGGTTGAACATCAGCAAATGCTGACCATTACTAAACTCTGAGTCACAGATGACAAAAATGGATAAGAAGCCATCTAAATTATCTTTGAGTCCACTGAGACACAGTATCTCTACGACTTTCCCAAACTGACACATATAGTGGGTGGTGCTGGTAGCAGAATTCAAGTGATTAGATCGTAACTTTAAAGTCATTCAACAACAAACACTACCCTGCTTCCTCACTAAAATGTAAAGAAACTGTTTGCAGAAAGAAAGTCTTTTTCAGATAGATGTAGATCCTAAGGAGAGAGCCACCCCATCATACCTCAAAAGGGCCCCGGCTGAAACTGAGAACAATTGGCGAAACAAGCAAGGGTGCTGTTTTCCTGATGAACCAGATACCAGCACAAGGGAGAAGGAGATCAACACAGAGAAAAATCAACTCCTACCAAATCAGAGAGCCAGAGCCTCAGAGGCCCCCAACACCTCATCACTGAAGCAGACCAAAAATGAACCCAACATGGCTCAAGGAAATTTTGCGGAAGAGGGGGTGGAAAGAATGTCAGAGCCACATGTTGGGTCATGATATGCAGAGACATTTCTCCTACTCATAACTGTGGGCTAACTCCACAATGCATGACCCATATACCTCAACAAGGAGGGACATATACCTCAACAAGGAGGGGCCAAGGGGAGGGGGCAGGTCACGGATGAGCCTAATAATGGTGCCAAACTGACTGTATTTGCTGAATACAAAACTAACTAATAAAGAAAAAAAGAAAAAAAAAAAAAAAAGAAAGTCACACTGACTACAATGGGAGGTAATGTTTCTGAGTTGCTTGTTTGTTTTTTTCTACTGTTTTGTCAATTTAAAATTAACATCTGTATAAGCCTTGAGATAAACAAGACTTTAGTGGGATAACTCCACGACTGTCATCCTACAACATTTCAAGCGTTTGATTCAGCTGCTAGTGCATATGCTTCAGAAAGTTGACAGAGAGGTCTCATCTGCTTCCCATTGCTCTGAGGATCTGACAGCATAAGAAACAGGAGACACAGGGGTATTTTACATTGTGATATGATTCTTGTCAACTTTTTTTTTTTCAAATTGCGAACACCTCTAAAACTCTGGGAAAGAAACATGCACCTTGTAAGCCATAAAAATCACGTTGATTTGTGTCCTTCCTTACCTCCAGCAATGAAATGTTAAAGGCCCCTGGGTCTGAGAAATTATAGCATATGACTAGGCCCTCACAGTCGATTATTTGAATCTTCACAAAATATTTTTTAAATCACGTTTTCTGTTCAAGGCTCTTGAAAAATGCTTCGGCAATATTTTACACACTGAGATTGTTAAAATTATCTATCCTAAAGTTGTACATTTAATACATGAATTAAGCCCACTATGAAACATTAATCATGTATTTAAATAAGTAATATTGTACTGAAGAAACTCTTTATCCTGTTATGTATTTGGCAATAATATAAATTGGCATGCTTTCATTTAATTTTGTTAATAATACAAAAATTGTAAAAAAAAACCTCTTTAACATTTAGTAGAATCAAAAATATACAATGCATTCATCTAATGATTTTTCTCACTATTTAAGATGTTCAGACTATCACAAGAAAACAGAAAGACAGTTGGGCATATATTACCTGTGAAGGAAAGTATGACATAAGCAAGCATCCTTAACCCATGAGCAGTCTCTGTCCAGCCTTGAGAAATGCAACATATGAGGAAACAAATTAAAATGAATGAGCTGTTATGAATGGAGTACTTAACGTGGGTGTGTGTATGATGTCTGAGAGGACAGGGTATTTTCAGCTACATCATAAAGAATGCCCACTGACAACTTGTCTCTTTGCAGATGGCATCATATGATGTTGATGTTGGAAATGAAGGAAAAGTGACCAGCAGTGAGGTGTAATTAGGAAAGGATGCATGGATCTACCCCAGTGAAGAAGAGAATATTTATATGCATCACTGTTTCTCCAACTATTTTCACACACACAGTAACATATGTGTGTCCAATTATACGTGAGATCACACAAACTCTAAATAAACTTGCTAGGGCTGGGAAGATAGCTTAGCTGTTATGAAGCCTCTTGACCCAGGTTCAACTCCACAGCACCCACAAAAAGACAAATACACAAAGTACTACATGCATTTGGAGGTCATTTGCAGTGGCAAGAGGCCCTGGTAGGTTCATACTTTCTCTGCCTCTCTCTCTCTCTCTCTCTCCGCCTCCCTCTCTCTCCCTCCCTCTCTCTCTCTCTCAGCCTCCATCTCTCTCCCTCCCCCCTCTACTACAAATCTATAAATTTTTTAAATGATTTTTTGTTTATTTTTACTTATTTACTTGAGAGTGACAGACAGAAAGAAAGAGGCCGATTGAGAGAGAGAATGGGTGTGCCAGGGCTTCCAGCCGCTGAAAATGAACTCCAGATGTGTGTGCCCCCTCGTGTATCTGGCTAATGTGGGTCCTGGGGAATAGAGCCTGGGAAGGGATCCTTAGGCTTCAAAGGCAAGTGCTTAACTGCTAAGCCATCTCTCCAGCCCAAATCTATCAATTTTAAATATATATTTAAAAACCTTTAAAAACTAAAACACTTGTTATTTAGCAATATTAAAGAATCTATGATGTCTTTATATTTCTCTAGAAAACAACCACTATTTTTGGAAATAGTTTCAATTTTCTTCAACCATATCAATTCACTCTGAGTTTGGTCATCATTACATGCTAATATTCATGTGAGTTTCAATATTCCTAACACTGAAATGACATAACTCATTGATATTTGGTTTTTTTAATTCTGTATTTTATAATGTGTAACACTTCTTATGGGTTTTGGTCAGTAATTAATGGAGGCATGCAAAGTGTTCCAAACAATACAAGGCAAAAGAAATAGCATACTAACTCACTCATGAGTTAAAATAACTTTTCTGAGCAACGTAACACAAGTTTCAGTTGTCATAGATGTAACACTCTGTGTGGACTGTCACTGGCAAAGGACTTAGACATACCTTAGACTTCCTGAATGCACATAAGTAAGTTATAACACATGTTTTCTATCACATATTATTTCAAATGCTCATAGCACTGTGACAGTAATCAGAATAATAATGTTATATATTTGGTGCTCATCCAGTATGGCACCTATTTTTGTTTTTAGTTTTCATATATAGTTAGTATTTACATATGGCTATGGATAATACAGAGTTTCACAAAAGAATCGTTTCTTATACTGAAATATTTCAAATCTTTCCTCTTGTATATGTGATGTGCATATACATGCTCATATGTGCGTTGGTACACTTGCGTGCCCATGCACGTAGAAGCCAGTGGTTGACATCGGTGTCTTCCTCTACTGCTCACCACCTTGTTGACTGAGGAAGGTTCTGTCAATTGAACCAAGAGATTAATGATACACCTAGTCTAGCTAGCCATCAGGCTGAGCTTAAAGCACTGCATGGTGTCTCTTAAGCCAAGGTTTCAAATCTCTTGAAAATCATTTCCGAAAGTCCAAAGCCATAAAGTCAGGTGTCTAGCAGCAAATGATCCTACTCCTGGTACCAACATTTCTGTTGCAGTCAGGTGTGCATTGATGGTAGAAATCACCCAACCAAGAGTAGCTTGTGAGAAGGCATTAATTCCCAAATCTCTATCAGCTGGGAACATAGCATTCGGAATACCTACGTTTATGAGGGACACTTGAACCAAACCACCACAGCCTGCATTGTGCAGAATTTCACTAAAACATGCAGAAGTATTTTGTACATAGAAACATGAAAATATTTTCCCAAATCATTAAATAATCCTGTATCACATTGAAAAAACAACATATGTCCATCTTAAAATAGGAGAAGTATAGTCACAGAGAGCAAAAACTGAATGCTTCTGCTTCATATAAATTAGGCAAAGTTAATCAAATGGATTAAATGGAATAAATGGATGTGATCTTTTTGAGTCAACTGTGGATTCCTGAACTTTACTTGTCACAGCATACATGCTTGATCTTAAAAATATTTCCCAATACATATATGTATCACTAGCAAGAGTCATCAGTAGTTTTAGTATCTATACAACAAAAAATACTACAAATAAAAAGAAATTGTGAACATCTACATAATACTTAGCATTCTTTATCTTTTGTCTATTTAAAGACCTAACATTTTAAAAATATTGTTATTTATTTGTAAGGGGAGAGAGACCGAGAGAGAGAGAGAGAGAGAGAGAGAGAGAGAGAGAAAGGGAGGGAGGGAGAAACTGGGGAATCAAACCCAGATCATTAAGCTTCGCAGGCAAGCACCTTAATCACTAACCCATCTCTCTGGCCCCAGACATAAAATTTTTGAAACAAACTATTAATGCCATATCTTTTCATTTCTGGAGATAAGCAGCTTATCATTATTAAGTCTTTATGTGCTAGCTTAAAAATATAATGGTGTTGAGACAATTGCTTAAAATTATTATTAAATTATTATATAATACACTAAATAAAAAGTAGAAATTAACAACCATATTTTAATCTTTGCTTATGGATTCAGAATATATAAATGTATCTTCACATAAATTTATTGAAATACAAAGAGATGAAAACTATGCCTTTCTCCTATTCCACTCAATTGACTTCAGCAATAGAAACTGACCTCATTTAGACTGGAAAACAAATATTTCTATGGTACATTAATTTTAATTTGTATGTATGATTTCTAATTAATTCTGCATAACTTCAATAACCTCCTTATTCATGATGTGAAGTGTACTTCACTGTTTATAGAGTCTTACTTTTACAAGCTGTAGTCTAAAATGCAATGATCTTCCATTTAACTTAAATTTTAGGATTTCCAATAGGAACCTTAAATTTCATTTAAAACCATGCATCCTTGTATATGTAATAAGTTATTGACTAAGCTTATTTTACTTTTAAATATTTAGTTCAGTAAGAAATAGCTTCAATAAGCCCTGTCTTCTAGTAGAAATATGAGTACATATGTGCTTATAGTACATATATCTCATGCAGACATTGAGATGGATATTGACAAACCTAGCAATAAATAAAATCTCTATGTTGTATAACCAACAACTCAGCATTTGAGACTCACATTTTGGAAAGTTCTATGTTTTCAAACAATTTGGATGGCTGAGATAAAATTTCTTAACATGACTGTCTACTTAGTAGGTATTCAGTTGAGTTACTATGAAAACATTCATTTTCTTTGTCATAGTATGTTTACGTTTGAAGGGATTGGTGTTATATAATGTACCTATAACTGTGCTGTGTATCCTTATACCTCATACTCTTTTTTATTTAATCTTTTTTCACCCTTGTGTATAATGGGCATCTTGATCCAAAATACACCGGGTTGTTTTAGATAAAATAGATAATTCATTTACTTACTTATGAGAAGAGAGAGAGAGTGAGAGAGTATGAGCATTTCTGGGCCTCTTGCCACAGCCAACAAACTCCGACCACATGTGCCACATTGTGCTTCTGGCTTTATGTTGATCCTGGGAATTGAACCCTAGCAGGCAGCCATTGCAAACAAGTGACCTTAACTGGTGGACCATTTTCCCAGCCATAGATTTCTTAATCAAATACTTTTAGAGTATATTAAGTGTGAAATGTCTACAGAGGTCTCGAGTGTTATATTTTCACTCAAAATTTTTGTCTATGGGTAACCAATGGATCTCTGATTGGCTATGAGATCTGCTCAATGGAAAGGAACCCATAACTTGAACTGGGAACCAAGACAGAATCCTATGAAGATCAAGATTATGGACTATAATGAAAAACTCCCACCAGTCTTTGTGAAAATATGAGTCTACACCCACCAACATCTCTAAATTTACAACATCTTCAAAGGATTCCAAGTCTCTGTCAGGTCCGTATGCGAGCTCCTGTGGCTGAAAAGTCTGTTAAGAGAGCATGGGAAATTTAGAATCTCTGTGTGATCTAGCTCATCTTTGCCCACAGGGCAACTCCTCACGCAGTACAGTTGATTCTATCCCTAGACTTATCAGCTGTGGCTCAGCAGCTTCAAGCAGGCAAGAGAAAGTGGACAGCATCATCTGTTGCCTACACTTCCTGATGAAGGAGACCTGTGCTCTCCTGCTTCCTTGTTGCTTATCTGTTGCAGATTATAACTCAGAAAACTGATGCAAAAATCCAGTAAGTAAATGTCTGAAGAAACTTATTATCAATATGAAGTATTGTCCAGTAGTTTTAAATTTGAAAAAAAAAACACTCTTTATTTGTATTTTTGTTTGGATATAAGACTTTATTATAATATGAGAGAAGGAGAAGAAGGGAGCAGGGGGAGAGAGAGAAAGAGAGGAGAGAGATAAAAGAATGGGGAAATATTTGCAATTCGGAGGCTGTGGAGCTAGCTTCATGGGTACAATACTTGCCACATAATTGTGAGGACATAAGTTTGGATCTTGTACACCCAGATAGAATCCAGGAGCCTTCACCCGTGAGCCTAGAACTGGGGAAGTGAAGACAAGAAGACCCTCAGGACTCGCTGGCTACCTAGGCTAGCTGAATCAGCAAACTCTAAGTTCAGGGCAATGTACTGTCTCAAAAACAGTAAGGTCTACAGTGATTGAGCAAGCCATACATCATTGATTTACGGCCTCCAATTGCACATGTGCACAACCATGTATGCACATGTATAAACATGGATACATGCATGCATATGTGAATACATACCACATACACACCTACGCATGTGAGTGTGTTTGTGTGCACTTTGCAGAGATCTTAAATTTCATGAATCAACAGGACTGAAGTCAATGGCACTACAGATGCATATTAGGTCTGAAAACAGAACCTTATTGTAATGCATTGTGAGGTAATGGCAATCTAGCCACACACTGGGGGTCTAGAGACTCAACCTTAGTGGGACGAAGTCACTGTACACATAGAAAGAGTAGAAGCAGGACTGGAGAGGTGACTCAGGAGGGAAGAGTGTTTGCTACACAAGGACATGAGTCATCACTAGCAACCGTATAAAATCCTAGGGAGGGGTTTTTATGCCTGTACCCCAGCACTGTAGTGGGGGAGACAGTAGGGTTTTGTGGGCTCCTTGGTCAGCCAGTTCAACTGATAAATGATGACAAACAGTATCTGAGACAGAATCTGTCTCTGGAAAATATGGCGGATGGGCTACAGCGTATGATGCCTGATATGTCCTCTGGCCCCCTCATATGTCCATGGCTGTGCTCATCTGCACACACACACATAAACACATGCTCACACCACTTGTGCACACTCTCACACACCATACATAAATATACATATCCACATACAATACAATAAAATAATATGCAATAAAAATAATCTTCAAAATGATTAGAAGCAAAATTCAGAGAAGTCTGTGCATAGTAACAAGTTCTAATAGGATGCAATTCAATGATATTTTCTCATATAAAATGGCACTAGGTCTTTTATTAGTTCCATAGAGATTTATAAAATATATTAGAAAACATATTCTCTATGGAAATATTCTGCTTTACATATTTATAACTTTAGAATTATAAGGTTGCATAAGTGAACCAAGAAATTGATTAGGATAAGCATACACATGTCCTCAGATATGAATTGAGAAGACAAACATATTATTTTTCCCATTTTATAGATGAGGAATTTTTAATTTATTTATTTTCAGAGAGAATGAGTGAATGAAAGAATGAATGAATGAACATGCAGGACCTCTGGATGCTGTAAACTACCTCCAAATGCATGCACCACACTGTGCATCTGGATTGACATGGTTACTAGGGAACTGAATCAGGCTTGCCAGAATTTGAAGGACAATGCCATAACCGCTGAGCAATCTCTTCAGCACTAGATGAGAAATTTGACTCAAGAAAATGATAATTGACATAATAAGTGCCTGAATTGAAATTTCAAACAAAATTGTTCAGCTCGCATGCATGGTTTTTTAAGAAAAACAAGTTGCTATATCTCAATATTGAATGAAAGTTTTAGTACATCCTGGCCATTTGGCAATGAGGAATGATGACCCTTATGTCTGGATTTTAAATCAAAACTGTGTTCATACACTGTCTTCTGATCTGTATTATAGTGCCTTATGGCAGTTGAGTTATGAATATGCCCTTTTAATTTGGTCTGCTCACTCTCACAGAGCAAGAATTGGTGGCTAATTTTATTTGAGATGACATTTGCAAACAGAATACAGAAGATAGGATGAAAGAATAAAATAATCATCTTGTGGCAGAAATGGAAAATTGTACTTAAAACTGCAGAATATGTTTCATGATAAAATGTTAGGGTTAAATATCACAGCACACCAAAGAGTGTTTGCATCCGAGTTAATATTACTGTCATTGGTAGTAGGCCTGACTTATGGAAGTAGTAAAATAAATGGGTAAAACTTGAAGTGAGAACATTGTGCAACATTTACTCTGGTTAGGTTGTTGTAGATATTATATATGAGAGCATAAATGTCACTATTTTTTATTTAGATAAAAGTTACAAAATGAATACAAATGGAAAAATGCATTTATAAGTAAGACCAGATAAATTTACAGTTAAGTTTATATAGATATGCAAAACAGGTTATCTTATTTTGGATATTTAATGACAAAAGAACTTAACAAGTCCTATTTTACATACTATTCTCTAAAAGGACTACACTAACTCATTATTAGCTATGAATGCAAAATATTTCTTAATAAAATGAAAAGGCAGGCCCAGTAGGATAGAAGGGGCATGAGATGGACAATCCAAACATCTAAAGCATTGTATATGTTCCTTGATTTAAGTTTTCTTACTTAAATGGGGCATAATTAAAAGACAGAAATGTATTGGGATTGCATCGCACCTGCATAAAGCTTTTGGTGGGTGGAGAGGGAATTACACAAAAGTTAAGACAACATGAATCAGTTCCACAAGAATGCTCATTCTGACTAGAATTCTATAATAGATAACTACCAATAAAGGGGAAAGGGAACTGTCAGGACAGAAGGTGGAAAAAGCTTAACCTTAAAACAGTGGACTCTGGCTGATAAGTCCAAAGCCCAGACTTGGATTGCCCCCCTCCATAGTGAACTGTTGGCCAAGGAGACCAAAGAGGACCCCCAAACAATGTAGGCCATTGCCAAAACACTTGATTACCTGCCAGAGTAAAACATAAGCCTCTATGGCTAAAGACACCACAGGCTGTGGTCACAGGCCTTCGGAATACTATGCTAGAACTAAAAGGGTTACTAGCTCCCACCTGGCCAATCCTCGTAGTGCTGGAAACCACTATGGGAGCTGCTGGATAAAACCAGTCTCCAAGAGCATGAATAATCAGGCAAACCTGCAGACTACAAAATCATCCAGCCAGACAAGTGCACACTTGTGCGATTGGGGCATGCAGGTAACCAACTGTTCTCTGACTAGATATGGGTGGGGCTCACTCAGTGGGAAAGAACTCATATCTAGTTCTGGAAACCAAGTTAGAATCCCAGTGTCATGAACTTCAGAGAGAAACCCTGATTGCTCTCTGGACAAGAGTGAACGTGCACACCCAAACTCTCTGAAATAACTTTGCTTCTCCCCTATAACCTAAGCCACTCTCTCTCCTGGGTGGAGAATCTGCTTTATTGTATGCATGGCAGGAAAGAAAAGAGAGGAGAGCCGAGTTCCATCGATAAGAAAATAGCTGACTGCCCACCGTGAGACTCTCCTCCTCTTCCACATCTGCCAGAGCCAAGGATAGCTTGCAGGGGCCGAGGCCACATGAAAACTGCTCTTACTGTGAGCTTGCCAACCCAACTCCCGGGTGATGGTGACAGCCATGGTGATCCCTCAAAACCTATCAATGCAGGAATTCAGAGGCTACAAAGAACTCAACATTAAATCAGAGTGCTAACACCCTGCCATGGCTCATGGGATACTTTAAAGGAGGGGGACGAAGGATTGTAAAAGCCGCAGAGTGTGGCAAGAATACCCCGAGGTGCAGTTCCCCAACTACTTCATAGGGACTGGCTGGGGCTTCATGACCCTACAGTGAATCACATGACCTCACTGAAGGGGGTCCCAGGGAAATGAAGCAGGGTTGACGGGAGAAGAGAGTATAACCTGTTATTTTTATCATATATATGATTGATTAAAATATCTAAAAAGACAGAAACTTAGATTTTTGTGATGCAGGTTTGTCTCACTAAAGATACTTGTTTGTAACTTATGGTAGAAAATGTGTCATATTAATCAATAATAAATAGAAACGATACATACTTGAGTTATTTTAGCTTAAAAATGGAAAACCATCATGTCTTTTGTTCATTTACTAATATAATTGACCTGAGAGACAAGCATGTAACTTATCCACTAATGTTTTGTGAGTTCAGAGGCCAGTCCGCAGATTTGGCACCTTAGAGAACCTTGTAAGAAAAAAAAAAACAAAGAATTCTTGTAGCTGTGCATCATGCTGGTCTACCTTCTATGATAGGAGACTTAACTTAATTCCACTGTGCTGTAAGATTTCTTTTGACCTGGTGTCTCACTCATTATTTCTAGTACCTGTTAGAAACCTATTTAGACATATAATTCATAATTTCAGGAAGAAGTGCTACATTTTGCAATTTGTATCATCTAGGTCTTTCTGCAGTACAGAGTGTATGTCTCAGAGTAACAGAAGCGCTCATTGTCTGTCACCTTTCCTTCTTCTGTCTGACACAATTCTTTTTCCTGGTTTGTGCTTTGCACATACAGCATATTCTCATGAACTGTCACATTGACTCATAAATGGTAGTTATGTGTGCACACATGTTCATATGTATGAAGATTCAAGTGCACGTGTAGGAATACCTGTACTTATGTGTGCATGTGTGTCAAGGCCAGAGAACAGCCTCAGATAGGATCCTTCAGGTGCTGGCATTTTTTTTTTTTTGTTTGTTTGTTTCTTCACTGGCTACACTGACTGTCCAGCAAGTTCAAGGGATCGTGCTGTCTACAGCTCCCTTCACTGTGAGTCTAAGTGTGTACCACCACACAGGGATTTACTTATGCATGTTTTAACATGGAATCACGTGCTCATGCTTGCAAACACTTGGGAGACTGAGATATGTGCCTAGTACACAAAAGGTCACTTTCAGCAATACAATGCCCCAGTATCAGTGATTTCCTGCACAAAATTTGGAAATATAATAAGAAAATTAGTTGCAGTCACAAAAAAGAGAAAAAAAAAAAAAACAGCCCACAATCTTTTCAGTAAAATATACAACTCAACACAAATGAGAATTTAACTGATTAGACTGGGACTAAAAAAAAAAAAAATCAAATTCAACAATTATTCCAAAATTTACTTACTCTCATTTTCTGACTAAGTCCTTCTTTACAAATTTCTGCAGCAGGCGAAAGTTTGAATTGTGACCATAACCGCCTGTGAGAATACAGTGCCTTGCTAATTAGCAAGATGCAAAAGGAAGTCTTTTGTGTTTGTCTCTTCAATTATTTAATTTTCTTTCTATTCTAGTCCTCAATCCTTCTCAGCATTCATCAATTCTGAAAATAGCATAATTAATAAGGAACATAAATGACAGCAGTCTAATGCTGTGAAATTAAAACCAAAAAAAAAAAAAAAAGAAGAAGAACAAAAAAAAAAAAAAAAAGGCAAGAAGCATGCTGATATGGAGCTACACCAAGGCTTAATAGTGACACATCACGTGGTGGTGCCATTTAATCATTCAATCTGCACTGACTATCCCGTTATACACAGGCCATAGCAAACTATCTAGGTGTTGGATGGTGGCCAAATTCATCAAAATTGAAAACCCAGAAAAGCACGATGTAGCCAGGGTTAAGCGGAAGATCAAAACATTTGTACAGGAAGTCATTCCACTTGCAGAACAACATTAATTCATTAAACCAGAATGAATATTAAAGACATCTCATGCTTAGAGTACAGACTCTGAAGTGTAGTCACTGGCCTGTGTCATTTGAATGCTTAAAATATTAAGGCTGTATATGATCGACACTGTGATCAGTACTTTGTAACTGGATTGCAGGCTGGAACCCTGTGCACCAAAATACGTGCTCATTATGAAATCAACATAGATGCTGCTGATCAGTTAACAGATGAGGCAAATTGCATGTAGAAGAGATCAGGAGAGAAAAGGTAAGTGGTAAGGCATGGTTGGCTAATGTCCCCGTTGCTTCCAACAAGGCTATTTCCACCAAGTACCTCAAGATTCAGAAGGAAAAGATGTAGGAACACAAAAGGGTCCAGGCATGGGAGGCCTAACCCTAGCATGCTGCATCTAATTAGCCAACCTTAGGAAAACAGAAATCATTATTGGGTAATTTGATGACAGATACAAGGCTGCTGCCACATATTATTTTTTTTAAGTTTTATTTGTTTATTTGAGAGAGAGAGAGAGTGAGAGAGAGAGAGAGACAGGCAGACAAAGAGAATGGGCGTGCCAGGGCCTCCAGCCACTGCAAATGAACTCCAGATGCGTGCTCCCCCTTGTACATCTGGCATATGTGAGTCCTGGGAATGGAACTTGGGTCCTTTGGCTTTGCAGGCAAGCACCTTAATGACTAAGCCATCTCTACAGCCTGACATGTTCTTTTTATATGCATCAATAATGATGCTGGGAAGTGTCTGGATCTCTGCCCCCATGAGGGTGGTGTACACTTTGGGATACCTTCTTTTTCCACAAATGTTGCAGAAATGGCACTAATTTATTTTCTTTAATATATCCTCTATATTTACTGGAGGGTTATCTATATTTATAGATGATAATCTATCATTTAGACCATCTATATTTCCTGAGGGTGTGAGTAGAACCAAAGTTCATAAAGTATAAAGAAAAGCTAATTGAAGCAGGTATTGCTATCAGGAAACTCACAGTCGAAGGCATAATGGATGAGAACATTCTGCAAGCAGAGTTTTCTGTATAAGGGGAGCCTGATTTGTTCTGGAAAATGTTTGCATGGGGCATGAGAAATAACGAAGGACCATGAGAACAGAAGTCATCTTGCTTAAATGATGAAAAGAAGATAGGAACTGTGCAACTTCAGGTTTCAAAACTTCCCAAATCTCAGGTGTGTGAGCAGAGAGGCCCGGATCTTATCAACCATGCAGCACAGGACGGCCCACCCTGTCTGAAGGAAGGGTTGTGTTATCTCTGCAGTGGCAGGAAGTACTGACAGCCGGTGAGTCTCCCTCTTTGTACACCTGCCCTGCTTGGCTATTTGAACAGCTCATTACTGCATTGACGAGAGCAGCTTCAGAGGCGGGAGTGCGTCGTTGGTCAGAGTTCGACCTCTCTAAAAGTGAGCACCTAATTACTTCTTCATCTGCAGCACACATTTAAAGGCCACAGCTCATTCTCTGAGGAAAACATCTTACTGGTTCTCCTGGATTGAAAATAACAGTCAGGGTTGCCTGTGCTTAATGGCTAGAATCATTGGTACCAAGCATGTTTATGGTACTAATTTCTATCTCTGAATAACAATATGAGTACAGAATAAAATACTGTACCATCTGTCCTTTGAAACTGAAATGTAAGTTTTCAGTATCTGGCACAAAGCAACTAAATAGTAAACAATAATAATAATAATGAGTTATTATTATTATATAATGGAACAAAGAGAGCTATGTTAAAGACAAAAATCAAGTCAAAGAAATAAGCCCTCTGTGCAATATGAAGTGGCATTTAAAAATTATAGTTATCTATGAAGATAAATTAAGGAAATTGAAGAATTAAAGAAATAACAGCATTCACATAAATTATATGGATTTTTCAAAGTGTAAAGTATTAATTACTTAAAAATATTTTATTGTAGCTCTTCCTTTTTTTCATTTTATGTTGTTTTATGTTTTTTTTCATTTTACCTTAATTCCTTTCATAGCCAAAGTTGTGACAATATAGACAGATGAAGTTGTTTTTTATGCCATTGTTCATGTACATGATGAACTCAGTCTAACAAAGCTACTCAAATCAAATGCCATGTCCTTTTCAGAAATGCTTCGCCATAAACTCTTCAATGATAATGACTAAGGTGAAGACTGTCATAAAAAGGAATTCTTTTTTTTTTTCCTTATTTGAAATTTGTAAGTATTTAAACGAAACACTTTTGACATCTGCTTCACATCTTTCCTGGTGTTTTGAAGAAACTGTACAGGACAGACTTACCTTGCTGACCCCTGGTTTGCCTCAAAGCCATAGGCTCTAAAGGAATCTAGTCAAATTGGACATTCTGAGTCAGTGGCCTTGAAATAGCTACAGCTGTTCTTGTTGCCTGACAAATCCATCAGGAGCCAGAGGTGATTGATCGGGCTGCTCCCCAGGCTTTGGAACTGATCACCAGAATGAAGGATTTTTTTTTTTTTTTCATCTTCATTAAAGCACCAAGTCATTTTAAAGACCAACTTTGGGAAAGGGTGAAATAACTATCGTCAACAACTAAAATCTCACAGCCATTTCTAAAGTGGCCAGGAGTCTAAAGCATGAACAGAGGAGCCCTCATGGGACTGTGGGCACCTTTCAATTAACACATTTTAAAATAATGCTGCTAATGCTCATAATCATTTATTTTCTGATTTTAGCTTCATATAATTTCATTTATGAGATGGGTGTATGATTTCTTAAGTAAGGATACTTTTAGAAGGCCTTTGGTTTTCCAAAACATAATAAGCTCTTTATTTGCTTGGTAGCTGGCCTCTTTATATTCAGTCAGGTCAGTGTGCAAGTTTTACACAGTCGGTGTGACTTGTCTCAAGGCATGCAGATTTACAGGTACCTCAGAGTAAAAGTTAAAAAGTGTGGCTTTTTCCAATTGAATTGAACTTTTCATAAAATGGGATAATTTAATTCTAAGAGCCCAAGGAAGAACTTAATATACAATTGAGGATTGAAAACTGGCTCCAGGATTTTGAAAGGTTAGTTTAATCATGTATGAAAACCAGTCAAGAGTACGTCTTGCTGTTTTGCATGTTATTATGAATTCTGGGAAAAAAAGAACAAATTTCATATATGGAGATATCAGCCTCAGCACAAATATACAAGTAGGTTCACAAATGTGTTTCTTTAATAGCACTTATATTCTTATCCATGCATACAACCATAAAGAATAATGATTTAAGATGGCACAGTAAAGCTACACCTATGAAACACAGTATACTCACTTCACTAACCAAGGATATGACTCGGGGCAAGTAGCTCCTATCCCTGTGTCTTTTAAATGAAATAAACAAATGCAACCACCCACCATTCATAAACTTCAGGTTTCATACCAGTACCTGAATGTGTGGATGGGACTTGACCTTCTTATTTATAGCTACAAAAGATAATGATTCATTAGCCTGCTTTAGTCCTGCAGATCTTGGGTCTTAAGGCAATTTTACACCATGTGAGGTGAACAAATACAGCCAGTTGTCATACCTTAAAGGTACATGTCTTGATCCCTTTGATACATCTAGAACAGTCATCACATGATTTCACAGCATTCTAGTCTCACTTAAGTCATCAGAGACATTTAACACTGTACATCTGTTTAACACAGTCCGCTTCTGTTTGTTAACTTTTACATGCATGTCTCACTTCCACAATAATAAAATTAATTAATTAAAAATAATAATTTCAGCTGGGCGTGGTGGCGTATGCCTTTAATCCCAGCACTCGGGAGGCAGAGGTAAGAGGATTGCCATGAGTTTGATGCCACCCTGAGACTCCATAGTGAATTCCAGGTCATCCTGGGCTAGAGTGAGACCCGACCTCGAAGAAAAAAATAATAATAATAATTTTGTCTAATATTAGTGGAAGGAACTTTTGGAGCTGAAGTATTCCTATCTATATCATGCCACAGGAAAGGTATTCAAGGGATTGAAGATAATATATTTCAATTTGAACATAAATAAGTATTTTTATAAGAAGCTATAATCAGTATGTCTATCTTTTCTTGTTTTATTACATTCAAATTTGATTTCATACCTGTGTGTGGGTCTCTGAGTGAGTGTCTCTGGGACTGTGTGTGCATGTGTATGCACAGGCATGTAGAAGCCACTCCTTTTATGAAACGATGTTCCTTTCTTAATTATTTTTTCCATTTTTGATGTTTTCATATATGTATATATTTTGAATTATTCTCTCAAATTTCCATCTCTTATCCCTCTCCTCTCATTAACAGTTTCCTTCTTCCCCATCAATCACCTATCATACTTCCATGCCTTTTTGTTTTTCAACCCACTGCGTTAAACCAGGCTCTCTTGCATGATCATAGGTGGACTGTTGACTGTGGAGTTGGCAGTTTACTGACAACTCCATGGATGAACCTGACTGCCCCATCCCTGAAAACACTGCTTTTATGAGCTCCTCCGGGAGATCTCGGGCTTCATGTACCCACACAACACGGACATGGCAGCCTTGTCATGGGACTCGCTGTTAAGGGCATTAGGTTAGCTGCCCCACTAGTTTCTGGATTCTCCCGGCTCCATTGCCTTAGGCACGTTGGTGTTAAAGATTCCCTAGCCAAGCCAAGCATGGTGGTGCACACCTTTACTCCCAGCACTCAAGAGGCAGAGGTAGGAGGACAATTGTCAGCTTGAGGCCAGCCTGAGACTCCACAGTGAATTCCAGGTCAATCTGGCTAGAGGGAGACCCTACCCCAAACCCCACCCCCCAGAAAAAATGAATCTGGGTCAGCAGCCTTCCAAGCATCTACAGCTGCAGAGCCATCTCCCAAACCAACAAAATTCCTTTAATACAGTAAAACTCAAATATATAATAGGTTAAGGTTAGAAAACTCATAGCAAAACACAATTAGTCAAGGTTGTATGGGCAATACTTAGTAAAACCTTATCATGTAAATTTTGTATGTAGAAAACACAGTTGCAGATTGAGGATTCCTTTATGTTTTGGTTGCTATTCATCTTTAAGGTATTTATCAGGAGAATTTAAATTCTAACTTTCAGTGGCTCTGTTACTATGTTCTATGATTGTTGTCCATTTAGAACTTTGGCTAAACTACAGTGTAAGAGATTCAGTATCTTTTTCTGTGGTTTTGCATTATTTTTACCTTCATCTTCCCTCAGCTCCTACCAAAGATATAGAGAAACACGAGAAAAATAAAAAGATAACAAGTCATGTTTTTGAAAAGATCAAGAAACATCAAAGGCTGTATGAAAAAAATGATATAAGCTACTAGATAAAATTGGATTACTCATTTTTTGTCTTCACCACCACCCTACCAATCTCTTTTTATTTGTTTGTTCATTTTTGTTTTGTTTTGGTTTAGTTTTTTGAGGTAGGATTTAACTCTAGCTCAGGCTGACTGTGATTTAATATGTACTCACAGGGTGACCTCAAATTTAGGGGAATCCTGCTACCTCTCTGACTCCCAAGTGCTGGGATTAGAGGTGTGTGACACTACAGTGGGCTGCAATGCCACTTTTTAAAGTTTTATTTATTTATTAGAGAGAGAGATGACTGAGAGAGAGAGAGAGAATGGGTGTCCCAGGGCCTGCAGCCACTGCAAATGAACTCCAAACACATGCACCCCCCATGTACATTTGGCTTACATGGGTTCTGAGGAATCAAAACCTGGGTCCTTAGGCTTCAAAGACAGGTGCCTTAATTGCTAAGCCATCTCTCTAGACCCCATGTCACATACAGGAAGGTACAGATGGGGATGGAGCCACCATCCCCATGCAGGCTATCCACATTCTCCCTGCCAGTAAACACTGGTATACACTGCGCAGGAGTTCAAGATGCAAATGAGAGAGAGAGAGAGAGAGAGAGAGAGAGAGAGAGAGAGAGATGTGCAAAGGTCTTCATGAGGCAGGAGGACTGGAAGCTGAATATGATCCAAAACGAAAGGCAGTCATGCCAGGCATGGTGGCGCACGCCTTTAATCCTAGCACTTGGGATGCAGAGGTAGCAGGATCGATGTGAGTTCAAGGCCACCTTGAGACTACATTATGAATTCCAGGTCATCCTTGGCTAGAATGAGACCCTACTTCGAAAATAAAAAAAATAAAAAAAGAAAGAAAGAAAGGAAAAGAAAGGCAGTCATACCTGTTTAAACAATGCTCTATATATTTGAAGCATTGCAAATAAACTAGGACAAATTTAGTTAATTGATTTGTGTAGTTAATTGAATGTAAACAAGTTTTAGCCAATTCATTTTTCTTTTTACAGCAGGAACTGAAGGAAGAAAATGCAATGGAAGAGGTTTATAGATTTTACTTAAAATTCGTAAGATATTAATGTGGTAGTTGTTTAAATAAATATTAATGTTAAGAGCTTACATACTTATTCATTACCAAGGTAAAAAAAAGATCGTGATGGGTTTGCAGCCTGAAAAAATATTCCCTAAAATAAAAGGAAAAGCATTTAGATGTTTTTTTGTAAAATGAATTATTCCAGACACTCACATGTTCTCTACATGCACACCAATTGCTTAATCTCCTTACCCCAGTGTTCTCAGGATATGTACTACACCAATGTAATATTTCCTCAGACTTTTATTGTGACAACTCAGTAATCAATATTTTTAAACAACTAAAATTTACACTATGAATTACTTACAAAAACTCAGTATGTGTCTTATGATGAATATTTGTATTTATTGGATATTCAAAACAATTTTCTGGATCTAAACTCCAAATTATTTTAACTAAAATGAATAAAATATTTCTTCTTTGGATTAAGAGTACTCTTAACTACTGAAATTTCATACATATTCAGTGAAATTATTTAAGGTTAGTCATTACCTGCCATGATTTAATGAATTGAACAAACTTGGCAAGCATTAATATAATGAAGGCCCTCTGTTAAGTACAACATCCAGGTAAAGATTTTGTATGTAACACACCACTCATGCTTAGGAAGTAGGATGTCTAATATGTTGAAACCAATGTTACTAATGCTAATTGTTCTTCTACATATTTGAAACATAACATCAGGGCTCAATGTTTTGATTTTACTTTTTGTTTTTAGTTTATTTGTATAGGCAGATAGTTCAATTCCTAGGATAAACCTTTTAATCTCCCCATGTACCCTCAGAAGCTTATTGACTGGCATTAAGTGAAATCAATTAGAAATTACATCAAAATATCAATTGTGATGCAATTAGTAATTTAGAATAGGGGTTCCCTTCTGTTTTTGGACATGCACTTGTTTATCTTCCATAGAACAACATATACATCTATGAGGACGACTGATTCAATTAACAATTGGTTGAATGTTGCTAAATATGGATTTATACCAATTTTTATAATTCAAATGTGAATTTCTGGTATCCTTTGAACTTTCTTTAAAATACAAACATGTGTATATGATGTTTGTGAATTTTAAATGAAATGCATTTTTAAATTAATATGTAGCTGTATATTCAAGAGATTATATGCTCTAAAAGCAGGTTGCCTTGCCATTTCTACCTCATCAAAGCAGCACTAATTGTCCTGTGTTTCTCTCTCTCAATCAGTTGCTGGTCTGTATTTCCATTAAGTTATCAATTAAACCCTTGAACTCTGATCATTTTCACTAAATGGAGGTGTGAGGAAAAAGATATGTCCACATATATAAGGCAGTGTGAAGTGATGTGTGACGCATGTAATCAGTGTTCAAGCTTTTAATTTTTCCTTTCATCTTTCTAAATTTCCATGACAGAACTATTCAGGGGGACCTCAATAAATCCTTATAGAGTCACAAGGAAACAATGAGCTTTATAGTCCCTAGTACCGCTGACAGTTTTTGAGTTTCACACTGGAATGTGCTTTAAAAGCTATGGTTATTGGTGTTGAAGAAATGGCTCTGTTGGTAAGGTGCTTGCCATACAAGCCGGACTTGCGCTGAGATCCCCAGAACCTATGTAAACGCTCGGCTCACTGGCTAGCTAGCTCAGCCAATCAGTGAGCTCCAGATGCAGCAGTGACCTTGTGTACAAAAGTATGTTGCATAGCAACAAAAGAGGACACCTGGCATTTACCTCTGACCTCCATATGCGCATAATGGGGCATGCAAAAGTGTGCCCACACATATACACGGGCACGCATACCACACACACATACTCACCTCATGCACACACATAGATGTTCACTCCATACACACCAAAGAGTAAGATTGTGACATACTTTGGTGTCAATACAATTGAAAGTTTGTTGTCAGTATTCAATTGCTGTGTATATGTGTGTGCGTTTTGCATAAGCATATGCATAATTGTATATGTGTGGAGAGGGTATATATGCATGTGTGTGTACCTAATGGTGGAGGCCAGGAATTGATGTCAAATTCCTTCTTCAATTGTTATTTTTATATCCTTAGTTTCCCCACCCCACCCCCACCCCTACCCCCACTGGTACGTTTATTCGACCCAGCGGCTGCAGAAGAAGGTGTTGGGCCCCTTGGTGGTGAAGCGCGGCTTGCGCAGGCGCCACAGCACGCGGTGGGGTAGGGGGAACTTGATCTTGTAGTAGTGGAACTGCTTGAGGCGGCACCTGCTGGATGCGGTCTCCTCCACCTTCGTGATCTGAATGGAACGCCCATGTCTCCGTAGCACTGGGGTGACGGCGCCAGACGTGGTGAGGTCGCGGTTCTCTCGGTACCTGTTGTGTGTGCCGCTGCGGGTCATAGCGCAGCCAGTCCCCGAAGTTCTTCACCAGCAGCGGGGACTTCTCAAACACCTGCCCGCCCTACACTATCTGTCAGAGTACTTGATGACCCACCAAAGGTTAGTGGTAAGACCCTACTACTGAAGACACCATGTGCGGTTGACATGTAACATAGAGTGACATGGCTGGAAGCTGGAAGAGAGTCAGTCCCCAGTCTAATGCCAGAAGGTGCTACATGGGAGACTGGGGGAAAATGACAAATATCTGTCCAAGCAACTCATGGTCTAACCTACTTAGCAGCAAATAACCTGTCGTGATGCCCACACAAGTGCAATAGTGGCCCACGGCCATGGTAGGAAACCAACTGCTCTTGATTTGGTTAACTGATCCGCTCAGTGGAACGTGATCCACAGCTGGAGCTGGGAAACAAGTCAGAACCATATCCAAACATGAGCCCGCTCACCATTATCAAGCTACCACCAATAGTGGGCTACAAGAGGGCCTACACCTATTAAATTCTCTATTAAAAAAATAAGGATTATCCTATTTGTCTGGTGCTAACTTTACTCTCTGTCAGAGAATCTGCTTCTCTTTTTCAGATACATGCAGATCCTAAGGAGAGAAGCCACCCCATCATACCTCAAAAGGGCCCCATCTGAAACTAAGAATAATTGGCGAAACAAGCAAGAGTGCTGTTTTCTTGGTGAACCTTGTACCAGCACAAGGGCGAAGGAGATGAACACAGAGAACAATCAACTCCTACCAAATCAGATATGCAGAGACACAGAGGCTCCCAAGACCTCATCACTGAAGCAGACCCAAAATGAACCTAACATGGCTCAGGGAAATTTTGCGGAAGAGGGGGTGGAAAGAATGTCAGAGCCACACGTTTGGTCATGATACGCAGAGACATTTCTCCTACCCATAACTGTGGGCTAACTCCACAATACATGACCGATATACCTCAACAAGGAGGGGCCAGGGGGAGGGGGTATGATATGGAGGTGCCTAGCCATAGTATGAACTTGATGGTATTCACTGAGTATAAAACTAAAAAAAGTAAATAAATAAATTTAAAAAGCAGTTTTTATTTTAATACGATCTATATCTCAGTGAATCTGACTCAAGCTACAGTAGCTAGCCAGACTTCCTGTCTCCCCACACAGATCACAGGAATGTACCCCCATGGCTGGCATTTACTTGGGTTTGGGGGGAGGTCACATACCCCATACCCTCATGCGTGCAAGACAAATATTTTCCATCGCTCCTGCCCCCAAAGCACTTATTATTTAAAAACACCTACCATGGGAGAAAACGCCGTGCTTCAAATTTGGAGTCCTTGTTCTAACACGTCTTGCTTGGAAGGTTGGAGTTTGAGTTTCAGAGCTTCCATTCCAACACTGGTACACGTTAGCCACGTGGCTATTTTGTGCCTTGGTTTCCTCTACAATGAAAGTGCTTCCCAATAGGATCTTTTCTCGTTGTCAGCACCGCCGCCTGGAATTCCCACGCTTGGGAGGTAGAGAAAGCATAAAAATTGCTTCAAGTTCCATCCAGGTCAACCTAGAGTACATAGCAAGAACCTGTCGAGAATCCTTTCCTTCCCTTCCCCACCTCAGATGACTACTTTTAAGGCATGTATAGGTTAAATGTAAAGATTAAAAAGAAAGACTCAGTATCAGAAGATGCAACTAAGAATGCCTGGCAGATGAAAAGCCTTCTATGATTAATGCCAATGCTATCATCATGTCTATCCAAAATCACAGGATTGGTCAAAATACAGGAACTCATTACCAAGGTGACCCCTTGCCTATCAGAAAGCCTATGGAGTACACCTGCATGGATGCATGTTTTCCTTTTTGGTATTTTTTCTCCATTCTTCATAGCACATGACGCAGGCATTTTATTGAGGTAGACTCAAAATTAAAATACCAATGTTGTGCTAGAGAGAGAGGGACTTTCCCTCATGACTGTAAATCGGCATGATGTTCAACATTTTAGCCTGGCAGGATGTGTGAATTCTCATGGAATAGATCCACTTTTGCTTTTTGACATGACCAAGGTCATATGAGCTGAGTAGCAGCTAGTTAGACAACTGATCTTCCGCTGTATCACTGCCCATGCTAAGTGCCACGTCTTCCAGTTACCCTTTACTTTTTAGCCACTCTAACGGGGAAAATCCACAACCCTAGTGACCTTCCTTTATCAGGGTATATTTTAAAACACTCTAGTTCTCAACACCCCCCACCCCCTGATAGATAAGGACAACTGAACTAGATTTTATTTAATTCTGAATGTTTTCTTTTAAGCAAACAAATTTAGAGGAAACATTCTGAAGAGCTCTTCTTTATGATGATCTGAATACTGCTAAAGGTATTGTGGTAGTTTGAATAGATGGCCCCCAATATATTTAGTTCTTTATTGTTTGTAGTTTGTATCTGCAGCCACCTGGCTGGAGGCAGGTGTCACTGGGTGGATCTTAAAGTGTGGTGGTGGGTTTCAGATTTCAATCTAAAGATATGCAAAGTGTGCCTAGCTGGAGTTCCTGAAGTGTGCTGTGGCTTTTGGCTTTAGGCTTGTGCCTCTCTCTCTCTCTCTCTCTGCTTGGGCCTGTGAAGGCAGGCCAGCTTCTTCTGCCATTATGGAACTTCCCCTGGATCTGTAAGCTTCAATAAATATCCCTTCCTCCATAACTGTGCCTGGTCTGCAAGTTCATCTCAGTGAACCTGAAGCTGTCTGCTACAGGTATTAAGGAGCCATTGGCAGTCTGGAAAGTAGATCCTGTAACACTCTGCACAACTGTAGTAGATAGCGTTTTCTTATGAGGCCAGTGTGATGCATGCCCCGTCCATTGTCTCTGTAAGTTTAAAATCAACAATCCTGTGATTTTTAGCCTCTGGTCCTCTTTACAATTCTCTGAGCTACTAAGCCACCAAATAGATCTGTAATGAAATCATCTTATTTGATTTAAATTGTCTACGTAGCTATACACAAAGGAAATCTCAGCATAGTTTCTGCCTTTTAAGAAAATGAAGAGAGTTATATATAAAATGTTTTCAAACATATAAAATCAAAGAAGCAACATGTTCAACCTATGGTATCTTAAAATTAGAAAATGAGACAAGAATTTGATATTAGTTACATAGTGACATATGTGTGACATAATGTAACAATATCAGTCATGTTTCCAGAAAATACTGTCCTCTGTGAACTTTTTGTGCACTAAATGAATTTAATGTACATATTTCTGTTTCTGAGAAAAGTGAAGAGTTTTTTTTTTTTCTTTTTTTTAATGAAAAAAATCCTGAAAATTTCACAGAGCTCTCTGCTACAGGGCAGATCATATTTCACTGGAAGCTATTGACCTGTTTTTATAAGCACACTAAAAGAGGGGCAGACTGAGGATCACTTTTTATGGAATTTTCAGGCTAGGTTCATTCATTTTTGTTTGTGTAAGAGCGGTTAGAGAGATTCGAATGAAAGAACTATAAGAACTCTAAGAAGGTTGACTGTTGCATATTCTGCCTTAATTCTTCAAACCCCAGCTTCACTAGCTCTAGGTCTACTAGTTTTTAAAGCATGCATGTACACACATACACACACACACACACAATTAAAACTACTGCAGCTTAAGCCCTACAGTTTTATTTTATTTTTATTTGACAGAGAAAGAGGGAGAGAGAGAGAGAGACAGAGGGAGAGAGAATGGGTGCACCAGGGCCTCCAGCCACTGCAGATGAACTCCAGATGCATGTGCCCCCTTGTGCATCTGGCTAACGTGGGTCCTGGGGAATCAAACCTGGGTACTTTGGCTTTGCAGGAAAACACCTTAACCACTAAGCCATCCCTCCAGTCCAGCCCTACAGTTTTGAAAGTAGCTTCCAAGTAATAGTTGCTGGTAGCTATGTGGGCAACTTTTTGTTTAGTCTCATTTCCTTCAGTTGTAATTAGTAACCTTAACTCCTAATTCTGAGCACATAGTCTAGTGCTCATTCTACCATGCAGATTCTAGAGCCCAAAGCCAGTTCCTCGACCATTCCCTGAACCTCCTTTATCAGACAACAATATAAAGATGATGTTAATAGTCCCTAGTCTATGTAATTGTTAGAGACCATTAAGATAGCCCCTAAGATATCAACTAAAGGTTCTCAATGAATTTCAACTAGTACTTTACCATTAACAAATGAATATGCATAGCCTGTTTTTCTTCTCTTTCTTTTCTCTTGCTTTGTTTTCTTTCTTTCTTTCTTTCTTTCTTCCTTTCTTTCTTTCTTTCCTTCCTTGTTTCTTTCTTCCTTCCTTTCTTTCTGTTTTGTTTTTGAGTTAGGGTCCACTCTAGCCCAGGCTGACCTGGAATTCACTATGTAGTCTCAGACAAGCCTGAAACTGACAACAATCCTTCTACCTCTGCCGCCCAGGTGTGAGTGCTGGGATTAAAGGCATGCACCACCACACCCAGTTTACAGTTTGCTTTTATTCAGAGGTTTGACCTGGGATCATTTATTGTTCTTTTTTCATTTTTATTATTTTTTTCTGGGGGTCAAGTGCTTTATTTCCATTTTCACAGTGAGGCTACAGTAAAATCAATAAAAGTGTGTTTCCTTTTGAAAGATCATGGATCAGACTTCTGATTATTACTGCAAGGTAAATTAAATTTTAACATGTTTGTGAGCTCTGCAGGTAAGGACATAACCTTTCATGGGCAACCTGAATCAAACCCCATCAATCAGTGAGGTTCTACAATCCCAGATGTATCCCTGTGATAGCATTGCTGCTAAGCCTGTATTTTTCCTTATTTTAATAGATTTTGAGATACATATCTTACTGACAGGGCCAATTACAAAAGAACATTTAAAAAACACATTTTATTTACTTGAGAGAGAGAAAGAGGCAGGTAGAAAGAAAGAGAGAGTGGGCACACCAGGGCCTCTAGTCACTGCAAGCAAACTCCAGATTCATGCGAACCCTTGTGCATTTCACTTATGTGGTTCCTGGGGAATTGAACTGGGGTCCTTAGGTTTCACAAGCAAATGCCTTAACCACTAAGCCATTTCTCCATCCCACAAAAGAACATTTTTATTTAAAGACAAAAAGTCTCAGTACAGTTTACTTTCTTATATATTTCTATATTTATCATCATATGTTATGTTGTGTACCTAACAGCAACTACTATAAAGATGGTTTCTTTGAGAACAGAAAGAATTGCTCAATCACTGCAATGTCATGGACATTTCTAGGCAAGTTTAATCTTAGCAATGAAGACATCTATTGACTGAAAATTGTAAGTTTCACAACATCACCACTTTAAGTGAGAAAATATTCAATTTTCTACATTTATGTTTACATTTTTAGTCATTTACTCTCAGTGCATCCTCCTCATTCATAGGTCACTTACATAAAATGGCATATGGACCTAAGTGTAGACAGACATATTCACATTAGCTGCGATGATAAGGAACTCAGGCATTATATAATCAGAAACATATTATCAGTAAACATGAGATGCTCCCCATACCAGGATGGTGGTTTAAGCGATTATATCTTTCCCATCAGTATTTACTAATTTCACATTTCAGTTAACATGCACAGAGGCACAGGAATATAATTTATGAAAAGGTGAAGAAATGTGTGTGATTTTCTTTGTCATCAAGAACTATTATCATCATAGTTAAAAAGACTTAAGAAGTTTTTTCTCTTATTTAAATTGTTTTGTTCTTTTTATATTATTCAATAACTAATACTTACATTTAATATCAATGCTATTTTATTGATATTATAACATTAATATTTAACAATAATTTATATTATGTCATAATTAAAGTTTTTCTTCAAACTATTAACCTAGAAATCATTTAACATTTTGCAATTTTAAGGGAGAGAGAGAGAATATGTTTGGATGTTCCAGAGCCTGTAGCTACTGCAAATGACCTCCAGGTGCATGCCCGGTTTTCCACATCTGGCTTTATGTGAATGCTAGGGAATTGAACCTGGGCCAGCAAGCATTATATGCAAGTGCCTTTAACCACTGAGTAATCTCCCAGGCCCTGGTGTTCCATTCTGAAATACAACATATAACAGTGTGTATTTTCCAAAATTAGTGAAGTTTGAGAAGTTTTGAGTGACTGAATGACTTGCTTAAAGAAAGGGTTTAAGGATACAAGAGAAAATGAAGAGAAAAGAAAGAAAGAGAAGAAGTTTCATGACACATTGGAACATGTAAGAAAGCATGAAATAAACCAAGAACACATAAGGAAGATTTCATATTTGATAGAAGGACTTAAGTATACAAAGAACTTCTATACAAAGTATGGATATATTATTAATTTCTTTAATAATAAAAAGATATGATAATAATGTTTCTCAGTTGGTATTTTCCAGAATTTCAAAGTAACTTGGAAGGTAATTCTATACATAGGAGTGACATAATTTATCTTTACTTGAATTTGAGCCACTACATATAGATATAATAAGCCTGGGTGTGAGTAGTGAATTCTATAAATAATGACCAAATCTCATGTCCTTGGGGCATGTTAGGCAAATGTGTCCTCTGCATTCCTAGCTGTAGATAACAAGCAAATCATACTCTTATCTACTCTCTTGCTGATGGGCCAAAGTAAGAACTACAGATTGGCAAGAGCTTCATTTTTTTCTCCTAACATGTATAAGAAACAAGCCAACAAAGAGCCTCAGCTAGCCTCATTTTCATCTCAAATACATCTCAAATTCAAATAATCTTGTTTACTCTGAAGATCTTTCTATTGGTTAATACTATATTTTGTGGTTTTAGGTATTAATAATGATAACTTATTTTTTAATTCAGAAAAAGAGTCTTCTTTCAATTAAATTCTTTTAAAAAATGTTTGGTTTATTTGCTTATGAGACAGAGAGAGACAGAGAAATAATGGGTACACCAGGGCCTGCTCCACTGCAAATAAACTCCAGGTACCTATACCACCTTGTGCATCTGGGTTAAGTGTGTGTTGGGGAATCAAACTTGTGTCCTTAGGCTTCCAAGGCAAGTGCCTTAAACATTAAGCAATCTCTCCAGGCCTGAATGGAATCCTTTCATTATAGGATATGACTAGAATCTTCAAGTACATTTATCATCATAATGAGTGCATTTGGCACATGAATTCAAAGTTTATCTGCAATAGCCCTAGATGTTTGTATAACTTCTATGATTAAAAGTATGTGAAAAATTAGATTGTGTTAGACTGAGATTATCATTATCTGGTATTTTCTATAGATATGCAGCATTCTAAAACCTAAGCAAAATTATACTGAAATTCCTTGCTGAGTTTTCACACTTCTAAAATGACCCATTAATCAATCCACTGTGAAAATTTTGCATGATGGCTAACAAATGGCTAATAATTCCAAAAGAAATGTAAAAGCTCATGCATCCATCATACATCTTCTTTAAACATGTACGTTATCTTTTGCATGTCTGGTGGTGATTAAATACTTTTATTTCTCTATCACATCTATTACTAGAGATTACTATATAAGTGTATAGCTATCAATTGTCTGATGGTAAAAGAGAAAAAGCAAGGACAGTTGGAAACTGGAGACAGTATGTGTGTGTGTGTGTGTTTGTGTGTGTGTGTGTGTGTGTGTGTGTGAATATCATGGAATCATCTATGATTCAGTTCAAGAAGATAGACAGAGGCCAGGCATGGTGGTGCACAGATTTTTCTCCAGCATTGAGGATGCTGAGGTAGGATGATTACCATGAGTCCAAGACCAGCCAGCAACTACAGTGTGTATGACAGAACAGCCTGGGCTAGAGTGAAATACTGTCATAAAAAATAAAGACAGAAGAGAGTCTTTTGTATTGAAGATTATAGATGATAATGTGGGCCCTAAAGAGTAGCTGTGCATTTAGTCAAAGACATTTCTACATAGGATCCAAATTTTCATCTCTACATGGATAAGCCTAAAGTTCTTCACTCAAAAGTCAGTGAAGCATTTGGCCAACTCCAAAACTGCACTATGAAGGAAACAAGTTAGTAAATGCAGAACAAATCAATAGGCGTGAAGGCTAAATGACTGAGCAGAAATTTTACCAGCTAGTTTTCTAAGAGTTACATTTTCTGGTATGCATATGTATATGTGATATGCATGTGTGCCCACATATTTGTATGTGTGGATATGTACACATGTTTGTGCCCCTGTACATGCATGTGTATGCCTTGCTGGGTTTGTGTGTGTGTGTGTGTGTGTGTATGCACAGAGATCAGAGGAACACATTGGGTGTACTCCTTAGTCATCCGTTTTGACACAGTGCTCCCACCAAACCTATAATCCACCGATTCAGCTAGAACAGTGGGACAATAAACCCTAGGGATCCACCTATAGCTGCAACCCCATGCTGTGCTTCTAGACATGCACCACCATGCCAGGTAGGTTTTATGTAGATTCTGGGAATCCAAAGTCAGACTTTCATGGTTGGGGAACAAACACTTGACCCACTTAACCAATTCCCCAGGCCTGAAAATGTTATTTTAACTATCGAACCTTAGCAACTTAAGGTATAAACATCCTGTGATTTCCAATTAAACTAAAAAGGAGCCATAATTTAAATAAGATCATTCTAACAAAGACTAAATAAATTGTGAGAAAATGAGTATTCCAAATAATAAATATTAGCTTGTCACACTTTCTACTTGTTATTAAAAATATGAACTACCTCATGGAGACAGTAGAATGGTGGTAACCAGAGAACAGGGTAAGAGTGTGGTGTAATTTGACTTTGAGATGTCTCCCCTGTGTTTTTGTTGTTGTTGCTGCTGCTGTTTTGTTTTGCTTCTGTCTAACACTTGGTCCCCAGCTAGCGCTACTGTTTGGGAAGTTCCTGGAAGCTTTTGAAGGTGTAGCCTTATTGGAGGATGTGGATCACCTATGGGAAGACCTATAGGTCTTATAGCCAGGTCTCTTTCTCTATTCCTGCTTTCTGTTCTCTGACTGTGGATGCCCCATGTCTAGCCACCTGGTATCCCTTATGCCACATTTTCCCTGTCATGGTGTACCATATTGCCCATAATTAAAAAGCAACCAAAATAAACTACTTGTCTCTTAAGATGCTTTGGTCAGAGCAACTGGAAAAGTTTCTATTGCACAAGGGATAGGGTGATATAGGGGGGACAGAAAAAAAAAAAAAACAAGAACAGAATGGACAAATTCTTAAAGAAATATTCACTGAGGGCTAGAGAGGTGGCTTAGTGGTTAAGGCACTTGCCTGCAAAGCCAAAGGACCTCGGTTCAATTCCCCAGGATCCACGTAAGCTAGATGCACAAGGTGGCACATGCATCTGGAGTTCATTTGCATTCGCTGAAAGCCCTGGTGTGCCTATTTGCTTGCCCCCCCCCTCTCTCTCTGCCTCTTTCCCTCTCTCTTTCAAAAAAAATGAAAACAAAATATTAAAAAAACAAATATTCACTGAAGTTACTTTAGATTCATTTATAAGCACTACTATTTAGATTCAAGAATTTTAAGAAATAGATGATAAGTAAATTAAAAAAAATAGGGACAACTTTTCAAGAATGTGCATATTTAGGCTGGAGAGATGGCTGAGATGGACCCAGGCTTTATTCTCCAGTAGACACATAAAGCCAGATGCACAAAGTTGCACTTGTATCTGGAGTTTGTTTGCAGTGGCTGAAGGCCCTGCATGTCCATTCTTTCCCTACTTGCCTCTCCTCTCACTCTCTCAAATAAATACAAATAAAAACATGAACATATTAAAATACAGATAACTATTGGAGAGATGTGTGAAGACTCAGAAAAAGAAATAATTCATGATATATGATTTAGTATAAGAAAACACAGAAAATCTTTAAACTACTGAAAGTTGAAATATGTAAACTTTCAAGAAATCAAAAGCAAAACAGATTTTCTGCAACTAATCTTTCCAAGAAAATATATATTTATAGATTGTTCAGGGTAAAGTTCAAATGAAATTTAGGATCACCAAAGAGAATTGATTTAGTTCATTGTAAAGGTAAATATGGTGTTAAATTTATAATATTATTTTCATTTGATATTTTCAATGTCAAGTACATGTGTCACAAATGTCATTAAGTTTGCTATTGTGCCAGATACAATTCAAACTTGTTTCAAGTATACGTGTGGTTTAAAAGATCTATACCAAATGTAAGAAATACTATTGATGACCAATAACTTAAGCCTCTATTTTAACAAGCTAGAAAAACAAACAAACAAAAAACACCAAAAAAAAAAAAAAAAGCCAATTAAGCACGCAGGAGGGATAAATGAAAGAAATGGAATTGATAACATAGAACAAAAAATAAGAAACGAACAAATTTTAAAAATGGTCTTTTGTAATCATTGACAAAATGGAAAATCTAGAAATATAATTCAAGAGAAAGACAATCATATTCATTTACGATTGTTAGCAATGGAAGAGGAAGCAGTGTGGGTCCTGTGTAATTGAATGAAAATTTGCCAGAATCCCTGTCTTTAGACCTGGAGGTGTAGATTTGCATAAAACCGTCCCCTACCAGATCTGAAGGAAACCCAGCCTGCTGAGGTGACATCCCTAGGTGGGGACATAAAAATTCTTTCAGGGTTCCCTGTGTACACCCACGTATATTAGCCGGTTTATATATAACTCTACCAAATTAACATTTCCTTGATAATTACTTACAAATGTTCGGTTCCTGAAGTGAAATTGGATCCAGTCTCAACATCCCAATTGCTTCTTCACTAATTAATGAGTTGAATGCAATTGGTGAGATGTATTCCGTTAATATTCTCAAGTGAAACATGATTTTTATTTAAGGTCTGAATAATATATAATCGGTGCTAATGATCACATACAAACAACATGCAAATAGACTTGTACATGGGCACATTGTCTGCACAACTGTTACACATTCTTACTTATCTTTAGGGTTTGATCTATCTTGACATATTCATACATCCTTAACATCATCTTGAAAGTTAATGAGGATACTTATCACCCAAGAGTTTAGGTTTACATCCAATACTGCAGCTTCACTTGCCAGCTATAGAACCATGAATTAGTCATTTAAACCTCTAAGTTCCACTCAGTTATATACAGTGGTGGGTAATTTTTGTTTGTTTTAGAAGGGAGTGTGTGAGGGATAGAAGAGTGTGAATGTAGATGTACAATGTGTCAAACTATATGTGAGTCATGAAGAATTAGATACAACATGAACATACTCTAGTGTTGGAATATTCAATTATAGACTAGGGATATAGACTGGGGATAGAGCATTTACCTGGGATGCATGAGGTATTTGGTCCAATCCATAGCACAGTTAGCAAAAACAAAACAGCAACAACAAACAGCTCTTTCTAAGATACCCTTTAGACTGGTCCTTTTATACCTGCACTCTCCTCCCTATGAGTGGCTGAGACAGGAAGAGTGCCGAAACCTTGAAGTCACCTGCATAGTGACCTTAAAGGCTATTCTGTCTTAAAGAAACAAAGCTTAATAATTTATAGTGATAACCAAAAACTATTGTCTTAAATCTGGAATATTCTAAAATACTTTTATAGTATCCACTAAATTGATTTAAGCTATGAAAGTATCAAAGATTTATCTCTAATTAAATATGATATGAATCATATGCAGAAGCCACAGAACTGCCCAAGCATGTCTGATGTGGTTGAGAAGTATTTGGTCCAGGTATAGTTTTAATCTCCATTCACTCTAATTTTAGTTAAGTGGTTTGGGATATAATATTTGACTTTCTTTTTACTGTGACAAACATGCTTGACAAAAAGCAACTTAAAGTAGGGAGCATCTACGTAGGCTCTTGGTGAGGGGCGTAGTCCACCATGGAGGATCAAGGGCATTCTCCACCTTGGAAGAGGAGGCAGCTGGTCACAATGCATCTGGCCTCAGAAAACAATGAGTGGTAGAAGCTGAGGCTCCGCTCGCTGTCCCCTCTTCTGTTTTCTGCATCTGTGAACTCAGATGTCGCAGTCAGGTTCACATTGCAGGCAGAAATCACCCAACCAAGAGCAGCTTGTAGGGGACAAAAAGGGTTAATTGTGGCTTACAGACGTGAGGGGAAGCATCATGATGGCAGGGAAAACGATGGTGTGAGCAGAGGATGGACATCACCCCCTGGCCAATATAAGGTGGACAATAGCAACAGAAGAGTGTCCCCAAACCCTGGCAAGGGGAAACTGGCTATAACACACATAAGCCTGCTTCCAACAATACACACCCCCTCCAGGTGGCTCTAATTTCCAATTGCCTTCAGCTGGGGAACCTAGCATCCAGATCACCTAAGTTTATGGGGGACACCTGAATCAAACCACCACACCAGCCCATGGGATGCTGGTGTCAAATTTCAGATGGGTTTTTCTTCTTTAGTTAAACTTCTCTGGAAATCCTATTATAGATACACCTGGTGTGTTTCCTAGGTAATTCCAAATTCAGTCAAGATGACATTGAACAGGAATCATCACAAGAGTGCTGTGTGCCTGGCAGCATTGTAAAAGCATTATTTTGGGCCTGGAGAGTTGTCTAAGATGCTTGCCTGCAAAGCTTAAGGAACCAAGTTCAATTTTCCAGTACCCACAATGGCCTCCTTCACTTGACATCTCAAGAGTCATCCACTCTGTGGCACATGGTGGCATTGCATTCCTGTTTAAAACCAATTGTTATATCCCATGGTAACTAAGCACTTCTGCGATTTTTCTGCCAGTGATAGAATTTCAGATTTTTCTATCATTTTATAATTGTGAACAGTGCTACTCTGAACAGAGGGCTCCTACTATTTGCCTGCTTATGTGTTTGAATTTGAAGCTATGCAACTGGAAGTGAAATGCTTAGATCATATGATTATATAACTTTAAGGCAATGAGAAGAAAATATACACTATTGTTGATAAAAAGTAGTGTGGTGGCTTTCCCAAAGCTGGGGCAAGGAGGAAATGGGAAATAAGTGCTTAGTGAGTAGACTGGTCTGGATCCTTAGAATCAATGCCCATTTATATCTAAATTGGCAGAGGTAAGTTCATGGTAAGAAATGTACCCATGTGATCTTAAAGACCATATTCCCCACAATATTTGTTCTTTAAACTAGGCAGCTAGATCCAAAAGCCTGAGACATGGTATTATTGTGGTATAAATCTCAGTCTAAATCTAAACACCTGAGATACTGGAGCATCATTGGCATAAATTCCAAAGTAATGGAAAATCCAATAATTCAGCACAGAAAAAAAAAAAAACATAGAAGAGCATCCATTATTTTTTTTCTTTCCTTATTTCTCCATGCTAAGAAGATTGTGTAATGACTGTCTTCATTGAAGATGACAAAATTTTTTATTAGTTACCATTCCAATATTCATCTGTTTTTGACATAACCTCACAGATACACCTACAATTAATTATTTTGGTATATGCCACCTCATTATGATCCAGTGTAATCCACACATTAATAACCATCACAAGGCCATCCAACACCAATAAGGCACCCACGCCCATTCCTTTGAACTATATATTTCTACAAAAAAATGATATTAAGATCCTTATTCTAGCTGAACTATTGCAACTGTCTGTACACTTACAAAAACTTATTAATACCCAAGGAGAAGAATATAGTGTCGGTAGTGATAATTTTCCCTTTTTGATATCCTGCAACTTAGATAGATTGATAGTAATTAATTGTATGAGATAAAGTCAATGAACAAAATATATGTTACCTTGCATGTCAAGACAAAAATGTGGACGTATCTAAAACATACACATGCATGAGTATACAGATACTGCCTTGGTCATAAAGTATAAAAACGAGGCTCTCAGGGCCCCAGAGTGAAGACCAATAAACCTACTGAGGAGGACCCTCAGTGGAATGCAGCCCTGGGAGAGGGAAATATAAGAGTATAACCTTTTATCAAAATAAAATTTAAGGGCTGGAGTGATGGCTCAGTGGTTAAGGCACTTGCCTGCAAAGCCAAAGTTCCCAGGTTTGATTCCCCAGAACCACTTAAGCCAGATGCACAAGGTGGCACATGCAATTGGAGTTCATTCGCTTGCAGTGCTTGGAGGCCCTGGAGTGACCATTCACTCTCTCTCTCTCTGTCAGCCTCTTTCCTTCTCTCGCTCTCTCAAATAAACAATAAAATTAAATTAAAATAAACAAATGAATAAAATTTAGTTTAAAGATTAGCTCATGTTACAGTATAGCAGCCCCTTTTTCTTTAACTAACCATGTGACCATACTTGGTATCCAGAAATATACTATATTCCTTCATTACTCTCTTTCCTTCTCTTAGCCTTCAGTAAGTGATGTGAGTTATGGTTCTCAGGAATGTGACCTGTTTGTTTTTTTTTTTTTTTTTTTTTGGAGCCTGGGTTGTTATGGCTCCTTGTCTTAATGACTGTGTGTACTTTGCCATTGATAAATCACAGAGCATGGTAACATGTAGAGATTCCTTAAATGAACTATATTCCAGAAATGCTATCCTGACTCCAGTTTGTGAAAGAAGTCCATTTTCCCCTTAGTACTCATGATCATTCACTTCTGACCTAATTATAACTCTCTTTGTAATGTATTTGTCACTGGACACTAGTCTTACAATGGAAATGTAAGCAGGCTGTGTTTACCTGGTTTGCATGGAAGCCAGTGCAGGTGGCTTGATTGCCTGTAGACCCTCCTGTCACCAAGGAGCATCAGACCCACCTGCAGTGGAGTCTGCTGAGGCTGCCCAGTACCCATTTGAGAAGCCAGTCAAAGCCAGGAGGTGTTGGCATCTTGTTTGCAAGTTACAAGGTTTAGAAAAGTCAGGAAAAGCTACCCTTTTGGAGTAACAATACTGATTTACACAGTTAAGTGCAGCCGCCGGCTCTCCACACTCCCCTACCCCACAGGGACTGATTGTGGGTCCCATGACCCCACAGTGAATATCGTGTAACCCTACTGAAGAGATCCCCCCAGGGAAATGGGAGCAGGGGTCACTACTGACTTTAATTATAACTCTCTTTTTTTCTTGAGATTTATTTGTCACTGGGACCTAGTCTTACAATGGAAATGTTATTTCATCTGTTAGAAGCATCACTTTCCTTAAAATCACAACCAGTAGGCTAGGATCAGGAAACAAATTTTGGCTACTGAGTCATTCCTTGAGACAGGAACTTGGAGATTTCAGGTACAGGGGAAACAAAACCATATAATGCATATTAATTCAGATTACATGCAGCCTGTGGAAGACTTCTGTCTCTTCCTGCAAGGCAGTACCACCTAGGTGGCACTGTAATTAGCTTTATTTATTTTCGAACATTTTATTAGCATTCAAAGAATTAGGTTTCAAAGTTTTGTTTTCCTCTATCCATTCCCACTGCTTCCTCCCTGGCTGTACCTCCTCCTGGCAAGGTAGCATTTTGTATTCAAAAGCCACTTGATAGTTTCCACAAATAAGCTACTTCAAGATGCTGACCAATGCACTCTTTGATGTATTTGTTGCTCATTTGGTTTGGGGACTTTATTTGTTTATTTGTTAGTCACTGTATTTTTTTTTCAGTGAAATGAATTAGTTCATTTAAAGCACTTCTATGCACAACATATTCACAGGGGATAAGATATTCTGAAAATCTACCATGAGAGTTCTGAGAGAAAAAGAAAAGAGTAGTTTTCAGACATTGCCAACGATGTTATATGAGTAAAATTTTATTTCTTCTCTTTTGCCTTGTATTCATGGAAACTTTGACTTAATCATTAGTAACAGCAAAAAATGTATAAGGATGTGTGTAATTTAAACTCCATCTGATAATTTATCAGTTTCCATCATATAAATCCCAAGTCTAGCAATTTTCATTACATTAACCTATTGCAGTTCAGGATAAATTATAATCATCAGGTAGATACATTTATTCATAAGTAGCAGTGACACACTTTTAATTTTCCAAAATGAAATGAAAATAATGAAACTTTTATCTTTCTGTTATCTACCTATACATGCTTTAGAGAAATAGTTACACATTTGAAGGTGATTATCCTACTTTCATAGAGAAAGTCAACTAACAGTGCTCAATACATATATTACAAAGGCATATTTTACATATAAATGCAAGTCCTGTGAACTAGACACACAGCCAGTGTCTGAGGTGGTGCTCTCACAGATATCTGAGTCTGTATGCCACGACCACAAGCAACACACACTAGAAGTGCGAGCATAATGATGTAAATATCATTGATTTTATAACCTTCTGTGAGACACTATATATTATATAATACTTCTCTGGTAAAATAATTTAAGAAAATGAACTAAATAACTTTAAAGCAACATTCTTATCTTTAATTCAAAATATATTCTTTTCTTTTCAAATCAAAATGGGATATAAATGCGCCACTTTTAAGTATTGCATGTTTTTGTTTCATGATTTGTCACAGTCTTCATGCAATGCATTCATTATCACCTTTTAGATCAGCGTGTTAATATAGTTATTTTTTAAAATGTGCTTAAGTGTATTGACTTTTAAGATTATCATATTTTTCCATTCTTATATTTGTGCCTATAGTTCTATTATCTAGTTATAATACCATCTCCAAATTCAACATCGTTTTAGGAGACTGTGTCATATCTTTTCACCTATGACTTTCCCCAGTACATATTTCCCAGCTATAAATAGAAAAAAAAAGCATGTTCATGATATATTATGTAGATGATAGAACAGAGCTATTAAAATACTACAGATGATGCTAATTTAGATGGTCACCTGTTATGTCTTCTCAATGAAGAAGAACCATTTTATATCATTTGGTTAGGGGGATCAGTATTTGGTTCAATGAATGGAGTTAATTCATGCATGACTGTGTTTAATTCTCATATGATTCTTCCTTTGATCATACCACAGTTTTCTTGCATACTTAAGGAGTCTAAAGCAAAATCTCAGAACCTTGACATGCTTACAGGGATAACAGTACCATAAAGACTATAGCATCATATATATATGTATATATATATACTTATATTCCAAAAAGTCAATAATAAGATATCTCTTGGCCTCTTGTTGGAAGTCTGATATTTTTATAAGTAATTACACATGTACACTTAAATCTAATTCCGTAGAATTTAAAAATTTTAAATTTTAAATGAAACTAGATTATGTAATTTATCTCCTTAATAAAAGCTGATAGCAACAAATTTCATTCAAAACAATATTAAAAATTTCCTTTAAATAATGGTCTTCATAAAATGTGAATAAATTTGGTGATGAGAGTAAGACAGAGATTCCTTAAAACAGCACTGAATTCTCAAAAAGGCCACTCAATTTAGTTTTCAAAAAGTAGAAAATAACTCCACATTAACTCTGAATTACTCAAATCTATTCCAAAGGCCTATGGGGGCAGTACAAAATTTACCATCTGTGTACACTATCAGCAAAGACACAGATTTCATATATGAAGTCAACATGAGAATTTTGACAAACTTACATGATGGTTCTTGGAGACTGCATGAAAAATGGGACTCTAAAATTAACCTGAGAGTTACCAGCAGGCAGATGCTCCTCCATCCTGTCAGTCAATTTTCAATCAATTAAAGCTTTCTGAATTAGTCACCTCCACTGAGAGAATTCATTCATTCTAATGTGTCAATCTCATTGCATGATTTTCTGTGCCCTAAAAGTTCCTTTCTGCAGCACACAGTTAATTAAAGCACTTAAGGGATTGTTTCTCTTCTCAACACAAAAAAAAAATCATGGGAAAATTATAAAATGAAATGAAAGTTTATTCCTTAAATATTTGATGTTTTGAGCAAAGCAGAGATGGGATTCAAAACAATAGAATAGATTTTTGATCAAAAGAGGAAGAAGTTGGTTAGATGTTGGAGAAAATCAACAATAGAAAAAGGATTCATGTTTTACTTTCTTCTTCAATTTATTACTCTTTGATTATAATTCAAAATAGTGCTGAAGTTTCTTTTTAATCTGTCCATGAGAATGTTGGCTCATTTATATAATTGTTTTAGCTAAACTCTCCTCTGCACAGGTGGTTGACACCAGCAGGACAAACAGAGGGTCTAAAAATGACAGTCTAGTCTTTGTTCTTACATTTGATCTATAAACGTAACAATGATACCATTGATTTAAGACATGGATAATCTCAGCTCCAGTCTGCTGGTTTCAATCACTTCTAAATCATTGTCGGTCAATGTCTACTAATAGTGCAAGCTAGCCTTGGGGTTCCTGTGGGTCCTTTGTTGGCTTGCTCGTCTCCGTGATGAGTGAAGTTTTGCCTGTACCATGCCTTGCACATGCCCTGAATCTTAGGTGCAGGTATAAAGCATCTCTCCTTCCCAGTTCATCATGTCACCATCTTGACACTGCTTTTTGTTTTGATTGTATGTTTGTTCCTTTACGATAGCATTTAAGAAAGAGTACTAGGAGCTTAGACAGTTTGGCATAAGTGAAGGGAGGGCATTTGCAGATTAGATACCAAAGGGTGAGCGTTGGTAGCTAAAAGGATCTATGCAGAAGTAGCACCAACTAATGATGCAGCAGACACGCCTGATCTCAGAATACTTGTGACAGATCTCTGTCATTCTCTGTTCTCTCTGGCTCCCTCCCTCCTGTAGTTTTTCATGTCTGCCTAACATAGAGAAAATTATTCTTTTTTCATTTACTAAAAATCTTCTCATTTCTATCTTCCCTTGAGCAAATTACATTTTATTTTCAATGTTTTATTTTTAACATTTTATTTATTTATTTATTTTTTATTTATGAGAGAGGCAGAGAGAGAGAGAAAAAGAGAGAAAGAATGCGTGCACAAGGCCCTCCAATCAATGCAAATGAACTCCAGACACAATGTACCACCATGCGCATCTGGCAGTACATGGATAATGGGGAATCAAACCTGGGTCCTTTGGCTTTGTCAGCAAGAACCTTTACCACTAAGCCATCTCTCCAGCCCTCAACTACACTGTAGTATGTTATCAGGAAGATATCTGAACATTTACAACTTAAAATGCTTTCAGTTTTGGTGAAACCTATAGAGTGTGACACTAATCATCATTGCCTTACACATTTAGAGATAATGTTATATTTTTAAGCAAAACAGAATCACTAACTGAAGATAAAAAATTACAAGAATATTATATCTTTAAAATGTAACCAGCACCGGGCATGGTGACACATACCTTTAATTCCAGCACTCGGGAGGCAGAGGTGGGAGGATCATCATGAGTTCAAGGCCACTCTGAGACTGCATAGTTAATTCCAGGTCAGCCTGGGCCAGATTGACACTTTACCTCGAAAAACCAAAACAAACAAACAAACAAACAAACAAAAAAGTAACAAGCATTGGAAAAAAATCAAGAAGCTAAGTGGGCTGCAGATTTAGATAAAGCCAAATCTGGTTCCAATGTTAAAATGATTCCTTTAAACACAGAGTTACCCAGTAATATATCATGTAACAAATACATTTCATTGGGAATATGTCGTATAAACACATGCTAATGAATTTAACTTAATCTCCTTCACTTCTTTATAAACAACATATAACTTTTGACTATGATAGATCCTCTAGTAGCATTTTTATTTATTAGTCATTTAATAGCATATTGACTTAAAAGATTCAAAAATGGTTTGGTTTCTATGCAATCTCCAGTGTAAAAGCAGATCTACATCATTACAGAGCATCTTCTAATTATGATTGTACAATGAAGAGTACATTGAATCACTTTCATTTATTTTTAAATAAAGGCACAATTATAGAAGAAATAAATCTATAATGATATACAGATACACATACGCATAAACATGTGTGCATATAGTGTATTTTACTGAAGAGACCTTATTTCTACAAGTTAATTTTATTATGTACTAGGAAGCATCTAGTTCAGTAAATGTGGATTACTTGTATTTTGGCTCAGTAGAGAAATCATGATAGAAATCATGCTGTGAATGGCTGATGTACAGTGCTGTAAACCTACTTTGAAATTTCATTATCCGGCTGAGATTTTATCACTTATCCCTTCATCTCTTTATCCACTCAGTTAGCCCCCACTCCTTCAATTCTGATTTTAATAAGCCATCAATTACAAGATATTCCAATTATGCTTTGAATTGCTAACAAAGGCAAGGTACTTCATGCATTCAAATCTGACATAAGTTAATAATCCGGTGAAACACAAAAATTGTATAATTTTGTCATGGCCTTGAGATTTCTTTCATCTGTTGCATGGGAATTTGGTTGCTTTAACCCCATTTGGTTTATATTCCCTGACATGGGATTTACAATCACTTGGCATGTGTATCAATAAACAGGGCCTGGTCCTTAGAATTTGTTTGTCTTATTTGCCACAAAGCACTTGGATGTGACTTTGTGGGACAATGTGCAGCAACTGTCATTCTCCCTATAAAGTCTCTTTGTTTCACTATTGTCAGTGTCTTGCTCCAGTGTTCTCTCTTTCTATTTCCCTGAACACAATAACATTTTCTTCTAATGTTTAAACATCTTGAAATTTGCAAGATATTTTAAATGACAATGAAACCAACACAAAAGATAGCAATAATTCACATTACTCTAAATACAACATAAACAAGGTTTACCATGTCCTTAGTGGTGTTGGGAAGACAATTAATTGCCTCTGTCTCTTAAATGCCACTGAGTATAAATATACTGATTCACCAATCATGACCAAAAGGTAAGTTTTAATAAAATGTACAATAATATTTCTTACTATTCACAATGTGACAAAAGCTCACATGTAGCATGGTGTCAAATAAATGTGCATGTGATCAAGTTGTAAATACTCAAGTATTACCTATAAGTCCTCTATGAGAACATGGAACTATGGTCGGATAGACAAAGTGTAAACATGGATTACAAAGAGGAGAGTTGGTCAGTGGGAGAGGGGACCAACACACCCTTCAAATGAAATTTGTCATTTCCTCTTATGTTGAAAGAGGGTTAGAATTTGTGTAACCAGAGGTGGTGGGGACAAAATATCTTCAAGGAAAAACAAGATTGTGAGGAAATATTTGAAACCATGGAAGCAGGAAGTACACAAGAGAGAGGGTGTGACTTTATTTGGCCCAAAGTTAGCAAAAAAGAACAAACAACTACAGATGAATTTGGAACATAATGGAAAAAGAGAAGATTCATGTATGTTGAGTTTGAAAACTAAATATTGATGTTTTTCTAAGAATGATAACATGACATAGAGTTGTATTCCAAGGAGGAAAACATGTACAGTTGACCAATCTGAACACATATGTTAACAGGTTTTGGTGCATATTAGTATCCTAGGCCATAAACTGGTGGGAACTACGAGCAACGAAGGTATTTCTGTACACTGAATGACAGACGATGAGCAGAAAATTAGAAAACCACCTACAGTTCCACCAGAGTCTTTGAGTGAGAGATTTCCTCCAAAGAGTAAGAAAGATCTTTACTCTAGAAGAGAGAAAACCTACAGGGGGAGCTTTCATGCTAGAAGTTGGGACTGCCTCTTTGGTTTTGTTTTCAGTTGTTTTTACATCCTCTAAATGTGACCTGTTTTCAGAGATTCAGCATACCCAAAACACTGTCTTTTTAAAAATATTTTATTTTTAATTATTTATTTGAGAGAGAGAGAGAGAGAGAGAGAGAGAATGGGTGCACCAGGGCCTTTAGCAGCTGCAAATGAACTCCAGATGCATGTGCCACCTTATGCATCAGGTTTACATGGGTCCTGGGGAATTGAACCTAGGTCCTTTGGCTTTGCAGGCAAGCATCTTAACTACTAAGCCATTTCTCCAGCCCAACACTGTCTTTTAAAAATTTACTTATTTATTTATTTGCAAACAGACAGTGACAAACAGACATTTAATGGGCATGCTTAGTCCACAACCCACTGCAAATGAACTCCAAATGCACCACTGTGCGCATCTGGCTGTATGACGGCACTGGGGAATCAAACTTGGGTCGTTGGGTTTTGTAGGCAAGCACCTCAATCACTGAGCCATTTATCCCACCCCCAAAATACTTTCATCAAAAGAACCACTGCTGATACGTTAATATTTAACTTGCTTCTGGAAGCACACTTAGGTCGTGTAATTTATGCTCAAATGGTTTAAACTCATTTAACAAAATCTTAAAGCAGAATGATTCAAAAGCAAGGCAGCCAATAGTCTAGCACTAGAAAACTAGTGATAGAGGTTTAACCAATAAGAAGGGTATTTATAAACTCTCCATAGTAACCCATACCCTTTTAAATATCATTAAGATCAAAGTACATTCTACATTTATGATAAGCTGAGATCATTATATATTAAGATAAAACTCCAAATGCATTTGTACTTTTGGTGCTTATAAATATAGGGAAACACAACTTGGGAATTGTGAAATGACATAACATGACTAGGAAATGACATAGCATCATTATCTCATGTTCTTTGAAGTTGCAATACTAAAAAAGTGTTAGGTTGTGTTGTCTTGCAAACAAAACATCAATACAAAAATAATCACCAAATGAAAACAAACGCATCAGTAGGAAATTAACAAACTTTTAAAAGCATTTTCCCATTCTGAATCTTTCAGATAAATTCATGATTTCATTAGAGAATTTGGGAAAATATTATGTTTATTAGATCAATTATTTCTAAACACATGCACAACACATTATAATGGAATTTAGAAAAGACAGTGATTATGTCTTTCATCAAAACAAAGAGCTATTCTGCTAGTAAAAAAAAAACTATAGACAATAATTTCTATTCAGGTTAAAAAAATATCCACTTAGCATTAAACATTTGCTATCAATGAAGAGAGCTTTGATGATACTTTATCATTTGATTGTTGAGCACCACTGAAAATGCATTTGGTCAATGCCAGGTTAAGTTATTAGGTTATTCTAAGAGTATAAATAGTGCAGGTGAGTCAAGCACTACTTGACATGAAAATATTCGGCTATGTTTTAATTGAAAGTAAACTTTTCAGATGTCATTTCAGTCTGCGTTCCTGGCATTGGAGACTCCAATTCATGTCATTACTGGTTCATAGATTTTTCTGGGTTTTCAGATATCAGAAAGTGATCCTGTAAGTGGTGTGTGTGTGTGTGTGTGTGTGTGTGTGTATGATGTTCATGCATGTGAACAATGTGTGTGTTTGGGCACACAGGTGTGATGATGCATACATGGAGGTCAGAGTACAGCAGGAAGTGTGTCCTCACCTTTCACCTTACTTGAGAGAGGGTCACTTTGATTGTTTTGGGGGCTGTGAATGTCAGACTCCTTGATTCCACATCCCATGGCTGTAGGCAATAGACATGTGTGCTGTTTGCATCTGTCTTTACAAATGTTCTAGAGATCTGAACTCCAGTGGTCACATTTACACACCAATCTCTTTAAACCACTGCGTCATCCCCTGTCTCTCCTATAAATATCTCAGCCCAGCATACTTGCTAGCCACATCAGTCTCAAAGCATCAGCTGGGTCTGCTAGGACCTGTAAAGCCCAAGAGTATGCTTTTCATGATGATTGACACACTGACATCAACAAAGTGCTGAAATACTATAAAGGATTGATTTAATAAGAACTGACTTTTATCTAAATGTCAACAAAGAGTAACTTCTCCAAAATCTTTGGGTATGGATAACATCAACAGGGACAAGTTTGAAATTTAAAACTTTATGGAATTATTTCAACTGCTTCAAAGGTCTTACTAAATAAGCTTTCCAATACACTGTGATCTAGTAGTAGTCCAATGCTTATTCAATGAGCTGATTTGGAAGGGGATTTTAGTGATACCAGATAGGCAATGACCATCAAGATGTGTTCAACTTCATTGACATAATAGGAATGCAAATCAAAAGCACAGCGCAAATACCAGAATGGCTAAAATGAAAATAGAGAAGAAAGCAAGTGTTGGCCAATACCTAGAAGAAACAAAATTATATTTCCATACAGTAGTCCCACTTGTTTGGAATAATTTAACATTATTTCCTTAGACAACAACAATAAAATATTCAAGCATCATGCTCCACAACAATTTCATTTCCAAGTATGTGGTCAAGATTAGTATAGTTCTACCAAATCAATACAAAAAATATAAATGTATAATTTATCATACATGAAAGCTAGATCCAACCCTAATAACTACCAACAAGAAATATATTATAAGCTGTTTTGATAATGATATACAATTAACAAATAGAATGAAGGAAAACAAATGTATGCAGAAAGTTGACATGAGGCTTATACGTTGTGAAATAAAATTACCAGTCACAAATTTACCTATGAATCATTTATGTATTCATAAATATGAATGAAATGTACCTAATTCATGCTATCAGATGTTAGTGTAGTTATCATCCTTATGGTATACTGAGTAATGGGGGTATCTTGAATTCTGACAGCATTTTAATTGATTATATTTTATGATGTGGCATGTTGTACACAAACTGAAGCTTGTAGTATAATATAACTGTATGTAAATTATACTTTATTAAAACATTGAAATGTATTAAAAAGTTAAAGGTTTTGGTCCTGCAAAACTGTGAAATAGTCTAAGTGACTGCTCAGTAGCCTCAGGACTAAGATTAGCACGTCAGACCTTTGAATGTTTTACTCTAGAGATGCTGGAGAAAGTGATACAAACGTGTGTCTGAATCCATTCCAAACATTCACTCCCGCACTGGCAATTGATAAACATGACAGTTAAGAAACCAACTAAAAGACAAGTTAAGTTTAAAGATAAAAAAAAATATATAGAACCTGCAGAGATAGTACATAGATACCTGTGATAGACACTTTCTTCATAGGAAAAATGGATAGGGGATTTTAGTGGAAAAAATCCCAGTCTTCATTTAGAAAACATCATGGTATAGAAATAGCAAACGTTTATGTCTCTCAGCTCTGGATACTTGAAGTCCCAAATCACTGTACCCGCACATTCGGGTGAGAGACTCCATCCTGGTACACAGTGATAACTTTTTGTTTCCCATATTGAGGAAGTGGAAGGCTCTAGCTGGGGTCTCTTTTCTAAGATCACTCACCACACTCTGCAATCGTAACCTATTGAGTATTACAACCTTTGGAACTATGATCTCAACAGATACATCTTGAGGAGATATGAGTGTTCCAAGTTCAGCAAAGGTAGACAATTATAATGATGGGTCACAGATGAAATAGAACTGAGTGTGAGAGAAATAGGCTGACAACATTACCTCAGTTAAGCAAAGTTGGTTTCTATGAAAATGCTGGCAACAGAGGACAATAAGGATGGAAATGTTCTCTAAGGAAGAAGGCAGTACACGTCGTTTGTTCTAACTCACCCCAGTGAAGGAGTCAGGGCATTTTACTCATAATGCCTATCATGTTAGACTTCTAATGTCAAGGTGAATATATATTTATTTGGCTTGAATTTAACAAATCACTTTGTTCAAAGTAAAGCTTATGAAAAATTCTCCAGCATAAATAAGTTTGAGCCCAAATAAAATTATTTATCCCAACAACTAAAACAGAAAAAATATCATAAGTAATTATTTTACTTCCAGCAGAATTTTTGATCCATACTTTCTACATACTGGGCGTGAACACTGAAGTGAGCAAAAAAAAAAAAAACTGTTTGAAACCAAAACTTGATCTTTTGTTAGACATAACCAGATGTTTTATACCCTCAAATATCTGTTCTACCAGAAATGAAATAGGATTAATTAGTTTTGGCGGTTATTAATTAGTTTGTAAAATAGACACATACCCTCTCCACAAGAAATGCACATTTACAAACACAAAATCTGATCGCCAAATACCTATGATAATGCTAAACCTACTTACTGTAGCTTATGAACATGAACATTACTATGCAGGTAGATAACAAATATGAGTAAATAAAAAAATAGCGAATACCTTAACATTCCTTTAATTTCCAAGTATCATAGTACATTTTCATTATAATGAAAAAAAAAGCAAACCATTATTAGGCCCAGTTCCACAAAGCTATTTAACTGGAAATTGTTCTAATAGAGAGAATTAAGCCATCCCTTCAGATTTGGTCTCAAACAAAAAGAAGAAAGCATTTAATAGTTGATTGAGAACCTCATTTAACATTTTCCTTTCTGCATGCACCAGTTGCTGGAGCTATAAGTTCATTTTGTCATAAAGAAATGGGAATATAATCACTTCCTAATTACATAGCTTTAGGTTATTTGTACAATTAAGTTATCTGTTACAAAGTTAATGAATGTTAATAATGCAATTCTCTTTAGTGACCTGATTGATATACTAACATTTATTGTGTAGTACAGTCTATTAATTGAGGGAAATTAATATATGAATCCTGAAATAAATACATATATATTTCCCAAATTACAGTAAGTTGTTCATAACAATTATATACTTAAATACATCCTCACTTCTGAAAGTGCTAAATTTTAAAAGGAGTAATTATGCTAATGTTTTATCTGATTTTGTATAAGAACTTCTGGGCATGTGTAAATGAATGACTTAAAATTGATGAGAAATGTATCTTCACTTCAAGCTGCCTAACATGGAAAAGTGAATGGAGGGAAATGTGCCTCAAATGTCACTGGCATTGAAATGTGATGCAGAGACAAGTGAACAGCAATAGAGGACCCTTTATAAGACAACGTTTGAAATACATATGCATACAAAATTAGTGCTAAGCATTCCAGCTAGTGAGGAAAAGCTCCATGTTTTCATTTCTTTTGCTTACACACTGTCAGCAGCCACAAATCAGGTTAGGGCTTAGATCACAGTGTGCTAAATTATATTTACGCCCTTGTAAAGCTGTACAACGAGGTTGCCTCGTGCAAGAAATCTTTAAACCACATGTCCTGGCAAGCAATTGCTGATACTTACTCCCCAAATTCGATCTAGCTGTATTAGCAACTTAAACAATGACCTTAAAAGTTTCCACTTATAAAAGACTATCTCTGAGATGTTTATTCCTAATAAATGCCATTGGTGGCTAAAATCATGTTGTAATAACAATAATACAGAATAAGTGAACTCTATTTATTCAAATGTCTTTTGATACCCAAGATATCCATAGTTAATTTTAGAACAATGTATTCATAAAGTAAAATATACTGCATTTTAAACATCCCTAAATGGGAAACATAAGACATACTTGAGGATAGGAAAAGGGAGGTATAGTGGATGGGAGAGGAGATTTGGGGAAGAAGAGACAATTAGAACTACAATGGAGCATCTATACATAAATGCCTTAATGTAACCTATTACTTTTTATGATAACTTCAAAAATTAATAAAATTAGATATAAACTTGAAGGATACAGATAATTATAAACATTATTTTCTTGTGAGATACACTAAAAATTGGAGCAAATGTGAGTTCAACCTGTGGAAATCTTCTCAATTTTCCACTTCATTGAGGTAATGGGAAAACAGTTATAGCATTTTATATCCTCAAGCAATTAATACACAAACATTTATAATAAACTAATGCTAATTTTTCGTGACCTGCTATGTAGCATTAAAAATGCTACTTGAATGGTTAAGTAATATTTTATTGTCATAGCTATGTTCCCATTTGTCAATTATTAAACTTATTTTAATCAGAAACATTGCACCCTTAAGGGTCCTTCACTAATTGTCACAAATGTAATATAATAAACAAAGGTTAAAATAGTAATATGCTTGCATAGAAACTATTATTCTGGTATTGAGTTAAGCAGTGTTACCAAGTCAATTCATCTCCCACACTGACAACAATGAGGTTGCATAACTCTGTTTTAGCATAACTTTAAATAAAGAATATTTTAATCTTGCTATAAAAATTCTATTTTGGGGGAGGGGCAGGGTCTCGCTCTAGCCCAGGCTGACCTGAAATTCACTCTGCCCTCGGGCTGGCCTTGATCCTATCTCTGCCTTCTGTGTTGACAGAGTTCTGGCAAGTAGATGGTGGTTATAACAACCCTAAACCTGCCGCTCACAGCATACTTCCTCCAGTTAGGCTCCATGTCCCAAACTTTAATCAGCTGGAACCAAACATTCAGAAGACATGCATTTATAGGACATGTAATTCAAACCAGCACACTTACATGTGATTCATACAACCCAGTAAATAAATTTTCATTGTGCTAATTAACACCACTAAAAACCAGCCCTTTTAAAATAGAGACAAAAGTATTGATGATAATATAATTATGATTTTTGTGACAGTAATATTACAATTGAATGTATGATCATGTAACTTCCCTTCCCACCTTCCCGAGTTTAGTTCTACAAATTTCCAGTGTGAAAGATTCAAATCTCCTCTTGAAGATGATGCCCCTAAGTTGCTGGGGTCAAGTGATGATCTCTTAGCAAACATTTTAGTAGAAAATGTAGAACTTTGGAGATAGAACAATGCATATTTAGTTCACAATAATTAAGGAACATATTCAATGTTTAAGGACATTTTATAGATTTACCATATAGATGAGGAGAAAATCACTTTTGAAAACATTTTTACTGACCATTTTCATACATGGTACATATTTTGTTCATAATCCTCTCTCATTACCTTATTTTGTACATCAATCCCCTTCTACTGAACCATTTCTCCTTCCCACCAGTCTCTCTTCTATTTCTTTTCTTTCTTTCTGTCTTTCTTTCCTTCTTCTCTTTTTTTCTCTTTCTCTTTCTTTTACCTTGCTGTCTTTAGTCTTTCTTTTTTTCCCCTTTTTCATCATTAATAATAGAACGCTGTAGGCCCAACATAATGCAAGTCTTAAAGACAGCAACTGAAACACCATGAATACAAGACAACTTTCTTTTATCTCTGTTTTATTCACTGACTAGGTTTCATATTTTAATTCTGAATTGACAAAAATCACATTTCTATTATAATCACATATACATACATGATAGCAAATATTTGATCAAATCAGTTTATTCACATAGAGAAGCTGTTCCAAATTCATAATGATTTAATGCTTGAATCAATTTTAAAACTGTTTAGAATTTTACAACTCATTAGGGATATGAATCTATGATTCTTGTCATTCAAGAGAAGGCAACACAGGTTATCAAAGCATAGAGTATACTCATGAATATCACTGAAAAAGCAGATTCCATAAAAATGAATGTGGATATCAGAAAAGTTATCAGTGGTATTTATTATATTATGCAATGCAGTTGTTTCTTATAGACATCTTACTAACAATGGTTCTAGATTATTGAAAGAAATAGTTAAATGTAGTTATATATTTGGATAAACGGTACATAATCTTTCTTCAGAAATGCATTTGAGTACATGGCCACAAGCAGAATACCATTTCAAGTTTTGCAAAATTTTCACAACTCAGGATGTGAAATTATTTTTGATTTTTAAATGAAAGGGGTTTCTAAAAATGGCCTACTCTGGCTTTGAGTCTTATTTTACTAACCCAAAGAAATGAAATAAAATTTAACTCATGATTTTTTTTCTTCCCAGTAGAAACTGCAAAATAATTCCACAAACACTTTCACTTTCATAAAAAAGTGACTATTGCTTTGAAAATTAATTTTCATAATTAAGGAAGTTGAGCAAAAAACCAAGGCTACATTCCTCTTTGGATCTAATTAAAACAGTATTTTATACAGTTGCAAATTTCCCTTCTCAGCCAGGGATATAGCAAAAATTAAATTGCCCCCTGTGTGACTTTGCAAAAGGCCTCAGCTAATTTAATTAATTTATCCTGAGACTCACTAAATCCAGTCTCAGGCAATACAGAGCAACAGGAGAGAGGTCACACCCAAGAATAATCCCTGCAAGGCCAGGGACCCTGTAGATGAAGGAAGTTGACAAATGACTAATAATAACATCTCATTTTGGAGATGCAAATTTATTCTTTTGAACTGTTAATCATTGAACTTTCCTGATACACAAGTTACAGAATTCCCTGGAAATTTAGGGTCAAAAATGATTGTAAAGTTGAGTGTGTCTTCAAATTATCTGCAATGTTTAATTCTTATAATTATTGGGTTGGAGAGATGGTTTAGCTCTTAAAGAGTTTGCCTGCAAAGCCTAAGGACCCTGGTTTGATTCCCTACTACCCACATAAGCCAGATGTACATGGTTGTGCAATTGTGTGGAGTTAGCCTGCAGTGGCTGAAGACGCTGGCACACCCATTCTCTCTTCCTCTCTCTCTCTCTAATAAATAAATAAATAGAAATAAAATTCCTTATAATTATCAATAGAAAAAGTTGTTTTTTTTAGGCTGGGTGAGGGGGAAAGCAATACTCGTGTATCCTAGCAGAGATGGGAGGGAATCCAGGTCAGAGAGCTCCACAAAAAGTAACAAAGTCAAGACAGAAGATGGGAGCCTCCATATGCAAGGGGAAGAGCTGATCGGTTTGCAGATTTGGAGGGTGGAAGTCAGAGCTAGCCCAGCTGGGCAGTCAATCTAGGTAGCAAACTAGACTGTGGGCAGTCTGGATCCAACACAAGTTCCATTTCTGCCAAGAGTTCCATTTCTGTGCAAGGGCGAGGTGGCATGTGGGGTGGCATCTCCTGTCTCTCTCTGGTCCTCAATTTCTAACTGACACTGCCTAAAAGAAGCTGGCTTTCTCTTGTTTTCCTTCAGTTTTTATCATTGTATTGCCTCCAATGAACATTCCTCACCCCATATATTTGAGGTGTGAGGCAGAATGGGGGTAAATAAAATAATGCAAAAAGCTTTCTGAAAATAGATGATAAAATCCACTTAAAAGTGATGCCTTAGCCGGGCGTGGTGGCACACGCCTTTAATCCCAGCACCTGGGAGGCAGAGGTAAGAGGATCGCCATGAGTTCAAGGCCACCCTGAGACTACATAGTGAATTCCAGGTCAGCCTGGACTAGAGTGAGACCTTACCTCGAAAAACTAAGAAAAAACTAAAAAAAAAAAAAAAAAAAAGTGATGCCTTATCAAGCAGCTGAATTATCAGATTTATAGTGCCTAAAATTGCTGACTACTTAAGTGAGTTATTGAACTTTATGCTATTACATTGTCCCCTTTTAGACACCTCTGAATTATTTGTCTCAGTGTGTGCATTGAGTTCATGAAAAATGTTGTTAGCCTTTTACATATTTGGAGTAAAGTTGCTGGCTTATCATTTTGGTGATGGTACTGAGAATAAGCTGCCACCACCATTCTCTATGTCAAGGTGGAGTAGCATCCATGTCAGGGAGGAGTATACCAGAGGGGAGTATCTGTCCCAGGGTGGAGTATCCATCTCAGGGTAGAGTATCTCTGTGTGCCCCTTAGAACTGTGCTCTCCACTCAGTTCTGGGAGTGTCTCTCTGTCTATCTCTCATCTTTCTTGCTCCTTCTTTTGAGAACAAACATACCATACATATTGTGGTTCTTGTCTTATAAATTGTACCTTGTAATATGATCTTTAATATTTCCTGCGAGAAGAGAAAGTTAATTACATCCAGAGTCATAGATTTCTAGCATATGCAATTCTTTGAAAGATATTGCATTGACAAGCACATCTCATAATTTTTAGCAGCCACACTTCATATCAAAAATAAAAATAAATGGAAGAGCAATGAAATCCTAAATATAAAAATCATATTTATACCCTATCAAGGAATTCCAATGCACCTCTTAGGAAATAATCCTATACCTGAAGCTTATTCATATTTTACAAATCATTAAAGCCTTTTACACTACAAAATGAAGAAAATTAAAACTACGAATGAAAACTCATCTATGTTGTTTTATAAAGAATCTCAGGAAATGATTGGTGTAAACTTACTGCCTCACTCTCAGTTATAACCCCTGACCAGGAAGTGGCAAGACATGGCCATGCAATAAACTTTGAACAAATACTTTTGCTAACTGTGAGTCTCGTTAACTTTTAAGGGTCATCACTGTTTCCAATAGTTTAAATGACTAAACATATTTGAATGAGACTCAAGAAACACAGCATTTATCAAATTAAACTCTATACTATATCAGAGCCACAACGTACACGCATGTGTGTGAATGATTTGATGTGCATGTAGGCGGGGGGAAGCAGATAAATCATACATATTTGTCATGGTGAAATTATTTTTTTTCAAGACAAGAAATTATCAGGTAATTTTTCCAAAAATGAGGAGGTAAGTAGCTCAACCATCCCAAAACTCCACTTCTATATAAGTGTCAGTGATCATGAAGTCAGAGGTAAAATCATATTGATAAGGCCATTTGATGATTTGAATCAGTTGACCCCCATAAACTCATGGGTTCTGAATACTCAGTCCCCAGGTGAGCGCAGTTTTGGAGATGGATCCTCATTCTACAAGGTGTGTTGGGGGTGGGCTCAGTAGTGTTGTAACCAGCTCCCTCTTGCCAGAACTTGGCTCACTCTCCTGCTGCTGTTTTCCACCTGCCGTGGAAGAGGTGATGTCCAGCCTCTGCTCATGTCATGCTTTCCCCTGTCATCCTGGAAACTGTGACCAAAATAAAAACTGCCTTCCCATCACCTCAGTTGATGGGGTCCTTTGCCAAGCAATGAAAGTAACCATATTAGCTGCATTGAGAACATAGTTCTTAAAAGGAAAGAGTGCAGGGCAGAAAACCGTATGGGTTCTGCTGCATACCACAGCAGACGCCTTCTGTCTCTTGGCCCTGTACTCTGATGCTTAGGACTTGCTGAACTGCGGAGGAATTGAATCACAAGGAATAAGACTATGCGCTGACAGTTTCAGCACAGGGACTTGGAACCCCAGATATATACACACGGGCTTCCTTCCTCCCAGTCTGAAATGGAGAGGGTCTAACTTCTTCATTCTGGGAAGTGGTGTCTACTTAGAACTTAATGAACACTCCCTGTCACACCCTATAACTTTTGATCAAGTGTGTGTTCCTATGTGGTATTCTTAGTCTTGCATAAAGTACTTTTATGTCCTCAACAATCTCTCGCACAAAGAATAGACCAACGTGCAAAGCCTCAAGCATCCCCGAGGCTAAAGAAAGCCTTTACAACCAGCTGCGACCCCTTCTGTTGGAGCTGAAAAGCTAAATACATGTCTACATCTTTATCATTGGTCAGATAGATAAAATAATAAAAACTAGAAATATTCCCATTTAAAGGTTTGAAATAGTTACATTTTCAAAAATGGAGAAAGAAATAAGTTCAATTTATCATGTTTGGTAAAGAAACCTAGCTATAACACAGCTTTATTATAATAAAGTTCTCACTCAGACAAATGTGGAGTCAAATGGTGATAAGTTAAAACTTCACTTAGAAGAATTAAAATGCACAACTCAGAACCATCCTTAATAAATGTTTTGTTTTCATGATTGTAGAAATATATAATGATTTAGCTATCAAAACAAGTACCAAGTAAACATGTAGTATTTGTAACTATTTTATTACCTAAACTAATCAGAACATATTTGTAAGAGCAGTTTCTTCAGGGTTAAAGTGTTTTTAAATCCATCCGTCATCAGCTCTTCAGTTTTTGCATATAAACAAATTTACATCTGTAACATATCCCATACATTATATGATTTATTGTATTTAATGCTTTTCAAAAGTAACTTCACTGTATAAAGACCATAAGGTTCTTACATTGTGATCAAATGGATCACCCTTTCCAGGTGACAGGTGATGGGTATCTAAATACACTGCTTGGGCTACCATAGGATCTGGTGTTTTGTGGTGATAACGTTTAGGTCAGCACACTCCAGTCATTATGTGGAATATTTGTTTCAATTTAATATTTTTAGTAGTATTTTAATACATTTATTTCAGTCATGAAAATTTACTCCCTTTCACCTTTCCTCTTTTTTATTGGGTAACAAGAGAAAGAGATTCCCCCCTGTCAATTTGACTAGTCTAAGTCTTATAATAATGATTTTAAGTCAAGATATAGCAAGACCCAACTATGTAGAAAAGAAGAGAGGTAGGGGAATGATGGAATCTTCCAGGGAAAGGGCTAAACTTGAGCTATGATTTGCCCACTGACAACACGTTTTACAAATTTATTTAACCAGTGAGAGCCTCAATTTTTCAGCCTATAAAATAAAATTGCAAACAAACAATTCTGGAAAATAAACAGGAAAAGAAATTACCTATTTAAAAAGATTGCATTCATAAAAGCAAATTATAAGATCCAGTATTAACAACAGATCTTAAAGCCAGGGGGTGGGAGGTCTACTCACGTAATTGAACACAAATCAATTAGATTACAGAATAAACTATATACAGAAAAATAAGAAAACCTGCATATTAGCTTTGATTGTTTCAGGAATTAATGCCAACCATGGTTGTATATACCATGATATACTTTGAAAAATGGATATTCAAGTATAAAAATTACTATTTCATGAACAGAATGATTTGTCAGAAGAAAAAATTCAAAGTAAAATAAACACATTTTGGCTAGAAATGCTAGTGAGATTTTCTTTTATCAGTTAATTATAATCTATCATCTCCTATGGAGAAATAAATCACCTTAATAATAACATTAAACTATAAATATATGGTCCATCTGTCTATATCTATATCTATCTATCTATCTATCTATCTATCTATCTATCCATATTTCAATACCATGAACAGTAGGTTCAGTTTTCTAAATGAAATGATGAATTAAGTACCATGACATTAAGTATGTGGATGATCTAATTAGTTAAGGTTCCTTTCTTTTCTTTCCTTTTCTTTTTTAACTGAGAACTTAGTGCTTGTTTTCTATCCAGGACAATTTCAGACATCTAATCTAGTGAGGCCTATCAAGATGTAAAGCACTGATTGATCTTCAACAGTGTGTAGGGATTGAGTGAAGGCAAACATTAAAGTTACACTTACTAATGAGCAGGAAAGTAAAGCTACTCTACTAATTAGAAAATGTAGATTAAATAAAGTATTTTCAAAAATCTCCTCTCCTGAATTTATAGTGTATGGTAGACTAGTATACCAGAGAAAGCTAATAAAAACTTACTCAACCTTCGTTTAAAATGTATAATGTTATTAAATGTGGATATATGCCTTCAGAGAAAGCATGAGTGAGATAGAGGAATGAAACTAAATGGTGAAGCTGGCAAAAAGCCATAAATCAAGCCATGTATGGTGGTGCATGCCTTTGATCCCAGTACTCAGGAGGTAGAGGCAGGAGGACCGCCATGAGTTTGAGGCCACCCTGAGACTACAGAGTGAGTTCCAGGTGAGCCTGGACTAGAGTGAGGCCTTACCTCAAAAACAAACAAACAAACAAACAAAAAAGGACAGCCATAAATCATAAGCATGACTTAATTATGACCAATACAACGTACCGAAGATGACAACAGATTTTAATGTGCTTATGTTCTTCTGGGAAATGTGTCTGTTGTCTTATTTTCCTTTCTGTTAAGCAAAAATTTAAATTGTCTAGAGCCATGTTTATAAAAATTGTGAGGATTGGTTCACTTTTCTTTTCAGAAGTGTGACGCTCAGCCCAAGGTGATAGCTTCATGAAGTTTGATACACCCTTAACTCTGAAGACATCTGGAACTCAGTGTGTGGGTCACTTCTGTCCTCAAAGTTCTCACCTCTGGGCACACCCCCCTGTGGGTTCTCTAAATATCATCCATATTCTAAGTTAGGGGATCTCAAAATGTCTTTGGGTTCCAGGTACCTAAGCTGTGTTCTGAAATTTCTCTAGTCATTGAAATGGGAAATGCTATATCATGTTATGTTGTGTTCCTCTCAGGAATTCATTCCCTATCTTGCTCATTATCAAGTATTTGAAACATTTTAAATATAATTAATCTGGCTGCTTACTTGTTCACAATGAAGGATGACGCCCATCGTTACTACTTGATTGTGGTCAAAAGAAGAACAAGGGTTTTGCTTTTCTTATTTTTATTTTACTTTGCCATTACATTTATCTCTGTCATGTTTTTTTATCTATCTCTCTTAACTTTCCTCCACTTATTTGATTAAAAGTCCAACTTTTCACTCTTGTTAATGCATTACTCTAAATTTTACATTTTGTTGTGTTTTGTACATGTTACAAAGAGAGCGTTGCTTTTGATAAATTTGGAATTGCTTGTGACATGAGGATAAATTTGGGATTAAGAGGATTCTTTTAAGGTTTGCTTCTTAAATTTGTCAGAGAATGTTTGGAACAGCCTTCATTATGGTGACATTTCATCTTGAATTCATACCAGTATCTATAGAATATACAAATTTAACTAATACATGATTCACTATTTGTCTCACAACTGACCATTTAAATTAAAAAAAAAAAAATTAAGCACAGGGCTGGAGGGATGGCTTAGCAGTTAAGGCATTTGCCTGCAAAGCCAAATGACCCAAGTTCGATTACCCAGGACCCATGTTAGCTAGATGCACAAGGTGGTTCATGCATCTGGAGTTCATTTGCAGTGGCTGGAGGCCCTGGCATGCTCTCTCTCTCTCTCTCAAATGAATAAATAAATAAAATTAAATATAAAAATATTTTAAAAATAAGTACAATGTACATTTAATATTTGCTCTTTTACATGTATTTATTTGACAGACAGAGACATAGAGGTTCCAGACATACGTGCTTTACTTTTTTACTGGCTTTACTTTGGCATTGGTGGCTTGAACCTGGGCAGTCAGTGTTTGCAAGCAAGAGCCTTGAGTCTTTCAGCCACCTCTCTAGCTCTCATTTGCTGTCTCCCATGCCAGACTGTGAAGACATGGAGATTTGTTTACACACTGAGTACTTGCATTTACTCCTCTTCCATTCATGTACGTCAAAACTTAGATCTCCACGGCTCTATCATCATGAGCTAGCATGATCATAGGAACAATGCCACATGTTACCTTTAATTATTGTACATGCACATATGGCCTGTTGAGAGAGAGAGATTGAGAGAGAATGAATGTGTATATGTGAATGGGTACACCCAGCCTCTTTCTTCTTCAGAAGAATTTCAGACATATACGTCACTTTGTGCATCTGGTTTTACATGGGTACTGAGTAACTGAACCCAGGCAGGCAAGCTCTGCAAGCAAGCAAGCACCTGTATCCACGGAGCCATCTCTTCAGCCCAACAACCAGCTTTTGTGTAGCATTCACAAACTGAATAGGATGACAAGGGAAGCAAAAGAGAACTCCATACACAATAGCAGATAGAAGAACATGGCATCGATAACAACAAGTCATGCAGATGTAAGGGGTTGTAATAACAATTTAGAAGTAATTTTTCATAGGTATATATATATATATATATATATATATATATATATATGCCATCTACTTACCTATATATCAATAAAACAATACCTATAATAAATATTATATATAATTGAGACATAATACATATATATATATATATATTTATGTATATATATAAATATAATCGAGAGACATTCTCACTGTAAATAGAAAGAAGTATAGAAGTTCCATCTCATTTTCCTGTTGAATTTTTACCTAGTCCCTACTCCTAATTATGCCTCTTACATTAATAAAATTAAATAAACAAGAAGAGTTTTCAACGTTGTTGTTAAGTTTAAATTCATTTCTTATGTGAGTGTAACTTTAGCCCCTAGAATAGGAAGTAGAAAAATACAGAAAGTTGAGGATTTAAAAATTAAAGTTTTAATAATTCCAGTAATGAGCTAAGAAAAGTCTTGCTTCAAGAAAACATGGAGGAGATTCGTGGAGATTTTCAGCTCTCTTGAGATTGTTATACAATTCTCTTGATATACAAAGTAAGATTTTCACTGAGCCACACCAAATACATTTCTAAAACTTGAAGAAATAAATGACACTGGTCCAAGAAAATACAGCATTCCTATTAGAGTCACATAGAAGTCAACTGTTTCATACCAGATTTTGTTTTGCTACTGTGCAGACACAAGGTACCATATGGTCATTTTTTTCTAAGAATTCAGCATTCAATATTTGAGATACAAACTTATTTCATGCTCCCTCATAGTATATGATTTATTCATGATTTTTACTATCAACCAGAATATCTCTGACATTGTTCATATTTCTTATAAAAAGTGATTCCTTCTACACTATATAAACATTTCTTTTTCTGTTTTTGTGATGTTGCTGTGTGTGCTCGGAGAGGAAAACATGCTGGTATCGGACTGCTGCAATCTCCACAGTGTCTCAAGTAATGATACCCATAAGCTAAAAAGAAAAAAAAATCATTTCTCTCCTTATCCTTTTCTTGGAATTGCATGCTTTTAATCCCCAAATCTATTAGTTGAGGGAAGGAAACAAATGCTGTTGTCAGCAACATATTTCAAACATAAAGATAGATGAGAAAGAAAGTGGAGCTACAGCCTAGGTAGAAAATGCCATCCCATTCGAGAACACAGGCCAACTTTTTAAATCCTCTCAACACCATAATACATGTGGATACATTTCAAAATTCTACAAAAGTCTCAGCTGCAAAGTAAAAATATTTTAGAAACAAATGTTTGTGGTTGAGGTTATGGCTCAGTAACCAGGGAACCTGTTCTGCATGTGTGGTAACCTGAGATTCTACCCCTGGAACCATGTGGATTCCAGTTTAGTGCGGCGGTCGACATGCAGGCGTGGTGCTGGAGAGACAGACAGGGCAGCCCTGGGCAAGCTGGTCAGCTAGAGTGGCCAAATGGACAGGCTCTGAAGTCAAATGAGAGATTCTGTCTCATTAAATAAGGGGCAAGGCATAAAATAAAGAAGAAGACACCCAAAATTGACCTCTGGTGTCCATATGCACGTACACATGCACAGTCACCTGCCCACACATTTGTATCCCCACACATGCACATTGAAAACATGATTGCCTTGAGTGATTTTACCTTTCCACATAAAGAATACATGTTTTAAGGGTGTGCTTGTTCATGCACATAGACATTATCTTGCCCTAGTGTGACATATCTTGATAGTTTGGGCAAAGAGCATCCTCCAGGGATAATGCCAACATAGGCAGTTCCACTGAAGTGCTGCTCTGGGGTCTCCATACCCTTGGGCAGGGACAAGGGACTCCTTGAAGTGGCCACAAGGGATCATTCAGGGTGAGATGACTTTCTCTGTCGTGCAGGCTCTATGGAGTCCTCAGACTGACTTAGGCATCCCTCACCCTGTGGGTGAGGGAGGAGCATCCTTTGAGGATTCTTGACACAAGAAGCCCCATGAAAGGGGCTGTTTTGGCACCAACATGTTCCTGTAAGTAACCCTATTCATGCTCAATAAGTCACCGCAACAAACTCACTGGTCCACCAAACTGGTGTTATTGTAGTCGTACTTCAGTCAGCCACCTGAACCCTATGTGGGCTAAGACTGTGTTCACATGTCCCCATGAGATCCAGGTTTAGTGTGAGATCCTATGAGAAATAACAATAAGAAAAGACACTGAAGACAAGCCCCAGGGCGACCTCTGTCCTCCACATACTAGCACACAAGCTCCCACACATGCAGACACACCCTCCCACACACATGCAGACACACCCTCCCACACACATGCAGACACACCCTCCCACACACATACAGACACACCCTCCCACACACATGCAGACACACCCTCCCACACACATGCAGACTCATGCTCCCACATACATGTAGACACATGCTCATACACATGCATGCCATATACCAGCAAAAAAAAAACGTGCCTGGATGGTAGCTAGGTAGTTTAATTCCTTCAGTTCTCTGGCATGCATGTAATATTGGTTTCCAGTGGTAAAAGTCATGTCTCCCAGAGAGTAGAGTACAGAATCCTGGAGATGGTCCTCCCACCTATACACACAACATGCCATGCATACACACCCATATGTACACCTGCACGCATAAATAAATATTTTTATATACTATTTTAATTTGGTAAGGTCATAGTCTATGTGAAAGGTGAGAATCTAATGGAACTTGTATTTATTATTTGATATATATTTGAAATAAATTGTGGAAAAAAGTCTATATAAAAAGGACACTTTAGACACACATTTCACATTTTCCCTCCACCATGCAGGATTTAGCATTTTATGACTATTATTTGCTTTCCCTGCCCTTCCTGAGAAGAATCTAGAAACTGAGATCCATACACATTTTTATATTATTTCCTTGGATTTAATAAAATAGCATCCCCTGTGATTCAGCTAGTTTTCTCAAAAGCCCTCAAATATAAGTCAGAAGTCATGATTTATTTAGGTTAATTTTATTAGTGAGCACACCTGAGATGGATGAGTAATGTAATGAACAAATTACATGCTCTCCTAAGTGAGATCTTCAAACATGCGTTATTTGGCCTGACATTGGAATTTATAGCCCATATGCACTAAATTATCTAGAAAATTTCAAGATTTTATTTCATAGTTTTCAAAGAGAAGACATATCTGATGAGAATGTTGACCACTGTGTATAAAAAAAAATGTGATGTTTGTGTTGATGAGTACTGGGAGATATAATAAACGTGGGAATTTTAAATGTATTTACAAACCCTTGCAAGAATTTTAGACTCCAATATGATGTTTGCATATTCCATGATAATGCACTTAGCATGCTTTTTCAAATATTTGAGGTTGTCTCTTATAAAATATGTTGTGAAACATTATAAATTCTTCCAATTTTAATTCTTCCACTATATGTAAATTCTATTTATATAAAAATTAATTTTCTATTCCAAAATGATATGGAATAATTAATACGTGGAAAACCAACATGTATCAGGACTTTTGAATTTAATTAGATGCAGCCTGTTAGACAGCCTAAAAACATTTAGAATATGAGGACCAATGTTCTTAAAGGTAAGTAAATTTAGAGAACAAAATAGAAATAATCATATATTTTTGAAAATTAAGAAATTTTAATGATAAGACAAGTGTAGGTGTTTGTGTATAGTATACTATGACACATACATCAGCTCTGCATTTTCCTGTGTTAATCATTATTGCAAAAGTTGCACAATTAGCCAGCATTTGATCTTACCCTGAATAAAATATCAGCCTTCAACCAAATAAATCAATATACTAACTGAAAAATGCCTGGAAAAGAAATCATAAAGCACAAATTTAAATCTGGTTATATTAATCAAATAGAATAATCTTATTGAATTTAATAAAATCATTTCCAAAAATTTTGCAGAGGCATGGCAACAAGACATTTCATAAGTTCCACAAAGTCATTTAAATCTAAGTGTAATTAAGAATGTAGGAATATGAGCATTGATCTAGGGAGAAAAAAAAAAGAGAAAAAACCAGGATCATAGTGAAATATAGTTTATCTTCAAAATGCATTCTTCATGTGGAAGGATTTTCATATAGCACATTTTTGTGATCATCACAAATAACTCCATGTTATTGCATGTTAAAATGAATATGAGGTACAAAAGCATCTTAATAATACATCTTTAGTCATATGAACTGATGTCTGGCAGGCCATGATAGTAGGACAAAAGTTAGAGTTTATAGCTACTAAACAATATTCATGTCCATTCTATAAGAACTGGAATCAATCGTCCTTTTTTTCTTTTTTCTTTTTTTTTGTTTTTTTGCTTTGAAGTTTGAGAAATTTGGTGGTTTAGACAAAGATCATGTGCTCAGACTAAAAAGCTGAAGCAGGAAATTCAGGTTTCAGTGTCTACTACATTAAAGATGATTCCTAGCATGGGAAAAGATTACACCAATGAGAAACAGGTCTCCATTATATTCCTGAATAGGAACAATTTATGGGCAATAACATTTAGCCCCTTAGTGTATTGTCCTGTCATACAAAATGCCTATAAATCATGAGCAAGAGAGTCATTGCCATGCTCTTCCTTCTCCATGTTATATTCCTTTAAGGAACTACCTTAGGAAGCAAGGTATATTCTTAATATGACGATTCACAGCAATGTTTTATAATTCCATAGGTTACTAGTGGATACAATTAAAAAAAAATCTATACTGAGCTGGAGAGATGGCTTAGCGGTAAAGGTATTTTCCTGCAAAGGCAAAGGACACAGGTTCACCACCCCAGCATCCACACACAGCCAAATGCACAAGGTGGTGCATGTGTCTGGAGTTTATTTGCAATGGCTAAAGGATCTGGCATTCCCATTCTCTCTCTCTCTCTCTCTCTCTCTCTCTCCTTTTCTCTTTCTCTCAAATAAATAAATAAAAATAAATATTTTAAAAAGTCAATCCTATATATAAATGGTATTTGCATAAGTCATTTGTAATGGTTTTTGGATATAATCAGCAACACACATAAAAGGAACATGGTGATAATGAATTATTTTTCAATGAGTTTTTTTTTTTCATAACAAATATGTTCACAAGTAACTCGTATCAGAAGTAGTAACATTATGCAGACTTCCCTGGCCATTTATAGCTTTTACAGTAATTCCCAACGTCAATATATTATCTCAACAGTATTTGAATAATCCCAAGAATTACAGTACATTTTTTCTCTGCTAGTCATAAAGAATGGGACACAAGCAGCTGCATTTCTAGAATTTATAGTAATTGCACAATTCCAGGATACCTTTAAATTTAATCAAGAACTACTTGCTCCAGGAAGCCAACACATTTGCATGTCTACAGATGACACATTGTGCAAGACACAGGCTCAGCAAAGCTGGGCACCCTAAAATTGTTCACAAGGAGAGCATTAAAGGCGTTCAGGTCTGCAATACGAGGCATTGATTAATGTATCTTTAATTTTCGCAAAGTTCAGAAGGCAGGTTTTAAAAAACTGGGTTTTGTGGCATCTAATGTATTGGGACTGCAAAATGAATTCAGCCTCCTTGGGGACTTTTGAATTTGGGGCAACATACTGTCTACTGGGCAAGCTGTGATTCCTGAAGTATGCACGTATGCCTGTGTGCGTGAGTATTATGGGTTTCCAGTCAGGGGTCTGGGGCTTTCTGCTTTGTGTGATGTTAGGAATCCAGGTCAACTGTGTTTTCAAATATGCTTCTTTTTTTTTTTTTTTTTTTTTTTTGAAGAGGCATTGTTATTTGAGCATCAATGAATCAGAAAACATCAATTGAAAACTGCTGCAAGTAAATCTTATCTCTTTCTGGATCCACTCAACCAGGAATGATTAGTTCTTGAGGTTGGCGGGCTCTCAAAAACACAATGCAAAACAAATCCCAGAGTAGGGATCTTCCTTGAAATCTAAACATGATCAGACACAATTTAGTTCAGTGTGTGTGTGTGTGTGGGGGGGATTGTAAACTTCAATTTAACTCTGTCTGCAAGGGTGCTCAAGGTGATGTTTCTATTGCTTAAAAAGAATTCAGATTAGCATTCATTTGCAATAACCTGTGAAAAGTGTGACACCTCCCTACAGGCTGAAGTTGAGGATGTCAAACCTTAGTTGGCCTTCCTACGCCCGGCATCTTGTTGAAATGTAACAAGGCACAAATCCGTCAAGTGGGAAAGGAGCCAAATGCATGACAAGCAAGTCATAAAGGCAGGATTTATCTCTTTCCAGAGGATTGACAATGTCCCATGACCCAAAAGTTAAAACAAACAAAAATAGACATTTGTGCATTTTTTTTTTCATGTGAGAGTGACACATGGGTAGTTTTAATGGAACTGGGTCATTGTTTTAGGGATTAGACTTTGTTAACTAAGAACAATATATGTTTTAATAAGCTGCAAATCTTTAAGGTTTATGGAGGAGGGGCAACATTCTGCCAGTAGAATTGATTCTGTGATATTTTCTCTTTTCTTCACAGGATTTCCAATCTAAATCCTCATATTATAAACCAAGCTCTTCAAAGCTTTAAAAATTGACAGGATCCTGAGAAAATGAATAGAGTTAGAGGGAAAACATCTCTCTTAATGCAGCCTTGACGAGTAGTAGCAATGAATCAATAATAGACAAATTTGAAAGCTTTCTAGACAATGTGCAGGACCTACATTTTATCTTTCTTGTAAACTTGAGGTGTTATTTAATAATCCTTTTGGTAGTTCAAAAACAACCCATGCAAACATGATCAAAGGACATATGTATATATATATATATATATATATATATATATATATATATATATGATAATTTTTTTCTTTCAACTATTTGTTTAACCTAAGGAAATACCTTATCCTTCATTGATGTAAGTATTCTCATCTTCCTTCTTTAAACAATACATTCACAATGAGTTTATGGACAGACATTAATAATATTATTATAGGAGCCTTGAACTTAATGCATTTTCTTTCCAATGCCATGTAATATTTTAAATATTTCATTTTTACTTATTTTTTATTTAAGAGAGAGAGAGAGAATGGGCATACCAAGGCCTCTAGCCACTACAAACGAACTCCAGATACATGTGCCACTATGTGCATCTGGCTTACATGGGTACTGGGGAATTGAACTGGATCTTTAGGCTTTGCAGGCTATCACCTTAACTGCTGAGCCATCTCTACAGCCCCAAGGCCATGTAATTGTTGATGTTAGACAGAGGAAGATTAAAACTGGAGTTTTCTAGAAATATATATGTTGATATTCTTTCTTAACCCTGACTTAAGATAATGTTATGGAATCTGGACTAAAATCCAAACTCATTTCATCAGCTCAAAATTTACAATTACCACTGGTGATAAACCTCTGTGTTCTCCACAGTAAACAGACTTCCAAGCCCAAGGCTACCCAGCCAATTGGACCAAAAAATCCTTGCGTCTGTACTTGATTTCTCTTTCTATTTTATTCTTAAAAAAAAAAAAAAAACTCTATGTCATCATGAAGGTAATTCATCTATTTCAAAATAGCTCTGCAATTTTCAAAATGCACAGCGTGTAATCTCTCTTATTTCTACCAGTATGATTAACATCAAGCCGCTACCACCGAGCTCAGAATGCTTTCTTTTGGGAATTTCTGCTTCAGTTCTTTATAAGCCTCTCTTAAAAAAATAAAAATAAAACATTGCATGTGCAAAAATTAGGAAGGCCATTTTAAATAACAAATTATGATAATTTAAATATATCTCTGTGTAGTCATTATATTTGGGATCAAGTCCACAGTGCTTCAACTGGTTCCTGATACACTGATCCTATGCTCATCAAATCCTTGCTACTTGTCAAATCATTCATTGATGTTCTCCCAGGAGGTGTTTGCTGAACTATCTGCTTATCTCAGGTCCATTCTCCCGGCTCTTCCACTGGAAGTCATCCTGTGCAGCTCACTCACATAAAGCATCTCCCGTGCAGTCCTTTCCCCTCTCAGTCACTCGCGCTGTTCTTTATTTTCCTGACACCTCATTCACCTTTCCTGAAGTTATCCTACTTGCTACCCAAGCTCTTCACTGCTTCACTTTTGCTCCTAGAAAATAAACTGCATTAGGGAAGGATCCTTTTCTTTATTTTTTTTTGTTTATTTTTATTTATTTATTTGAGACAGACAAGAGAAAGAAAGAGGCAGAGAGAGAGAGAGAGAGAGAGAGAGAGAGAATGGGTGCACCAGGGCCTCCAGCCATTGCAAATGAACTACAGATGCGTGTACCACCTTGTGCATCTGGCCTAGGTGGGTACTGAGGAATTGAGCCTCGAACCAGGATCCTTATGACTCACAGGCAAGCACTTCACCACTAAGTCATCTCTCCAACCTTTTTTTTTTTTTTTTTTTTTTTTTTTTTTTTGGTTTTTCAAGGTAGGGTCTCACTCTAGCCCAAGCTGACCTGGAATTCGCTATGGAGTCTCAGGGTGGCCTCCAACTCATGGCGATCCTCCTACCTCTGCCTCCCGAGTGCTGGGATTAAAGGCGTGCACCACCACGCCCGGTTACAACCCTATTTTTAAATCCACTGTGAATATTACATGCCTATCACAGTGCCTGGAATATATGTAAAGAAATAAAACTTTACACATTAATGGCATGATGCAATTATAGTTTGTTAAATACATAAATGTAAATATTTGCTAAATAAATGTTAATGGAAACATTAGAGCTTTGCAAAGTAGCTTTCCATTAATATCCCAATTCACAGACCCAACTTAGTATTTTACTGAAGGCCTTAATTTAGCATCCACAGGTCAAAGTAGATAAGGTCTTAGATGAATATGTGGATACAGCCATCTACCCACACTTCAGTGATGAAAGACTCTATCTTAAAATGTGTACCTACCTGCTCACTGAGCTATCTTGAAGTGAATATTTTCTTACATCCTTATTCATAACAAAAACTCTATGTTACAGTCAGCCTTAGGGTTCTTATTGTGGTTGTTAAACCCTTTCTAAAACAAGGAAATTTCATGAAATTGCTATAAGGTTTCTGCAGATTCCGGCAATGACACTTTGAGCTTTGTTTATAAGCCAAAAACTTCCCTTGCTTTTCATTTGATTTAATGCCCTTTGTTCTCTTCCGTGGGCATTTTTATTTTGTGGAACATCTTTGTTGCCCTGCATGTGTTGTTTATGCCTGGAAGCATTCATGAAGTCTCCACTGGTGGCAAACAGAGATAAGCTACCCACCAGCCAGGTGAGTAGACATCTAAATATGGCCCCAATAAACCAAAAATACAAGAGAGCCACACCAGCAGGCTCGGTTCTTATAACCATGCCAGAGAAGGAAAAAGAAAAACTTGTTATCATCTGAAAAAAAATGGCTTACTTTGAAAATTGGTTTGAAACAAATACAACATGATTTTGTTTCCACTGAAATGTCAAATGGAATATTTTATAAATATAAGTAGCCAATAAATTCCATCAGCCATACACATCACTGCTATAGAAGTTTAGTATCTTGATGTTTGTTTTAATAAGAGAAACTCCACAGATTAAAGCATTTGTTCTTAATTATGAATAAATTGACTCAAATCCACATATAGCTGGTAACGATTGTGAGTAAAGATTGTAACTAAATAGTACTACTAAGTTTTGAGTGATATTCTACATTTCTATGGAGAAATTTCTATGTAAATTTCTATTACAATCTATCAAGTTCCATTTATACATGTATATAACCTAATATTAACAATCACAAATATCTCTGTGGGTCTTAGCAAAGCAGAAATTAGCAGATGTTTTAAGCAAATGATAATAAACATGTAAAATAGGAAGTATGCATGGCTGGTAAGAGCACAGTGCAATGTGACTGTTTTGGAAGACCGCTTCCGAGGTTCGTGCAATAACATATCTCCTTACTACATTATCTAAGAGTTGCACTCTGGTTTTTGCCTACACAAATGGCAAGTGTGTAGCTACCCAAAGACCTGCACATAGATGCTGGAAACAGTTCCGTTCATCCTTGCACAAAACTGAAAAAAATGAAATCACTTTCAGTAGGTGAAATGAATTAATCAACTATGCTAAAAAAATTTATATGCTTAAAAAAGCTCATAAGTGGGCTGGTGAGATGACTTAGCTGTTAAGCACCTTTCTGTGAAGCCTAAAGACCCAGGTTCAATTTTCCAGTACCCACAAAAGCCAGATGCACAAAGTGAGGGATGTGTCTGGAGTTCCTTGGCAATGGCTGGAAGGCCTGGTGCGCCCGTTGTCTCTATATATCTGCTTCTTCTTTCTCCCTCCCTCCTCCCCTCTTTCCCTCTCTCCTTCAAATAAATAAATAAAGCATTAATAACAACAACAGAAAACCCCCTCACAATTCACAAGCATGCACTGAGGAACTAAAACATGAAATGTTAAGTGAAAAGAACCCACCAGAAAAGGCTACAAAGCGTCTAAGTGCAGAATCAGAATGCAGAGCAGTGCAGAAAGTACAAGCTTCGGTGGACTCCCAAGTTTTAATCATTCTTTCAGTAGATCTCTTCTAAAACTTGCAGGTTCCCTTAGCTATAATAACTAGTTTAGGTAACCTTCTGTTTTATTTTACTTCCCTTACCTTTTTTTTTTCTCTCTTTCTTTTCTCTTTTAGGAAGATATACATGTCTTAAAGCTCTGGATCACTTGGCCATTATTGCACACTTAACCACTGGAATTGATTATGGCATTTTATGAACATTGCATGGCAGAGCTCACAGAAATTCCCTTAGGGATTTTATAACATTTCAAAGACACCAGGAAAAAAAAAATAAACTTTTGCACAGAAAAAGTTAATAGGTAAAAGTATTCAGAATGAAATTTCAAAAAATACCAACTTGCTTCTGTGGAACAAAGAATACATCTTTTCATAAACACAATATGTTTAATGTTTAATTCTCATTAAATTCATACCATACCTATTATAATCAGGGCAAGATTGAGATTCCCATGTTCCCTGGAGTCGATTGATTTTCCTATGATATTTAAATGAACGGGTGGTGTATTGCAGCCATAAATAACATCAAAGTGTACTATTCATGTGCTGGGATTAAAAGTTCCGCTGTGCCTGCGAAGTTAATCATCCTCACAATTACACAATCAAGGGAAGAACTTTGAGTCTTTCTTAGAGGGAGAAGAAGAGCCCCCAAGGCTTCGTTCTTTCACACTTGCAAGAAGAATATATGTGAAGAAAAGAAGTTAAAAAAATCTGCTCATCCCTGGGGACTCTTTTGGATACCACACACATCTGAGAGCTATCGTGAAAATGAAGAAATTAAAATCAGATGTTTCCGGCATGATTTTTCCTTGAGGGTAACATTTCCCAAGGAAGATAAAACCAGAGACAGGTATAAATGTGATAGATAAGGAAACTTTATATTTTCCAAGGTATCAATCAACTGTAGGGTAGACATTGCTATTTTTTGTTCTTCAGAAGAAAAGGATGACTAAAAAAGGAACAAAAGTCCTTTGTCATTTTCTCATTTTCTAAGTAGCAAAGGAAAAAAAAAAAGCATTAACTTAAGTTATGAGATCATTTTCCATTCATAGCTAATTCATTCATTGGATAAGAAGAAATTTATTTTATATTCAGCCCATAAAGAAAGTGTCCTGGTGATGCCAAATTAAAAGGTATATTCGAGTCTATGAATTATTCACAGAACCTTCTAGAGAGCTAAGGACTACACTATTAATTCAGCTTCATAGCTCAAATTCCTTTGCAGGGGCAAACGCTCCCTTTCTACACATCTATGTAGTCAGTAGCTTATCGTTAACTAAATGATAATTTATTATTTAAAATGATATAAAAGAGGCTGACTTCTCAACAATTATTTAAGAAAAGTGATAACCAACTAAAACGATTCCTTTTCAAGCATATTTATATTTAGATAATCTGAAGCTCAGAACAATTTGGTATGTCAATATAAAAATAAGAACTCTTGGGGCTGGAGAGATTGCTTATCATTTAAGGCACTTGCCTGAAAACCCTAAGGAACCAGGTTCCATTCCCCAGTATCCATGTAAGCCAGATGAACAAGTTGGCATATGTATCTAGCATTCACTTGCAGTGGCTAGAGGCCCTGGTGTGCCTATTAGCTCTCTCTGTTTATCTGCTTCTGTCTCTCTTTCTCTTTCTCTATCACTCAAATAAATAAATAAAGTATTTAAAGGGAGAATTATCAAAGGAGGTCATATCCTAAATTTTTATCTTTTCAATGATACTTACAAGGATTAGTGATGCATTTCTGCAATCTCAGCATCCATGTGGCTGAGGCAGAAGGATCCTGAGGTCCCTGTCAGCCATCCCTACATAGAGCTTTTCAAATAAATAGCATTAATTAATTGATTCATTTAATTAACTAATTATCTTTTAATTTTCTTTCTTGTAGAATATTTACATTCTGAATGGTGTTCTTTGTTTTTGCATCATTGGTTTTGATCAGGGTTATATGTAAATCAAAATGTCTGGCGCATGGAGTTTGAGATTTACACGCAGCACCATTGCCCTGCTCAACACTTGCCTGCTTCACTTTCTTTGGCTTGCTGGGGCCAGACATGCCTCCCTAGCTGATCCAGCCAAAATAAAAGTGTATAATGAAGGAACTGTGATGAAGAGTATGGTTATTGGCAGGTTAAAGCACCCAGGAAAAGACTGCATGCTCAAGTAGCTAGTGGAAGATACTGGGCAGTGCAGACATCTGACATGACAGCATAGCAGGATTATGCATCCGTCAGTGTGCACAAGGATGTCAAGAGGTCTGTTTCTAAGGTATAGCTGTTGGTTCTTAGCAGGAGCTAAGTGAAACCTACTCGAAAAGCTTGTGTTAAGATATCAACCTGTATGCTAATCATCCCAATCGTGTAATGACAATCCCCAAGCTATGCAGCAAGTGCTTGTTTCTAAGATTTCACATGATAGAGGCAGGTATGATGGGCACCATCCTGTGATTCCACCACTAGGAAGGCTGAAGCAAGATGATCACCAGTCGGAGACAATCCCTGTAGTCAATTATATGTCAGCCTAGGCTACCTAGCGAGACCATGCCTCAAAACAAGGAAATGAAGAAGAATTTCCCAAGTTCAAACAAAAATCAAAGCAGGAAATGAAACAATGGATCAAAAGGTAAGCAAAGAGCTGAAAATATGGCTTAATTATTAAGGTGCTTGCCTACAAGCCTAAGAACCCAGGTTCTACTCTGCTGAACCCACATAAGCCATATGCACAGGGAGGCCCCTGTGTGCATGGTGGCAGATGCACAGATGGTGGTGCATGCCTCTGGAGTTTGATTGCAGTGGCTAGAGTTCCTGGCATGCCAATTCTCTCTCCCTCTCCCTCTCTCAAATAAATAAATAAATGAATAAATTTAAAAAACATAAATAACAATACAGGATGAAGTACAAAGGCAGGACATAAAATTCTATGTTAGAATTTTGAAAAATCAATGTGAAAATTGTTATGAATGAAATGAAAACGTATCAATGAAGCCAGGTATGATGTTGCATGTCTGTAATCCAAGCAATTAAAAGACTAAGGTAGGAACATTTCAAGTTCAAGTTTAGCTACAGAACTAGCTGAAGGATATACTGTGCTATCCAATGACACTTGTGTCAAATATATATATATATATATATATATACAACAATGGACAAATGTGAGTACTTTAACATTTTAACAGCTATAAATAAGTCAGATAACTTATCAACAATATTGATATTCAGAATTTTAATCAATTTTATTTTTTATTAATGACAAATAAATGATAAATACTGGAATTTTATTGTATTCACGTGTTTACCCATTCTGATTCATCCTATACACATACATATTTTAGAGGTTGTCTGTTTTCTATGCTCTTCTTAGTCTGATTTTTTTTTTTTTTTTTGCTTTTGTTTTTGTTTTTGGAGTTAGGGTCTCACTCTAGCACAGGCTGACCTGGAATTCACTATATAGTCTCAGGGTAGCCTCAAACTCACAGTGATCCTCCTACTTCTGCCTCCGTAGTGCTGGGATTAAAGGTGTGCACCACCATGACTGGCCTTAGTTTGATAATAAAATACTTTGATAATAAAATACCAGGGAATTACATACAAATACTGTAAGGATTCTATACAATATCCAGTCCAAACACTTCTGAATAACACAGTAATATTTCAAGCTTTATAAACTTTCCAGATACAAGTCACTTTATATTAACCCAAATATCAACCCTGATGAAGACAGCTCAGAGATGAAGGAAGCTAGTGTCTCTCATCAAGTGTTAATCTAGAGATTTTTATGTACATAGCATGCTACATCTTATGTCTGCATTGGTAAATCATATATATATTCAACAGTTTTTAATTACTGTATAATGTGCTAAACCCAAGATTTTCCCCCTTAAGTTTATTTATTTTATCAAGGATAAGTACAAATAAAATAGTCTTTCTTAGCTCAAAGTGATTTAAATATAAAGGGAATTAAGAAATGAATGTTATATGATATAGAAGATAGATTTTAAGAAAAATGATGAAATATGAGAAGTAGATAAAAATCAGAGCATAGATGAAAGAGTAAGAAATATATATTCAAGAGAAGGGTTACCTGCAATTTATGTCAGGTGTGGTGAAGCACATCATCAATGATTAATGCCAGCACTCAGGTAAACAGAGGTAGGAGGATCACTGAGAGTTCACTCGATGCCAGCCTGAGACTACATAGTGAATTCCATGTCAGCCTGCAGTAGAGTGAGTCCCTACCTCCGAAAACCAAGTGAATAAAATAAAATAAAAACACAATGGTCAGATAAGTGTTACCTGCAATTTTTGTAAGAATGACCAGTTCACTTGGAGAAACATTATTTAATAGCTGTTATGTGTTAATAACATCACCCATATTATTGAGTAAAGGGGAACCTAGGAAAAACAATATATTTGGATGTCCTAAAATCAGCTTAAAGGAATTTACATTTGTTCATATATTTGCTATTTACAAATTTATTTACTATAGTGAAGATTTTGAAGTTGATCCGGGCCACCCTTCACAGTGTATTACAAAGGTAGACCCTGGACCAACAGGATATCATAGAAGAAAATTAAAATTCTCTCTGTCACAGTTCTAGGGAATACTGCAAATAACATGACTCGTCATGCACAGAACACAGGGCCAATGGAAGAAGCTATTCAAATGCAGTAGTGAGTAAAAGGGATAGCTGGCTAGACATGAAAAACGGAAGAGAAAAAATGAGCCCGGGATGAGTCTCAAGTTACCAGCGTGTGTGACGATGTGGAGATAGTCCTAGTGGCAGATGGGAAATCATCCGGAAAGTGGACTTACAAAGCAGCATGATGAATTATATCCGAGGACGGGCTTGACTTACCTGAACAATAGAAAGACGCAGGGGATTGTGGCACAATGTGATCTCTAAGTCGTGATAGATGTTAAAAACCCTAATGCTCCATCTTCATCTGATGCATCATTCCCCCAGAACATCGCCCTGAATAAATTGTCATTTATTCTGTGTTTGACAGTCCTTTAATGCCAGGAAAATTCCCTATGTCCCTACCAATTCAGTATTATTTTCTTTTTAAACAAGTTTTACAAATGTCCTTTTGAACATGATCCAAAAACGTGGCTCCTTAAAATCCTGGACCTTGGTGCTAGCCATTCCCTTTGGAAACACAAAATAAATGCAATCCTTTTTTTTTCACTCAACAGCCATTCACATAATTGAAGGCACTTTTCATGTCCCATTGAGCCTTCTTCTCTGGAGGTTTAGAGTCATTTGATGTGCTTTCAGTGTGTTCACTGTTTCTTTCTTTAAAGGGCAATGCCTAGAACTAAACAGATTTCTGGAAAAAAAAATAGGAAAATAAAAGATAAATTAAAAAAAATCAGGCATCATTGTGAGTAGCACATGGAACACAGAGGAAAATGAAAAGACAGACATAAAGGATGCCAGGGCTAAGAAAGCACCTCAGAAATAAAGAAAAAGAAAGTTCTGTGATGATTGAAAAAATTAAAAACAAAAAAGAGAGAGAGATTAAAAAAAAAAAGGCATCAAATGCTACCAAGCTACTGATGTTTAAAGACACAGAACAAAGCCATTGGGCCATTTGTTAATTAGCCTATGAGTTTTACACAAGTTGTGTTGAAGAAAGACACATTTTAGAAATTTAAGTAGTCTTAATAATTTGCACAGTAAAAGGAAGAAATTATGCTCCTAATAAAATAATTCTATCTGGTGCTGGAAGATAGCTCAGTGGTTAAAGTGGCTAAAGGTCCTGGTGGGCCAATTCTATCCTCTCTCATAAAAACAAAATAAAATAAAAACTTAAAAAAAATATATTTATATTTCAAGGCATAAATCATAGGACACTTCTTGTAACCGCTCTGTGATTCTCCTGCCCAAAGCTAACGAGTGCCCTGTGTTTATGTTTACAGAAACCTGCACAGTGACGTGTAGTGGCATTAGTGGTCACCATTTTCCAACTACAAAGTGATTACTGGCTGCACAGTGCTCCTAACTGTCCCTGTGTCCTGCCTGATGTTGGACAGCTGGTACGTAAGCAATAAACACGCACTGGGTCAGAAAACGAATGCTCTATAGTGCCAGGAATGCAAGGGAAAATATTTTAATCTTTTGGATCATTGGTTGAAAGTTTTATACATGCACATGCCGTATTTTGATCATAATCCCAATCATTACCTTCTTTTTCCATCCCTCCTTGTCTCCCTCCCACTGAATCCCTTCTTCATTTCTTCATGCTAAGGAGTCCCTTTTCTACTTTGATGTCTTTTTCTCTGTGTGTTGAGTGTGTGTGACACCCCCTGTGTGAAATTAGGGCTGCCTGAATGAGTACATACGTGTGGTCGTTTGATTCAGGTGCCCACCGCCCCCCATAAACTTAGGTGTTCTGAATGCTAGTAGGTTCCCAGCTGATGGAGATTTGGGAATTAACGCCTCCTGGAGGTGGTGCATTGTTGGGGGCCGGCTTATGGGTGTTATAGCCAGTGTCCCCTTGCCAGTGTTTGGCATACTCTCCTGTTGCTATGGTCCACCCTATGTTGGCCAGGGGGTGATGTCCACCCTCTGCTCATGCCATTGTTTCCCCCTGCCATCATGTAGCGTCCCCTCGAGCCTGCAAGCCAAAATAAACCTCCCCCCCCCCCACAAGCTGCTCTTGGATGAGTGTTTTCTACCAGCAATGCGAACCTGACCGCAACAATTTGGAAAGTTATTTGCCAAAGCAGGTACAACATGCCGGCGGCTATATCACGGGAGAAAACGTCTCCTTATCTCCCAGCAACCAATCACTGCTAATAGCTTTTAAGGGAGGCGTGAGGGTTTCATTCTCTCCTCCCCCATCCATGACAGAACACCAATGAAACTGAAGGGAAGTTGAAAATATACCATGCGGCGCTTTGAATCATATGTCCCCTAGAAATGCATGTGCTCTGAGCGCTTGCTGCCCAGCTGATGACAGTTTGGGAGGTGCAGTCTTGTCGGAGCTGGCCTTAGGAGTATTACAGCCATGCCCGCATTGCCCGAGCTCTGCACTCTCCCTTGCTGCTGTTATCCAGCTGCTGTGGCAGAGGACATGTCCAACCCCTTTCCAAACATGCCATCGTGAAGCTTCTTCTCAAGAAGCTACGCCCGAATGACTCTCCTCCCACAGGTGCCTCTGGTCCGGTGATCTGTCCCAGCAAGGAGAACGAAACGACAACATACTAAGTGTGGTAATCCGCGATTGCGAAGACGAACGTGGCGTGTATTCTCTCGTGTGCAAGTCCCCGATGGCGTGTTTCGGATTTGCAGGTAAGTTGGAACAAGAGTGGAGAGAGGCAGGGAGTTGCGTAGGGACCACGGGAGGAAGAGAAAAGGGTAGTCCGGCCTGAAGGGGAGTGGGCAGTAGATCACGGGGAAGTGGAAGTGTGCTGTGTGCGCGCTTCTTCCCACCTTCGCTCTCATACACCTTTTTCCCCTTTGGTGTTTTGGAGGTAGAGTCGCTCACTCTAGTCCCGGCTGATCTGGAATTCACTATGGACTCTCAAGGTGGTCTTGAACTCACGGCGATACTCCTACCTCTGCCTTACACGTACGGGAATTAAAGGCGAGCGCCAACACCCAAAGGCACATGAACTCCTCGGTTAAGGATTACTATCTCAATGTCCTCATGCTTACAGAACAGAAGTGCTTAGAAGTTCCAGCCTCAGGTTGTCCAAACCTGGTAAGGACTAAGTTCAGGAGAGGTAGAGACTGAGCCAGGAGTTCCTGGAGGAGCACCAGGAGCATGGATCAGTTAGGACCTGCGCCCTATGGGGATTTGGCTCATATCAAAAAGCGACTGGGGGAAATTGACCAATATCTATCGAAGCAACGCATGGTCTAACCTACTTAGCAGCAAATAACTTATTGTGATGCCCACACAAGTGCAGTGGTGGCACACAGCCATGGTGGGGAACCAACTGCTCTCAATTTGGCTAACTGATCCCCTCACTGGTATGGGACCCATAGCTGGAGCTGGGAAACAAGTCAGAACCATATCCAAACATAAGCCCACTCTCCAGTATCAAGCTAGTATCAATTGTGGGCTACAAGAGGGCCTACACCTATTAAATTCTCTATAAAAAAAAAAAAAAAAGTAAGGGTTATCTCATTTGTCCTGGTGCTAACTTACTCTCCGTTGGAGAATCTGCTTCTCTTTTTCAGATAGATGTAGACCCTAAGGAGAGAGCCACCACATCATACCTCAAAAGGGCCCTGGCTGAAACTAAGAAAACTTGGAGAAACAAGCAAGGGGGCTGTTTTCCTGATGAACCGGACACCAGCACAAGGGGGAAGGAGATCAGCATAGAGAAAAATCAACTCCTACCAAATCAGAGAGCCAGAGCCTCAGAGGCCCTCAACACCTCATCACTGAAGCAGACCAAAAATGAACCCAACATGGCTCAGGGAAATTTTGCGGAAGAGGGGGCGGAAAGAATGTCAGAGTCACATGTTGGGTCATGATATGCAGAGACATTTAGCTTAGCCATAACTGTGGGCTAACTCCACAATGCATGACCCGTATACCTCAACAAGGAGGGGCCAAGGGGAGGGGGTAGGTCACGGATGAGCCTAATAATGGTACCAAACTGACTGTATTTGCTGAATACAGAACTGACTAATAAATAAAAAAAAAAAATTTACGTCATGAGTAAAACATAAAAAAAAAAAAAAAAAACAAAAAGCCTGTAACCATTTCTTGCTGCCTCAAATCTTTATCAGTTAATTTATCTTCCAAATACCTTCTTGGCAGAACACTTGAAAGCCAGTCCTTGTTACTGAATCTGTTTTGCTATTCTCTTACTTAAGGTGGAACACTTAGGTGACATCTCAATGATAATTAATAGTAAAGAGGAGGCACCGGGAGATGTTACTGTGGGAAATTGCTTCTTCACAAGTTCGATTACCTAGATTAATACTAAAAATACCCAAGTAAAATCCAAGGTGACAAGTGTCACGGGTCTGTAATATCAGCACTGGGCGGCAGAGACCGAAGGGTCTTTAGCACTTGTAATCTAGCTGAATCCATGAGCTCATGGTTGAGTCAGATGCCCTGTCTCAGAAAATAAGGTAGGGCTGGAGACATGGCTTAGTTGTTAACGTGCTTGCTTGCGAAGCCTAAGGAACAAGGTTTGACTCCCCAGTACCCACATAAGTACCCACAGATGGACAAGGTGACACATGTATCTGGAGTTCGACTGCAATGGCTAGAGGCCCTGATACACCCATTCTCTCTCTCTCTCTCTCTCTCTCTCTCCATATATATATATATATATATATATATATATATATATATATATATATATCTGCATACATACATATAAATGCCTCTTTCTCTCAAATAAGTAAATAAATCAATATGATAAGATAAATAAAAAGATAAGATGGAGAGTAACTGAGGATATTGATATTGACCTTTGCTCTCTGTCATGTACATATAACACGAACAACCACACACGAGAACACATGTACAAATGCATGAATAGCACACATGCATACACATGCCAAAAAAAATAAGAAAATGTAGATAAGTTCAGGAAAATTGTTTAAGTTAAATTCTCACTTATGAAATCTCCATGTTATAAACAATCATGTGGATTGCAACTAAGCATCCTAACTCATGACCTGAAGGTGGGTCAAGTTTTAAAATTCTGTTTTTACATTCATTTGTTTATTCATAAGCAGTAAGAAATAGAAAGAATAGAGGCAGAGAGAATTAGAATTATCACACCAGGGCCTCCAGACACTGCAAATGAACTCAAGACACATGCGCCACCTGGAGCATCTGGTTTACTTAGGTAGAGTGGGGAATCGAACTTGGGTCTTTAGGCTTCTCAGGCAAGCGCCTTAACTGCTAAGCCATCTCTTCAGCCCAAGGGGATAGTTTTATATATCACAATTATGTTTTTAAATTCAATTTCTTTTAGTTGAGTTTTCTCCAGGCCTCGTCTCCCTGACTCCCCTCACCCTCCTTGCTTTCCATGTCATGTGAGTCCTTTCACAATTCCCAGCGCTTCCTCCTTGTCAGGTCTGGGTACCTGCTCTTGGTTTCCATTCTAGCTTTTTAGGTTTTATCCACTTCATTTGCACACACACAAAAAAATTACTGTTATAAGCTAGGGTCCCCATATTTGAGAAAACATATGGTTTGGGCTTTCTAAATTTGGGTCTCCTATCTTCATATAATTTTTTCCAGATTAACCCATTTTCATAATTTGGTTTTCCTTCATTGCTGAGGACAGTTTTCTTCTCTTACTGTCTATGAATGTTTTATTACTTTGTTATTTATTGTTTTGTCCGTGTTTCATGTCAGAGATGTTCCTCAAACAAAGATATTTGACCTCACTCTCTGTGATTTGCATTAGTTGTGGTTACTGCAATTCACACATCCAGATTGCCAGCAGCGTTGTGCATTCCTTAAAAAAAGAAAAGAGTGTCTTGGTCTCAGCTGAATATTATAGAAAATCACTGTCCTTCTGTTTCACATAAAAATAGTTGGTCAGTTATCTCATGTTCAATGTCATATATATAAATATATATATATATAATTTTCAAAGATATTCTGAATGTCTAACAACAAATGTACATTGGCTCAGTTTTGAATTCATTTTTTTTGGTAACAGCTTTATTGGAATACAATTTACATATCCAAATTACTCCTTAAAAGCATACAATTCAGTGGTGTCTAGCCTATTCAGAGTTGAATGTCCATCCCCACAGTCAATTATATGTATTTCATTCTTTAATTAATTAAATTTATTTAATTATTTTTGGTGGTTGGGAATATTTGTTGAAGATAGAGTCCCATGCAACCTAGTGTTGGCCTCACACTCTCTACGTTGCCAAGAATGAGGATGACCTTCAACCTTCTTTGAGCCTCCTTCCTCCACCTTCTGAACACTAAAGTTATAGACATGCAAAACCCCCTCTGGTTTAATCGGATCTGGGGGTCAAAGCCAGGGCTTTGTTCATGGGGGTTAAGCATGCTACCTTCCTTCAGTTTCTAGATTACTATGGTTGGGAGCTTTCTCATTTCAAATTTATTTAGTAGGTTTTTGATACTTAGTTTTCAATTCCCAATATTTTGTTGTCAATATATTGTCTTTTCAGTTTGTTGGCTCATTTAATCATATACTGTTTTCTTAAACATGTTTGAGATTTTGGCAAAGAAGGAAGTTGAGCAGGAATATTCAACCTCGTTGAATAACATAACATGAATCTTCAGAATGGCATTGTTGACACTATTTTAAAGTATATGAAAGCTTCTCCTTTCCCAGATAGTCAGTTATGTTTACTTTCTTTACTTGAACACTTTGATCCAGTGTTGTCATTATTCTTATCCAGACAGGGCTATTCTGATTCTAGTTTCTTAGACACATTCTTTCTGTTTTGTCACATATATTATGTTCATATATTTTATCCATAGAATTTACCTGAATATAACACATTTAGCTAAGAACATTATGAGAAGCAACATTTATTTATTCAGTGATATTTTTACATCATCATTCACAACCCTCTTTTTATAAAATAATATGTTTATGTACTTTTAAACTAATACTTTTTTCTTTGTTTTAATGAGGCAATACATACCTGTGTTCCTAGCACTGGAGACCAACCTCAGTTACATAAGATCCTATATCAAAAAAAGGTGGGGGGGTGCTGGTTAAATGGCTTAGTGGTTGAGGTGTTTGCCTGTGAAGCCTAAGGACTCTGGTTCAATTTCCCAGGACCCATGTAAGCCAGATGCACAAGGGGGTGCATTCATCTGGAGCTCATTTGCAGTGGCAAAAGGCCCTGGCACACCCATTCTCTCTTTCTCTGTAACTGCCTCTCTCTCAAATAAATAAATAAATAATTTAAAAAGAGCATTTTGTAGCATGGTTATCTAGTCTTTTCAGTACTGTTCTTAATGTAAACTGATTCTTTGAATGTTAGCCAATTTTGTCAGAAATTGGAGAACATTATCCTTTGAGTAAATGTTGTATTGTCAGTTTTGTATATTTCCATTATGGTAAACCTTTTCAAATGCACTATTAACACTGGAGACCTGACAGATATTTAATTTCTCATGCCAAGTCTCTGTTATTCTCACAAGTGGTAAATAATGCCAATGGAAATTAGTCATGAGTTGTTATATCTTTATTTCATATGTAATAGTCAATAGTATTCTAATCCCTCTAATTAGTTTCAATTTGTTACTGAAGATAAAATCTTTATAAACATTCATTTAGAGGTTAACATGTCTCCTTCTTAGGGTGAGATGATAACATATTTTCTTTTATAAAAGTTAAAGTCCTGCAAATCCCATGGTTATAAAATATCACTTATAATAAATAAACATATATCAAGAATAATACATGGAAAAATCAAATCAGCTTCTTAGATATATCTACATAACAATGTTTATTAGGCCACTACTAGCAATATTCCTATTATTGAATCAGTCTAGATGTACATCAACTGACAAATGCATAGAGAAAATTCAGTATATATGTGGAATGTATGCATAATGAAATTTTCTCCAGTGAAAAAGACAGATAAAATCATGCCATTTACAAAAAAATGGATAGAACAAGAGATTATCATGTTAAGTTAAATAAGATAGCCCCACAAAGACAACTATCACACATTTTATCTCATATGTGTAAGCTAGGGGAATAGAAAGAAAGACATGAGACTCCAAAAGAAAGATCTAGGGATGTGAAAAGACTAAAAAAAAAAAAAAAAAAAAAAAAAAGAGGAGGATAGGAAAGACTAATAGAAATAAATACTATCTCCTACTTTGTATGATAATGTATAAATAATGCTTACTTAAATGTCATCTTACCCTAATATGCTACTTTGAAAATGTGGAGAATCTTAGAAATGTTACTGTATTTTCAAAAATAAAATGAAGTATAAGAAAATGCATGCAGTCCTTCATATTAAGAAAGATATGGTACAATTTTAAATTCCATACCAACATTCTGTTGTTTAAGGAAAGAAACATGAGAGTTAAGATGTCTGAATTTGTGTACCTGTTTTTAAAATATTTTATTTACTTATTAGAGAAAGAGAGAGAGAGAGAGAGAGAGAGAGAATGGGCCTATCAGGTCCTCTAGACATTGCAAACGAACTCCAGAGGCATGTGCTACTTTGTACATCTGGCTTTATGTGGATACTGGAGAAGAGAACTAGGTCCTTCTGCTTTGCTGGCAAGCACCTTAATTGCTAAGCCATCTCTCCATCCCCCTCTTTTGTTTGGCACATACATGTGTGTGCATGTCTTTTGAGTATGTGTAGTGTGTTTTGAGATGTGATAAGTGTCTCACTCAATCCAGAGCTACTATTTTTCAACCGAATAAATCTATATCCAACTTTATATTTTAAAAAATATTTTATGGATTTACAATCAAAGACAGCTTTCTGGCTTTTGACAATATTGTTATATTGTATTTTTTCTTTGTGTTTTTTTTCAAGGTCAGGTCTTTCTCTAGCACAGGCTGACCCGAAATTCACTATGTTGTCTCAGGGTGGCCTTGAATTCATGGCGATCCTCCTAAGTGCTGGGATTAAAAGTGTGCAACTCTCCATCTGGCTTTGTTATGTTGTATTTTGGCTTCTGTTGTCCTATAAATCTGAAATTCCTCTGAAATTATTAGGTAATGGCTTTGTCTCAGGTGTTCAGCTCCTGCTATGCTGCGCCATTAGTGGTTACTATGTAATACTTTTCTCAAAGTTCTCCAGATGAAGTGATAATTTGGTTCTTAGAAACAGCAGGAATTCAATTTACATTTTTCATAGAAAAAATCTGTGAAGGGGTTCACCGAGTATTATCTGTTAAAGATCTAAGCCACAATGGTACTAGTTTCCCTCTGGTACACTCATGAGAGTAGAATATTGCATCTTCTTCTAGAATGGCAAGTCATCTTACAAAGGTCCAGCATCAGTCAGGGTTCTCTAGACGAACAAAACCAGCAGAATTCGTCTGTACTATAAAAGTGAACATGTTAGATTTTCTCCCAGGATATAAATTGCGAAGTCCAGCAATGGCTGTCTGCATGCTAGAGGGATGCAGAACCTAGCAGCTGTGCACTCCACAAAGCTGGGTGCCTTAGCAGCCCCAATGTGTTGCTGAAGGCCTAGAGGATTCCTGCATAGACACACATCTTCAGTCCACGGTGGAAGGCTGATGAGAATGAGCACCAACATCCATGAAGGAAAACCACAACAGCATACCTGCACTTCTGAGCTAGTAGCATGGGCAGCTGACCAAAGGCCCTGTATTCTCCTGGAGTTTTATAGTCTACCACTGAAACGGCTACCCACACTAGGGAAAAGCCTTCCTCCCCCCTATCAACCATTCAGAGACTCTACAAGAGACAGGTATATTAAATCTAATTAAGTTGAAAATGGAAACTAACTATCCCAGGTCCTTTCCATTTGCTGTCCCACTTTTATGAGTTAGATTTTTTTTTCCTCATAGCTAGGGTTATATTCTCAGATCTGTTGCTTAACTAGGGGGCCACTAATAACAGCAGCCATTGTAGGGTTTCTTCTTTTATGCATCTCCAGGAAGATACAGGATTCTGGAAAGAAAAGTTTAGGAACAAGACTCATGGGAGGAGCCACAGTCCTAGTTATTTTTGTTCTCTGAGGCTTCAGGAAGTTATGGCATAACACAATGCACTTTGAATAATGTTCATTGTCATTTATGATGAGTTTTGTGAAACAGGCACTTTAACCAACTAAACAATGGAGGTAAATTATAATGAGTATTATATGTGACATTCATGATGCATTTTGTAAGAAAATAATGTTCCCTGAGAAGAGCATAGAAGACTGATGATAAAATTACCTATAATTGGGTAATATGATACACAGTTATTGAGTTACATCCACCCTGTATCTTTCTCTCTCCTTTCCTAAGACAAATTCCAGCACAGTTTTCCCATAAAGATTATTGGTACTACTATTATTTGAGACAGGATGTCATCACATAATGTAAGCTGTCTTGGAACTCGCTATGTGCAATTTTCCTCAAACTCATGACTCTTCAGCTTTGGCCTTACACATGTGGGGTGAGAGGTGTGTGACCCCCCCCACCCCTGATAAGCCACATAATGTTTAAATAAGTAAGAAAGTCAGAAGGAAGCATATATTTAACTGACTGTGTTGACCTGCCTGGTGTTTTGATGGGCAATTGTGCTGAGAAAGGGAGAGGAATAAGGCATGGATATTCACATTATACCTTTTGTGGTGGTCTGGATACAGAAGGCCCCCCAACAGGCTAATGTATTTGAATGTTTGGGTCCCACTTGGTGGATGTCTGTGGAACCTATAGAAGTTAGAGCCTTCTCAGTGGGAGTGTGTCACCGGAGGTGAGTTTTGATGTTATCATCTAGCCCCCACTTGGTGGTCTTTACCTAGCTTGTACACTCTACTGCCTCCATGTAAGTGAGCCGACGCACAGCAGCCTGTCTGCTCCGGCCATGCTTCCCCTGCCGTGGCGGAACTTCCCCATCAGACTGTAAGCCAGCACTTAACACTTTCTCTCCATAAATGGCTTGGACTCAGGTGTTTTGTCACAGGAATGACAAAGTAACCGTTATATTACCTTGCCTGCTTTTTGGATACGAGTGTAAAACAACTGCCTATTTAAAATAATATGTCCATATTCTTTAAGTGATATAGAAGACACTGTTTCAAACAACCTCTGTGTCCTCCAAACGGGTTCCCGTGTTAGGGTGGAATAGATAACTCGGAGAAGATAATGGGTGTCAGTCCTAGTTAACACCCATTTGCAGCTTTCTAAGGTCCCTGATACAGTCCCTATATTGCTACTTTTGAACTCAGTACACACTGTTTCCTTGGGGAATTTTAGTAGCCATTTCCAAGCAATTTCTTTCCTGTTGTGACTGGGTGCAACTTTTTTTTTTTTTTTTTTTTTTTTCACCAGGACGACAGAAAGGTGTTGTGGCTCTGCTGCTTAGTGTCTGGCTAAGCATTTCATGCTAGCTCCATGTTTGTAGCCAATTCACTCAGAAGAGAGGTCTAAGGTGTCTTCCACTAGCGGTCCAATGTAACAAACTCTCTGAATCACACATTTTATGCATCCACATGCCCACTTTTTTTCTTCTCTAAATTTGTAGGAATTTCCATCAATGAAAGCCTCACCCAGGTGTGATCTTTACTGTCCTATTATTTAGAGACAATTCGCCTATCAATGAAGTGAGGCAAGTGACTAGGTGAGGGCCGCTGGATGAGGAAAGTGACCCTGTCGTCTCTAGTAATCTTGCTTTCAGGCAGGATTATGAATATGTAGTCATCTATTTAATTTTTTTAAAGTACCTTTTGAGATAAGCCCCAGGTCACTACCACCTGCCTGGTTCTCAGATATTTCTGACTGGGCTCAATTTTTGGATTTAACTATATGTATTAATTTTTATCACATAGGTGACTATTTTCTTAAGGTCTACTTTTCCTTCCTTTGAGAGTACTTTCATGGCATCATCAGTGAATTTTGCTGCTTTCTCTCCTAGGTCTTAAGCCCAAGTCCTACCTCCAGAGGCTAGTGAATTAATATGTTCATGTAGAAAAATGATAAGTATATATACTTATGCCATTACACAGGAATGCAAAATATCGTCAGGGAATACCTCTTTGATCTGATGCATTTCTTGTTCAGCCTTTAATGCACCTGGTAGAGCAAACATAAAAACAAATATCTATCTTTGTCCCAGAGTATGCACTGCTAATCTAAACCACACGAATGAAGTTCTAGCCAGAGAAGACATAATAGGCAGCATCAGTGTCTGTACGTGACAGTGACTGGCATCCTCATAGTCAAAGAGTTAAACAATAAATGCTCATTTCCCAGCTGCCAATATAAAATGCAGCATGACCTTGCAAGCATCAGGCATATTCCTGCCCTGTTAGAAGGATTCTGAAGAGATTGGGCTGGAGAAATGGCTTAGTGGTTAAGATGCTTGTTTGCAAAGCCGAAGAACCCCATGTGATTCCCTAGAACCCACGTAAGCCAGATGCACAAGGTGGCACATTCATCTGGAGTTCAGTTGCAGCAGCTGGAGGTCCTGGTGCACCCATTCTCTCCTTAATAAAAAATTAATTAATTAATTCATTAATTAATTTAAAATGTTTTAAAAAAGAGATTGTCTAAGAGTGATATAATATTATTGATAGGAAAATATGAATATTTTACCAATTCATAGGTTTTTTAGTATAATAAAGCATTCTCTCAGTATCCAGAAAAATAGGTCTTCAGTTTGATGCAGGATTTTGAGGTTCAGGAGAGGTCCATAGAATTTATACATGACAAGTTTTGGGTTCTGTCCTACCTTTAGTAAAGAACTAATAAAGATGGACTCAAGAAGGATAAATGATCAATTATTAAGTTTAGGGAGATGTCACAAATTGTGGATTTAGGAAATACACTCACATGGAAACACTGTATAGTTTATAAGGTTCATTTAAGAGAAATTGAGGTCTTTGGGGAAAAAAAAATCTTGAGACGAGCAGAGGATGGACATCACCCTCTGGCCAACATCAGGTGGAAAATAGCAACAGGAATGTGTGCCAAACACTGGCATGGGAAAACTGGCTATAACACCCATAGGCCCGCCCCAACAATACACTGCCCCCAAATGTCCATCAGCTGGGAACCTAGCATTCAGAACACCTGAGTTTATGGGGGACACCTGAATCGAACCACCACAGAAGGCAAGCAGAACAGTAACCAACCCCAGACCAAGACACAGTGTTACCCTCTCCTAGCCTAGCTGGGTGAGGGGGAAGCCAGATTGTGTCCCAGGGAAGAGAGGTAGAGCCAAGCAGAGCCAGAAAAGCAGAGCAGAACCCGGCAGAGCTGGGTGGAGCTAGCAACAGGAAGATCCCTTTGATTTGTAAATTTGGAAGGTGGATCACAGAGCCAGCCCAACTGGGCATCTGTCTAGGTAGCATGTTAGACTGTGGGCAGCAGGGGGCGCTGTAGATGATCAGTCTTCATCAGAAACGAGTTTCACTTCTGCCAAGAGTTCCGTCCTCGTGCCAGGGCAAGGTGGCATGTGGGGTGGCATCCCCTGGTTCTCTCTGGGCCTCCATTTCTAACTGAAATTGCCAAAAAGAATACAGCTTTCTCCTAACCTCCTTCAAGTTCATTTTATTAAACAAGATGGTCTTCAGTGGAGTCTAGGTAGGGAGGAAGGAAAAAAATGCTAACTACAAATGATGTGTCCATACAAAGTTTCTACTTAATAAAAATAATAAAATAAAATTTGAAAACATAAAGCCTTCATCTATGTTCATGTGACAAACTATTACCTCTGTGCTAAATATAAATTTAAATTTTCTTTCTTTTGTGTAACTTAAGTCAGGCAATTTATGATTAAAAAGTAAAATATTTCAATTATGTTATGTCAATCTGAAACTATAACTTAATAATTAGTATATATATTTTTGGCTCTGATAACATACAAAGAGCAGTTCTTTTAAAAAAAAGTCCCTTGCTTACTAGCAGAAATAAAGAAATGTGCTTTTCTCTTCTCTCCAAACTCACTTATTGTTTAATACTGGTGGCAATTTTATGAGATGGATGTGATCTAATATTTTAGGCCCCTTGCAGCTTAATGAATTGACTGAAGACAAAAATCCCTCCACCAGAACTTTACTACTCCAGGTGCCCGGAAAGTATTTCAGGGCCAGATGTTAGTAAGTAATGTGATTTTGTAGTTATTATCTCTGGGGCTGGGAAAGAGGAAAATTCAGTTTGGTACTTGTGTGTTCTTTTATGTTTCATTCTCCATGGTGTCAATATTGTTCACATTTCTTAAGGAGTGGCAAAATAATATCTCATTAGAGTAGAGGCTGGCTTTTACAGGCTTTCTTTTTATAGATCAGCCTTTGCTGTTTTTACTCTGAAGGTAATAAATTTAAAGTTTTTTACACCATTGGATAGTGAATGGATAGTCAAATGGGAGAGCCCATTTAACCACACTTCCTGTCAAGTTTCTCAAGAAACAAGGATATACATTCATTTGGCATAACAAATTTTGTGTTCAGGTGGGAGTTAGGAGAGTTCCAAGTTTTTTTTTTTTGAACACTATCCCTCCTAAATGATACACTTTTATGTGTTATCATTTACAGCTTTCCTTTCTTATGACTTGTTCCTAAATGTTTTCATATATAAGAAACATGGCTTTAAGAATAAAATATGTACTGGCCCTCTTCATTTTAAATTTATTAATATTAAATTTATTTAACTTTTTGTGTCGTCTTAACATTTAGTTCAGTTAAGGACATAAAACCTAATATTGTATAGATTTAACTGGCAAAAAATAAATATGCATACAGGTACATGCATAAATGCATATATACATGTGATGTGTCTATATTCAAAGAGAAGGTTTTATTTAAGAACAATTCAGAGAATTTTTATAGAATACCTAAGAAACCCAAGAAGAAAGACTCATTTCTCAAATATTACTTAAACTTTTAAAGTTATAATTGTGTGGAAAGACATACTGTGGAGCTTGGGTGGGGCAGCTATACTCCAATGTCTGCTTTTGAGAGTAAACATATGTGTGCACGGAGATAGCAGAATCTGCCATTATCTGATCATCTCAGAGGTCCAGACTCGAGGACCAAACTTGCGTTCAATGGGAAATCTGAGGTGTGTGCAGTGTAGATAATGAATTTGGAGTCCTGGCTAATATGATCACAATGCTTCGATGGCCTGTTCTCTTGGCTGTAGTTAGCAATGTGCATTTTGTTAGTTTCCATGGTGAGTATGTGAAAGGAACTCCCATCCATTTTAGCTGGGGTACCTTGTTAGCAATAAGTCCTGGGAAGATGAATTTAGTAGCCAGCATAGATTGCCCCCTAGTACCAGCTAAATAATATATGCCCCTAGAGTTTTTCATATAACTTCCCTCCAAGCAATATTCTCTGTTTCCAGGTTTTTTTTTTTTTTTTTGATTAAGTGACAAAATTCTCTGGAGAAATGTAGGTAGTTACAATAGTTTTATCCTAATTAGTATCTTGTATACCAAAGATTGTTGCTGAAGCCAACCTACCATAGGATGGAAATGTGTGTTTTCCTCATGTTCTTTAAAATTATCTTGATTCCAAAGGTAATTATAATCTTTTGGTAACATAGCCATTCTGTGACATCAAAATCCAAATACATTTAAGAAGTCACTGTGGACAAAAGCAAGATGCATTCTATGGTCAAATCTCAAACCTTTTTCAACCATTCATATGAGGAAATTTTTTAAATGGTTTAATTAATTCGGCTGATTCAGTGAATAAAATACTTTGCCAGACCATTGTATGTTGTGACAGAATAAATACAATATTTGAATCTGTTCCAAAGTGTTATCTGTTAAAAATCATTTTACATGTAGTTTTGCTTCGAAAACAAAACTATTGCCTTAATACTCTGAGATGCTTAAGACCTCTGTCTCTAAATAACCTTTTCCAGAAAAAAAATTATTGCTAAAGTGTTTTTTGGATGAATTAGAAAACTGGTATTTGTACATCAGAATCAGACAAAAGCCCTCCTGTCTGGGACTCTGTGCTTCAGGTGGTGGTTTGAGACTGATACCCACATCTCAGATCTTCATGGCCAACTTACCATCCATTCTTATTTTTCTAGGGTCGTGGCTTGTATTGAGTATGAAATTTCCAGGAGGACTCTAAAATGCTTGAGCTCCTTTTTATTCAAGTTATTCAGCATGATTCAATGGTAAACTCAGGAAAATCTTGTCTTTTTCTTTACTCTCAAGCAAATAACATTTTCTAATGACACAAGCCAAAAAAAAAAAAAAAAAAGATATCATTCTCTTGAGTAATGACAGAGATTTAGACTTCGGAATCTTATGAAGTTTGCCCTCTGTCTGATCATCTGACACTCTGAGAGGTCTTCTTTAAAAAAAAAAAAAAAAGAGTCTAGGACTCATACATACTTACCTCTAAACAAGAAGAAAGCTCTCATCTATTAAAAGTCTCATTTTTCTTTGAAGTAAAGTTCCAGTCAAACTATGTATATCTCAAAAAGCACATCAAAGCATCAGCCAGTCTTGATATAGAACTGGTAATTTGATTTTGAAGAACTACCAGTTATTAAAAATTCTAGAAAACAGAAAGTAGGAGTTCAACTGCACTGGCATTTTGAGCAATGCACACTTATAAAAATAACCACTAAGTACTATGGCTGTATTATTTCTCTACCCTATGACTACCATCTTCCCATGGTTTCTACTTAGTTTGTTGGTTTTCGTTAATATTGTTTATTATAGTCTGGTAATTTTGTGTGGATGGTGGATTTGAAAGTGTACACATGTTCCCATGTACATGGAAAATGTGTGTATGTGTGTACATGTGTACACATGTAAGTGGAGACTAGAAGTTGACACTGGGTAACACCCTCAATTGCTCTCCATCTTATTTTTTGAAACAGGGTCTCTCATTGAATCTAGATCTCATGGATTCTCAATTCACTTAGACTAGATAACCAGCAAGTCCTACTGTTTCTAGCACTGGGATGACAATTGCATTCCATCCTGTCTGTCTTCTGTGTGGGTTCTGAATTGGGACTCAGGCCCGCGCGCTTTCATAGCATGGAAACTTACTGACAGCCATCACCCCAGCCCATTAGTTCTATGTAAAAGTAATAGATTTCCTTTTTCCCATCCCTGCCCAGTTTTACACTCACATATCTAAATAGTCAACCGAGTTGTTACTAGCAGGATGAGTGAAGATTATTATTAAACAATAAGAAAAATAAATTAATGACCTAAAGCAAAGAATTTGAGATGTCATGAATAAGATTACATTTATTTTACATGTCAACCACATATGGTTGAGTGACTAGGGGAAAATGACCAATATCTGTCCAAGCAACTCATGGTCTAACCTACTTAGCAGCAAATAACCAGTCATGTTGCTCACACAAGTGCAATATTGGCGCACAGCCATAGTGGGAAACCAGATGCATATCCTAAGGAGAGAGCCACCCCATTGTACCTCAAAAGGGCCCCAGCTGAAACTAAGAAAAACTGTCGAAACAAGTGAGGATGCTGTTCTCTTTGTGAACCAGGTACCAGCACAAGGGTGAAGGAGATCAACACAGAGAGCAATCAACTCCTACCATATCAGATATCCAGAGACCCAGAAGCCCCCAACACCTCATCACTGAAGCAGACCAAAAATGAACCCAACATGGCTCAGGGAAATTTTGCAGAAGATGGAGTGGAAAGAATGTCAGAGCCACATGTTGGGTCATGATATGCAGAGACATTTTTCCTACCCATAACTGTGGGCTAACTCCACAATGCATGACCCATACACCTCAACAAGAGGGGTCAGGGGGAAGGGGTAGGACATGGACCAGCCTAATGGTACCAACTTGACTGTATTCACTGATTACAAAACTAATTAATAAAAAAATTAATAAATTTAGGGCTGGAGAGATGGCTTAGCATTTAAGCACTTTCCTGTGAAGCCTAAGGACCCCGGTTCGAGGCTCGATTCCCCAGGACCCACCTTAGCCAGATACACAAAGGGGCTCATACCTCTGGAGTTCATTTGCAGTGGCTGGAAGCCCTGGCGCACCCATTCTCTCTCTCTCTTTCTCTCTCTCTCTCTCAGTCACTCTCAATAAGTAAATCAAAATAAAAAAACAAAAAAATTAATAAATTTTTTTAAAAAAGATTACATTATACTATTTTTCTTACACAGTGAATGCTATATGATTTCTTATATGTTATTATTTTTTAAATATTTTATTTTTATTTATTTTATTTGACAGGGAGGAAGGAAAGAGAGAGAGAAAGAGAATGGGCCTGCCAGTGCCTCCAGCCACTGCAAACCAACTCCAGACACATGCACCACCTTGTGCATCTATCTAAAATGGGTCCTGGGGAATTGAACCTGGGTCTTTTGGCTTTGTAGGCAAACACCTTAACCGCTAAGCCATCCCTCCAGCCCTTATATGTTATCATTGATTTCAGTAATAATACACCTTCCTGGTTATCCCTTTCTTTTCTTTTTTCATGCCTGACATGATATCCCTATATAGTCCACACTGATCTCAAACTCCTGATCCATCTGGCTCGCTCAGTCTCCTGAGTGCTGGAATGGCACGAGTGAGGCAAATCTATCAGCTTATCTTTCATTTATCAATACTATATATCCTCATTTTCTGTCTTATCTCTAAATGTTGGACCACAACCACTCTCCATTGTGAGAGTTCAGTGTTTTCATGGGGTTTTCTTCCTGAGCGTACTTTCCCATTCCTGTTGCTGCAATGGAGTCTGTTTTTTGGCAAGACCTCTTCCAAACAGCGCCCATCATGCAGCTGCCTCTCCGGCATTTCAGACTTGCAGAAGGTAGGAAGTAAAGCAAATTAGCAAGCAGACACAATCTCTGAATTTGGGTCAGTCGATCTCTAAGCTTGCTTACCCTAATGAATGGAGATATTATCTAGTGGAGATATTATCTACTCAATCATGTGCTATTCCTACAGTTCTCTTTCCCCAATAATCCATCAACAATGTTTCTCAAAATCAATTAAACAATTTGTCTCCAATAGCTTCTTTTTTTAATTACATTGTCTCTGAACAGGATGGCAGTTAGACATGTTTCTTCTGAATTTTACTCCTGCTTCTTTCTTTCACTATTGGAATGATATAAAATAAATGAATAAATAAATAAACAAACAATTCTGCAGAATGCTTAAGGATCCTAGAAAACCATGATAGATCTAACCCAGCTCACTACCTTCCCTCTCCATGTAATCTCTTCTTGCTTCTTAACCAGTTCCCCATGATGGCACTCATTTTCCATTCTGCAATTACATCCAGGGCTTTCCACTTCAGTGTCTCAACTCCCTGCTCTGTGCAAGAAGGTCTAAAGTACGTTTCCTGGAACCTTGCACTTCAATATTTACAACTCTTTCTCAGCAATCTTTTACTCTCTCTTGCTCTCTCCCTCCTTATCTCTCTCTTTCTGTCCCTCTGTTTCTTCTTTCTCTGCTTAAAAACCATTTTGCAACGAGTACCTTTCCGGAAAAAAATACCAAAAAGGATTTCTTTCTTCTTCATAATAATTTTCGTTATCATTATATTTTATCACTTTTCTGCCTGGAATTATCTATGCTTTATTAAAACTTCACAAGGCAATCTCCTTGTTCCCCAGCACAGCAGACAAAGAGGCATCTCTTTTCCCTAAAGATTGTTCACTCCCTGAAGAAGACTTCCTCCTGTGAGGGGAAAAATTTGCCTGGAAGACATTTTTAATCATATATGCAATTCATACGGGAACAAGACAGAAGCAGTTCTTGACATTAGTCACTAAAGCGGGCAAACTTAACAGAAGGTTACAATGAGGTATCACACCTCAGAGTCTCATATCCAAGCCTTGTTGAATAGGAAAGGCTCTGTGTAGTTCCCATGACCGAATACATTTTTTTTCAAGTTCAAGAGTCCAAAATTTTATATTCCATTATTATCAATTATTTTAGTTAAATGATGTTGAAGATAATACATGAAAATAAAAAGTATAGAATACAAAAGAATGGGAGCTGGAGAGATGGTTTAGTGATTAAGGCACTTGCCTGTGAAGCCTAAGAACCCTGATTTGATTCTCCAGGTCCCACGTAAACCAGATACACATGGTGGCACATGCATCTGGAGTTTGTTTGCAGTGGCTAGAGGCCCTGGTGTGCCCATTATCTCTCCCACTCTCTGTCTCTAATAAATAAATAAAAATAAAAATATTATTTTAGAAAAAAGAATGAACAAAATTAGCACAGAAACATTAATGAAAGTGGATTTGAAGAAAATGAAACAGTCAGATCAGCCATACAGCAGCTATCACAACAAAAAAGTAGAGCAATTGACCCAAAAGTTTGCCTCCTGACAAAAATTATGGAGAAGGTAATCTTAACTATGAGTGTCTCAGCACTGATCTGATAGCATCTCTAGCTGAGGGAACTTTTTGACAAAAAACTTATTTATCTGTGTGTGTGTGTGTGTGTGTGTGTGAGAGAGAGAGAGAGAGAGAGAGAGAGAGAGGGAGAGAGAGAGAGAGAGAGAATGTGTCCTCTGGGACCTTCTGATACTACAAACTAACTCCGGAGGAATGTGCCACTTATGGGGAATTGAACTCAGTCTTTCAGGCTTTTCAGTCAAAGGCCTCTAACTGCCGAGTCATCTGTCCAGCCCAAATTGAGGCACTCAGCTTCTCCAGGCAAAAGCAAGAGGAGGTTACTTACGTTTTAAGACATCAAGGTTCTTCCCTTCACTCTATACATTCCATGCTGACATCACTCATTCCTTGGGTTGTATCAACTAGGTTTGTGTCCACGCATTGTCTAACATCTCAAGGAGATGAAATTCACCCCTATCGGGCTAGAGAGATGGCTTAGCGGGTAAGCGCTTGCCTATGAAACCTAAGCACCACGCTTCGAGGCTCGATTCCCCTGGACTTCTTTAGCAGTGGTTGGAGGCCCTGGAGTGCCCATTCTCTCTATCTCTCTCTGCCTCTTTCTCTCTCTGTCCATCTGTAACTCTCAAATAAATAAATAAAAATAAAGAAAAAATTTAAAAAAAAATCACCCCTATTGTGAGAACCACCAGTTTTATGTAAAGACAGTGAGACTTTTCATGAAATTATGCCACTTTAAACCATAGCTCAATTGAAATCACTGCTTACGCAACTTTTACCTTAATATATTGCTCAGGGAAATGTAGCTATTTATGCCCTTTTCAAAAATTATATTAGGATATAAATATTCAGATTTTTTAAGCAAAAAATTAAAGCCAAGGAGTAGAACCCTTCATAAAAAATACTTTAAGTTAATCATTAGAGTCAAATTGCAAATTTTGTTCTGAATAATTTGGTAGTCATGGCAAAATTACAGGTGATTCTCGCATGATTGTTTTGCAGCCAGGAGAATAAAATCCAGTTACTCTGAGACTGCACAGGTTGACTTAGCTCTTTTCTTCTACAGACATCCCTGGTTTTATAAGAACACAATGAAGGGCATAGAGGACAGCGCACATAACAATTTTATGGCAAGAGTACTTGTGATTTTGACACAGTTGTTTTGATGTACTGCTCACCAATAAAAGTTCAGGGAATAACATTAAAACTTAATCTAGTGGATGCAACTCTGGCCGATGATGGTACTAAAGTCAGGCTTGATGGAAGGCTAAGTTTCAGAGCCGAAGCGCAATGGTCTGGCTGTGTCACCTTCAAGATTTACTCAGTGTTATTTCTTTCTGCCTGGCTTTTAAAGCAGTTTGAGGTCATTAGTTGTGGGATATTTGTGGGTGGAGGCATAGTACATATGCTTATTACATGCCTGGATAATAAGAATGTGCTGATTTTCCTCTGCTACTAAGCAAACAAGTTGTGCCTTTGACGGGAATAACCACCTATGGAAGCAGTGCATGTGATCTGGCTGTCTAAGCTGGGAGTTGGATATGGGGGGGAGGGTGGAAAAAGTGGAGAACAAATAGAGAAACGTGGAGTTACATGATACCAAGGATCAAGTAGATTTAACAGTCAAATTTGTTCTGCTGTATGTGAATTAGGATACACAGATGACCCTACTACATTTTGAGAAAAGGACCTGGGGAGATGATTCAGTCAGTGAAGCACTTGGTGCATGAGTGCCAGGACCAGAATGCAGATCCTTGGCCCCCACATAAATACTGGGTACTGTGATGCTTATCTGTAACACCAGCATCCTAACTAAGGCTGAGACAGGTGGATCCCTCAAACACCTGACTCTGAAACTGGCTTCAGTTGGAGATTCTCTCTCAATAAGCAATGTGGAAAGTCATAAATGGGGACACCTGACACTAACACTGATTAATTTTCCAGATAGTTACCCTTCTACTTTTGGTCTTTTTCAAACATGTGTATACTGATGAATTTAATAGGGGTGACTTACAGGAACTTTTGTGAGGAGTTATTTACAGGAGCATGGACAACTTACCAGTGGTTACACCACTGAAGAAAATGTCTCACCTCCTACAATACTTACCTGCTTACAAATCCACAGAGAGGTGTAGGCCACATGAGCCCCTACTGACACTTCTGGAGTATCTGGAGTATCACCCAGCTCAGTGTTGTGCAGACCTTACAGAGATGATCACAGCTACTGAGACTGCAGAGGTACAGTGACCATGTCAAGCCCACAGGGCAGCAGGCAATCACACTGCCTTTGCCTTCAAGTCTTCCATTCTTTCTACCACCTCTTCAGCAGTACTCCCTTAGCCTTGCAGGGGGCGATGCAGGTGTTTCATTTAGAGGACAGCATTCAACCATCACTTATTACCAGGGCTTTGATCAGATAGAAGTCTCTGCAATAATCATCCCCCACCACAAAAAGATGATGCTCTGACAAAAACTGGCAACAGCCCTGACCTATAGACACCAGCATAGGAATTTAGAATATAGTTTGATATTCACAACATGCCCCTCTGGAACAACAGCAGAATCATTGTGCACTAGGACCTCTGAGTTCCCTACCGTGGTTTTGATCATGTTAAAAGCACCATATGTAAGCCCCCCTCCTGTGTAGTTGGCATCCAATCCAATCATGAAGCAGACGATGGCTGGAGAGATGTCCCAGAGGATAAAGTTATTGTGCCAGCACAGAAATCTGAGTTCAGATCGGCAAGACCCACACTAAATGCCAGGTACAAATATGCTAAAAATGCACATCTGTAATTTTGCTGCTAGGGAGGCAAAGACAAGGAATCCCTGATACACTACTGGGTTTTCGATCTAGCTAAATCGGTGAACTCTAGGTTCAGCAAGGGACCCTGTCTCAAAGAATAAGGTTGAGAGCAGTCAAATAAGGCACTATAGTGGAATTCTGTTCTCCAAATGCATAATGCATGCACAGCAACACACACACACACACACACACACACACACACACACGAATGTACACTATGCACCACATTTAAAAAAGTAATTGATTAACCCCATAACAATCATGCTACTATTTTGTGGTGTGCCCAGCTAGGATGGAACGTTAGCAAGCAGCGTCCAGGCCTGAATAAGATTACTGATGACCTTTTCAGTCCAGCAATCTGAAAGACGACCTCCAGCACCTTTAAAGCTAGCATATAGTGAGGAAGCTTCCAGTACAGTTCTCACTTGTTTTCTCCAAGTCCTGCAGCCAAAAGCATGTGGCACCTTCAGCAATAGTCTTCGCATCTAGTTCCACTTGGCAACCAACATCAGTGACAGTAGTCTGTATTGCTTAGAGGGCCTCAGAGCACTCTGGCCAAAAACCCAAGGTAGGGGCTTATCATTGGTTCCAGTAGTATTATTATTTAATACCTGATGTTGATTGGGTACATTTTCCACACACTTCGTTAGAGTTATTTTTTTTCTTAATTTTCCTTCTTGTAGTTATTTTAAGCTTCCATGCATGCATATATGGTATGAGGAGAAATATGCTAAAAGAACTTTTAAAAATTCATTAGGTGTGCACCTTTTTAATTTCTTTTAATATCCTGCACAGTAGAGCACTCCAAGAGAGACTATAAAGCTATGATTATTTAGCAATAATATTATTCAGAAAGCTGCCTTTGTTCTACCTCCCCAGTGTCAAGTCAAAGGAGACTGCATAAATGATTAGAAATATCAGAAATGTAGTTTTATTTGTGGGTCACTGAACCAGAATTTTGTTGAACAATTGGCATGTGGTTATCATGGGCACATATGCCATTTGGAATGTAGACTGCAAACTAACATCACTACACTGACATTACAGAATGACATCAAAATACAGGGTCTCCTATCAAATGGTATGGTAGCACTATTAATCAAAATGCTGGATCCTGTGTGTGGTATGTGAATAAAAGGAATATGTTTATTTATTATTCGTAGAATAACTTTTGTGATGTTTTAGATTGATTGTCAACTTCACAGGACATAGAATCTCCTAGGAAATTGGCCTCTGGGCACGCTTATGAAGGATTAGCTAGATTAGGCTAATTGAGGTGGAAAGACTCCCTCTCCGAATAGCACCAGTGACCTGGCTTGAATTAAAAGGAGAGAGCTGGCTCAGCACCAGCACTGGTCACTCTCTGCTTCCTGCCTGTGGACTAGATGTGACCCACTGCCTCAAGTTCCTAGCCCCCCCCCGCCTTCCCCACCATGACGGGCTGTAACCTCAAAATGTAACTTAAAGGAAAACTTTCTTTGCTTAAACTGATATTTTTTTTTTATCAATTATTTGGTTTCAACAAGGAGCAAAGTTAACTAGTACACCTTTCTTAAGTTTTATTTTAGAGAGAGAGTGAGAGAGAGAGAGAGAGAGGGGCGAGGGAATGAGCATGCCATGGTCTCTAGCCACTGTAAACCAACTCCAGAAACATGTGCCACTTGGTGCATCTGGCTTTATGTGGGTCCTGAGAAACTGAAGCTGGGTCCTTAGGCTTTTCAGACAAACGCCTCAACTGCTGAACTATCACTCCCCCAAGTATACCTTTAATGTATTGGCCCTAACATTGGGAAACTTTAAATATTTCAAGAAATTAGTGCTGGACACAAATAACTCTATAAATGGAAAGAATTGTTTAATGTTCACAATTTTACAAATAATTTTGAAGCATATATGTATATTAGAAAAGAGAATATGTAATTGTTAAAACATTTAGTTCAAATTTTCATGGCAAAATGCTGCTTGTGCAGGTAATGACATTGACTGCGAAATCATAAATGTTTAGCCACTCATGTCTGGAAGACTGGATGTCAAAGTACTAATCCTCATCATTCTTTCCACCCTCTCTGTGGCAATAGGGACTAGAATTTTAATTTATGCATTTTACACCTGAGTTTGTATGCATGTACCTATACCTAAGTATGCATATGTGTGATAATTTTTTATTGTTTTTCAGTCTTTATTTTGTAATTGAAATGTGAACCCAGTAGAATAAAAAATACATTAGATAGCAGAGGGTGTAAATCAGTAGCATAGGACTTTCCTGTGTTTTATAAAACATGTTGAACAAGGTCAGGGTAGATGGTTCATTGGGTAAATTGCTTGCCACACGTGGGTCCTGAGATTGGATCTCCAGAACCCGCAGAAAAGACAAGTATAGCTGGGTTTAGTGGCACACGTTTTCAATCCCGGTATTCTGGAGGCAGAGGTAGGGGGATCATCTTGAGTTTTAGGCCACCCTGGGACTACAGAATGAGTTACAGGTCAGATCCAACATTGATAAAAGCAAACAAACCAACCAGAAGTCAAGTATGGTAAAATGCACCTGTAATCCCAGTGTTGAGGGCTAGTGACAGGAGGACCCCCAAGAGTTTGCCAGATAGATTGCCTAGCCAAACTGGTGAGCTCTGGGTTCGGATGAGTGAACCTCTCTCAAAAAAAGTAAGGTAGGGGTGCTGGAGAGATGGCTTACTGGTTAAGGAGCTGTTCAACTTTCCAGATCCCACATAAGCCAGACACAAAAAGGTGAGACAAGCAAACATGAAAAATTTTCAAGAACTTAAATATATAATAAATTGTATTGTGTTATTCTATTCTTCTTAGTACTCAGTTTTCAAAATAGAAAATAGAAGAGTCCATCCTATCACAGGGACTGACAGTTTTATGTAGAAAAAAAATTGCATTTTCTATGGCTAGAGAGTTGGTTCAGCTGTAAAGGAGATTTCCTGCAAACCCAGAGCCCAGGTTCAATTCCCCAGGACCTATGTAAGCCAAATACATAAGGTGGCACGTGCATCTGGAATTCCTTTGCAGTGGCTGAAGCCACATGCATACCCATTCTCCCTCTCTCTCTCATTCAAATAAATAAATAAATAAAATTTAAAAATATTTAATCACATTTTCTAATTTCAATTTAAATATTTTATAAGTGATATAAATAAACAAAAGATACTTCTGAAAAATAATATGATGAAGTTTTTGTTTTTATACGTTTCTCTAGATATATAAATAGACTTAAGAACATAATTATATAGACAAAATATTTATGAGAGTTAACATAAATTCTTATTGATTATAGAAGTAAAATTAGGCATTAGGGGTAATAAATTCCACTTAGTTGTGGAATGTCTTGAGTTTTCTAACAGTTGTAACCCAAACATGTTTTCTGTCAAGAAAAGGTTGAGATACATTTGGGGTACTGAGCATAAACCGTATTGCACCTGGACAGGGGCAAAACTGCCACTTAGAATGGGTATGTAAATGAATTTTAAAAGCCTGTTTGTCAACATGCTAAATAAAAGGAGGTCTATATTGACTACCCTGTGCATCTGTATGTTAGTAATATGAAAAGCAGTGGTATTTACTATTTCCAATACTGAAGCTGAAATTTTCTGTTATTTGCCCTAAATGTATGTACAGCAAGACGAGAAACATAGTTCAAAACATGCTAGAATTAAAAAAGAAAAAAAGAAAAAAAGAAGATAGAGGTAAATAGCAATAGCCTCTTTGCAAAATAGTTCAGTACAGCATGAGATACTGTGAAGATAAGTGGTGTGTGTGTATGTGTGTGTGTGTGGGTGTGTGTGCGTGTGTGTTCATGTTGCCAAAGGAAAATCACTTGGCAGTAATGGTTATGTAGAGAATAAGTGAGGATTGTTGGCTGAAAAGGCCCCAGTTGAGAGTTCTTAAGCTGGGATTCAGTAAGTAGAATGTGGCAGTGGCAAGTCAGCTTTAGATGGCTGACTGAGGAATTAGGGAATCCTCTTGTAAGTAATATGGATCATAGGATATTACCCCAGACCTGTGCGGCCTTGTTGATCCAAATCCCTCATTATGCCACGAGCTCCCTCTCAGGGAAGGCTTGCACTGTGAGCATGAATGCATGCTGCCAGGAAAAATACCAAACCAAGGACACAGTGAAAATAAAATGTTGGGCAACTGTACTCAAGAGTCATTGTTTTTTTTTTTTTTTTAACTCTTTGGAATATCAAGAGAATGATTGAACTCCAGGGGTATTCTGGCTTCTAAAGTGGACTTGTTATGCCTGATATTTTTTTCTTAGCACTAACATCCTAGAAATAAAAGTAGGGACTTAATATGAAAATTAATATTTACAGGCTAAAGAGATGGCTCAGTGTGTAAGAGTGTGTGATGCATAAGTGTGAGGAGTCTTCAGCTGGGCATAAAGCTGGGCAAGATAATATGAGTAGTGTAATCCCAGCATGCCTACAGCCAGATGAATAGCGGACGGGAGAATCAGCAGAGCCCGTGGGCCAGCAAGCAACTAAGAGACCTTATATCCAACAAGATAGAAGGCAAGGGCCTGGGGCAGGAGACATGGCTCAGCTCTTAAAGGTCTTTGCTGGCAAAGCCTGATGACCCAGGTTTGAGTCACCAGTTCCCATGTTAAACCAGATGCACAAAGTGGTGCATACACCTGGAGTTCATTTGCAGGGGCAAGAGGCCATGACCATCACCCACACTCACTGTTTCTCTCTCTCTCTCAAATAAATAAAATATTATCTTCTGACCTCAACACAATATGCTGTGGTATCTATGTATCTGTGCACACACACACATGTACACATACATCTTTTGTATGCATACACACATGGTTTTAGGATTAAATATTTAGTAACAATGACACTTGTGCTACTTTTTATTCCTTTCATCATTAAGTGCAAAACTTGACAAAACACTGTTATGTTTATATTTTAAATACTTTATTTTTTAATTAATCTATTGTTTATTGACAACTTCCATGATGTAAACAATATCCCATGGTAATTCCCTCCCTCCCCCCACTTTCTCCCTTTGAAACCACAATCTCCTTCATATCCCCTCCCACTCTCAATCAGTCTCTCTTTTATTTTGATGTCATCATCTTTTCCTCCTATTATGATGGTCTTGTGTAGGTAGTGTCAAGCACTGTGAGGTTATGGATATATATAGTCCATTTTGTGTCTGGAGGAACACATTGTAAGGAGTCCTACCCTTCCTTTTGCTCTTACGTTCTTTTCACCACCTCTTCTTGGATTTTGATTAGCCCTCCCTCCATCATTCCTTTACTCAAGCTCTTCCCCTGACCTCACTTAGGCCTTTTCACCCCCATTAATAGGTTTTCTCTACTTATATATATAAAATAGCATCCTATTGAGTCCCCCTTTCCCTTCCTTTTTTTTTTTTTTTTTTTTTTTTTTGAGGAAGGGTCTCACTCTAATTCAGGCTGACCTTGGATTTCACTATGTAGTCTCAGGGTGGCCTCAAACTCATGGTGATCCTCCTATCTCTACCTCCCGATTTGCTGGGATTAAAGGCGTGTGCCACCACACCAGCCTCCCTTCCTTTTTATTTCCTTTATATCTCCTTTCTAGCTTACTGGCCTCTACTACTGAGTTTTCATCCTACTCACACTGAAGCCCATCATGTGTAGCTAGGATCCACATAGGAGAGAGAATATGCAATGTTTGGCTTTCTGGGCCTGGGTTACTTCAGTTAGTATAATTCTTTCTAATTTATGTTCACAGGGCTGGAGAGACAGATTAGTGGTTAACGTGCATGCCTTCAAGGCCTAAGGACCAGGTTCGATTCTCCAGGTCCCACATAAGCCAGATGCACATGGTACCACATGCATCTGGAGTTCGTTTGCAGAGGCTACAGGCCCTGGTGTGCCCACTCTCCTATCTCTTTCTATCTCTCCCTCTAATATATAAATAAATAAAGATTTAAAAATATTTACAAAAAAAGAAATTGATATCTCTTGCATACCAAATGTCTAGTTGAAAAGTTGGATATGTGCTGGAGAGATGGCTTAGCGGTGGAAGCCTAAGGACCCTGGTTCAAGGCTCGACTCCCCAGGACCCACGTTAGCCAGATGCACAAGGGGGCGCACGTGTCTGGAGTTCGTTTGCAGTGGCTGGAGGCCCTGCTGCACCCATTCTCTCTCCCTCTCTCTATTTGCCTCTTTCTCTCTCTATCTGTCCCTCTCAAATAAATAAATAAAAATAACAAAAAAAAGAAAAGTTGGATACTCAGCTTTGGCTTTTACATTAGTGAATTAAAAGGTCCTTAGGCCCAATAATATCCACAAAGAAATATTCAACCTTTGGGTGTTGGGAATGTTTAAAAGTAATTGCTGGGCTGGAGAGATGGCTAGCATTTAAGGGGCTTGGCTATGAAACCTAAGGACCCAGGTTCGAATCCCCAGTGAGCCAGATGCACAAGGTGGCACATGTGTCTGGAGTTAATTTGTAGTGCTTAAAAGCCCTGGCATACCCCATTCTCCATTCTCTCTCTCTCTCTCTCTCTCTCTTCTCTCTCTCTCTCTCTCTCTCTATATATATATGTATATATATATTTATTTATATATATTTCCACTTTCAAATAAGCATAAAAAATATATAAGCAATTGCTACTTTTTCTCAGTGTAAAAAAAAGATGGAACAGCTGGTTGAATAATTTTTAAAGAATGAACTATATTTATTAAATATGCTTATGAATAAGATACTATTCTCTGCATAGTGACAGAAAAGAGAATAAATTTCCCCTTTTTAAATGTAAATTACTCTTTATAATTTGATATATTACACATAGTTATTGGGTACAGCATGATAATGTGAAATATGTACACATTATTTACTGGTTAAATATAGATAATTAATAATGTATTATCATATAGAGCCACAGTTTCTGTGTTGAGAATGGTTGAAACTCTCCTGAATTTTTCAAAATTGCCTTATGCTCCTGTTGACTGTTGTTGCCATATTGAAGTATAGATTTCTTGGACTTTTTACTCCTAACTAATGAAAAGCTTCAATGTTTACACTGAGAAAAATACTCAATACTCCTGGAGTCAACAGAATATATAATATAGGACAATATTACATATAGTATATTATTAAAATTTATATCATCTTCGTAAAGGCAGTAGAGCTTAGTAGTAGAGAGTCTAGTTTTAGTCCTGCTATTTAGCAGCTATTTCATTATTATGTGTCATTTTTATCATGGGGAAAAATATATTTAAAAAAAGGAAAGGACAACAAAGAACAAAAGAAATAGGGAAATGCAAAAGGAAGGCAGGAATGCTAGTAAATCACAGCGAGAGACAATCATAACTTTCCAAATTTATACTGTAATTCAAAAATTTCTATAAACCTATTATAATTGCATTTCCACAGGATCCTAATAGAGCTACATAATCACAAGGCGAGCATTATGCTATTTTAAATTTCTGAACTTCATTCTCTTCATACGGACAGCTCCTAAGTTCCTATTTAGAGAGGGCAACTCCTGAGCGCCCTGTCCTCAGTGACTCCTCATGTTGATCAGGACATAGTATTTAAACCGTCCTGCACTGTGAACAGCAAACAGGAGGACAAGGACTTCTATGTCCCAATGGAAAATGCGCTTCCAGCCTCAACACTGAGATATGATGTATTTCAGCAGGACTGAAAAAAATATTTGCATCAATATGTCAATGTCTATGTGATTCTGTATGTGTGCACTTGTGTGTGTGTGTGTGTGTGTGTGTGTGTGTGTCTATATGCCAGTAAGTATGCATGCAAGCACTCATCAATACACATACTTTTTCATATAATGGCCTCAGGGAGTTCTCTGACCATGAATCTGAGTGCTGTTACCAGCCCAGGCAAAGTTTAAGATGCTTTATGATTGGATAGAGCCTAAGATCATTCCAGCACCAGCGTGTGTCAATATGCATCATGTGCTTTCAAAATAAGTATCCCTATCACTCTATGGCTGTGTGCTTCCCACACAGGGCAAATATCTGGACAATGAACTTCTGTTGGACGACAGGATGCCACCTGTTTCTGCTATGGTTCAAAATGAGCTACACATAATCCCTTGCAAACAATGAGATTTTCGGTATAGTGGGTAAAGAAGAGTAAGGACTGGTTCAACTGAAGTTTAGTTTGATTTGATTAGGTTTGGTGCACGTTTCACTCTACAGCCTAGGTTGGTCTGCAACTCACATTATAGCCAAGGCTGGCCTGGAAATCTCAACAATTTTCCTTCGTCTCCTAGGTGCTAGTTTTATAGGCAAAACTACCGTGCATGGCTTGAGTGAGTTTAATTTAGTTTTTGAGGGAAGCAGGAAATGGTATGAACCACCCCTTGCCCTGGCTATTTGAAATACCAAGAATACAATCCTATGTAACATGGCAAGCACCCCGAAGGCACACCAGGAAATACTCCCTCATTTATACCTTAAGGAATGGTCATTTATAATATTTCCTCCATACTCTATAACCTTTTCCCATATTATTAATCTGGTGTCCTTACTATGCCAACTGTGTCTCATGATACTATGTTTAATTGCTGCATTTCTCAATTCTTAATCTCCCTGAGTTAATCTGATTCTATCGGTAAAACCAATAATGGACCAAAAGACTTAACAGTTTGACATCATAGCTTCTAGCCCAGATTTCCTTCCTAGAGTAAACACAAGAAGCTCAACCCATGGAAGAGCAGATACGCACTCCTTTAGCACAGCATTTATTTAGAATCCTTTGGTGACAGTGTTTATAAAATCATTGATGCTCTGTTCTGCTGTGTCACAGTAGATAACACAGTGGGTCACTTACTGTTGAAAGAAGATGGACTCTTCTTCAACTCCACTTAATCCATTTGCAACAGAATATCACCATTCCTTAACATACAGACTCTTAAAGTTTTCTATATAGCTACTGTAGTGGCCGTGAATCCTTACAGATCTACAAAATCATGAAAGAAAAGGACTAAGGACAAAAGAATCACCTGTGAATAGGTCCCACTCAAAATGAAAGTTCACTAAAGAAATATAGATAAAGAATACTAATAGGTGCTAAGTTTACAATTAGCATATACATACATACGTATATATATATACACACATATATATTTCATAATGAGAAAGTATGTAGTCATATGCCTATGGGGAATGACTGAATTTACTTAATTATTTGAGGATTAAAAAGCCATACTATAATATATCCCATTCAGCCTAATAAAAATCTCTCTCTTTGTTTTCTTTTTAGCACATGTGGAAAACAAAAATTGTGTAACTGTAATATTTTCAGAGTAATTAATTCTCCATGGTGCACATGTAATTCCTGTTTTGTATCTGGTTATGTGATTACTTATGGAATTTAAGAGCTGGTCCAAAATCTCAGGGACAAACATTGGCATAGTATCAGGGATAAGAATGTTGAGAAATAAAGTTTCCAACTTTTTCACATCTCTTTCATCAAGGCTGATGTTGCTGGCTTGATGCCTCATTGAACAAATTAGCGCTAACTGCAAACACTTAGCAAATTAAAGTGGCATAAGAGGCACTGGACAGGTCTGGCATAATGGCTGAAGGTCTGGAAGCAACTGATAACTAAAATTTAGGGGTGCAACTCAGCCTGGACCCAAAATGGGCTATTCTGGAAGAACAAGGAAAAAAAATTATAACATTTGTCTTGTGTAAGTAGGGAAATAAGATATATCCCCAAATCTCTCTCTCTCTCTCTCTCTCTCTCTCTCTCTCTGTGTGTGTGTGTGTGTGTGTGTGTGTGTGTGTGTGTGTGTGTTTACCTATATGTGTAGAGTCCAGAGGCCAAGGTTTGGGTGTCTGTTACTGAACCTGGGGTTGACTTCCTTAGCCAGCTAGCCAGCAAGGTCTAAGGATTCTACTACCATTCCCTCGCCAGATCTGGGATTCCAGCTCTGTACCCACCTTTCACACGGATGCTGGGGATGGAACACATTCTTGTGTGCTGGGCACTTTACCAACTGAGTCATTTCCTTGGCCCTGGCTTGCAAGGAATCTTGGAGTATTATAGCTTTGCACAAGAGTGCCCCCTGGCTGTTAGCACAAAATGAGGGACACTTCAACTGGACAAAGCAGATGATATAAGAATGAATTCAGACAAGGAACAAAATCCCTAATTCTCTAAAATGCATTGTAATTTCAAAATGACTGTTAACTACAGCCAGTCGATCAACTTGCCCTTGAGAAAAACAAAGCATTTCTTGAGTCAGAGATGTGAGCCATCACACACACACACACACACACACACACACATGGCTGAGGCAAAGTTTGTCATTTCTGAGCTCATCCTCCTTCCCATTCCTTCTCCAGTGTCCTGCAACCCAGTCTGGTCCATTACTTCCTATCATATATTTGAACCTCTCACTCTCCTGCCTCCTCCTCCGATGTGTTGGAATTGCAGGATATCCTACCACACCAGCTGCTGAGGCTCAAAGTCAGCGCTTCCTGGATGCTAGGCAAACACTCCGTCCTCTGAGCTAGCCGGGGTACGGATGGAGTTCTCTCATTGATGGAGCTGACTGAATATTGTGCAGGGCCCCGAGATGCAGCTTTTGTGAATTTTCACCCATACAGAGATCTTTTTTTTTTTTCATTTTGTTCTATTTTACTTTTGCTAATGCTGCTGCCTTTGCATTGTTCATGGTGCTGTAAACAGGCCCAACAAAGGCATTGTTTTGTCCAGCTATAGTTGGGTGGTATCACGTCTTTGTTCTGTCCTCAGTATCCTGTCTGTGGTGCACAGAAATTTTGCCATATCCTCGTAAGAAAAGCCACACTACTAGGTAAATCTGTTAATTTTTTTAGCTACTTTACAGAGTTGTGCAACTATATCATAATGAAAAGTTCAGACATTTCATTATATGGGTTATCTGCCACTTTTTTTTTCTTACAGTTCAGAAACTTTGATACATCAGCAAAAAACAATGTGCTTAGAAATCTGATGCTTATGCATAAGAAAATCACCAGCTGGGTTAATTCCCTGTATTCTCAGCTATTACCTTCCATGTGAATGAAAGTATGCATCACCTGTGAGACCGTCATAGGAAACCCAACAGAAGTGGTAGTGTTGGGCTGCAGTTAGTAGTGCCACCCATTATAATTATCAATTTTTTTTTTTTTTTTTTTTGGTTTTTCGAGGTAGGGTCTCACTCTAGCCCAGGCTGACCTGGAATTCACTATGGAGTCTCAGGGTGGCCTCGAACTCATGGTGATCCTCCTACCTCTGCCTCCCGAGTGCTGGGATTAAAGGCGTGCGCCACCACGCCCGGCTATAATTATCAATATTTTATCTGGTGCTTATCCAGTAATATATTTTATACAGCTTGCTTCTTTAAAAGAGCAATATTACATGGGACATTTTAGCCTGGAATATATGTCAGAGACAGAAGTTCTGGTGGAAAATATCTCCAGTACTATAAAATTTATCCTAAAGAACTTCTTTGCAGATGACTTCCTATTAAGCTTAAACATCCTTTTATCTGGCATATTATGTTTTATATAGTAAATGATATGAACTTTTGTTTCAGCATCAAACAATGGGAGTGTTGTTTTCTTTCAAAAAATATATACATGGCTTGAAGAACACATTTCTAATATAAATTTCTGAAATATTCACTAATTTATTTAAAAATAATCTAATAAAAACATCAGCATATATAATCAGAATTTATCAATCACCAGTGCATTGTGCCTAATGAGAAATAAATGATATTAGATAAGTGAGTTCAAAAAATGACTTTCATTTTATGATGTAATAGCAAAGTATGTGTTATTATAGAATAGAAATATACCTTATTGACATACAAAAGCCATCTGCTTTTGTTTGGGTTTTGAGGTGGTACTCTCATCTTTGTGAGAAGTTGAACAAAGCTAATTATGTACAATCATGTCTTTAAAAAGGAGAGCAGCAATGGTATTGACTAAACCAGAATCCTATTTTTAAAAAGGTCATATTCACTTTACTGCAAGCCAATTTTACTTAAATAAGGAATTTCCAACAAAAAATATTCTGCTAGTCACTCATGACATGAATTGTGGTGTATGAAATTGATAACATTATGGTACACATTGAAAGACATTTCTGTTTTGCAAAATACTGCCCATTAGTAGTGTTTTTAAGATAAGATGTCAGGTCTGCCCTTTCTCTTTCTTCTTCATGCAGCAAAGTTGATTTTTGATCCAGGGATGAACTTTTCGGGATGCTCCATCACGGTGTTCTCTCCCCAGGTGATGCCTTTGCCATTTTTGCATGTGTGTAAGGGAATCCAGCAGCCTGATCCATCCACCCAAACAGACCTTGGGGATTTGGTCCAGTTGTGTTTGCCTCCGTCTCCCACAGCCTGACACTGGGCACGCTTCTGAACTAAGATCTTCTGGCTGTTCTCAACGTCACCTGTCTAACTCACTTTCCCATCACAGAGCCTGGAAGTGCTACTGATTGCAAGCCCAATTCCCCGCTCCAGTGTTGGGTGGATATATTTGCTTAGTCTCTTATTACTTACAGAGTTGTGAGATGGTGAAAGTAAAACACACTATGAGACAAGGATGGTTGTCTTCTCACTTTTTTTTAAAATTCATTTTTATTTATTTATTTGAGAGTGACAGGTAGAGAGAAAGAGGCAGAGAGAGAGAGAGAGAGAGAGAGAGAGAGAGAGAGAATGGGCGCGCCAGGGCCTCCAGCCACTGCAAACGAACTTCAGACGCGTGCGCCCCCTTGTGCATCTGGGTAATGTGGGTCCTGGGGAATCGAGCCTCGAACCGGGGTCCTTAGGCTTCACAGGCAAGTGCTTAACCACTAAGCCATCTCTCCAGCCCGTCTTCTCACTTTTTAAAATGTATTATTTATATATTTATTTATTTACTTGAGAGAGAGAAAGAGAAAGAGAGACAGAGAGAATGGACATGTCAAGGCCTCTAGCCACACTAGCACACTCTGTGCATCTGCCTATGTGGGTATGTGGGAATTGAACCTGAGTCCTTAGACTTTGCAGACAAGTGCCTTAACCACTAAGCCAACTCTCCAGCCTTGCTCTCTTTTCATATAGCCATCAATATTCAACCACAATCACTCTTCTGATGGCTTTATCTAACTCTAACAACCTCGACAAAGTCCTACCTTTAAACACTCCAGCTGCACTAAATATCCCTTCTTTTTTGTAGGAACCAGGGATTGATTCCTAGGCTTTGTGCATGCTAGGCAAGAGCTTGGCTAATCTACATATACCCCAGCCATTCTTTATGATCTATTTTGAGACAGGTTCTCACTATACTACCCAGGCTTTCCTGACCTCACTGTAGCCCAAGTAGGCATTGAACTTGCCATTCATCTACCTTGGCCTAACAGCAGCTGGGATAACAGGACAGTGCCACCAGGCCTTCCTCAACTTCCTTTCAGTTAATACTGTTCCATGGAGATAAATTCTAACCTGAACTTCAAAGGGTGAATGCATAATCAAATCATGTGTTAATCTTACACATTCTGTGCTTTATATTTGTCAAAACACTTTACATTTCTGGGACAAAAATTGGGTACTGAGATTTTCTTCTTTTTTGTTTTACTTGAACGATTCTATTTTATGAAATTCCTTTAAGAAATGTTTACATTTCATTCAACTCTTACATTGATCTTTCATTTCTTTTTGTTGTAGCATATTTTTCAGGTTATGTTATCCAAATAATACCATTCTTACAGTCTGAGTTAGGAAAGGCCACCAAACTTATGTTTTGTTTTTTGTTGGAGAAATTTTAAGGGTAATTCCGATCTAAATCATAGATTTGCAGGCATTCGGGTTAAAGGTTTTATGTTTTATTCTCTGGTGAGCTTTGACAGTTGTGGAAGGTGAGAGTGAAAAGTGGGAATGATTCAGAAAAACAATTATTATAAAATAATATCAAGTCACAGCATCAACATTTAAAGAAAATATATACTTAATGCATTATTTTACTTTATTAATATATGAAGGACAACTTGATATTTTGATTTATGTACATGGGGAGGAGATCAGATCAGGAATATTTACTTTCAACATTCATATGCATATGATACATATTTTATATATATATGCATATGTATATACATATATATGATACATTACTGTTAATTGTATTCACCCCAATATGCCATAGAACAGAGGAACTTATTCCTCCTATTAAAAATAGCATCATGCCTGTTGATAGACATTGGTCCACTCTGCTATTCTTTCTAGTTTCTTCAGTGACCACTAATTTATTCTCCACTGTCAGAAGGTTAATTTGTTTATATTCTACTTATGAAGGAGATAATGCTGTATTGGTCTTGGAGGTATAGCTTCTTTCCTTATTCTAACTGCCCTCTAGGTTGTCCTCAACTTGAGTAATCAAGGCCTTTTACCTGCTGAAATATGTGGGATGAGTTTTCACCAATGCAGCTGAGAGGTTTGGTGGTGAGTATGGGGTTGAGAAGTCAGAGGTAATTCTCACCACTCTACTCACAGCAGCTGCACACAGTCAGGATAAATAATCAAACAAATTGGTACTGGAGATAGAAGTGCATAGCAATTGTGACATGAAAACACTCACAAAAGAAACAGAGGGGGTCTTGAGAAGATGGAAAGTCCTTCCATGCTCCTGGATAGGTGGAATTAATATTGCAAAAATGACAATTCTACCAAAAGAAATCTACAGATTTAACATAATGCCAATAAAAATACCTGCATAATTTTTCACAGAGATTGCAAAAAAGTGGTCCAAAAATCCATAGGGAATGGTAGAAGGACTCACATATCCAAATATATCCTTGTCAGGAGCTGCAGCTGCTCTTTGACTCTGGGAGCTGCAGGTGGTCTCTAATCTCTTAACACAAAGGCCTTATCCTACAAACCTAGGTGAGAAGGCAGCCCAGGTGAGATGGCGCCAGTCACAATGGCATTATTTAACATATAGCCTAGATGGGGTGAGCAACAGGAAGAGGCATAAATTATTATATGACCCTGGTGAAGCTGACTTTAGGCACGTAGGCATTATCCAGAAAGTTTGGTCTTCTGTATATAAGCTTGTATCCGCCTGAATAAAGAGAGCCTTGATCAGAACTTGTCTTGGCTCCATTCCTTGTGTTCTTGTCTCAGGTTCATTCCCACTCCCTCCTTCGAGGTTTGTTTCGACTTGTGCTGCAGGCCAGCACATATCCTCAGCAAAAACAAACAAACAAAAAAACACACTTTTCTGGTGGTATCACCATACCTGATCTAAAACTATATTACAAAGCCATAGTGGCAAAAACAGCATGTTTCTGGAATAAAAGCAGAAAAATAGACCAAAGGAACAGATTTGAAGACCCATACCTTATGTCAAGTAACTACAGCTGGTTGATCTTTGACAAAGGTGACAATAATGGAGACTGCAGAAAAGACAACATCTTCAACAAATGTTGGTGGACAAATTGGATGACCATATGTAGAAAACTGAAATTAGACCCACTCATTTCTCCATATACAAAAATCAAGTCTAAACTGATTAATTACCTCAATGTAGGACCTGGAATTGTTCAACTAATGGTAGAATAATAGGAGGCACTCTCAACAATATAGGACTGGGAAAAGGCTTCCTGAACAAAACCCCAATATCCCAGGAAATTAAACAAGCACTCAACCAATGGGATTTCATGAAGCTAAAAAAGGTTTTCCTCGGACAAACATAACATAAGCAGAGCCAAAAGATTACCCCCTAAATGGGAAAAAATCTTTCCCAGCTATACTATGGACAGAAGCTTAATAGCTAAAATCTACAAAGAACTCAAAAAAACCTAAACAATAAGTAATCAAACAACCCATTCCAAAAGTGTGGCAGAGAACTAAATAGGAAATTCTCAGAGAATTACAAATGTCTAACACACTTAGGAAAATGTTCAACATCCCTAACTATTAAGGTATTAAAATTAAAACAACTATGAAATTCCACCTAACCCCAGTAAGGATAGCAAACATTAAATAAAATCAAATGAATGGCCAGGCATGGTGGCACACACTTTTAATCCCAGCTTTTAGGAGGCAGACGTAGGAGGATCGGTCGCCTCTGAGTTTGAGGCCACTCTGAGACTCCATAGTGAATTCCAGGCCAGCCTGAGCTAGAGTAAGATCCTACCTCTAAAAAACAAACAAAATAAATAAAGAATAAAAAATAAATGAAAACAAATGTTGGTGAGGTTGTAGAGTAATAGGAATGAACACTCATTGTTGGTGGGAACGTGAGCTGTACAACCATTATGGAAATCAATATGGAGACTCCCAAAAAGGATGAATATAGAGTTACCATCAGACCCTATTATTCTCTTACTTGGCATTTACCCTAAAAAGCTCCACATCTCAGTTAAGAAATATTTGCTCAAACATGTTAATAGGTGCTTAATTCATAATAGCTAGAAACTGGAATCAACTCAGGTGTCCATCGTTGGATGAATAGATAACCAAGATGTGGTATATCTACATGATGGAAATCTACTCAGCAGTAACAAAAACAATGACACATAGGAATTTGTAGAAAAATGGTCAAACTTGGAACAGATCATCCTAAGTGACCTCACACAATCATAGAAAGATAATCTTGACATAGTCTCATTCATCTGTGGTTCTAACCTGATCAGCCTGAGTTGCTGACAGACCTGAATAGCATCTTGAGGCTTGGACAATAGAAAGGCTAGAGCATGGAGGAAGCTTGCACAAGTACAATAGTGGCACACAGCCATAATGGGTAACCAACTGCTCTTGGATTGGCTAACAGATCCACTCAATGGAAAGGAAACTATATCTGAAACTGGGAAACAAGTCAGAATTATACTTAGATAATATTTCTGCTTTCCATTGTCAATCTCCCACTAATCTTGGGCTACAAGAGGGTCTACAACCTTTAAAGTCTCTCTAAATTAATAATGGTTATCCCATTTAACTAGTGCTGATTTCACTCTCCATTGAAGATTCTGCTTCTCTTTTTCAGACGGGAGCTAGACCTTAGGAGATAAACAACCCGGTGCATTCCATCGTGGCCCCAGCTAAAACTATAGAAGAATTGGAAAAATGAGCAAGAGTGCTGCTTTCTTAGTGAATCTGATATCAGTATACAGGTGAATGAGACAGATATTGAGGACACACAATACTTACCAAAGCAGAGATCCAGAGGCTCCTAATTGCCCACCACTAAAGTAGACTTAAAATGCTCCCAACATGGCTCAGGAAATTTTGCAGAGGAGAGGATGGAAAGATTGTTAGAGCCACAAGTTGGGACATTTTTCACAGAGATATTGCTTCTCCCCCATAACTGACTGCTGCCCTCATAATGCAGGACCCACAATCCGCACGGGGATGACCTGCATACCCAATGAGGAAGGCCTCTTTAGAAAAGGAGCAGGGAGGAGGGAAAAGGATGGTATGTGTTATTTACATACTAAATATGTCCATATGTAGTAAAAATAAAAAGAAGGGAATCTTGTAAGAAAATAAACAAAATACTGTCCAGAATATTTATGTCATACTGTAATTGTTCATCTGATGAGACTGACACATGAAAAAGATAGTCAGGAGGTCCATGTCAAAGGAAGTCATGTATCTCTTTTCACATGCACATGTTTTGATGAATTATGTTCAATTATTTTTCTGCATGCATTAAATAATTGCTTGAGCCTCTTTTATCTTGAAGCCTGTGTAATATGCACAGCAATGAGACCGCTCCTCTCTAGCCCAGAGTGTGGCTCATGTTGAAGTCATTAGAGTGATGTGTGGGAATGCTCATTAGTGGAGCTAGGTGTGAGTTCACATCGAGGGGTCAAGCACATGCTTGTAGAAGAAGCATAAAGAACAGGAATTGTGTAGAGAAGGAGAAAACTGAATCATGAAGCAACAGATAGTGTTGGTGAATTATGAATTACAATTCTAAGCAGTGGAAATTAAATGGGCAGATATTTGGAGACAAAGAGTGTGGCTCTAGGAATGGAGGCATGTCAGACCAGTTCAGTGTGTTGCAGAAACGTTAAGAGTGAAAAAGAAAAGTGGACAGGTGAACTGTGAGGTTGTTGGCAGTGCAAGAAATTTTTGGAAAGCCTTATTGAGAGATTTGGACATCAAGTTAAAAAGCAGTGGATCTGGCTTACCTGGGTTCTAGGGAATTGAACCTGGGTCCTTAGGCTTTGCAGGCAAGTGCTTTAACTGCTAAGCCATCTCTCCAGCCCCTACATGGCTCAGAGAAATTTTGCGGAAGAGGGGGCAGAAAGAATGTCAGAGCCACATGTTGGGTCATGATATGCAGAGACATTTATCTTACCCATAACTGTGGGCTAACTCCACAATCCATGACCCATATACCTCAACGAGGAGGGGCAAAGGGGAGGGAGTAGGGCACGGATGAGCCTAATAATGGTACCAAACTGACTGTATTTGCTGAATACAAAACTAATTAATAAAGAAAAAAATAAAGAAATAAAAATAAAAATAAAAAGCAGTGGAAGTCATTTCAGTTTTAAGACAGCAGCTATATTAGTCTGGATTCTCTAGTAGAACAGAACTAGAAAAAATAAAAGAAATGTGTATCATAAGTGAGTTTATTACATTGACTTATATGATAAGGTCTAGGCAGAACAACCATGTCTGTCTGTAGGCTGGGGAGGCTGAGAGCCTGTAGCTCAGTCCGCAAGGCTGGAGGACACCATCAGTCCTAACATTTTATTGAAAGCTTCGAGAATTCCTGGAAAGCTGCTGGTCTGCAGTCCACTTTGGGAGGCCAAAGAAGCCATATTCAGATGTCAGAGAAAGACAGCAGCCGCAGGGCAGACACATTCACCACTAAGCAGCAATACCTGCCCAGCAAAATGGCTGCCTTTGCCTGGAACCTCATTACATACAGGCTGCTTCAGGAAGGGCTGTCCACTCTGGGAAAAAAAAAAAAAAGTCTTCTCCCCGTGGGTTAATCCTTTCTGAAACTGACCTCTCAGACCTACCCAAGAATCTTACCTGATTTTTTATCCAGTCATCAGAAATTAATTCTCAAAGCAGGTAATAATTCCCACAACATTACATGTTCATAGAAGACTGAAAAATGAGTGGCTTAAGCAAGCCAATTATTGCAGCATTTAGTCTTTTAGAATAGTACTCATATTATTATTTACTCTTTAAAGTTCTAATTCACAAAATGTACAGGACATACACTTCTCAATTTATCTAGTCAACAAAATAACTTTGATAGTTCTAGAGCTCCTCAGAAAAAGCATATGTTTATGAAGTTTTGCATGAACTCCAGAAAAATAGGTGTAATTCACCATTAAAAATCAGCATCCATCTATATTGTCAACAAGAGTGGGAATAAGACTACATTTCAGAGCATTTCACATGGTTTCAGTTATAATCTATTTAAATCCACTTTTATTTTCATTTGTAGGTTTACACAAAAATCATATTTCATTGGATCTTTTTCTTTTGTAGAGTATAAGAGAGATCCAATCTATCAAATTAATTGTGTAGCTAAAGTTGCAGAATATAGTATGTGAAATTAAAAATATATGACATAGCATTGTTCACATTTATTTTGACTCACCTCACATATACTATAATTCATTCTTATTGTTTAAGACCTTCCTGCAACACCAAAGACTGCAGAGCTAATCTCCAAACTTCTAATCGAACAAACTAATCACATCTCAAGGTTTTTCCATTTATCATTGTCCTTCTGTTTAATTATCGATAGGTGAGATGGTGTCTTACATCTTGTTTGTCAAGTAAAAAATAAATCCCGTTAAACAATGGCTCTGAAGGAAAGGAGAGAAGATCAAGTAACCCCCTGGATGTTAAGTGTGGGAAACCCATACAGAAATTAACAATGAAATAAGTTGCTGTTTCTCTGGAGTTTCACGGCCTCCAAATATGTCTCCCGCCTCCTCCACCAAGGTGTAAGGTTGCTCTTCAAGGAGTTATTTTAGGAAATTTCAACCCATCACTTTAGTCAAAATTTAACAGTGGACTTGAGATAAAATCTACATAGACAAAGCTATGTCGAACCAACTAGGTCATGTGAAATATTCTTTAAAATGTAATTGTTTTATAATCATAACCAGTATTATAAAATTAAATGGGATCACTTCTGTCAATGGTTATGATTTTTCAAGTTAACTGATACCAATCATTAAATAATGGATCCATATGAAGGTTAAATGATGTATTTATCTCTACCTAAAAATACTAAAATTTCAAGAAAGCTAGCACAATAAGATAAAATTTTTATCTCAAGTATAACTACAAATCAAAGCATGTTTATCTCGCCAGGGGGACAGAACTAGAAGGGCACTGACGTGTACATTAGTAGACAAATAAATTCTCTGTGTTTCTACAAATGGGGTGGAAATGTCATTCTTTATCTTCCACAAATTGGAGAATAATTGATTTGTTTTCTTAAAGCCTGTCTCTCTGGCCTTTCAAGTCAAAAGACTCTCAGGCCTTCAACCTTTTGAATTCAGGAGTCATTTTTATCCACATATACTGGGAGCATACCAATTGCTGATTACAGAGCACACTGTCAATATGACAGTGTCTTGTCTGGAACTACAGACTTAGATGTTCTTGACAAACTAAACAAGGTTTATGTGAAAGCTAGTAAACCATTATCACTCAAGCAGAGATGTGTCACATTATTGCTACCAAGTTCCACAGCAGGTGGGATGAAAACTCAACTTCTTTGAAATTCCCCTTTTGGTTGTACATGGCATCCCTCCAAAGTCTATCCAGCCATCCTTGTGAAAATCTATGAGCTGGATCTGGGAAGGAGAGAGGAAATCATTCATCTTTTACATTTCTGCATTACATTTACTTTCCTCTATATAATTTTTAAGTAAATGTATCGATTTTTTCCAAAGGTGAATGACATACTCATAGTGTTGCCATATTTTCATTTACTTAAAACAAGATATACGCTAACAATTCCATATATTTATTTTTTCTGACTCCTTAAATGATGTAGCTGTTCTTATTCCCAAGTCACCAAAGTCACAAATTTAAAGTGAAAAATAAAAAGGTATAGATTGGAAAATCAGAAAAAAATTAGAATTAAAATTTGTTTTTATTTATTTATTTATTTTGAGGTAGAGTCTCGCACTAGCACAGGCTGACATAAAATTCATTGTGTAGTCTCAGGCTGGCCTCAAACTCACAGCAATTGTCCTACCTCTGGCTCCAGAGGGCTGAGATTAAAGGCGTGTGCCACCACACCTGGCTCAACTTTAGTATTAACTCTTCAGAAACATTTTTCTATGCTATAAAACTTTAAAAAATATAATTTTTATTAAAATAAAAATCCTCAAATAACTGTTACTGTGTCTTTATCTCACAGTTTGATTTTTTTCAATTAGACTTCAATAAAGTGATCCATATTTTATGTTGTAGGAAATATTTAAATAAGTCAATTTCCATAATCTTGAATATTTTGTAATCCTTGGGCTTAATAATTTTAATGGTATGGGTAAATATTTATAAAGCAGTATAAACACACTATGTAAATGTGAAGATAATGTAGCTACCCTGTGTGAAACATGGTTTTCCTATAAATGGTAATAAAAATAAGACACAAGGAGAATGATATAAGGACAGAGATAAAAGAGAAAAACATCTACTAATGGAGTCATCGCTTTTAGGATATTTCTTTTAGTGTGAAGATAATATTTCACACTTAGATTTTAATTACCATTGAACAACTCTGCACTGTACTAAAACATGTCACTTAATTTACATGCATGAACAAAACATATGATACATATTTCAACAAAGATGTCAGAAATGTCAGTGAGGACTACTTGGACTAGTATTATTAATTCACATGAAATTCACATGAAATTCTTAGTTGCACAGTTTAATAAACCATAGCAAATATTTATAGTAAAAATAAATCACAGAGAAACTCTCCTGTACTTCAAATTAATGTCTCCTGCTTCTTCTCATTGGTTCTATTCTTTCTGCTTCAATTAAAAAAAAAAAAACACATGAAAAAGATGTATGTCACTGAAGTTCAGACCATTCTCTAAATTTCCTTTCCTTTGGACAGATGACATGCAGTGTTTCTTGTTTTTCTCATCACCATGCTGCTGAGGTTTGGTGCATTATCTGTGTGCTTCAATATAGTAATGATGACTTTTCCTTTTATCATCTCTCAACCTATTTAAAATTTTATTTTGAAAACATTAAGACTAGCTTAGTAATAACAATGATAATTAAATTTGAGTGATTTCAACATATTTAAAGTGCACATGTTATTAAGTTATGTTTTGAGTTTTATTTTATGTCAAACTGAGAACATAACTTATGAACATATTACATATTGGTCATATTACCATCAGATTGTACTCTCTTTATTTCATTCTGATTAATTAATTAATTAACTTTTTGGCTTAGCCCTGGCTGACCTGGAATTCAATATGTAGTCTCAGGGTGGCCTCGAACTCATGGTGATCCTCCTACCTCCATCAGATTATACTCTTATGTTTCACTCTCCCCAGCCTCCATTCTGCCAAGTTACCAGTGTTCACTGTGGCATCATGAATGCAATATTCCCTGAGCTTTGCAAAGCAAAGTAAGTCTCTTTTAGTGTTGAACTCTCAGAAACTTTGTTTTTCCATTAGGATTGCTTTTTAGTCTTCTCAGTGTCTGCCAGCATATCCCTGGAGGAGAATTTTAATAATAAGCATACTCTATTTTTTTTAAATTACATTTATTTATTAATTTGAGAGAGAGAGAGAGAGAGAGAGAGAGAGAGAGAGAGAGAGAGAGAGAATGGGCACACTAGGGCCTCTAGCCACTGCAAAATAAGTCCTAACATACATGTCACCATGTGCATCTGGCTTACGTGGATACTGGGGAATTGTACCTGGGTCCTTAGGCTTTGCAGACAAGCACCATAACTGCTAAGCCATTGCTCCAGCCCCACATAGTGTAATTTTATTATATCCCTCTCTCTCTCCTGTTTCCCCTTTCCTCTTCCAGTAAACACAGTCTTATTTCAAAGTAGTCTTTCTTCTGTTTAGACTTCTTATTCTTTTTTGTCTTCCTATATCCTCTATGCCAAAATGCTGTTGGACTAAATATTAAAAAGGTCTCATTTTGGAGATATGCATAGATGTGAATGCATTATTAAAGTTATTAAAAACATGAATATAGCTATAGGATAAATATGCTTATGTCTCTTAGGTAAGCAAGTACAGTAGAAGTAGTAGATTACAAGATTTTAAAAAATATTTTAAGAAAAGATCAAACTATTTTGCAAAGCATTGATAGTATATTAAATGCCAACAGCAGTACATATTTCAGTTACTCCACATTTTGTCCACCTCTTGGAATTGTCCACTTTTTATGCTAGCCATTCAGATATTTTATGGTAATATTTCATGTGGTTTTAACTTACATTTTTCTAATGACTAGTAGCATTTGCAATTGCTATCTCTCTTTCAATGATACATCTAATAACATTTCTGGACATTCATGCATTCTCACTGAGCAGTATGCTTCCACATTATTTCTCACATGCTGTTGGGCATATGTGATTATTAGGCTAGTAACTTATACCCAAATATGAGCTATGTGAGCAGTGGTTAGTCTACAATTATCAACAAAATCAGAGCTGACTTTGCTACAAAGAGCTACTCATCTAAAGATATATTATTTATGTGTGCACATCTATGCCCACCCTATCACCTCTGTGCACATCCATGCCCACTGACTGAAAAACCTGAGGATGTAAACTGTGCTAGGCTGACTAGAATGCTTAGACAGGAACGTAGGAATGTTAATTTCAGTGCACCTGTCCAGGGTGGCTGAGATTTTTCAGGGCCTCAATGACAATTTGAAATATTTCTTTGCAAATTTTACACCAACTGATGATTTTCATCTCATTTTAATTTTCTTTGTTTAAAATCTAATTTTCTTTCATTTATAACTGTAAGTTTGACAGGCCAAAACAACAACATTTTTTTCTTATTTTTTTATTTTTGTCTGTCGGATTGTTTGTTTTCACAGCAGACACGAAGAGTTGAGAGTCATTACCACCATGAACTTAGATAACCTTGATAGAGTCAGCACTAACTAAAGTATGCCCCTCCCAATCCATGATAGAACACCATTAAGCTTCAGTTTTCGCATGCACACATGTGTGTGAGCACGCATGTGTGTGCATGTGCTTGTGTAAGCTTTTGCATGTTGTAGGTTAAAGGGCAAACTCAGAAGTCATTTCTCAGATGCCCTGCCTACTTCTTTTTGGTAAAGTGTCTCAGTGCATCTCACCAGTTAGGCTAGAATGGGTGTTGAGCTGGTCCCAGAAATCTTCCTCTTTCTGCCTCCCAAATGCTGCAATGGCAGGAGGATTGTGGTGAGTTCGAGGCCACCCTGAGACAACATAGTGAATTCCAGGTCAGCCGTCAGCCTGAGCTAGAGTGAGACCCTACCTCAGAAAACAAAGCAAAAACAAAACAAAAACAGAAAAGAAGAAGGAGGAGAAGAAGAAGAAGAAGAAGAAAAAGAAGAAGAAGAAGAAGAAGAAGAAGAAGAAGAAGAAGAAGAAGAAGAAGAAGAAGGAGATATTCCCATTTCTGTGGGAATTCTGAACTCGGACCTTTCTTGTCTGCAGGGCAAGTGCTTTACCTGCTGTTTATCTAGCCAACAGATCTCTACTTTGTCAGTAATTGAAGTTTGCAAAACATAAGTTGCATAAACACAACGGTTTTCCCTTTGTAACATTTTGAAAACTCTGATTTAAAATTTCCTGAGCTGGAAAGTGAATACATATAGGCTTTAAGAAAGGAAAGGAAGACAAAGAAGGAAGGAGGGTGAAGGGGAAGAAAGTGGAAGAAAGGAGAGAAGAAGAGGAAGGTAGGTAGAAGATGCTGTTTCTGGCCTTATTTTTTAAAATATTTTTATTATTTATTTTTAATCTATTTTTATTTATTATGAGAACGAGAGGAGAGAGGAAGACAAAGAGAGAGAGTGAGAACAGGTGCACCAAGGCCTCTAGTCACTGCAAACAAACTCCACATGTATGCATCACCATGTGTATCTGACTAACATGGAATCTGGGGTATCAAACCTGGATACTTAGGCTTCACAGGCAAGTTCCTTAACCAAGAATCCACCTCTTCAGCCCTTATTTACTTTTGAGAGACAGAGAGCGAGAGAAAAAGAATCAGAGAGAGAAAGAGAGAGTATGCCAGAATCTTAGCCACTGTGAACCAACTCCAGACACTTGTGACCCTTTGTGGGCATGTGAGATATTGTATGCTTGAATCACTGCGTCTAGCTATGTGGGACCTGGAGTTTTGAACATGAGTTCTTGGGCTTCACAGGCATGTGCCTTAACCACTGAGCAATCTCTCCAGCTCTCTGGACTTATTTATTTTTAATTTTTTTGTTCAATTTTATTTATTTATTTGAGCATGAGAGAGAGAGAGAGAGAGAGAGAGAGAGAGAGAGAATGGGCACGCCAGGGCTTCCAGACACTGCAAAGGAACTCCAGATGCATGTGCACCCTTGTGCATCTTGCTAACGTGGGTCCTGGGGAATTGAGCCTTGAACTGGGGTCCTTAGGCTTCACAGACAAGCACTTAACCACTAAGCCATCTCTCCAGCCCTGGCCTTATTTTTGAATAAGCTCAAGTTCAACCCTGCCCAGTGTGTCTGCCAAGACCCCATTTCTGTTTGTGTGTTGAGAACTCAGCTGAGACAAACACTCCCTATGTTTGCATCCTTCTCCCATTCAATTCCCATTCCGTAGGTCGTTTTATTTCTTCCTCATTTCTTATTTCTAGACTTTGTCTGGGGACTGATCCTACTCAGACCCCTGGGTGTTGCTATGCCTTGAAGCCACCCAGAATGTGGTATTGCTCCCTAATTATCATTACCATGCACATGGGTTGGCAGTGTGCATATATTATAAATATAAAGAACATAGTCTCAGGTTGGAAAGATTGCTCAGTGGTTAAAGCACTTGCCTGCAAAACTAAGGGCACGGGTTTGATTCCCCAGATCCCATGTAAACCAGATGCACATGGTGGCACATGTGTCTGGAGTTCATTTGCTAGAGGCCCTGATGAGCTCATTCTCTCTTTCTCTATTTTTTTTTCTCTCTCTCTCAATCTCTCTCTCTGTCTGTCTCTCCCTCTCTCTCTTTCTCTCTCTGTCAAATATATAAATAAATAAAAGCAAAATAAAAAAAAATATAGTCTCCATTGGGAAGATGAAAGGGGTCAAGCGACACAAGAGCTTGAAAGAAATGGTAATGACAGGGTAAATATGATCAAAGTATATGACATGGACAAATGAATGTGTCAGAAAGAAACTCAATATTTTGTATAAATAACCCAAAACAATCAAATACTTAGAAGAGAAAGAAACAGAGGATTCAGTTAAAAGCAGCATCTTTACCTGCTTGCTGTCACACTGGTACACAGAGGACAGATCTGGAAGAACCCCGTTGATGATGATATGTGTTGTGCGCAGAAATGCTTTATATTCATTAAGCAAATGTTCTGTCTGGAGCATTATTTAATCTCACTGAACTCACTTTAATTGGTTCTCTAGTTCTGAGCATATCCTCTGCTTCATAATTAATGTCTAAGCTCTCCATCTCAGCTAAATCGAGACCATAAAACCTCAGAGAACACAATAAGTGAAGGTCAGAAGATTCCAGAGCATAAAAAGAAAAAACAAATAAGGATGAGCTGAAGACAATTATCAGACCTTCAATCACTGAAAGCAGAAAATACAAACTTACCAAGTCCTTCCGTCTATCCAACCGTGGCTTCATTCACAGCAATCATACACAAGTGCTCATGTGCGTGCACACACACACACACACACACACACACACACACACATGACAGAGAGAGAAACACATACATACTGTATTCCATTAAGATTAAGGGACAAAATTTCCTGAAATGACAGAATTTTCAGAGATGTCATGGACAATAATAAACAGAAGGAAAATCTATCTTGCACATGCACTTTCACATACAGCATTCTTCTTTTTGAATATATATGAGAATAAGAGAGAGAGAGAGAGAGAGAGAGAGAGAGAGAGCGGGCTTATGTAGCAAGCTTCTCAAAGGTCCTAAGGAGCTCCCTCCCCTGCCTCATTCCAGAGGGAAGTGCTACTCTGGCACTCAGTGACCACCTGAGATGTTACTCTCCTTTATCCTCCCTCTGCTGCACCACAGAGGTGACTCTGGGCACTGCCAGCGTGGCAGGTGTGAGTCCATAGAAAATAAAAACGCCTGTCTTCAAGCCCAGGCTCCCATTGACCTTGATCCTCCTCATTTGGATGGGAAGCATCTGGTTGCTACATGCACAGCCCTAGGACTTCTCTCCTCCTTGTCACCCCACCCTTCAGCAAAAATTGATGATCGAGGAAATGGGGCATGCAGCCCAACTACAGCGTTCTCTCTCCAAAGGAGATGGATGTAAGGCGATGAGTCGTCTTTAAGCATCCGGTACGTTAAAGCCATAGAGCCTGTCATCTTTTCTCCTCCTCCTACTTTCTGTTGGTGCAGAACAGGGGAACCCTAGGGTGTCAGGTATGGTAAGCCTAGGAAATGTTAACAGGTTTTCTTCCCAGATTTCCTGGGTTCATCATTGTAATGAAAAAAGATTTTCATGGAAAAAAATAATAGTCTTATTGGTAAGTCAGACAAAGCTTTCTTCCTATTGGCTGGCAATATTGATAATATTGGTTTATCAGGAGAAAAATAAATAACCTAATGTAGCATTGCCAAATACACCGATTGTTCCATCCCCTAATCTTTGGAGCTGCTGTTAGTGAGGATATAGTAGCATATAGGGTAGAATTCTAAAAAATGAGTAGTTTAAAAGCCCTCCCCCTGCAAGTATTACAGCCATTAAAAGTGACAAGAATCAGTACTCCGTGCATACAAATGCTTTTCTGCAGAACTAAGAATTCTAAGTTCAGGCTAGAGTGTAATTACCTGGTTAAGCTGCAGACAAAATGCCTGTGGGAAGCATATGCGGTCTGATCTTTGCTGAAGCCAGGAAGCTGGTGAGGAACAATGTGAGGCATAAAACCAATATACGCTTAAATGCAATTTCATTTTAATAAGAGCTTATAATAGACTTTACTGATTCCTCTACCTCTGTTAGAAGCATTATTTAGTCTTACCAATTTCACCTGAATTGATTTTTAATTGAAATATTCCCCCTTACTTGGCAACTCTCCATGAGATTTTTGAGACTGTGCAAGTTTTACAAGAAGGAAACTGCTTTAGGTGGTGGTAGTCAGGACACATAGGTTGTTTACACAGTGAACAGTGAATACCCAAGGCTACATATACAATAGAAAGCAAGGATTCTTATACTTTTATTATTTATGTTTTCTGTGTGTGTAGTATGTCATGCGGTGTGATACATGTGCTGTATGCATGCTTGTGTGCAGGTGTACATGCTCTGCCCATAGCGTGAGGAGTACACAGGGTACTCTTCTCTAGCACGGTAGAATGATCCTCTTTATCTTTCAACTCTGCTTCCTTGAGACAGGATCTCTCCATCAACACAGAGCTGCTGTGTGTTAGTGAGCCCCATGATACTCCAGTCTCTGCCCTCTGCGGATGGGGGCTAGAGATGTGCATGATTATTCCCAGCTTTGGGAGATTTGAACTACAGTTGTCCCAAGACCCCCCCAAGCTCTCATATGTAAACAGCAAGGGCTCTTAACTGCTGAGCCATCTTCCCAGTCTGGATTCTTGTTCTTTATGGGTAATCATGATTCTGCTACTTATAAAGATTTGAAATCTCCAACCTCAGAGCGGGTACCTGCCCTATAATGCAAGTTAGGTCAGGTCCTCCAGTTCTTCTCATACTTGTTTCTGACTGCTGAGACTTAAAGAATTGACAGAGACATTGGAATATGGTCACATTTAATAAACAGTCTTTCTTTACTGACCTATTCCTGTGTCTTTTGATAGTACCCATGAAACTGGAGTAAACTAGCTATATTCTTGAAAGTAGGAAAGAATTGTTCCTCCTGCATTATGAGTGATGAAGATAAAATTGAGACAGAAATAAATGACTTTTTGAAAAAGAAAATCTGAGGTCTTGTAGACCCAGGATATATTTTATTTTCATCTTTGGGAATTTGTGATAAATTCATGGGAAGATTTGTATATTTCCCATTGATTTCCAGTTTAATGACAATTAAGTGAGGTAGAATTGTGAGGATTGTGCCCAGATTTTCACCAGGTAGTAAAACTATGTCCTGGTTATTGCTGACTCTCTTCTGTTGGACAAGACTTTACCAATCTCCCATACTGGTTAATAAACACAAATAGATTTAGGAACTACTCACTCTTTGTCAGTTTCTGGAAGCTATGTGACTAGATTTAATTAGTATATAATTTTTCCACAAGCCAAGAAAAACCTGTGTCCTCAGAAGTTAGTAGTATTCAACTATATCCTCATTGGACAGAAGGATGTTTTCTTTCTTTCAAATATTAATTGCCAAATTATGTCTTACATTGGATGTTTAATAAGAGCACATGTGACACAAGTATAGGCAAAACCAAAATGAATCATCAGCATTTTGTGTGGTTCACTTGGGAAATTAAGAGGCAGGGCACATAAAACTTGTTAAGGACGAGTGGTAACAGCTGGCTTGTCTTGCAGCTTCTCCATCCAGCAATCTGGGATCCACTCAAGCCAATAAAGTGTCTCGGAGCATTGTGCAGGAAATTATGCTGTAAGGGAATTGGCCCTGTCTGAGAGATTTCCCTGAGACAGAAAATCTCTCATGAAAAACATTGGCATCAACTGTGATTTCAGAAGCTCTTACTGTTGCAGAGGGAGTTCTATAATGAGGAAGGTGACTCATGGCAGGATGGGAACATTATCTGTAGAAATCTGGAGAAATTCTTGTAGACAGGCTGAACACCCTGGTCAAAATCAGCAGCCTAAAGAAAGAGATGAAGTAATGTGAACCAAGTAACAGTGATCAGATGCTTTGGATTAAGATAGGCCCCTCAAAGCAAATCACCTCATGCGCCCCATGTCCGAGTCAACCATGTGATGAAAAACTGATCTAAAAACCCAATGGGAGACAGGCAAGTTTAAGGACTAACTTGGTAACCCAGGATACCACCTGACTTGGGCAATAGCATATGTACTTCCTAGCATTGCACTTGTAAACTTGTCCCCACCCCAGTCTGCATCAAGCTTCATGAACACTTGCTTTTAGCAGTGGGAATGTGTTACCCTTCTTTGCAACCTCTTAGTGATTCCCTGTTTCTATCCAAAAATATTACAAGAAATGTACCTAACAGAAGACAAGAGGTCATCCAGCCTGGACTGGTTTGGGGTGTGTGCACAGTAAGGCTAATGATGTCCTCTGAAATAACTTTTAGGAAAATGCCTACTTACCATTTGGTGTATTTTATGCGTATATGTGGTTGGGCATAGAAGGGATTAAAACCAGGTGCTTCGCCAGGGGATGGTACATGCACAGTAGACAGAAGCTTGCATAATTCATTCTGGAAATCAAAACAAAATCATCTACATGATGGCCCCTTAGGAAGCAGCTTCTCCTTCTCCAAGACCCCACAAGAGAAACCAGAAACAGCTACTGACAGCCCCTAATCAATCTCACTCACAGGCCCCCCTTTTCTCTTGCAGTATAGACTCCCTCCCCACTGTTTTTACTTTTGCTTTTCTCTCAGTATAATTTCTGTGCATCATTTCCAGTTCTTTAAACAAAATACAAAATCCTAAATACACACAAAGACCACCAATAACAAATACCTTGCAATTTCAGAGTAGAGGACTTTTCTTTTTTCAAATCCATCCTAGTTTAATTTCAATATTGCGGAAAACCTTTTTTCCTTTTTGTCTTTACACCTCCTTCCACATCCCCTTTACTCCTTGATGCCACAAAATTATATCGTTTTTACATTGGGAAATTGAAAACATAAATTTAAATACATTATTCTCTAAAACCAATCAGAAATAAGATGCAGTTATAAAACAATGTGATCTTGCTTTTTGTGATTATTGGGGAATCATACACAGGCCTTCAGGCTTTACAAGCAAATGCCTTTATCTGATGAGCCATCTCCCCAGGGCCCTACCTTTTATATTTTGTTAATATCTTCACTTTTTTTATCCAACTGTTCTTCCAAAATAAAGGCAAATTAATGACTTGTCTAGACAAACAATCACTAAGTGAGTTCACTACTACTTGTTCTGGTCTCAAGAAATTTTCATCAGAGTTGAGGACATTTTTTTCCACAGTCAATGAGAATTAGTGGCTGTTGAGTGCTCAGCACTAAATGGGATATCTACATTACCCCCTCCAAGACTCTGAAGACGTTGTAGAAGAATGTAAGAACCAGAGATAGGAAGGAGTGCTATAAATCTGTTCTCTCAAGTTCATAACTCCTAAGGCTGAAATAGAATCACCTATGGAGAGTTTATTGTCTAACACATAACACTGCTCAGGTCCAAATATTGGAAGTATGTTTGGTTGAGCCATGGGATGTCACCATGCTTTTCATGATAAAAAATAACCCAAACCTTGTTTAATGTCATGATGTCTACTACCTTTATCTCAAACTCAGCTTTCTTAATGGAAATGACTTTGATTAGTAGACAGGCTGATTTGGCCATTTACCCAACAGGGTTCAACGATGGCACATGCCGTTCTAAGTATGCTGGCATATTTGGAGTAGGGAATAGTGAAACTTTACAGAATGGAAGGATATATGTTTCTAAACCACAGTGTGGTCCAGACCAGGGAAGACAATGAAAATGGCACCTAGAGTCATCAAATCGGATTGAGTGGAATCCATTGGCCAATTAAATGTTACTTCTAAATATAGAGTTGGAATAGATGTTATATTTATGTCATCCACCCACTAGTGTGTAAGCCACGGAGGTTGTCCTCATAGCTGGAAGATAACCAGAACAACTGAATGAATACAAAGCATCCCCAAGTCTCTCCAAATTCAGTGTGCAACCTATGACCAGGTGGCACTGAACATATGGGTGCTTGTACCTACAAATCTCCAAAATTATGAGTGTACATACTTAGTTGATTAGGAAGCATCATTCCAGAGCCCTGATTTCAGTGTTGTCACACTACTAACTGCAAAGGCTACTAGTACACATCTACACAGCTCAAATGTCTGACAACTCAGTCTTCTTCTGATAGCCTTTATTGCAACACAATGAAGTTGACTAAATACTGGTGTTTGGGCATTAGAAATAATATGTATCTATGTACGTATATATGTGCATGCCAGGGTCTCTTGCCACTGGAAATGAACTCCAGAAGCATGCGTCACTTTGGGTCCCCTCTTACATGGGTGCTAGGGAATCGAACCCAGACCAACAGGTTTGGCAGAAACAACCATCACCCCAGCCAAGAGCTAAGGGTTTCACATTGACAAGGCTTTTGATACTGAACAACCCACAAAGCCAATTTCTTTTGTATGGGGCGCAAACCTTAAGTCTGCCCAGAAACATTCCAGCAAGCTACTGCGCTTCTGCAGTATTATTGATCCCTTAATGACTGATGACTTTTGCCAGTTGAGACTTTGACAAAGGAAGACAGCTTCAATGTAGATGCCTCCCTTGGGATTACGCCATCGTCACCTCCTGGAATTCAGATTGTGGTTGTTGATTTGTCACTGGCTTCCTGTTGAAATCCCATGCGTCAGGTCCATATGAACTAGTCTCAGCTTCATTTCTTACAAAGTAAGAAGGACCTATAATGATATTTGTCAAAGGATGTTAGAATAGAGAATGCAGGTGGCCTGTCTTGGCTGCTTGTCCTCCACATTACTTCAAATTGGGGAGAAAAAAAGTCTGGTAGAAATTTCAGCCTCACCCTACTGCTTTCTTGGAAAGGTGGTGGACCCATGGGGACCCAGCTCACGGCAATTATCCTAAAAATCTGAACCTGATCCACTGATGGTTTTGCTAAGATAAGAATTGATGGACCCCTCTGGGTTTGTGCATCTGTTCAGCCCTAATGCCAGCTGTGAAGAAAAGAACTGTGAACTGGTCACTCTGTTCTCATAGTCTTTTTCGTAGGTCTGGCCAGTACTCGCTCACCTTTATGAATTTGGTGCAGTTTTATTGAAACTTGTACTCTGGCCAGCACAGTGTTTGGTCTGCCACTTGGAAAACTGCAGGCTGGCAGATGAAGACTTCTCTCTTTGAGGCCATGCATTATAGAAACTAATCACAGGGACTGATAAACCATCTGGATTTCTCATGCAAATGCGCAAGTTAAGAGTCATTATCTGATGAAACCAAGTCAAGCCACGCTGCTGTGTGAGCCCGCACCGCGCAACATGCCCTCGTCAGTGTATCAGCCCAGCAACACGTCTTCTACTACGGCCTCTGTTTCTGATGCGCACATCAACACTCCATGCTCAGATTTACGACCTTCAGCTAAAGCTGGGTGCTCTTCTTTTATGCGAAGGAGGCCACAGGACCTGGGCTGTTTGCCCGATTCTAAAAGATTTATCACATGGCCTTGTGAAGTTGCTCACGATAGCTGGGGAAGTGTTTCACCCCAGGTGACGACGTTTTAGATTATAGTGTTGCCAGTCAATGGGGTCAGCTGACGCCTCCATAGCATTTGTACCATTACTGCCCCCCTCCCCCACAGGACATGATGTCACATGTTCAGCTTACCAAAACATTTGCCATCTGGTAAAGTATTCTATGACAAATCCTAACCAGCAATGGACATGCTTCAAGCGCTCACATGTGTCCTATTCTTGCCAATAAATGAACATCACAGATGGATTTCCTGTCAGCCATTCGGAGGGACATGCGGAGGTTTCCCACTGCGGGCTTTTCTTCTGGTGTGCGCCTGTGCGGTGTGTACATACGTGGGCATCCCATGTCCAAGTGTGCAAAGGCCAGTGCAGACTATCAGGTGACTTCCTCTTTGGTGCTTCTGTTTTATGTCCTCCAGACAGAATCTCACCAAGCCTGGAACTGCCATGTTTTTTTTTGTTTTGTTTTTTCCCCATCAAATTGGTGGACCAGTGAGCTCCAGCGATTCTCCCGTCTCTGTCCCCTGGCCACATAGCAATGTGTGCATCCATGTCGGGCTGTTGACATGGGAGCTGAGAATCAAACTTAGACCGTCGTGCTTGTACAACCTGCACGCTTACCCACTGAGCCATCTTTTCAGCCTCCCTCATTGAGGAATTTATTGGCAAGCAGAGACTGATGAACAGACGACAGAGAGTGGGTACACCAGAGCTTCTGGCCACTAGAACAAACTCCAGACACATGTGCCACTTTGTGCATCTGACTTTATGTGGGTACTCAGGAATCAAACCTCTGTCATTAAGGTTTTCAGGCAGGCACCTTAACCACTGACTAAAGATGTTGGCATTTTTGATACGCTTGCTTGCCGCATGTATGGTCCCTTAAGGAAAATATCGGAGATTTTTCTCACACCCTAAATGATTTTTCCGGTTGTATTTTGAGAGCTTAATCCATCATAGATTTACGGACATTGGCATGTGCTTTGCAAATACCTTATCCACCAGAGTCCTTATTTCCATCTCTTCACAAGGTTCATACGAAAGCAAACTTTACATTTTGCCAAAATTTACCTTTCTATTTGTTTGACTTTTTTTTTTTGCTTTTCTGGGATGCTACTCATGGTGTTAGGTCAAAACTTTTTTGCTGGGCTGGAGAGATGGCTTAGCGGTTAAGCGCTTGCCTGTGAAGCCTAAGGACCCCGGTTCGAGGCTCAATTCCCCAGGACCCACGTTAGCCAGATGCACAAGGGGGCGCACGCATCTGGAGTTCGTTTACAGAGGCTGGAAGCTCTGGCGCGCCCATTCTCTCTCTGCCTCCGCTCTCAAATAAATAAACAAAACAAAATAAAAAAAAAAAAACATTTTTGCTAACACATAGATCTTCAAGAACATCCCTTGTTTTCAGCTACATTTTGTAGATTTGTGTTTTTCTCAGACATGCTTGTGATCTGCTTTGTGCATTAAGATCTGAATTGAGCTTAGAGTTTCCCTTTGGAAGCCCAAAAGTCAAAGCATATTAACTGAAAAGTTTATCCTTCCTGCATCAAACAGCTTTTGCATCTTTAAGTCAGTTGGTATTTGGAGAAGTTTATTTATGACTCCTGTAATCCATATCTGGTGCTGGAGGGAAGGCTCAGCTCTTAAGGAGCTTGCCTTCAAAGGCCAAGGACTAGAATCCTATTTCCCAGGACCCACGTAAGCCAGATGCAAAAGGTGGCACATGCATCTGGAGTCCATTTGCAGTGGCTGGAGGTTCAGGTGTACCCATTCTCTCTGTCTCCCTTCTATCTCTCTCTGTTTACAACAAACTAACTAACTAACTAAATAAATAAAAATTAAAAATCCATGCCTTCTGAAGCCATGTTCTTGATATATACTCATTTAGGATCTTTATAAATTCTTAGTGAACTATTTATCTTCTGAGTGCTTGATGTCTGTCTTTATTCTAGTCAGCTTCATGTCGTTGGAATGAATTTCTAAGCCAGCCAAAAGTTATGGGAGAAATGGCATTTATTGAAGCTTGTAGAGCCAGGGGAAGTTCCATAGTGGCGGAAGAATCTGGCTCCTTCCTATACGTCCATGTAGAGAGAAAAATCCCTACCAGTACTGTAAGCAAGCCCACTCTCAGAACCACAGGCAGAACTCAGAAACTCTGCCTATGTTTACACTGGAATTCCAGATCTGCCCCCAAACACACCTTAGCGCTCAACCCTTGGATCCATCTGCAGAGACATCAAGTTACAAGCTTGATAAAAACTCCCCAATCTGTTAGGGGACATCCATTCAAACTATCACATAGGATTACCATTTTCACTATATTAATTATTCCTTTTTCCAGAAGCATGAAAGGACTCTCTATTATCTAGTTTCTTCTTCAGTTCATTTTTTTCAATATTTTAAAATTTTCCTTGTACAGATCTTTTGCCTCATTAGTTAAATCCCTGCAAATCTTTGAGGCTGTTGTAAATGGAATATCTTTTGAGATTTCTCTCTCAGTAAGTTCATTATTGATATGCACAAAAGCTCCTGATTTTACATATATATGAAAGAAAAACTCAGTATAATCTTAAATGTTTAACTTGTATGTAATAGTGAATTCAATGAAAACCTTGTATACTAAAATTCACATTCTAACATTCTAGCCTGAAGTTTTTGTTTTGTTTATTTTTTGATGTGTGTGTGTGTGTGTGTGTGTGTGTGTGTGTGTGTGTGTGTTTATAATTAACAACATATTTTGTATGGATGCATCATGTGTTGATACCCTCTTTTCCATCATCCCTGTCCCCATTCTGTTGGGGATGCTCCTCAATGGGGTTGCAGGTATTCACCATGGGGTTGTGGTTTACGTGTTGTAGGAGCAGCAGTCAGTTATTTTGTGGGGGGGGAGTAGGGAATGCTTCTGGGCATGGTGTCTCAGCATGTGGCTCTTACAATCTTTCCACCCCCATCTTCTGCAAAATTCTCTTTTTCAGAAGGTAGCGAGACCAGAGGAGATAAACTACCCCTCGCACTTCAGCCACCCACAATGGAAACAACAGAGTCATTGGGGAGATGACCAAGAGTGGTACTTCCATGCTGAACCTGATAATCAGTGCCAGGGTATAAGAGATAGACCCTGAGGATACTCAACACCTACCAAAGCACAGATCCATTTCTATATTTTAAACCATACCTGAGCAGAAAATTTCCCAATTATGTTTATTTCACATGTGCACAAATGCCATGGATGTACAAACAATTCACAGTCATTTGTAAGTTCATATCAATCAGCATTGTCCTTAATTTTTAGTGTGTTTGCCCTTCAAAGCAGAATGTGAACATTTTCAAAGTTATAACAATGCAAATTTTAGCACCAGGCAGTGTTTCCCATCTTAAAGTAATCCTTTAGATGAGCGTGTCTTTCTACTATTAAGAAAACATCTGTTGGAAGCTAAGCAATTAAGACAAATAGTTTCTTCTCTAATTGTTTGTATGTGGAATGAACATTGGCTTATTAAGAGAAGCCTGGGACATGTCAGATCAAAGGCCAGAAGAGAAGGGAGAAGGAATGAGGGTGGGCAAGAACACACTTATGCCATGAACTGTCATGGGAATAATGACATTGTGTCATTGGAATGTAGATAGAGGTCAAGACAAAATGGATCCAAAGAAAGACACAGGGCCGCTCTTCTAAATGGTAAACTAAAGAATTCTAAGCTGATATTGCACGTTCAGCACAGTATGTGGAGAAACAAATGTGAAAATAAATACAGTAAACTCAGAGTAACCCCAGGGTAATGAGTACACCAGGGATGACGTAAAACTTCTGAATCTTATACCCTCTTTCAGACTTAATGATTCAAAATGTATCTCACATATCACACAGTCTAAATCATCACTTGATTAAATTCTCAACAATGATGTCATTCAATTATCTCACATGATTTAAACTCCATTTTTCCTAATAATTTAACATATAGCAGATTTAAAAGACAATAGGTATGAGATTGCTTCATTTAAACATTTTTCAAAGAACTACCCTATTAGCAACCCTGAAAGCTGCTTGCTTCTGCAGCCTCATGGTAGGTGGGGGAATGAGTTAGTCCTTCAGCATAGCCATACAGAATTGTTGAAAGTCATCAGAAGTTGTAATGCAGATCTAAGTTGGCAGTTTAAACTCTTCTGACCTCTTTGTGACTTTCCTGAAGTGAGTTCCTTCCATGAGACCAATGACAAGAGAAATGGCCCGTGCTGGATTGATATTAAGGCTCACCTCTTTTCAATTCTTTTTTTCAGTAGTCTCAGAGGAGGAAAAGGATCAGACATGCTCCCTTAATTTTGTTTCCTGGCAATTAACTCCCAGAATAACACCAAATAATTACAACCATAACATTGAAGAGAAAGTTAGAGTAGCAGTAAATGTTGATAAGCTATGAACTTTGACAAACAAGTCCCTATAAATGGCTCAAGGCTGGCTTATTTGCACCTGGTGATATGCTCTGCATTGGCGGTCAGAATATTTCAAGAAGGTAGTGCATCATCCTGCAGGATGAGCATAAATGTGAAAAGTATGACATGTTGTTTTGGGAGGAAAGGGTATGTGAATAATCGCAGAAAGAATTAATTAAAAGGAAAATTATGAAAAACTAAAGTTAAATTTCACTGACTACCCATGTATCCATTTCTCTATGTATTTATATTCTTTCTGTATATAAGAAGAACAGGGATGAGAAAATCTTCCTGTTTTTTTATTTCTCCCTACAGGTATACAACAGAATGGCACCTAGCTATGACATATGTGTCCGTACTGTATAGGTACACTGTGAAATATCTTCTTTTTTCCTAACTAGCATCTGAGTATCTTTTACATTCCATCAGATATTGTCAGTCCAGGGAACCCACCCCACTCATACCAGTGCATCTAGTTATTGGTGAGAATTTGGTGACTATTCAAAATTGCTTTGATCTCTTTCAATTATTCTTCTTTCATTCTTCATAATCATTCCTTATTTTACCTAAATTTCCAACACCACATGATAACTGATCTCATAGCAAATAAAGGTAAGTGTTGAAATCTGCAGGGGTGAAGAGACTCTATTTTCTAATTTTTGTGTGCCCTGTTATCATATTACTTTTCATGATATAAGACCATTGAGAAAGCAAGAAAATGTATACACTTGATGAAAGCTATTAAGGAATTAAGAGTACTCCTACTGTAATTTTAAGTTAATTACCTCCTCTATTTTAAAATGTATTCTAATTTGCCCCAAAGTATTGAGCAATATAGGGTTTTCCAGGGTGACAGCTTACAAACTGTGGAGAAAAAAAAAAACAACTATTTTTTCTTGGGGATCTTTTTGTCTCTGAAGAAATGGAAAGGTAGTTCCAATTAAAACTTTCTTAACAAAAATATATTTTGCTTGCCTTCTCATGAAGATAGGCTATTTCTAAATTTTAAAAGCTTTAATGGTTTGGCTTTGATCATTACATGATGGTTTAGAGATAGCAATTTAGCACAATATTCCAAAGACTCCATGGGTTCTCATGATTAGACAACTGAAATTTTAAAAATATTGAGATGATGTCATACATATTACAATAAGATACAAAATATGAAGCTCTTCCATGATTTGGAAACAATTGTATCTGTATTTCACTTGGCAAATCTTATAAACATGTGTCAATATTCCCATTGACTTCTACTCATTGAATAAAAAATGAGAGTAACACCTGATGATTCAGATCTTTGGTCTGTCATTCAAAATCCAAGTTACATTTGAAACATCTGAGGCAGAAATGCAATAACCCATCATAAATTAAAATCAGTTGAATAATTCAATGATCAAGTAAGATGAGAGGAAAAAAATCAAATTTGGCATAGTATAGGCAAAAGAAAATCTCCAGTAATATTATTTTATTATAAAGAAGATTCCAAGGGAAATTTTATGCGCGCACACACACACACACACACACACACACACACACACACACACTGCTATTGTATGTTCACTGTTTGATTTAAAAGAGGAGCAACATAGATTTCAAAGGAAAACTTGACTGCCATGAAGATGCCAGAAAGGTAATTGGGAGATAATTTCTTAAATGTGGGGTTCTGCGTTCCACAGAATACAGCAAAGATATAAATATGATGCAACTCAATTTAGCTTTTTTAATTAACAGAATATTGAGTTTTTGATGGCAAAAAATTGTTATGCACCATACACATTTTGATCTTGGGTACAAGTGATGCACATGTTAGAAATCAATTTTAGAGCATAAGGTTAATAACCTGAAAGTTTATATGTAGTGTGTACTCAGAAAAGAAATATTGGTTTTAAGAATAAAACCTTGGACTATTCTTGTCTGTTTAGTTTCATGAAATGTCACAGGACCTCTTCAAGCACTATTTAAACTGAATGGGTATTTTCTGAATCTCATCACATCTTCTTTAGTCAGGCTGCCCTCAATGATTATTTGAAAAAGAACCAACTGACGATAAAGACACTGAATATGAACAATGCCCAAATCCACTAACATTTGTTTGTGTTGGATGTGATGTGAGCTGACATGGGGCTGACTCTTCAATTCATTGAAGAATTCACATCATAAAAAGTCAGGGATTCAAAAGATAAACAAATAAACTAAGTCATTTTGTTATAATAAGAGACTTTCTTACTCTGGCATTCTTCTAATCATAGTTTGATTGAGTTCTGAGATACCTTCAAGTGGGTAAATTATTGTAATGTAATAGTTTAGGCCTGGTATCCAATCTCAAAGAAATCTTACAAATACCAATCTAATTCTGAGAGTAATTTAAAAGGAATTAACATACTTAAAGCACTAATAAAGATCTGGGTCTTCTTCTCCCCCCCCATACAAATACTCAAAATATTAATACCTGTATATGCAACATCATATACCTTAAATTTAATACTTCCCATTTTGAATATAAATGTGCATGGCTATGTCTATATAGTTTGCACATGTATATAATCTATGGTCTCTTTATCTAATTCCCTTGGTGAATACAGCTGTAGTTATACAGATATGCTGATATATACACACATGTGGAAATGTAAACACATACATGTATGTATAGGCATACAAGCACACACACATACATTAAGTCCTCAACAACTACTTTGGATTTAAAAAAAAATACCTAGCTAGCCTGGTTAGTACATTTTATTTCTTCTCTTTAGTCCTTGAATTGGCCCTTTATTATGTACATTAAACTATTGTCCTTCTTTAGTATGTTTTTCTAATTTACCCATTGCAATAACAACCCTTTCTAATATATATGGTAGGGATTTAAAAAAGGGAAAATAAGCTAAATTGTTTGTTCTTTCTTTCATTAGATCATATCCCTCCATTAATTGTGAGTCTCTCCCACACAAGCATAAGTTCCATTCTGCTACTGATTTCAGTCTAACTCCATAGAAGCTTCCTATTTTTTCTACCACAATTAGCTGATATTCATTTAGGTTCTGGCTCAGTTCCACTCCTCTAATGATGGTGGCTTGTAGAAAGTATCAAGGCTGTCTATACTCCTTTCCTCTGACAGAGCCAAGCTTGAAATCCTTGGAAGAGCTAGCCTCCTATTATTCCTATTGACCATGGAGACGTGGTTGTTTAAGAGAAAATCTATTCTCTAAGAATCATGCATAATCCCTGTTCAACTGAGGAAAGAAAATGCCTCAACAGGCCCTTATTCTGGAGAGAGTTATGAAAGGTTTCCAGTAAGAGCCTTCCTCAAACTTCAGGCCATTTAACCCGTCTAAGAACATGCTGGGTTTATCACAATGGCCTTAGTCAAAACATACATACATATTACTGTATATTAGTATACATATATTTACATACATATATGTCCATATTAAGTACATATGCATATCTCTCTCTCTCTCAAATATATATATATATATATATATAATTTCAGACCTATCCTCCTATAGTCCCAACTTTCACAACCTTTTCATTATCTCTGCCTAACATGAGTCCACTAGGATTTCTCAGTTTTCTTCATTTCCTTGTTTATACAGTTAACCACAGGAAGGCTTAGACTCTTCAAACTCATACAGTTCACATTCCAGTCCCTTGTTTGCTTCATTATAATTCCTAAAACCCCTCTACTGTCTATAACATCCTCACAGACAATTAGCAGCAAAAGTTTCCACATTCTCTGATTTTTGTCTGAGCAGTTACTCTATCTTATTTTGTGAACCCAAATGTGTTATCTGTTCAGAATAAAAGTCCATGCAGCCCATGGTTATCACTTTTCCTTGCACCGGTAAGGCCTTGGGATAGTTATCCTCCTTGTTCCACATTGCTGACTCCTGACTGTTTTCTCTCTGACTTCCCCAAAACTCTCACCTTAAAATTCTTATATTCTTGCACAATTCACACAGTATCACCTATTGTGATGTTATGTCCCCAATAGCCACATGCACTTGTGATTAAGCCTCATCCTTAATCCCCAGTGGGTGGAGCCTTTGGGAAGCAAGCTTTGGAGGGGTATGTCACCATGGGCAGACACTGTGGTTTTATAGTCTATCGCAGCTTACAAGCGCTGGGAGCTCACACTTGCCGTTTCCTCCCTGCTCAAACGATGCGATGTGGAAGCCCATCTGTGAGCCCTGTCATGCTTTCACCACCACGATGAAACTTCTCCTTGAAGATGTGAGCTGTAAAGTATCCTTTTCCCTTCATAACCTGCTTATACTCAGGTGTTTGTCCCAGAAATGACAAAGTATCTGCTACAACTATTATCCAAACGATCCAGGATAATCAATGTATGAGTAGCATCTTTTTATTTCATTTTTTTAAATAAAATAATTAATAATTTAGGGTTTTGTTCTTAACTTGAACAAACTTAGTTAGGTAAGGTAACAGTGGCTGCTGTGAGGTCATTAATGCCTGGCCACCTCCTGTCCACAAGATTGCATTCCAAAGCACGCCTCCCCAGCCACTGGCCTTTATTTTTCTTCCAGCCACCACTTCTGCACTAGTCCCTGAGCCTTGACAGGCATGCTACACCTGTCCCATTTGGTGATGAGCACTTAACTGTCACTTCTTTTCAGCACTTTGATAAATCTTGTTACAGTCATATACAAAAAGAAGCTTCTCTGGCCAAAAGTGAAAACATCACTCACTTATGGACATAAGCATAAATATTTAGAGGGCAATTTGAGAAGCACCACATAGCCATTTACCCCAAAATTAGTCTAGGTCCTATGACTTTCCCAACCATCAGCTTTCAGCTTCTGACAAGGCTTTCAGTACTAGGCATAAATTTCCTCTTGCTGAGTGGGCCTCAAATCCAATCACAGAGAAGTTGGTTACTCCCATGACACTCTTGTCACTATTGCATTCATTGGTGGGCACATCTTGCCTGGATAACCAGATGTGTATCTCAAAGCTTCCACTGCTGGTCAAAATTGCGGATGATCCTTCTCCCCCAGAAACATATAATGTGACCACACTTTCCCACACTGAGACAGCTAAGCAGTGGCTTTTAATGGTAACTTTCTCCTATACAGGTGTCGTCTTGTTTATTCAATGTACTCGACCACCGTTGTTACAGCACTTTAGTCTAGATACTTAGGAATCTTGCCATTTTCTTTATGTCTGCACACACCCCTTATGAGTGCATAAAAACCAGTGGTTTTCTACCTAGAGAAACCTGGGCCCTCCAGGAAAGGGCTAGGGAAGTCTGTAGATAGGTATCTTGTCACAATGGCTCAGGGAAGGAGAGCTGCTCCTGGCATCCAGTAAGTAGAAATCAGAGATTCTACTAAGTATTATCCATTGTACTGAGAGCCCTCCACATGCATGTACACGTATTCCCAATTGTGAATACAAAGTGATATACTTGGCTGTAGTGTCCATTGTGTTGAGACTGAGAATTTCTGCAGTAGAAATTGTCATTACTAGCAAGAAGAAATCCTAAACTATGATCGTCTCTCAGCAACTTTCTAAGTCATGTCCCCAAGGTCTCTTAAAACTAATAATTCTTCAACTTAAAATTTCATCAATTTATAGAGGCAGCTTGCCCTTCCCCTCTATCACACATACTTAATGTCCAATTCCCACATCATGCAGAATAAATTGCATGCATAAACATTAAACTAGGTCCCTGTATACATTCCTATCTCTTTTGCTTGCTACTCATTGACTAAAAGATCATTCTTTGACAGCTCTACAAGTACAGCATTTTAAACTTTGTTATGCATAAGCATGCACTGAGCTAAACATGGCTGGAGAAAAACACAAATACATTTTGAGTGGTCTCATTTCAATTCATGAATCTGAATCAAGAATAAATCCTATCACTTTCCTGCATAAAATATTTTATTTTGCTTCTTAAATAACTATTAGCTATTTGAGTCCTATGTTTCATATCATGGAACAATTAATACTTTCCATGAAAAACAGACCTTTCATGAGCTACTAGTAGGCTGCGGATGGCATATTCACTCGTGGATGATCTTTTCCCTCCTGTTACAATGAATAAAATGTCCAATTGTCTCTGAAAGTTCAATTCCTAATTGTGAGTATTTTAGTTGCTTTACTCACTCCTGGGATAAAATATTTGATGAGGGGCTGGAGACATGGATTAGCGGTTATGCGCTTGCCTGTGAAGCCTAAGGACCCAGGTTCGAGGCTCAATTCCCCAGGACCCACTTAAGCCAGATGCACAAGGGGGCACACACATCTGGAGTTCATTTGCAGTGGCTGGAGGCCCTGGCACGCCCATTCTCACTCTCTCTCCCCCTCCCTCTCTCTCTCTGCCTCTTTCTCTCTCTGTCTGTCACTCTCAGATAAATAAATAAAATAAACCAAAAAAATTAGAAAAAAACTGACGAGAAACAAATTAAGGAAGGAAGGATTTACTTAGGCCTGCAGTTCCATAGGATATCTTCCATAATGACAGGGAAGCAGAGCCCCAGGCGTGTGAAATACAGCTGACCACAGAGTGTCTGCAATTAGGAAGTAGAGAGTGAGCAGCAAGTGGGGTTTGGCTTTGAACTGTCAGAGGCTGCCCCACAGTGACAGACTTCAGTCCAAAGCTTCACTTCGGGTCACACACCCCTCTCACCTCACACCACCAGCTGGGCATCAAGTTTTCAATCACATGAACCTATGAGGGATTTGAATTGGGTATTCCCCATAAACTCCTGTGTTAGGTCCCCAGCTGGTGGCAGTTTGGAAACTGCAGTCCTGCTGGAGAAGATGTGTTTGGCAGGGACAGGCTTTGGGGCGTTATAGCCAGCATGCTCTTATACTTATTTGACACACTCTCCTGCTGCTGATTTCCACCTGACGTCAGTCAGGACGTGATGCCCAGCTTCTTCTCGTGCCATTCTTTTCCCTGCCATCATGGAGTTTCCCAGGAGTCTGTAAGCCAAAATAAATCCTTTCCTTTAATCAGCTGCCTTTTGTCAGGGTGTTCTGAAGGTAACTGCCACAGCCTTATTGTTTAATGTGTGGGGAGGGGACCACTGCATTCTCAGTATTATTCTGACAACCTTTTTCATAAATATGGGCCAAATCAAACATTAGGGTAAAAATTATCATATGCAAATTTTAGAACCTCTGCAAATTTTGTGTAATCTCTATCTAAGCCAGGTAAAATTATAGAGTGAGTTTAACCTTAGTTTCTTGCTTATACTTCATTGTAACATCAATATGCTGACATTTCAGATCACAGTATCATTTAATATCTGGAAGATAACACAGTAGAAAATGATTTGAAGGCAATAGAATGGTTGGATAAAAGAATGGAATGCTTTAGCAATTCATTTTGTTGTTATATTCTTTATACTGACAATAATTTATAAAACTTATTGATTGATATTCACATTTAACAAATTTGATAACAAATGATTCTACTCACTTATAACCAAGACAGGATATCTATCCCTGGAAGAAGAAGATTAATACTAGATTTTTGGACACACTTAGTGAATATCACCTTTGTAAACTGTAAAACAATAAAAAAATTAGAAGTTCTGAATTTTTGCATTGATAGCACAGATTATGTAAAGTTTATTCTCAGTTAAAAATGTATCTCCACTGCAAAATGACATTAGTATCCATAACTGTATACAAATATATGATAAATGTTAGCTCATGACAATATAATTCAGCTATGCATGGATTAATAAAAGCAAAATTGAGTGGACTGGATATACTTGTCATTTTTTACTTAATTTCTGTTTTTCCTCTGTGGTTTTGAGGATCAAATTCAGGACCTTGTGCGTTCAATGCAATCACTACCACTGAGTCATCTCCCCAACCTTTAAATTTTTTTAAAAGAAATAAATATTGATTATTAATATTCATTTGGAATTTGTGACTTTTTCAAATTAAATGAGAGAGTTCATTCTTTGATTGTGGGATACTTATTACTTATGAATACATACAACCAAGTGAGCAAAACAGACAATTTGAGAAGCACACTAAAAGTTTTGGTAAGGATTGGAAATAAATTATTAATCCTAGTTCTGTGAAGTCACACACACCAACAGATGTCTTGCCAATTCCATATGTAAATTTAGTTCACTTACTATGATGATGTCCAGTCCTACACATTTCATGAAAATTTTATTATTTTATTTTTCTTCATGGTTATATAATACTGCATTATAGATACATGTATATCACAATTCCATTATCCACTCATCTGTATACATGCACCTAGGCTGATTCCATCACTTGGTTATTTTGAATAGAATCACACTAAATATGGATGTGCCAGAATCTTTTTGATATAATGACATTGATTATCTTGGTATGCACCCAGAATAGTAAGCTGGGTATTTTAATAATTATACTTTTATTTATTAATTTAGGAACCTCCAAACTGATTTCCCAGCAATAGGATGTAAGGGTTACTTTTCCCCAGCATCCTCATCAGAATTTCCTGCTATATGTTTGCGTGATGATTGATTTTCTTACTGGGGTGTGATAAAATCTCAATGTAGTTTCGATTTTCATCTCTCCTGCTAGTTATCGCCCTAACTGTTCAAGTGAAAAGAAAGAGTGTGATTCCCTAGAATCCTTGTCATGTTTGTCAGGAACTCTGGATTATAAATTAGATAACTACCTGAACCATTGATCTTTTAATTCATCCATTTTCAAACCAGTGCTACAAAATCATTTTGTACTATGTAGCCCTTTTGAACCTGGCAGTGGTTTGAAAATGAATGAGTTAAATGATCAATAAGTTAAAATTTTATCAATCTTTAGATTTCTTATTAGTATGTAAATGTTTCAATTTCATTAATGTAAAATTACATCTCTGATGCTATAAGGAAGACTTTTTAATTCAATTACTAATTCATATGGTTGAAATGTTCCTGAACAACTTTTTTCCAATAATATTCATTTGGAAGACATAAGAAAACTGCAATTTTTCTTCCTTTAAAACCATATTTCACTCCACACATTGTTTAAATTTTGAGAATGCATTATATATCTATTCAAACACTACGTATTAGGTTGTACAATGAGTAAAAATGACGTAGATGTGAAATTATGTCAATGATATTTACATTTATAAACATAAATAATAATTTAAAGTGCAATAGCAGTGAGATAGACTAACTACATAAAAGCAGATGCTTCTGAAAATTCAATGTATAATATTTACAATAAAATTGATAGCCTTACATTAATCTCACTCTCCAAAAATCCATTTTATATTTACTTGAACTCTGAATAGGTAATAGAAATTGGTAATTTCATAATAACAACTTTTAAAATATTTTTTATTTATTTGAGCAATATATAAAAATCAATAAGAGTATGTGATTGTAATTCCATTAAACTATTTTCTTAATTCAAAAAAGTACTTTTTTATTTATTTGTAATCAAGAAGGGAGAGAAAGGGAGAGAGAATGGGTGCAACATGACCTCTACCTGCTGCAAAATGCTCCGGATGCATGTGCCACTTTGTGCATCTGGCTTTACATGGGTACTAGGATTTGATCCTGGGTCGTTGGGCTTTGCAGGCAAATACCATAACCATGGAGTCATCTCTCTAGCTCTTAAATGTTTTATTTTAAGAAATTTTCTTTTCTTTTGTAACATAGGAAATGATTCATGTGATTGATAATTTTCTGTAATTCAAGCATCTGATCTTGTCCTAAATGCATTATTATATTTTGTGCATAGGTAAATATTATATACTTATTACAACTGTATTATCAGATATGAACAATTTGCATGAATTATATCAATACCTTCAATTTTAATGCAAGGCCAAATATATTATAAATCTAGCCTTTTCTCCAAAATATGAGCAGGAATTAGGAGTATCCTTGAACTGCTGGAGATCATTTTATAATTAGGTAGCTATGGAACCCTGACTGACGTGGAATTTTCTATGTATACCAAGCTCACCTTAAATTTGTGAAGGTACACATATTCAGAAAGAAGCAGGAATGTCATGATTTTGAACTCCTAGTGCTTCTGGAAATGATTTTTTTTGTTGTTGACTTATCAGCTACATAGTTATATGGTATTTTTGTTATACTAATTCAAATGGCCTTAGATACCTATACATTGAAAAGGTAGCCCTTTGACTCTAATCCTTCGTCTAAAGTTACATTACTTGATATAAGGCCAGTATTTAAAACCTAGTCATTCTTAAAAATTATATTCAAGAGCAAATTACATATAAATGGACTAAAATAATACATAATCCCTAACAGTAATGAATACAATGAGTTCTGATTTAAAATAATTTGCAAAGTATGTGCACTGTAGGCAGTCTTGCTCTGCAGTCAGGCTGCAACCTCTTAATTAGACTCACAATGACTCTATCTTGCATATTAAGTAATAGACCCATTACAGATACTAATTATGCATTATATATTATGCTGTTTTAGACATATATGCTTATGCAAGAGAGGCATGTAGGTTTTTGTTTGGTACTTTCATTCAGCATAACTGATTTGGCAAATAAACTATTTTCCTAAACCTTTGCCAAGCATTTAAATTTAACAGCAAAACAAACAACACAGAAATGAACATCAAGGTCAGCAGGTAGGACCATTCAGATTACCTGAGAGCTCCAGTGCTTCTCCCACTGGTCACCTGAGAATTCCAAGGGTTCTCCCAACATCTCATTGTTTTTCAGTTTCAAATATTTCATGCATCTTTCATAAATGATGTAGAATTCATCTATAATTTATTTTCATGGTACATTCTATCACTTTCACTTGACATACAAGTTTGGACTGATATAGGATGTATTTTATGAACAGCTCCATGATATCCAAGGGGGATGTATAGTGTGGGAGTTCCCACTCCCACTTTGATCTCATAGTATTGGTCATTGAGTTCTCTGAGGTTTCATCCATATGTAAAACTTAGGTAATAAACCTGACCTAAATTTTTAGGTTACTATTATTTTTCTTTCTTTCTTCCTTCCTTCCTTCCTTTTTTTCTTCCTTCCTTCCTTCCTTCCTTTCTTTCTTTCTTTCTTTCTTTCTTTCTTTACTCTTTCTTTCTTTCTTTCTTTCTTTACTCTTTCTTTCTTTTTGAGTTAGGGTCTCACTTTAGCACAGGCTGACCTGTAACTCACTCTACAGTCCCAAGCTGGCTTCGAACTTCACAAGTAGTGGGATTCAAGGCTTGGGTCATCACGCCCAAGCCAAGATTATTATAAACAAAAACCATTAAAGATCTTGCCAGTAGAAGATGCAATATTTGTTTGAATTAATACCATTTTCTTTAAACAATTATCAAAACAAATATTTAGAAACAACTGCTGGGTCAAGTCAGACTGCTAAGTGTTAAACCCTTAAGTTAAGATGTTGCTCAGAGATCTGCCTCCGAAACCCTGTCACCTCACCACTCATGTCATTCATGCCCACACTTAGCTCTGAGTCCATATAGAAATTCCCATTGTGTTTGTTATATTTAGAGGTAGAGTGTGATTAAACATGTTCCCATTACCGGAGTTAGGTCTTATGTGATTGTCACGTAGAGGGATTTAACCACATTCACTTCAGTGTTGGATTGGCCAGTGCACACTTTGAAGCCTTGGTTATGGGTACAGAATTCTCCCTTGCAGGAGAGAGAGGCCCTTAATGTGGCTGCGGCACAGGCAGCAGGCTGGAGCCGTTTCAGCTGTGGGACGTCTCGGTCCATGGGAAGCACACCTTGGGCTCATCTCTGGCAGCTGGTCCTTCCTCCTGTGCACACCTGCAGTACGTCCAGATGGCAAAAGCATCTCTCAGAGCTCAGAATCCTCCATTCTGATGATCTTTTTTTTTTTTTTTTTTTTTTTTTTTTTTTTTTTTTTTTCAAAAGCCCCTGAAGCAGTATTCAACCACAGGGAGGTGCCTGGCTACAGCTCGCATTTTCTGCTGATGAATCCATAGTTGCCTCTGATCGTATTCTGGATATAGAACTGCAGCATTTATTTCAACTTTGCTTTTCTTTTAAGATGTCCTTACAGAATAAATAAGATTTTTGTTTTTGAAAAATTTATTTTGCAGCAAAGCCTTTTTGTGTCATTATGTGGTACTTCTTGTTTGTCGTATAAGTAACATTAGCATCTGTGTGTGCTGTGAGTGTGAGTGTGAGTGTGTGTGTCTGTATCTGTGTGTGTGTAGCATGTGTGCTCTGACACGTGAGTGATGTGTGCATATTCGACTGCATGGCAGTGTAGTTGTTGCACCCTGTGCACAAGCTAGCCGAAGCCAGAAGAGAGTGTCCTGCATCCTCTTCCTTTTGCTCATCCACCTGTTTTCTCTCACTCAACCAAAAGATGCCATTTTTTTTTTCACTCAGCAAGCCCCAGCTATTCTGAAGTCTCTACCCCCACCCGAACAACACTGGGGTTACAGATGTAGTGGACATTTCCAGCTCTTTATGTGAGTGCTGGAGAATCTAACTCAGGTGGTCTCAGCCCTCATGCTATACAGAAAGTGGTCTTACCTCCTGAGCCATGGTACTAGCCATCAATGTGTAGACCTTCTATTAGTAAATATAAGGCCGCACATGGTGGCACACGCCTTTAATCCCAACACTCAGAGGCAGAGGTAGGAGGATTGTTGAAAGTTCGAAGCTACTCTGAGACTACATACTGAATTCCAGGTCAGCATGAGCTACAGTGAGACCCTACCTCAAAAAAGAAAACAAGAAACAAGGACATGAAGGCCCTTGGACCATGTAACCCTTTCTGAAATGAAATCTGGCCTATTTAATGCCTGATGACTATGAAAACAGCTTAGCAATGCTATTTGGGTTAATGTGAAACCACTAAGGGTCATTTAAAGTGTCACAAAAAGTGAAAAATGACCACAGAATATTCCAGAATCCAGCAGATGGTGGATGATATAAAACCAAAGTGGCTACACCAGAAAGTAAGTGGTCTCCAAGTCTGGGCGTTGAGATGTGTCTGGGTTATGATGCCCCAGCTGCCATACCTGTCTCCTGGTCTTCTCCTTAGGTTTGCTCACAGGGTAGTGGTGCACTGATTGGGTAACAAATTCCTCAAGCTTCTGGCACAAGGTGATTGTCCGGTGAGATGGACACTGTGACAGCCTCCATGGGAACAAGTGGGACTGCAGATATTAAAGAATTATGACACCCATTCCCAGAGCAAAGTGCTGTAGTTACTTCCTGTTGCTGGGACAAAAGCAGATGATAGGGAGGAAAAAGGTTTATTTCAACTTACAGTCTGGAAGGAAGGTTCACGTTGAGAGGGCAAAATTGGGTGAGCAGAGTCTGGCCATCACTTCCTCCAGTGGGAAGCAAATAGATGCAGGAGAGTGAGGAGAGCTCTGGCCTCCAGCAAAACACCTCTACAGGCAAGGCCCACCTCCTAAATTACCATGAAATGTCCACAAAGCATTCGAAGCCTATCAGTTTTTTTTTTTGGGGGGGGTGGTGATTTCTGTTTCAAACCACCAGAGAAGGCTCAAGAGTAGACAGTAGAGAATGAAAGAGATGAATAGGATTTTCTTGTGGCTGAAGCTTTTGAATAGCTGCCGAGAGAGCAAAATACTTATACAACGTGGAACGCGTTGCCAAGTACATAACATTTCAGGAAACCCATATAGTAGATGTGTTTCATATGCAGGTGCGTATGTCTCAGGAAGATTGGCATATGGGGCATGTGCATATAAAGGAGCCAGTCTATCACTATATCTCATTCATATCGAAGAAACCAGAGCCTAGATATTACACCAAGATTGTTTTCATAGTAAGAATTGTATTACATATATGAAACTAATATTTTATGATGTGATACTGCATCTAACAACCTAACACACGTATATGTATATATATATATATATATATATATATATATATATATATATATGTATATACATATAATATGTACATATACATACATATATATCTATCTATATATATATATTCTTCAGGCTTTTTATTTTTTCCACACATATAAGAGCATATAAGAAACATTTTTCTTTAGGACAAATGATGCTTAAATGACGCTTAAATTCCATTATAATTTTTCTGAAGATATATCAAGAATAGTATTCTCAACTTTACCTTTTAAAGGTCTGGTATACAAACAAACAATAATCACAAAAACCCTGGAGCTACCCTATGGCTAGAATTAGAAGAACACGAAGTCTTGTAAACGAAGCCTGTTTCCTGTTGAGAAGTATTTGGTTTCTCTGTCTTTGGGTTCCCCTGGCCCACCCCAGGGAAATCCTTTGTTAAGTTTCTGTGGGTAGGGTACCCCTGAGCCTGAGTGGGATTCTTCCATCTTCTTCCAGACGCCGATTTTCCAGAGGCTCTGCGACTTCCAACAACCTCTCTGGCATCTCTGAGCAACCTCACTTCTGATAGGTCACTGCTATCTGCTCAGAGGTACTTCCTACTCTCACCTGCCCATTTCAACTCTATGGTAGGCCAGGAACCTTTCATTGGTACAGTGGTATTTGCTCTCCTTTGCAATCTTTAAGTTAAACCATGATGGTTCATACAGCAGTAGAGAAGAATGCATCTAGAAGGTGATGTTCAGCGTAGGTATCCAGCTCCGGGGCTGAGCATTCATTTACTGAATGGCTACATGTATTGACAGATATATGCCCAAAGTTGGTATTTTTCCCAGAAAGTGCCTTCAGCCAGAAGATGTGACTTTGAGGCTGTGTGTGTTCACCGGACCTACTGCTCATTTAGTACTTGGCTCATGCAGGGTTATCAGTGCACCGTCCCTCCCTTCTAGTCATAACAACACACTGTGTGGTGTGGACATGGCCCAAAAAGACTAAAAAATGACATACATTACTGTTTTTTTTTTTCCAGAAGTTTGTGTGTGGAAGTTATGTCATTCAAAAAATATATTGGGGAACTGGGTGTGGTGGTGCACTCCTTTAATCCCAGCACTTGGTATGCAGAGGTAGGAGGATTGCCCTGAGTTTGAGGCCACCCTGAGAATACAAAGTGAATTCCAGGTCAGCCTGAGCTAGAGTGAGACCCTACCTCGAAAATCCAATATATATATTGGATTTATACTTATATTTATACATAATTTGGCAAAAATTCATCATATATTATGACATATTTGATATATATATGATATATTTGGCAAAAAGTCATCATGGAAGCTTATGTGGTGCTGGTGGGGTAGGGATCTTGGGCTTTGCATTGAAGAAATTTGTAAGTACAAATTCCATTATTTTCATTTGTTTTCTTGTAAACAGAATTCTTTGGATTCAAAACCCAGGTTGATTATGTACCAGTAATCTGTATACTTTTTACATTTTATTTTTATTTATTTATGAGAAAGACAGAAAGAGAGAGAGAGAGAGAATGGGCATGCCAGGGCCTCTAGCCATTGCAAATGAACTACAGAAGCATGCATCACCATGTGCATCTGGCTTACATGGGTACTGGGGAATTAAACCTGGGCCCTGAGGTTTCACAGGCAAGCACCTTAACTGCTATGCAATCTCTCCAGTCCCTGCATACTTTCTTAGAGTAATGGGTTTTTATTCATTTCTTTTCCATTTTCTTCATTCGGACTTTTGCCCCATCACGCCTTCTGTCATATAACCTAAACATCCACCAAGAGTTCAATGTGGGAAGTGATGCTGTGTTGTAATTGGAAATGTATGTTTTCATTAACGCTACCTTTTAATTACAGGTGAATCAATTTCATCTTTCTCTTGCTTCAGGAAGTCTGTCAAAGGGTGTGTTGCCTTACACATGGAGAAAAGCTTCGCGAGGTACTGCCATGGACGTGGGTTCCGAGCACTAGGACACCTTAGGCTTGGAATTGCTGCACTAGTACTTGCATTGAGAGTGGCCCTTTAGCGTTGCCCCTGTTCAATTACTGGAATAGCTTCTGGGATTCTAAAATTAAAAATGCATGACAGCTGCCACCTTTACTTCTGTACCCTTTGTTCTCTGAAATGCCTTATAAAAATGCCCCTGCCCCAAGATGGTTACCATCAGCATTCACTCTTGTTAGAAGCAAGAAAGACTTCTAAGATCTGGACCAAGTTTATGGCAACTGGGATGCGATTTTACAAGTCTGCTATAGTTGAATGCCCTTCCAGTAGAGAGAGCCACTGAGCCACTGAGGCAGGGACCTCTGGTTGGAAGCTTTCCTTGCACACTGTGGGAGCTTCCTTTCTTCAAGCCTGACAGTGGGCCTGATTGAGGTTCTTTTTGTTGGGTGTCACCCATTCCATTGGCAAGGCTCCAACACTCGTTGTAGTGTCAGATTTGGGTCCACTCCTCTCCTTTATTTTGGCCATAGGTAAATACTTCTTTTCTTTTTTTATTTTTTATTTTTATTGACAACTACCATGATTGTAAACAATAGCCCATGGTAGTTCCCTCTCCCCCCCCCCCACATTCCCCTTTGAAACTCCCTTCTCCATCATATCCCCTCCCCCCCCAATCAGTCTCTCTTTTATTTTGATGTCATCATCTTTTCCTCCTATATCTTTTCTTACTTTAAGGTTTTAGAAAAGATAGGACAGACCTAAACTTCCATGTTCAGTTTCTCAAATGTCTCTCTTGGCAAAAACATCCTATGAGTGTTTAAATAAGTCACTTTATCCTGAGGCACCTGCAACACTGAAGGCTAATTCTCACTGAGCCCCACAGACGTCATTCGGGGAAGTTAATTTTTGCATCCATTTTAAAGGCAGAACACACAGCTGGGAAGTCTCTTAAGGGCATCTGTTACACATGCCACATCCTCTCCCAGCCGACTCATCATGTCCGGTCTAAGACGCATGGCCTCTGGCTGCCACGAAGCTATGAATATATAATATAAATGGGAACTCAAGTGTCCCCAATGAATTATTCTGTAAAACAATGTGCTGTGCTTATCTAAAGTGTCATTCTGTAGAAATAAGAAGTGCAAGATATCATTGAATTTTCTTTGCTGATACTCCATTTTTGTTTCAAACAGGGGTATTAAATATAGTGATCGTTTCATTACGGATGAATGAATTAACTTCAAATGCTATGGCCCTCCCTCTCCCAAGTCTGTTTCCAGATAGCTGGAAAATCTGTCTGAAACACTATCTATCTCATAACGAATCATTCACCATCCTCAGACTTCAAAGAAAAGCTTTCAAGTTTTGGCCGTCCCCAAGATTTCCCTTACAAAAGCAGGTTGGCTGTAGAACATGGTCTTAGAGACGGGCGGTGAAGTTCTGTTCCTTCATCTTGCCACACCACCGAGTGTGTGCCTCAGTGAGGAATCGTTAATTGCTAGACCCGAAGTTGCTGGGCTCAGGTGTTACTGTGACGGCTGTCACCATTTCTCCAAACCTGTGGGCAGTGTCGGATGTCATTATAAACACAAAACGTGCGCGTAGAGAAAGAAACAGCAGCCAGATTGAAAAAGCATTAATTTGCATTCTGCACAACTTAATTATTCCGTTCACCAGCAGACGTAGGGCTGTAAACAGTCTGAATGTATCTATTATTGTGAACGTAAATTGACGCAGACACACAGACACGATTTGCTAACAGCAGCCTTGCAGTCCTGTTGTTTGGATGGATGGGTGTCAGGAGCTGTTCATTCTCCATAGGTCTGGAATATAAAATCACGGAGCATTTTTCCAATGAACTATTGAACCTGTTTTTGTTGCTGTGTCGTTGCTGCTGCTGTTGTGTGCGTTTGCTTTTTTAGAGGCAGTGTTCCACACTATCCCAAGCAGACCTGCAACTCGCTTGGTAGGCCCCCTTTGGCCTTGAACTCAACAGTGATTTCCCAGTGATGAGATTAAAGGTGCAAGCCACCACCTGGCTGTATTTGTATTGACAATGATGAAATACACTAAATTATATACATGTGTATCTATTTTATACAACCAAATTAAGTCATACTTTGCTTAGTTATAAAAAAAATCAATTTAAGAGAAAACAAAAAAAGACATGTGAAAATAAATCCCATTCGCATTGAAAATCAGTAGACATTAATTTTCAGTTCTTCCATACTGGTCAGATGTATCTTTTATGCATACATGTAAACACTTTCCATGACCCTTTTGCTAGTCTAAGATATTGTGTTCTGAGCCATTATCTCCTTATTGTAAAGGAAGAGTTGGCATCCTTTCTTCTTCACAGGAGCTTACAACTTCCCTGCATTATCATCAACCGAGAAGAAAAAAATGCCAATTTCCGTTCTCTATTTATTTTTTAAAATATTTTTATTTCCTTATTTGTAAGGAGAAAGAGAGAGAGAGAGAGAGAGAGAGAGAGAGAGAATAAATGAGAATGGGCACACCAAGGCCGCATGTTGCTGCAAACAAACTCCAGATGCATGTGCCACTTTGTGGACATGGATTTACATGGGTACTAGGGAATAGAAACTCAGGACATGAGGCTTTGCAAGCAAGCACCTTAAACACTAAAACATCAGTCCAGCCCTCATTCATCCATTTTAATAAGATGGTTTTGTTGATATTAAGAAGTTACTCATATATTCTTGACATTAATGCTTTCTTGAAATTAGCCATAAATATTCTTTCCTATTTACCAGTGAGTGTTAGCTTTATAGAAGCAGGTGGTTTGACATACTCAGTATTTTTGTTTTGCTTCCTGTGATTTTGAGGTCTTATGAAAATATTTTCACCCAGAACCATGTCCTGTGGTTTTTCGTCTTTTCTCAACGAAGTTTGGTTGTTTGGGGTATCATATTAAAGCTATCCATACATTTTGAGTGGATTTCTGTGTATAGTGGGAGATAGGATCACATTCCATTCTTATATGTAAATAAAAAAGAGTATAAAAATTTTCGATCAATAATTGATAGATACAGTTAACTGGGTAAAATCAACTGACTGTAAATACTTGGAGATATTTGTAAGTTATGTGCAAATATGGTTATTAGATTCTATAGTAATGTAGCAAAATGTAGATAAGAGGAACTAAATGATTTAGAGAAATTAAAAACTTTCAAAGAAGTAGGGTATGGATCATAAAAATATAAAAGGTAATAGCTAGTTATAAACAAATCATGTAAATTAGGTTTTTAAAGCAATTCTGTGGGGCATGTGGGCTTAAATTAAAACCCTTAAACATGAATATGCTTTGAACAATGTGTTTACTTTGTTACATCTACCAATCTCACCTGTAGAAATGCAGAAACAAGCACACATTGTAAATATATATATATATATATATATATATATATATATATATATATATACTTATTTACTTATTTATGGGGGAAAGAGGGAGAGAGAGAATGGGCGTGTCAGGACCTCTAGCAACTACACATGAACTCCAGATGCATGTGCTACCTTGTGCATTTGTCTTACATGGGTACTGGGGAATTGAACTTGGGTCCTTAAGGCTTTAAGAGCTAAGCACTTTTTATGTTTTTTTTAAATATTTTATTTATTTACTTAAACACACATTCGTTTTATTTTATTTTATTTGAGAGAGAGATAGAATCAAATATATATGGAGAGAGAGAGAGAGAATAGGTATGCTAGGGTCTCTGGTCACTGCAAAAAAACTCTAGACTCATGTGCCATCTGGTGTATCTGGTTTATGTGGATCCTGGGGAATCAAACCTGAGTCTTTAGGCTTCACACACAAGTGCCTTAATCACTTAGCCATATCTCCAGCCCTTAAACACACATTTTTACTCTGGGTCTTATCAAAAGAAATATATGCTCCAGTTGAGACATAAAGTATTCACTAATTTAATGAGTTGCATAATGGAATTTGATGAAAAGAATAGTGTTAGATATAAGAAATGAAAGACTGGAATGCTCTCTCTCTCTCTCTCTCTCATTGACCTTAAAATATGGAAGAAAATATAATCATTTATTAGATGGTTAATTTTAATTTTCAACTTGGTTGGATTGGGGAAATACCTAGGAGATCAGTGAATAATCCTGTAGATAAGACTGATGAACTTTTGAGAAATATTTTTAGAAAATTCTCAAAACCAGGGCTGGAGAGATGGCTTAGCGGTTAAGCACTTGCCTGTGAAGTCTAAGGACCCCGGTTCGAGGCTCAATTCCCCAGGACCCACGTTAGCCAGATGCACAAGGGACACACGCATCTGGAGTTTGTTTACAGAGGCTGGAAGCTCCGGTGCGCCCATTCTCTCTCTCTCTCTCTCTCTCTCTCTCTCTCTCTCTCTCTCTCTCCCTCCTTCTCTCTGTCACTCTGAAATAAATAGACAAACACAAAAATTAAAAAAAAAGAAAATTCTCAAAACCATTAGGATGTCAACTCAATAAATGGATTAATGCGATGATAGATTCATAATTATTGGGAGGTACTGATAGGTAGGAGATGTGGGCTACTTGGAGCAAGTAGACCACTAAACCTATCCATGGGGAGAATATATTTCAAATTTCCCTGGTTCCTTACCATAGTCGCTTGTTTGCTGCTTCCTGTCTTCAATGAAAAACACATCTTTTCTATAACAGACTATAGTAATCATGGTGTACTATCTTATCAAAGACTCAAAAATGAGCAACTCATTCTTTAAATTGTTCTCAGGTATATTAAAGCAATAGTAAGACAAAATAATACACAAATGGGTACCAAAGAAGTAGAAATATTGCTATGACACAGCCTGACCATATGATTATTCAGACTTTGAAAGTGATTTAAAAGAGAAATTTGGAAGATGTTGGAGATGGTCAGTAGAGATATCTAAAACTATTCTAAACAGACCTTAATAAAGTATTCTGGTGAGAGCTCAGAAGTTCAGAGTATCAATAAGAATGCTGAATGTTAAGACAAGCTTCATAAGGCTTAAAATGGGAATAAGAATACTGTCTGAGGGCTAGAGAGATGGCTCAGTGGTTAAAGTGTTTGCCTGCAAAGCCTAATGACCCAGGTTTCATTCCCCAGGACTCACATAAGCCATATGCACAAGGTGGCACATGCATATTTTAGCTCATTTGCAGTGGCCGGAGGCCTGGTGTGTCCATTCTCTATCTCCCTCTCTCAAATTAATAAAATATTTTTGAAAGAGATGAAATAAAGAATATTGCCTGGAAGTGAACTAAAGACCATGCAGTTTGCACTTTGGCAAATATTTTGTTTTCTACATTTTATCTATATTCTAAGAATGTGCGGAGGGATGAATTTAAAGATGAGCAACAAATTAGTTTCACAGAGGAAATGTGAAGACAGCTTACTTCAGGCTGAGGCATAGCTATTCCTAGTTACCTTAATCAGGTTAAAAATGAATCTTATGAGCAAAGAGCATAGCACAGTGACTTGAAAAACTTGTGATTAGGTCAGAAAAGCCAGTTTACAGTTGAGACTAGAAAAATATGCTTCCTGGGAAATTTTCACCACTAAAATGAAGATACATAAATTATATGGGGACAATATGAAAATGCTCATTCAAAAGTGAAAAAAATCAATCTTACATCATTTGAAAGGAACATGTAACTTTTTTTTCTGTTGATCTTCCTCTTTTCTAAGGTAGTCATTCATTTACAGCCTTGCAGAATTTACATGCATAAGCAAGCAGTGTTCACTCACCACTCTCACCTAGTAGTAGGAAATAATCTATACCAAACAATATGGCTAATTTCTATAATTCTCCAAAATATTTTGAGCTATAATAATCTGTTATAACTTACTCAATTTAGAAAGGCATCCCAAAACTTAAAAAAGAGAAAATGGGGATGGAGGGATGGCTTAGTGGTTGGGGCTTTGCCTGCAAAGCCAAAGGTCCCAGGTTCTATTTTCCAGGACCCATGTTGATCAAATGCACAAGGTGGTGCATGCATCTGGAGTTTGTTTGCAGTGGCTGGAAGCCCTAGTGCACCCATTCTCTCTCTCTCTCTCCCCCTCCCTCTTTCTCTGTCAAATAAATAAATAAAAATAAAATAAAATAATTTTTAAAAGAGAAAATGTTTACAGTAGCCTTTGAAACTAACTAGACAGTAGATTGGCATTTCAGTCAACCACACACCACTTACTTAATGGTTTTTCCATATCATTACCAGGAATAGAAACTTTCCCATCATCATAACCATCTTAATGTAAAAATATTCATCCATTTGGGTTGAGGCTGGTATAAGCAAACTTGGTATATATGTGAGCATGTAACTCTTACAATGATAAATATCAAAAATATAGTAGGCTCTGCTGTCTAGATTTGGGTAAGTCCACTCTATAATTTTCATACAAATACATCATCTAGTGACACATTGCTTAGAGTGTATCCTCATCTAGTTACACATGGATACATTTTGTAAAAGCATTTCTGTCCATCAATAACATAAAAATTCATGAGTAGTCCACTGAAAACAATTCTTAATGCATCAATAAACATGAAATATTAGCACCATTTGACCCATTAAATCCAATTCTACAACAACTGTCAGCATCAGTGCGTATTCAGGTTCTCAGGAATGTTCACCATCTCTATTTAATAATAAGAAGCCAGGTTTAAAAAAGAAGCTAAATATTCAAATAGAATTACAGTTTCCAAATTCATCAACAAATATTTCGTAATTCTGTGAAAAAGTAGGTTTATTGAGAATTTATGATATGTTTACACATTCTTAAAGATGGTATTTAATTTACAAATAAAAATGGTATTTGAAAGAATGGAGTAATAGAAGAATAGTTGCTGAAGAGTCTGTTCTGCAGGATAGAGCTATAGAAATAGATTTTTTTCTTTTTTGTAATTTTATATATTTTACAATGAAGTGCATTATAAAAGTAATCTTGAACAGAAGATTGTCCCTGGAGTTCTTGCATGCCCTGTCTTCACCATAGTGCCCCTATAGATTTAAGAAGCACACTATTTCAAATAACATTTGGAAATCCAGCATAAGTTTAAGCTTAATATTATAAAAGAACTCACGATAATATGTCCTGAAGCTCTCTGTGAAGCCAAATTTTCACTGTAATTTTCCATTGATTTCTTGCTCAACCTACTCTCCTTTACTTTCACAGAAGCATAGGTGGCTGATTTTCTGACCTCAGTATGCATCAGGCAAGATGCTGTATGATTTAATTTATCTGCTCTTGTTATCCCTCTATTGAGATAAAGGTGTTTGTTTAACAATGGAATATATGAGTGTTCTAGAGTAAAACTGGCTTCCATTTGACAACAGTATTTGACAGAAAGTTAAACACACACAGTGACAGTTATTTGGGGCTGTTAACTGTTCTTCAAACACATCTAGGCCTTTAAGACAATACATTATTATGTGACTGCAGCCACTGAATCAGTTATTCTACTTGTTATGTCAGAAGTTCAAGGTGGAAAGGGAGATTGTATAATGGGTCCAAGTGCACCTATGGTTAACTCTGAGGATGACCCTAGTGGTCTAGCAAGAAATAAAGACAATCTTAAATCAAGTATATGGGAATCAAGGAGATCTAGCATTTACATACGAACTTTAGCAAATTGGAAATTTCTTTTGTCATATCCACTCTTAAGTATACTAGAAAAATACAGAAGCATGAATGCAATATATGATGCTTATGGAAATCAATAGTTTTAAATGAAAAAAAAAGTAAAGCAAAAGAAACAAAAACAGCCTTGTACTTTCTGAAAACATTAATATGATATTTAATTGTGCCTATTTTTATTTCAATTCATTTTAATGCATTGTACTGAGTCGTAAAGATAGAAACCATCGTATTTTTTAATTTCTTTGTTTATTTGCAAGCGGAAAGAGACAGAGAGAAGGGAGGAGGGAGAGAGAGAGATAGAGAGAGAGAGAGAGAGAGAGAGAGAGAGAGAGAGAGAGAGAATGGTGGCCCCAGGGCCTCTAGCCACTGCAAATGAACTCCAGAGGCATGTGCCACTTTGTGCATCTGGCTATACATGGATACTGGCAAGTTGAACCCAGGTCAGTAGGCTTTGCAAGGAAATGCCTTAGCCACTGAGCCTTCTCTCATGCCCTGGAAACCATCTTAATATTCATCAACTGATTTCTGGGTAAAGAAAATGATGAATGGGAGTGCTCAACTTGTTTCCACTTTTCCATCTTTATTCACTGTGGGATTCCAACCCATGGTATTAGGGCCCCTACTTTTTGGGTCAGTCTTCTCTCTCCAGAATTGTGCTCAGAGATATCCCAAGAGGTTTGTCTCCTAGGTGACTTTATATTCTTTCAAGCTGACAATGATTAACCAAACAAGTCTTTCTCTCTTGTATCTATTTCTTCAAACAAACTGCAATTAAATGAAGGAGGTAATTTTTCTTTCTTTGCCCAATGCTTAGATATGCCATTTGTAATGCAATGATCTCTTAATAAAGTTAATGGAAAAGTTTTCAAAGAGCTTAGATAAAAATACCCGAAATCCATATAATTGTTCTCTGGATGATGCTTTGTCGCTTAATATTTCGATGAGGGATTAGTAACTAAATATGAGAGAATAGTATTTTTTTTTTCCTGGTTTTACAAGGTAGGGTCTCACTCTAGCTCAGGCTGACCTGGAATTCACTATGTAGTCTCAGGGTGGCCACGAACTCTCGGTGATCCTCCTGCCTCTGCCTCCTGAGTGTTGGGATTAAAGGCCCTGCTGAGATAAGTATTTTCTCAAGCTTGTTATTTTCCATGAATACTCACTTGTTGTATGGTGTTTTCCCTCCAGGCTGTCATCTTGTGGTAGAAAAATGTATGTTAGCCATGACAACTTTCGACCAGAACAATATATTGATGGCCATGAGCTATTGACAATCTCTAGTAAGATGGAGGAAGGGGAGAGTCACAGACCCTCAATTGGAATTCCAGCGATTATTCCCTCCTGCCATTCCTCCCCACTGCTGTAAGTAATCCCGGAAGGAACAAGATTATATGGGATTATATGAGAAGGTTAACTGGAGGTGGAGCTTGATGAGGCAGTCATTAAAGATAGGGTGGGCCTTTGCCATGGTGCAGCTGCCTTCAAGTCTCCTATGCTCCTGGAAATAACCCCAATAAGAGTATTGGTTCACCAAAATTGGAAGGTGGTACAATCATGCTTTGGTGTGTTGTGTGAGCTCTGTCTCTGAAGAATAGATGTCTCATGGTTTCTCTCCAGGGAGGGGGCGCATATTTCACATGAAACCACCCAATTTACACATTTTCTCAGATGTATCCCTCCTGGATTCATGCAATTAATCATCCGGTTTTGGATTCCAGAATGACGGTCCTTAAAAATAAGTAGCCAGTGCCTACAGTTTTCTCCCTGTAATTAAAATTACAATAAACTAGCTTAGTTTAGGAAACTGGTTCTAAGTATAAAATTCTAAAGAACTACACTACTAATATTATTACTTTTTTTTTTTTTTTTGAGGTAGAGTCTCTCTCCAGCCCAGGCTGACCTGGAATTCACTCCGTATTCTCAGAGTGGCCTCAAACTCGTGGCATTCCTCCTATTTCTGCCTCCCAAGTGCTGGAATTAAACTCATGTTCTACCATGCTCAGCCTAAAAGACTATATTATTGAGTTATAGGTAAAGTGAATAAACGGAGTCCATTATCTGTTATGTCTTATTCATAAATACCTGATAGCCAGCCCAAATCCACCCTCCTGTGTACATTTAAGGACATAAAAAGTATCTGGAATGTAAATAAACTGTAGAGATCTCACAGTGAGGATGCTAGCAGAGAAAATTGAAACTCATACTGTTACTTACCAAACCCAGTGTTTTGTTGAAAAAGTGCTTTCTGTTCATGAAAGTTTCATGTATTTTTGTTGTTGTTTTTGCATATATATGTGAAGGTGGTATGTGTGCACAGGTGTGCACACACAGGAGTGTGTGTAGATGTGCGTGAGGGCCTGAAGTCAGTGTTGGGGAGTGATCCTCGCCTGTTCTCTACTTTATTCTTAAGACAGCATCTCTTATGGAACGTAGAGCTCCTTGATCCTGCTAGACTAGCTAGCTTTAGGGATTCGCTGTCTGCCTCCGGAGCACTGTGACCGTAGGCCATCTTGCTGCGCACTTTACTTGGGTGCTGGTGTGGTTGCCAGCAAGCACTTTATCCACTTCACCGTCTCCCCAATCCCTCAAGTACTTCTGACATTTTAATTTATTGTTTTGATTGGCATATAATTGTGTATATGTTTATGGGATAGACTGTAATGTTTCAAATGCTTGTATAATAAATTCTCTGAATTTGTATATCCATCAATTGAAACATCTATCATTTCTACCCATAGTCCTCTCTACTAGCTAATTTGAGATACGCAACTGTACTCATCAAGTCACGCAACAGAGCACCAAAATTTAGCTCTCTGATGAAATTGCAACAATGTACGTTTTTCTCAATCCAGTGTTTATATACATGTTTATTACATATTATACATAAAAGTTACCTATGTGACATGTTCCCAACAAGTTATAAGGGCTCCAGAACTTGCTGAAATAGGGCTGGAAATATTGTTCAGTGGTTCAGGCACTTGCTTGAAATACCTAATGGCCAGATGCACAGGGTGGTGCATGCATCTGGAGTTTGTTTGCAGTGGCTAGAGGCCCTGGTGCCTGCATTCTCTCTCTCTCTCCCCCATTATAAATAAATAAATAAAACATTATATATATATATATATATATATATATATATATATATACATATATATATATATACAATATATGTGTATATATATACACATGTATATATATATATATATATATATAGAGAGAGAGAGAGAGAGAGGGAGAAAGAGAGAGGTGTCTCTCTAAAATGGTTGAGTTGTTTTCACGTATAAAAATGCCACATATGCCATGAAAAATAATTTTAATGTTGTTACAGTTTTTATTTTTAATAAGTATTTATGTTTCTGTGTTGGCTACATGTACCATGTAAGGCAGAGATATAACGAAGTAATTAAATTATACAGCTTGAAGCTATAGCTAAAGCTATAGGCTTATCTTCTCACTGTTAAGCTATTCTCAATAGGTAGTCTCTCTAATCCCCACTTTTTAGAATTGTTTTTTACTCATTCTATAGCCTGTGATCCTGTGTTGCCTTGATTGATAGATATGAGTGTAAAATGAGATAAAACAATACATATGTAAAGATCTCAATAATTCTACTGGGGGAAAATGTATAAGAGACAGAGTCATGGACTGTTTCTGCTTCTCCTGGATGCTTGTCTTTTGATCTGTGGTGATATAGTTTGCATATAAAATATCCTCCATATAGTTTTGCTTCAATACGTCATCTCTAGCTTGTTGCACTATTTTGAGAGTTAGGAAAACCTTTGGATGTGCATGAATTACTTTTCTCAGTGCTGTGACAAAACACCTGACAAGCACACCTTAAGGATGAATATTTGCCTCATGGTTTAGGAAGTGATCTAGGCCACGGTGGCGGGAAAGGCATGTGGGAGTGTGAGGCAGCTTCTAGCATTGCGTTTAGAATCAGGAAGCAGAGATGAATGCCAGTGCTCCACACATTTTTTTTTTCACTTTTTGCTGTCAGGTTACACAGCCCATGGAGTGGTGCTCCCCACCTTCAGATTTAATATTCCTGCCTGTGTTAACCCCTCAACAAAATCCCTCACAGGGCTGGGGAGATTTCTTATCAGTTAAAGCACTTCCATGCAAAGCCTAAGAACCTTGGTTCAGTTCCCCAGTATCCATGTAAAGCCAGATGCACACAGTGGCACACATTTCTGGAATTTCTTGCAGTAGTTAGAGACCCTGGTGCACCCATTCTTTCTTTAAAAAATCCCTGCCAGACACACAAAGATATTTGTTGCCTGGGTAACTCTAAATCTCACCAAGTATATAGTCACAATTAACTGCCACAGGATTTGAGATCTAAGCCAAGGAAATATGACATGGGGGCTCACTATTGAAGATTATACATGACTCCTGTACTCCTTCCTCTATCTTTCATTTTTGCCACAGGGTAAACTGATTTGCCCCACCATATGCTCCTATGCCACGATTTCCTTCCCAAGATCACAGGATCAAGTAACTATGGTTGAACCCTCAGAATCCATGAACCAGAATAAATCCTTCTTTCCTTTAATTTGTTTCTGTCAGGTATTCTGGTCATAGCTTCACAAAAGTAACCAACACAGGTGGGAATGAAATTGTGAGTAGAAAGAAATATAATGGGAAATTGTAAGAGGATCATTTGAAAGAAAATAATTAGACAATCAGAAAAGTCATTAGAAAGGAAAAAAATAAAAAAATATATAAATTTTGTAATCTTTACATACCATATTCCATTCATGAACAAAGTGTGCTGTAGGAGACACAAAGCTCTGGTATGTTACTGTAACAATAAAGAAAGAAATGAAGGCCATTCCTTTAAGTGTATCTTATCTGGCTTGTTTCCAGAATATGGGAAAATGTCTCCTTTGGATAAATCAAGTCTTTCCTTCTGTTTCTGGACATGCTCTTTTTATATTTCCTTGAAATTCAGCAATCATCAGTCGAATTTCCATAATATAAAATGCTGTCTTATGACCCATAAACCCACGTGTAGAGGCATTCATTTAATAGACTCATGCCAAGGTATAACCATGACCTACAATCTACATTTATATGATGACAAGACACAATTGTCAATAAAATTACATGTCAATATCTCTCTCCTGCTATGATGGTATGTCTTGTTTGATTATTTCATTACACCAGAAGTAACTGGCTGGTAGAACTATATTATTTATGTAAGTAGCACAAAACATTGAAATAGATCTTACAATCCCACAATTGTATACATACTCAAAGGCGATGAAACTGTATGTTGAAGAGATAATTGTATTCTCACATTTACTGCAGCACTGTTCACATTAGCCAATATGGCATCAACTTAGTTGTGGATCAGTGATGAATGGATTTAAAAATAATGTGGGATATACATGATGAGATGCTATTTGGCCACAGAAAAAGAAATTAGGCCAGGCTGGCCTCGAACTCCTGATCCTCCTGCCTCCGCCTCTTCAGCAATACCCTATCGGCGTGCGCCACCACAACCGGCGATTTTTAGAGCACCTTGACTTTAGAAAGCTCTAGATACTTATTTTCAGGGAAGTATTTAAGGGGCATCTGCCACTGTTCTATTTAAAACAATGATGTCCATGGGTAGGGTTACTGCAAGCAATCATGAGAGAAGAAACACTTCTATCTGTCATTCGAATTAGGAATTTCATAACCAGTTTTCCGCATCTGTCTGAAGGAGCCATGAGAGGAAGCTACAGACAAAACTCCAAGGGAGGCACAAGGTGACTTCTAATGTCCTCTGTCTCCTGCCTCATCTTGCGCAGCTTTCCTCAACTTGTTACTGAAAGTCACGTTTTCATCAAACTGCTTCACAGTAAGTTGGAAGAAGAAATGGTGGCATAAAATATTTCATTACAAAAATAACATCTATCAAAATGTAAGCTCCCAGAGAGCAGAAAGCATGCACTTTATTTAGACTATTTGGTACTTAGTACATATGTTATGTGTAAATACCAATGATGCTGAGAATGATGATATATCTAGCAAAAAAGTCACTGATCTATATTACAGCATGTACCATTCTGATGTAGGTGAGAAACTCACAGGTATGCAATTGTCTTTGGTGGCTGTCAGCTAGCATACATTTCAGTGGGAAATTAAAAATATAATAATAATAAATGATTATGTCCATCTTCCCACAATGGTAGGAGAGAGGAAGTAATGTTTTACCTTCATACCACAACTTGACAAAAAAAGAAAGTAGCTGGGTGTGGTGGCATACACGTTTAATCTCAGCCTCAAAAGGCAGAGATAGGAGGATTGCTATGATTTCAAGGCCATTCTGAGACTATGGAGTGAGTTCGAGTTCAGCCTGGCCTAGATTGAAACCCTACCTCAAATAAAAATAAAATAAAATAAAATAAAAAATAAAAATAAAAAACACTAAAAAAAAAATGAATGTAAAAGTCAGTGCTCGCATATTCTTGAAGCATAATGATTCTTTCTACCTCTGATGAGTCTACAAAGAAAGGGACTTCTCTTCAAAAGAAAAAAAAAATAAGCTATTATATGGAACTATGGGGGTCCTCTAAAACTCAATCGCTTACTTAGAACTTCAACCAGAGGTGGAGAAAAGGTGCCAGGCATGGGGCAAAATCAGGTGTTCTCTCTGTGAAACCTAATGCAGGATGGTTCACAGCTTTCCAAAACAGATTTCACAGCTATGGGAGGCCTGAGTTCATAAACGCCCAAAAAAAGTGTCCCACTTCATTGGAAACATTCTGTGATTTGGGAATAGAGATAGAATCTTCCCCAACCCCAAATGACTCTGGATAGCAAACAAATATGAAACCCTAGAAGAAACTTAATGGGTTTTGCAACTCCCAGAACTACATGACACTGGTATTAGACCCAGCTCAAGTAATTTCAATTGTCTATCTCTCAGTTACTTAAATTGTAAATTAGATGGTTGAGACCAATCACTCTCCTGTGATTAAGGCAATACAATGTGAGTAAATGCTTGGGATTCTTTAATATATTTGCATTCTTTTATCTCATGTCAATGTGATAAGTAAGGTTATGAATAAATTGAAAGGATTTGGGCTATTAAGTCAGGTGTGGTGGCACATGTCTTTAATCCCAGCACTTGGGAGGCAGAGATAGGAGAATCTCTGTGAGTTCGAGGCTGCCCTGAGACTACATAGTGAATTCCAGGTCAGCCTGGGCTAGAGTGCGACCCTACCTCAAAAAAAAAAAAAAAATTAAGAATTTAGGCTGATGATACCGTGACAAAAAAAAAAAAAAAAGATGAGAATATTTCCAAATCCAGTCATATACATGGGAAGAACACTGATGTATCTGCTCCCCGGGAGAACCAAAATGACAAGAAAGAAATGTGCAAATTGAGAAAAAAAGCAAAAATAAGCCATAGCTCAAAATCCCTATGGAAACTGTGGCAAAGCAGTAAGTGTGTATGCCAAAAACATAAGGCTGTGAGAAAGAAACTCTGTGAGCATATGTTTTGCTAGAAGTTAAATGAGTTTTAAAGGCACTAGGTACTGTGTGTTCCACGGCACTACAACACTTTGCAAACAACTGTTCTAGCAGCATTAGTATTTTATGGTAGGGCTTTCATTGTGATCCCGTTTCCCTGAGCAACACACAGTCCGAAGACCTGGAGGATAACGAATGGCATGTGGTCCATCCTACGTGATACTTACCATCCAAACCACCAGGCTAAGACATTTTACCCCTTCCCATTTGATGACTGTAGAGACACTCATGATTGTCACATGTGTTGAAAGTGTGAGGAAGTGTCTTACCTTACATGAAAGGCATTATTCAAAATAAAGAAATGAAATCTTACCTAAAATTCAAACCTCACATTTGTAATAGAGACAGGAAAATTCAGTAGCAAGTATTCAAAATAAGAAAATAAGTTTAAACTATATTCCTCCCCTGAAGACGGAAACCTCAGGAGGTCATTTCACATTCATGAAACTTCCATCTCCTAGTGGACAGCCTATGACTATAGTCTCCTCCACAGGTCAGCAAGAGCCACTCGCTACAAGCCAGCTGTACCTTGATGTGCCACAGTCAATTTGCCTTTAAATGACTTTAAAATGAGAAGAAATAGTTTAGCCCCCAAATACATTAGTGTTAACAGAATAGATGAAAGACTTGAACTAACCAATTTCACTTCTTATGAAATAGGAAAAAAAAAAGGTAAACATACCAGCAAAAGACTGAGTAGACACAGACATTAGACGGAAAGTTTGTTTTAATTCTCAAGCCATAATATCTGAAAGGAGAGATGGCTAAGCTTCTAAGGTGTTTGTCTGCAAAGCCAAAGGACCCTGGTTCAGTTTCCCAGGACTTACGTGAGCCAGATGCCCAAGTGGCAAATATGTCTGGAGTTTGTTTGCAATGGCTAGAGTCCCTGGCATGCCGATATTCACTCTCTCTCTTTCTCTGTCTCTCTCAAATAAATAAATAAAGTTTTAAAATAATTAAGTGATACAAAGAATGACCAGCTATTGTCTATGTGGGCACGGGTTGGATACATTTGCATGTAGTTACCCCTGGGGATGCAGAGAAATGAGTTACACTGACTGTGACAATCACATGTTCTAGATGAGAAATGCATTTGTTTTTCTAATGTTAATCATAATGGAAAGTCTGCTGCTTGTAGTGCCTAATGTCAAAAGTAAGCATTTGCTTTGTTCGTTTTCTTCTGATGCCTGAATTCAGTTGCTTGTTGCTTCTGTTTCCCTTTTCTTCTGAGAGTTCAGTGACATATTCTCGTGTGAGCTTAGCACCATCTCACACCTCAGGGATGACGTTTCTTTATAAATTGTTTTTGCTTGAAAAATCTGTATGAATTTGCCTTTGAGTTCCTGAACCCTCCCAAGTATAGTGCTCAAGTTGCTGTTAAAGTCATCAGATTTTTTTTTCAGAATCCAGAAATTTTCACTTGATACCTTCTTATATAGTTATTATATGGTATAATTATAATACCACATATTAAATATTCTGAAAGTTTGGACCTGGGAAGATGGTTCAGCAGTTAAATGTACTTGCTATCAAAGTCAGCCAGCCTGGATTCAATTCCCCAGCAATCCACGGTAAAGCCAGATACAAGAAGTGGTGCATGGATCTGAAACTCACTGTGCAGTGGCAACAGGCCTTGGCAAGGTCCTTGACAATTTTTTCTTCCTTTCTCCCAAATTTTATATATATATAGATAGATAGATGTTAAAGTTTTATGAACTATACTATGCACCATAGAAAAGCATTTGTCATATCAACCCAATATTTGTCTATTTTCTGTCACCACAGATTGGCTTTCATAGTCACAGATAATATGCAAATAGGATCATATAATGCTTAAAGATTTTCATAGTTATCAGATGGATTAATCTTTGCCAAGATATCTTTTCTTTTCTACATAGATGTACCAGAATTTATTTCCATTCATCTGATGTTCCGTATTTAGGGTGTTGCCAGCTTAGGACAATGAGAAATGAATGCTTGGTGGGTAGGGGGGGATATTTTTATCAGTAGTGTAGCAAGTGGTATGTTGCATATGTCTGGTAAACAGTCCCGACCTGTGCTCACTTAAGAAACCCTAATGAAACTAGTGTGATGTGCGCGCGCGCACACACACACACACACACACACACACTTGCGCACATGAAGAAAAAACACATCAAAGTAGAAGAGAGGGGACTTGATTTAAAGAAGAAAGGTTTCAATGCAAGAGAGATAGGGAAGGGGTAGGGAAAGATCAATGCAAGATACATATATAAAACTGGTCCATCTTATAGAGAAAAACAAAATGAAGTTTGTATAATTGTATTGCGTCCACCTTGTTAATTTTTTTTTTTGGGGGGGAGGAATAAACATGGAAGATTCCCAATATATACATATTTAATTATGTAAGAAAAATAACAAGTATTTTCCAATGATTTTGTACCAATTATATCCTTACAATCATTATCTGGGAGTTCAACTTTGTGTCAATCCTTGAAGAAAAAAAATCATACCTTGCCTCTAGGTTGCTATGTAAGTTATCTCATTGAGTAATTTATAATTTCTTCCCTAGTAGTCTCACCATGTGTTTTTAAATATATTGCTCATTTTTATATTTATTTTCTTCAGTATTTCTTCTATTTTCCAATATTATGGTTTCAAGTCTAATTGAACTACAAGAAATACTTTTATATTATTAATTATTCTAAGTATACATTTTTATATATGCCATATAAGTACTTTCTTCACTCTTTCCCTTGTCTTGGAAGCTTCATAATATTATCATTCAAATATGAAAATATTCTGTTTTTATGAAATCAAATGTATATGCTTTCTCAATTTATATGAAAATATATACATAGAAATAACTTGGAAGATTTTATATTTATATTACTTTATTATTTTTGTTGAATATGCAAAAGCATTGCCTACCTTATATTGCCAAGACTTTCATTCTAAACTTTTCAAGGTTTTATGAATCATTTAGACCATTATTTGTGTTGTGCTATTATTTATGTATTCTAGAAGGAAATACAATCTTTATAAATTTTATGGAATAAAACAAAAAGTAAGAAGCAACATAAACTCGAAAAGTAAGGGTTGCTTAAATATATTAGAAGTTTGTTCATGTGATAAAATTATTTAAGTATTAGGACCACTTAATACAGATATATTTAATGCTGCAGATGAGTATTAAAAACATATTGACCATTCTCTGTGGACCTTCTCCACAAAGCAGCTCATTGTTATTGTTTTCTTCTGTTTTTTTAAAAATATTGTATTTGTTTACTTGAGAGAGAAAGAGAGAGAGAACGAGAGAGAGAGAGAGAGAGAGAGACAAAGAGCAAGCGTCCCACCACCACAAACTCCAGATGCATTGCACCACTCTGCGTATCTGGCTTTACATGGGTACTGGCAAATCAAACCCACGCTTCCAGGCTTTGCTTCCAATTGCCTTTATCCGCTGAGCCATCTCTTTAGCTCCCCAACCCCCCTGTCTTATGCTTTTAGCTGGTATCTTATGCCAATTTCTTTTTTTTTTTTTTTTTCCTAGAGAATACATGTCCACTTGAAATCTCTGGTTTCCTACTTACACAACTGAGCCCTGGGCACTGTATGCTCCTCCAGAGATGCCCATGGAAAATGTTCTCACAGTTTGTTTTCCAAAATTGTCAGAGAAGTGAGACCTGTGAGTGTCTACCCAGACATTTCTACTCAGACATTTCTACTCTACCTTGTGGTTCCCTGTTGCTGCATGAGATTTTCTGTAAAGGTTCTGTGCTCCCTGTGCTTCCACAAAGAGGAAAGAAAACCAACGTGTCACGCACTGGAATTACTAGCATTGCTTTTGGTTTAATAAAGACATATAATGAAAGAAATTACAAACATCAAATATATGCCAATGCATTCAGAAATCCTTCCTAGGTAGCAATTCTTTTAGAAAATACATTATGTGTGTTTTCTGACATCATGAAATTTAAAAAATAAAATGTAAATAGTTTTTTTTTTATACTTTTGCCTGGGGGAAACACTATTCTTAGATCTTTCCCCTTCAGAAGTGATGTTCTAGTCTTGTCAGAGATTTTTTTTTTTTATTCCACGAAAATGTAAAGAACTCTGCCAGAGCTGTCTCGGAAGCTCTGTAATTGTTTTAGAATTGATTGCTGTGTGAAATGGTCTTATATGTTCTGACAGAGTGTTAACAAAATAAAAGGAATTTCTAGTAGCAAAAGAGTTACAATTTTTCATTGTTTGTAATAAGTTTTCCCCCGTATTCATTGCTGTCTCTTTGCAGATAAAATGGAATTTTATAAGCTCTTGTTTTTAAACATCATTTTCTGGAAATTTTTTTCCATCAGAATGCCTTGTTCAAGGCTAAATACAGCTCAGAGAAAAACACATCTAAAAAAGTCTTTAAAAGATTTATTGTGTTGTGCTTAATGGGAGATATTGTTACTGTAAAATGACATTGTAAGTTGTAACCTTGAATGTGTGTACTAGGATACTTGAAAGTAGATGTAATAGCCTCATTTTCCAAAATAGAAGAGCTGATTTTACTCTGGTTTCTATGCAAAATTTTCTCAGCATTTTTCTTAGGAATGAACCTGTTTCAACATCACCAAAACATTTTGAATTCATTACTCATTCTAATAAGAACTCTATCATTTGAAATATTCGTCCTTTAGTACTAGAAATGGGTTTACTATGTTTTTTATAATTTATTTATTTCTATTTATTCATTTATTTATTTCAGGGAGACAGATAGAAAGAGAGGCAAATAGAGAGAATGGGTGTGCCCGGGCCTCCAGCTGCTGCAAACAAACTTCAGATGGATGAACCATCTTGTGCATCTGGCTTTCGTGTTTCTGGGGGATTTGAACCTAGGTCCTTTGGCTTCACAGTCAAGTGCCTTAACCATTAAGTTTTCTCGCCAGCCTATGTTTACTATTTCTAAATGCACTATGTCCTTTTCACCATCCCAGGCACATAGCCTCTGTAGCCTCTGTCTTCTTCCTCAGATTTGGTAATATTTTAACTACTAAAGTTCCTGTTTAGATTTTTTTTTTTTTGCTTGTTAAAAAAAAACTGTAAATAGTTATATTTACAGGGAGAGAGAGAAAGAACGGACATGAAAAGGCCTCCTGCCACTGCAAATGAAACTGCAGACACCAGCACCGCCTTGTGTGTCTGGCTTTATGTGGGTGCTGGGAATCAAACCCAAGTCTTTAGGCTTTCCAAGTAAGTGCTTTTAACCACTGAGAAATTTGTCCAGCCCAAGGAAACTTGTACAGATACACAGATGTATGAAGCAGAAAACAACTGCAACCATCTTCTTTCTAATACAAAACAATGGTATTTGCTTATTTGATGTCATTGTGTCCTTATAACCAATGACATAGGAGGGCCTTTTGGAATGGAACCAATATCTGGATGTAGACATTCTGTACACAGCTACTTTGCCATTGGGGAAAAAGAAACAGTGAAGACATGAATTCTGGTGTGTCAGTCAAAATTTGTAAATATTTAGTAATCAATGAAGTAAAATCTAGCCCCGGACAGGACTAGACAACAAATTATCTCAGGTCCCTACTTTATATAAGCTGCCTGGGTAACTTGACTTACAGGACGCATCCCTCAGTGCTCTGGTTACCAGTCTACAAAGGCTATCTGAGGGTCGCTCATCAATCATTGAGGTGCCAACCATTGTGAGAGACACTGATGCATCACAAAGCAATATGACTATCACAGAATGTATCATAGATATAAGTGGGGGAAACAACTGTAAATTATCATTCTTAGTGAGCAATAATCAACATAATGACTACTCATGATCACATAGCTGATACTGATAGTCTAAGAGAAATGACGTTGCCTAATTATTCTACCTTGAGTTACTTTTAGCATCTTGAAACTTTTCAGAAGACAGCTCAAATAAACCTCTGAGGCAAGTGTGGTTAGAGCATTCTCCTCACACAGTGACTGTGCACAGGTAGTCATAGTCACATAGGGATTTCAACTCAGCAGCTGCCCCATTAACTTCCACTGAGTACATATATAAATCTATAGTTACATTTTGAGGTTGGCTCTAACAACACAAGCCGTGTAAAGGGGTTGAAGGAATAGGGTGCTCTGTGTGCATATATGGATTAGTTAGCCAGCAGAAGGCCCTCTGACATCTGGAGGATAAAGAATTCAGAGGAGGAACAGAGGAATGGCTGCTTAAGGCAAAAATAACAGCAGCAGAAAAGATTCAGAGCGGAGAATCTAGCCTGTGAGAGTAATTGAAATGAGACAAGATCTGGTTTGAGCAAGTATACAATTTTTAGAATGAGTCCAAAATGGACAAGCAGGCCCTGGACTGATTTTATTTGCAATAACTGAATCCCATGCTGAGTCTTCTGGGAACTCATTAAATATGCCACCTTGACAGAAGTGCATTACACATGCAAATCACGTAGAAGTGAAAGAAAATTTGACTCTAGTTCACACCAGAAGTACAACATCGCTAAGGTTGTTTCAAGTTCTCACATCCTTATGAGGATGAAATATTTTCATAACTTACTGTCTATGTAAAAGCTTATGTATATACATATATATTATACCACAAGAAAGTATCACCACACCTCACATCCAATTACGACTAATGCCCATGTTCACAGGACAGACGATTCCAGAAGCTATTACTAATTGTATTATACTCCTCTGAATTGTCTGCTTCAGATCCTAAGGCAAGATATCTCACAGTCCGTGCCTTAGATCATGAAGAATTATTTTCTCCATGTTTTGGTGTTTAGAGGTCAGTTTATCTGGATCCTGGTGAGGTTTCTTATCAGGTTCAGGGACGGTGGCCTTGTCATGTTTTCACAGAGCTTTGACTCTATGCACACTCGCACTGCCTCTTCCTTGTCTTAGAAGGATAGCCAATCTTACTGGATGTGTGGATTTGGGCCGGTCCGTTAACTTCATTTACCTTTAGTACCTAAGTAAGATTTATCTCCAAAGTAAATGTGGTCTATATATAAATTGGAAAGAGCAACAAACCAACCCACAATACATGAGGGGAAAATTATATAAAATTTAAATATTGTATGTTGGGTGATGTCAGCAGGTCATCTCTGAGGTTGGAGTGAAGGAGCATTTGGTATTTGAGATCAGTAGAGAATGGGCTGGATCAGCCTGTGTGCTCTGTAGCTTAATAAAGCTTTATCTGGGGCAGGAGAGATGGCTTAGTGGTTAAGGCACTTTACTGAGAAGCCTAAGGACCCAGGTCTGACTCCCAGGTGAGACAAAGGGACACATGTGCATGGAGGGACATGCGCACAAGGTGGCACACACATCTGGAGTTCGATTACACTTGCTGAAAGGCCTGGTGCACCAATTCTTTCTCTACCTCCCTTGTTCTCGATCTCATTCTCACTCTGTCTCATTAAAAAAAAAAAAAATGCCAGTCCATTGGGCTTACCTCAAAAAAAAAAAGCTTTATCTGTCTTGAATCATATTCATAAAAAGAAAAGAAAGACATGTTTTAAGTAGCAAAAAAAAATCACAAAGTGTTTTTTTGCCACATTAATGGGCACATTAAAGGACACTATATTGCATTTACTGTTATTTTATTGGTAAAAGAATATTACTAAGGTATTAAAGAATTCAACATATTCTAACTGGTAAAGTAGAGAAGCATTTCACTGATCTGCTACAGCTGTCATGTTAAAATGCTGTGGCTGCCATATTAAAATATTAAAAAGCATGTATTATACAACAGAAATACATTTTCTCATATTTTGATGTCCAGAAGTCTAGGTCAAGATGCTATTGGGGTTGATTTTTTCAGTGAGGGTTTTCTTCTTGTCTTGAAGATAGCATTTTTTCATGGGTCTTTCTGTATACATGCAGAGAGATAGAGAGAGCCCTCTGATATCTCTTTCCTGCCTTATGAGGTCATCAGAATTGTTTTCAAAAGTAACATTCAGCATGCGTATGATACGTGCAACACCAACACTTCATAGAATGTTCACAGGGCCCATGATAGAGTCCACGAGATGATGACTCCCATCATGACCTGGATAAATTAAAACCAGAGAAAGCAGTATCCAGTGCCAGTCACGCTGGTATTGGGATGAGCTGGACTGTATGGGATTGCACTCATGCAGTAAGAGAGTTTACTTGAAGGAAAGGTTCAGTGTTGCCTGACAATTGTGGTCTAGAGGTATTCATATATGCAGTGAATAACATCAGCCAAATTTTAGCAATCAGTGGAATAAGGATTGTAGTAACTACATCAACAGTACATATATGTAAGCAGCATTTTCAATTGAAGAATATATATATATATATATATATATATTCCTATGTGTGTGTCCAGAATAAGCGTAGATGAATAACTGTATCAGAACATAACAATTTATGTTTATATGATAATAAAGCCATAGGCACAGGCTGAAATGATACTCACTAAGTTTTTACAGCTAATTGTTCTTTTATACAATGATGTGATTTTCTTGAGACAGAGCAATGAAGATCCATTGATTGTAGACTTTTGAATTTATAAAAATTATAAATAATTAATATATCATCCATTAACTTATAAATATTTTTGATAAGTATGGTTATCATATATGACTGAAAAATGATAAATTTTCAGCATGTGTTTATTAGAAAATTTAAAAATACATGATATATATTTTTTTATTAATTAGTTGTGTACTCAGTGAATACAGTCAAGTTGGTACCATTGTTAGGCTCATCCTTGTCCTACCCCCTCCCCCTGGCCCTTCCTTGTTGAGATATATGGGTCATACATTGTGGAGTTAGCCCACAGTTATGGGTAGGAGATGTTATCATATCATCCTTTGTTGTTATGAGGTCTTCCACTACATTGAGTACTGCTTGGGGACTGGAAAATTTATGACACAATTTGGTATCCCCAGAGAGTACATCTTAAGTGCTTTAGCCTCAGTTTGACAAGTCCAACAAATAGAAAACCAAAAATCTCATTCCTGAAATTCATTCTTTATTAAAACATGGATGCGGGCTGGAGACATGGCTTAGCGGTTAAGGCATTTGCCTGCAAAGCCAAAGGATCCCAGTTTGACTCTCCAGGACCCACTTAAGCCAGATGCACAAGGGGGCGCATGCATCTGGAGTTCATTTGCAGTGGCTGAAGGCCCTGGCATGCCCATTCTCTCTGTCTGCCTCTTTCTCTCTCTCAAATAAATAAATAAAATATATTAAAAAGCATGGATTCATTAATTAATTTGTCTTATGGTTACTACGTACCCTCTAAAAAGAATAATAGCTAATAATTTAGAACATTTGTGTAACCTATATTTCTCCATATGAAAGCCTCTTCCAGAGTCATTTATGCTTTTTGACTGTGATAGACCCAAATGAATGTTTTCTAATGCCTTGATATCCTCCACATAATGTCTCCCCTAAAAATCAACTTATAATGTTTCTTTTGTGACAATTGTTTTCATAAACATGTTAGCAAATTGCACAATGTTAAAATCATATCACAAAACATGATGAGTGCCTGTTATTTGGTCCCTGTAATAAGGTATGATGAAGTAATTGTTCTCTTCCCTCATGGCTTGTGATATTCATAAATAGGAAAATTACTATTGCAATACACAAACTCCTTTTGCTAGTGCTATTTATAATATGATAATGAAGTTATTATGGAAAATGCTAGATAAAAGAAGACAATTTAAAAATTACATCTTCAATTGTAAGTAAACATTTAACAAAGTGATCTTAATGATTTCATTGGGAATATGTATAATTTTGAATGACTAAAGTTATAACAAACCTGCCACTCATTAAGTTCAGAAGCTAATCTCAAAGAAAAAAGAGCTAATTTAAAGACAATAAATAATACATATAAATTAAGAGATTTAAATAAGCTAAAATGCATCTAAGCCTACTAAACATTTACAAGTTATAAAATTTTAAAAAATTCTGATAGTAATTATTAAACAACTCAGGGAAATATAGGCTAAATCTATGAAGTTTTCTATAGACTTAGTAACAGTATATCAATGCAGTTACTTTGTAGAGACTTGTATCCAAACTCACAAATTCACTTTCTAATCAAAGAAATTAACTGCTAAGATGAAATAAAATGACCTAAATTACATAAGTCACAAAGAGGAAAGAATCAGAGAAGTTAATCATTGCATAAGTGCAAAGACAAATGTAATAATTTGATTTGGGCCAGGTTAGAGGCTTAGGTATTTTCTGGGAATTAATATCTCAGACCTACTGGTTCTGAGGAGGGGAAATAATGCTTTTGCACAGTTTTTCCTCATGTATCCATAATTTTCTACAACCATTTTCCGAAAATAATTCAACCCGTCACCTTGTTACTTTTGTTGTGAAATTTCTGTCAAGATCAAGCCCCTAACATAGGAAGGCAAGTCTCCCATATGAATTAAATTAATTCAGCAAAAGACATTTTTACAACAATATCCAATCTAAATAATATTATATCCTCAGACTGTATGGTTTTATGAGAAGTAGGAGATTAACTTGCACAGTTACAATTGATTTCTAATTAAAATAAAGATATTAATCTCATATTGGTTATGCATCCAATAAATGGTTCTATATACAGAACCATCTATCCTAATGAAAGTAGGCAAATGGGGAATAAGTTTATTTTCCCATTTACATATTATGTATACACATACATAAAACGTGTGTGTGTAAAACGTTTGCACTTTTAAAAACATTTAGACGGAATTATGAATATAGAAAATGTTAGCTAAGAGAATCACCAAGTCATTTCCAAGCAAGCAGAGGTTTTAATGCCATTCTCTCTGCAGGTCTCAAAACAAGAAATGTGCATCAGCACTTGAATTTGTGCTTTCGATCAACTTTTACTTCTGTATCTCTGTTTTGACTATTTTTCACTTCTACAAGGAAAAAAAACCTGAAATTGGCTCATTATTTATGATTTCTACTTCCCACAAAGCAAACAAACAAACAAAGAAAATCCATTTGTGTGCATATTCTATTGAGTAAAATAGCCTTGAATCACTTCATGGATTTCTGGAAAGCTGAAATTTTAATTTTTATCCAAGAATGTGATACATCTTTTCATTACTTTGCTCTTCTTTTCTGTACTTTAATTATGCTTTATAATTTTTAAAATAAAAGTTTTGTGTAGTAATAGATATACTGGTTGCTGACTTATTTGTCCTTTGTATTTTTAAGGAATTATAAATTATATTTTTTTTTTTTACTCATCCATTTTCTAAAACTGCATTCTAGGTTTATAGGTTTTTGTAGGTTTTCCTTGCATTGCAGGTTTTTGCCAAAAAATCTGTACAAATATATGTTCTAACTTACACAAATCTTCTGAAAACCTTAAGAGCTACTCTCTCTCTCTCTCTCTCTCTCTCTGTGTGTGTGTGTGTGTGTGTGTGTGTGTGTGTAAGTAATATTATGTGGTGTGTAGTGTATGTGCAACACGTGTGTGTTTTGTGTGTGTGTGTGTGTGTGTGTGTGTGTGTGCAGATGAGTATGCCACATTCATGAGAATGCAAAAGCCGGAGGAGGGCCTCCGCTGTACTTCTCTTATTGTTTATCAGCAGACTGTTCTCACTGACCTGGACTATTTCCTTCCCTCTTGAGCTGTTGTCGATGAGTAAATCCCAGAGATTCTCTCTTCCTTCCCCTGAGGACTAGTGCGATAGACGTGCTCAGAAAGGCCTGTTGTTTTTGTTTAATGTGCATCCCAGGGAGCTAAACTTGGTGGTCTATCGCTCAAGCAGCCCTCGTGTTTAAGTGGCCAGCTTCTTAAAACCACTGAGCCATCTCCCAGTCCCAACAGTGATAATTCTAAAAAATATTTTACTTTACTTATTTGAGAAAGAGGGAGAGAGAGAGAGAGAGAGAATGGGCATGCAAGGGCCTCAAGCCACTGCAAACAAACTCCAGACATATGTGCCATCTTGTGCATCTGGCTTATGTGGGTCCTGGGGAATTGATCCTGGGTCCTCAGGCTAAGCAGGTAAGCACCTTAACTGCTAATCCAACTCGCCAGTCCAACAGCTATACTATTTAATAGTGGGGTCTCTATTTTCCTTTTTGAAATCTGAGGGTGTCTTCCCAAATGTTTTGGACAACAGAATTCCAACGTAAAAATTTGATGGTATCCAACAATAATTTATAAAATGGCATTCGGCTTCCACCAAACTATTTTTATCTTATAATCCTTGTGTTTGTACCCAGACACAGCGATTGATCTGGATGAACCTTAATGTGGCCATCCTGAGTCATGACTACCACGGTGTCCGTTGTACTGCCATGATGGGTCTTTTCTGTCAGGAATGTGCCTGGTACCTCTGGTATCTGCTCAAGATAAAGGGGATAGATGATGACTAGACGAAGTCACTTTTGACTTTTCTCCTGATGACTTTATGAGCATCCTAACTCTGACTCACATGATGGGAACCCTCTGGTCATGGCTGCCAGGAACATGCTTTTACATGTAAATTTTTTCCTACTCTGTACCCTGTGTAATCCTCCTCACTCCTCTGTCTCTGTCTTCTTCAGTCTCCTGACATCTGTTTTGCCCATTCTCAAACACTAGTGTTAGGTTGCTCCAGAGTACCTGGCCATCATGTTTGACAGCACAACATTGACATGGGCCCAGCCATACCAGCAGCTCCAGATAGCTCCACGAGATGCAAGCACCATCACCTGCCAGACATCGCAGCACATGAACCTCGCCATGATTTCAGATATTCTCTGAAGTGTTTCAGCATGGCCCCTAGACATCTGCACCAGAGAAAAGACACACACTGTGCTGTATGTAAAGCCCCCAGCTACACAAATGTGAACTATAATTAAGAATTTTAGTCTTTTCCAACAACCGTTTTTTCCATCATCTTGTTAGAAACCCAATATGAGTTGTTTCCTGTGTCATTTGTAAAGCCTACTACTAGTATTTATTGAAAGTGTTCAAGGCAAAGATTCCTAAAGATTTCATATAAGAATGATATTATTTTTCCAGTGTATGTAATATTTATTTGTAGTTATCTCTTGATGCAATATAAGTTTTCAAAGACAATAATGGATGTAGTAATAAGAGTTCATGCCATTTCCTGGTTTATTGTTTTTGAAAGGAAATGTCCAATAATAGGTATAATGATACCTGTTTCATTGTATGCCCTTAACCCAGTTGAGGATATTTCCTAATCTTACTTGTCAATCATATGTTTAATATGAAAAAGTGATGAGGGCTGGACAGATGGCTTGGTGGTTAAGGCATTTGCCTGCAAAACCTAACGACCAAAGTTCAATTCCCCAGTACCTACATAAAGCCAGATGTTCAAAAGGGACAAATGCATCTGGAGTTTGTTTGAAGTGGCTAGAGGCCCTGATGTGTTCTCTCTCTTTTTCTCTTCAGCTTGCAAGTAAATAAGTAAATAAATTTTTAAAAAGAAGAAAAGGTGATGAATTTTGTCTAATATTTGTCTCCACCTACTGAGAGGAGTAAATTCAAATTTATTCTGTAGTCTGAGTACTTTGTAAATATGAATTACATTGATTTCTTTTAGAAAGCTAAACCAGTGTCAATTTCTTGATTAAATTCTTCATTAAATTATACCATTTCATATATTATTGGATATAACAGTTTGTTTGCATATTGTTTCAATTATCTGTAGCTTCTCTATAATGCATATTTTCCTTGTTGGTGTATTATTTGACTCCTAAAATTAAGTGAAAATATTATATCTTACCTATTTTCTGAATTTGTTAATATCTTGAATTTTTGATAAAATTTTCCAGTGAATAAATGTGGACTATAGATTTTCTTTCTTTGTGGAAAGGGGTTAAATTCAATAACCCCCATAGCTTTATCACTTGGTTCAAACCACCACACCTTTCCCACAATGAAACTATGTACTAAAATAAATCCTTTTCCCTCTTATTTTTTACCAGTGATATGACAAGTATCTCACTGAGGATTGTTCAATTTTCATTTGTGTCAGATTTGCTAATTTGTGTGTTTCAATGCATTTATCCATTTAATCGATGCTATTGTAAGTATAATTTACAGTGAGCATAATATTCTTGTAAGGTTATTTTCTATGTATAGAATTATTTTTACGAGATTTAAAGATGTTCTGACACTTTCCTGGCATAACTGGATGCACTGCACTCAGGTCAATAAAGGCAGCATTCACTCTAATTTGCAGCGTCAGAAGGGCAATGTCTATTCAGAGGCACAGAAGCCTGAACTTGAGGTCCACGTAAGGACAAGCTGGAGCCGTAGAAGAAAGCTTATGGTTGGCAACTGCCACATAAGTAGCTAGGAATCCACCCTACCCCAGAATAGGTTAATTTGAATTAGTTTGTGAGGCCAAGACCGTAGATACTTTTGCTAGTTGTCCAGTGCTTGACTATTGAGATTGGGTACCTGACACAGTGGTGTTGGGGTTGTATGGTTATGTGTTTCAAGAGAGGCACCCTGATAGAAGTGGTTTGGCTGTGAACACAGGGTCATAATCAGCTTCAAGTAGCTGGGATGCACTTCCAAACCAGGCATAGTTGTGGAAAGAATGAAATTTATTTCAAGCTTACAGATCCAGGGCAAGTTCCACAATGGCAGAAGAAGCTGGCCCCCTTTACACAGATCCACGCAGAGAGAAATACCCCCAGCAAGCACTCTTTATATCTTAGTAACCCCAGGCAGAGCACAAGCACTCTTTATATCTTTAGTCTGGAATTCCAGATCCACCTTCAAACCCACCTTAAGGTTGGACCCTAGGATCCACCCACAGTGACACCAAGTTACAAGCTTGAATAAAACTCCCTAATCTATTGGAGGAAAAACATTCAAACTACAACCCACAGTACCCCTGAGAAGGCGGTAAATAAATGGAAAATGTTTGGGATGAGGATTTAGCCAGTTAGTCAATAATTATTACATAAAGAGTCTGTAATTACTGTCTCACAAAATATGTACAATTGTTTAATTATTTCAAAAACTAAATATTGGGGCTGGAAGGATTGCTTAGCAGTTAAGGCATTTGCCTGCAAACCCAGAGGACCAGGTTCGATCCCCAGGACCCACCTTAGCCACATGCACAAGAGGGCACATGCATCTGGAGTTCACTAGTAGTAGCTGGAGGCCCTGGCATGCCCATTCTCAATCTCTCTCTCTCTCTCTTTCTCTCTCTTCTCTCTCTCTCTTTCTATTTGATTCTCTCTGCATCCATCTCAAATACATACATATATATATATATATATATATATATATATATATGTATATATATATATATAACCTGAGAGGAGAAACTTAAGTAAGCAAGACTGACTGAAAGCAACTCACAGATGTGTCAGTCACAACAGTGAGTACATCTTTTAACTGTTGTAAAAGAATAAAGGAGGGAAGAGAAAATACAGACTTGATAACAAATAAAGAGGGACATAAAAATCAATGAGCCATTGATAATGGGCTAGATACAGCTCTCATTTTTTAAAGAGAAAAATGAATTTGGGAAATATTGGAAGTAGGGAACTAATGATAGTTGGGTTAAAGTAGTTACTGATGAGCTATAGGTAAGAGGAAGCTAGTCACTGGGACTGGATAAATAGCACACTCAACAGCTGGGAAGGATGTCTAATGAGGTACTGTTAGGCTGCATCCTCATCCGGCTCCAATTCAACGTTGCCTTTGATAACACGAAAGGAGAGAGGAATGTATGATTGTGGATTGCGTGGGAAATGAGCACATGGCTGCTGCTAGGAATATTGTAAACAGAAAACAACAATAAAGCAAATCGACTTATCACAAGCAATTTGAAATAGACATCAAAGTGAAATTATCTTTGTGAAACTATTAAGGCAGCCAAGGCTACAAATGAAAAGAGAAGAAAAATTAAATAGAACCCCAAGTTGCTACTCGAAATCATTTCTTAACAAGTTATATACATATGTCCTCTCAGGTTCTGACACAGAGGAGATGGGTCCCCAGCTGGTGGCAACTTGGGCATTGGAGTCTTACTGGAGGAGGTGTGATGCTGTGGGAAGGGGGCGAGGTTTTGGATTTTGTTGCCAGCTTCCCCATGGCAGTATTTGGTACACTTTCCTGTTGTTACCCAGGATGTTGCTTCGATGTTGGCCAGGAGGTGATGCCCACTCTCTACTCATGCCATGTTTTCGCTTGCCATCATGGAGCTTCCCCTGAGTCTGTAGGCCAAAATAAACCTGTGACTCTCACAAGCTGCTTTCGATTGGATGTTTTGAACCAGCAGCAAGAAAGTAACTACAATAGCATCTCACAGCAACAATCTCAGAAAAGTTATTTGTAAAGTCAATTAAAAAAAAAAAACATTCTCACAGTTCTTTCCCATAGTTCATTCCCATATTTCATTCTTGTTTATTTAGTTATTTATTTTAGAGAGAGAAAGGGGAGAAAGAGAGGGAGCGAATGGGTATGCCAGGGCCTCCAGACACTGCAAACGAACTCCACATGCATGTGCCACCTTGTGCATCTGGCTTACATGGATCCTGGACAGTTGAATCGAGATCCTTTCGCTTTGCAGGCAGACGCCTTAAGTGCTAAGCCATCTCTCCAGCTCCCCATAATTCATTCTTCTACATCATTCTCACAGTTTCTTCTTACAGTTCCTTCCCCTGGGGAAAACTGGGAGACAACGCTAACAAATAACAGAAGTTCAAAGGAAGTAGAAACCTTGCCAAATGGCACCAAAAAGAATGGGCAGATGGCTCAGCAGTTAAAGGTACTTACTTGCAAAGCTAATTGACCCAGGTTTAGTTCCCCAGTGATCACCTAACGCCAGATAGACGCACAAAGTGGTGCATGTGTCTGGAGTTTGATTGCAGTGGCAGAAGGTTCTGGCACACCCTATTCTCTTTCTCTCTCTCTCTCTCTCCCTCCCTCCCTCTTGTAAATAGCACAGAAAAATGGAATAAGACAAAAATCTGCTATTGAATTAGGCCATCAGGACGTCATCTGTGAAATGGAAAAATAGAGATTGTGTAATGGCTGGGGCAGAATCCAGACAGTTTTGATGAATGAGTGACTTCAAAAATATAGAAAAGAACAAATATAAGTGGCTTTTTCAAAAAAGTGAGCTCTGATGAGAAAAAATCAAACACAATGGTGACAGGAGGGAATAAAAAGGATTAATAAATGATGTCTTGGAACTGTGGATATTTTCTGGAAGTAGAAAGGTAATCGAGACATAACCAGGACATCCTGACTGGCCTCTCTGCTGGTGCTGAAGTCCAGCCCATTCTTCTGACTGCACTCCAAGGGAAGCTACATTCTCAAATCTCTGCTGTGGCTTTGACTGTCTCAGGAAACCAACATGTTCCCTAATCCACTCCCCATGTTGTATTCTATCAGTTTTCTCTACTCTTCAGAACAGAGGTTGTGATTGTTCCCTCCATTTCTATCAGAAAATGTCATGTGAGAGTGAATTGATGAAGTCAGCTCAATAAAGAAATAACTCAATATAGATAATGGACAAAAAGTTAATTTCAAAACAAGGATATGGATTCAGAAAAAGGGTAAAGAGAAAAATGTTAAATAAACAATCATGCAAAATGTCAGAAAATCATAAAATGTGAATCTGGGACTAAAAATTTTGGGTCACAGTGACAGAGAAAGTATAGAAAACAACCATCAAAAGTTATTTTGCAAGGTAGTGGGATTCAAGGCCCTGGAAGACAGAACCAGCTCTCAAGGGAACCCATGTGTTTCTGAGCTTTTATTCTTTTCTTACTTCAAAACTCTTTAAATATATAAAAGAGTACTTCATATGCCAATAGTCAATACAATTCCATTTTCAGTCAAAAGAAGCCAAAAGTATATTAGCTTCTTTCAATATTGGTATAAGTTGAAACAGGAGTAGATATGTATTGAGAATAACCTGTGGTTTAAAAAGGAAATAGTTACAGAGAGAGTCATATGTAGAGCATAAATATGGGTAGTGTTTATTTGAAAAGACAAGGTTGGTGGCACTAGCAACTGAAAGACAATCTATAAGCGGTTAAAGTCAGGATGTTTAATAATGAAGGAGTGTATGTTTGTGATCTCTCTCATCTTATCCTGTTAAATACTTACAAAGAGGACATTAGACTCTTCCAGTGTCAGGGTGTTTGACCTCTCTTCTGTGACCTTCCCTAATTTGAGATTTGCATTTTGTCTTTTTTTTTTTTTAACTTTATGCCCTATTGTTGTTTCTTTTACTGTATGCTCATCAATGTGAGATATTTATAATCCTAAAGTCGGGTGTATTACAAATCCAAATTTCTCAGGCTTGTATTATTCTCAGGATGAGGTAGACATGATGTAAAAATGAATTTGTCCAAGTACAAATGGGTCCATGGCATCCAAATACCTAATATTCAAAGTCCTTCACAGAGACACATGCACACAGTTCATTTTCCACTTGTAAGAATTCCTACACAGCAGGTAAAGCCACTCTGAATAACTGCGGTCATTCTTTTTATTGGTACCCCAAAATCATAAGCATGTGTGTTCTTGAGAACAAATACTTGGAATTTTGATTTTCAATTTAGTATTAACCACATTTACATATCCTCTATATTAAGGAATAATCCAATAATAACCTCAATAGGTAGTGAAGGAATGAAAAACTAAAACTAATATTTTATTTAACTAAAGCCAAGATATCATTGCAATTCTAACAACGGATAAGATTCCCTTACTTTCCTGTAATGTAAAGTGATGTTTAATTCTATTGTCACCTTGATGAACATTGAAGAATTTCCCCTACCAGGAAAATATGCCACTGTATTTCTGGGATATGTCTACAAGATCCTTGTTATTTATTTATTCTCTCTCTCTCTCTCTGCCCCCCTACATATGCACATGCCAGAGTTCCTTGCTAACAGAAACAAATGCCAGATGCATGCATGACTTGTGACACCTGGCTTTCATGTGTGTGACAGAGGAATGGAACCCAGACTGGCAGGCTTTTGAACCAATTGCCTTTAACCTCTGAACAATCTCTCCATCATTGCTTTTTCTGAGAACATGATGTGGTTTGGGGTTCTGAGTGGGTTACACCAACTCTGAATGTGTATAGCACTGTTAAGTAGGCTAAGGGCATGGAGAGGCTTGTGTGTCTTGCTTTAACAGAATGCTGCTTTATCAGTTCCATATTCCATAGCACTTAAAGGGAATAATACTTCCTATGGGACCTCAAGGATATTTGAATGTTGTGACCTGTGTCTTCATAATTTCAAAGTCAATGGAAATTCCTGAGAACTGAAAGACTGTTAAAAGAGAAGGGAAAATGTGGAGCTCTCAGTACCCTCCGTTTTTCTGCTTTGATGAGTTTTGAGTCTCCTCTGTGTCTGCCATGTCTGCCACCATCTCCATGGGGAAGGTTCGCTGGCTGGCAGTCAGAGCAGAACTCCTACGTAATCATGGCACTTACTCTGTGATGTTTCCTGGGCCCTGGCAGCTCTGAGAGAGATGAGGCCTCTCATGCTAGGCACTTGGCTTCCTTTTCATGTCATACAGATGGTTCATGGTTCTCCCAAGTATTTACTGCTATATTTTAAAAAACAAAAAAGAAACACAGATTTTCTAATCAAGAATGAAAGTGGCATTGACCAAAGGAAAAAAAAATAGACATTTATAGGGACATTTTTATGGGTAAGTGACTTATAATAAGCTCTCTAAGTCTCAGGTTACATTGAAAAATAGGAGGTAGAAAGAATGTAAGAGCCACAGGGTGGTAAGATATATTCTGAGGCACTTACATCCCCACAAAGACTGAGTGATGCATTTATGACCGCACAGTGATTACTGATAACCCCACTGAGGAGTGCTCTCAGCGAAAGACTATAACTTGATGAAAATACAACCAATATGCAACATGCTCATATAATAAAATTCTCGATAAATGACAAATAAATGGAAAGTCGGAGAATTACCTACATAAAAAGAAACCCTTCAGAATTTAAGACGGGGATTTCATCTTAGTCCTGGATCTCTTTTGCTCACACCCTCCCTATCCTGCCAGGCTTTATCCTGAACAGACACAATGAAAAAGAGGAGTGGTGTCACACAAGGCCCAAGCGATCTTAAAGCGCTGTCAGATATACTAAATCCACCTCAAGTGTGAAAAGATCACACCAAAAGTCCCGGTGATACCAAGGACAAGCACGTAAAGTACGTCTAGTTAGAAAGGACAGTGTTGGCGGTTTGAATGCCAAATTTCCCCCATAGACTGTGGATCTGCATACTTGATGCCACCACCTAGTGGGGTTATTCAATTTGTAAGAGGAGCAGCCTTGACAGAGGAAGTATGTCACTGAGGGTGGGTCTCAAGGTCTTATAAAATGGCCCCACTTCCTGTTCTTTCTCTCTCTGCTTCCTGTCTGTCATGCAACCATGGCTTTCCTCTCTGGCCTGCAACGGCTTCTGCACCATGATGGGTTCTACCTTCTGAAACTCAAAGGTGAATTCATCCGTTTTCCTCCCATGAGCTGCTCCTGGTTAGGTATTTTGTCCCAGCAATGACAAAATACCTGAAAAAGGCAATCTTCAGAGCGTGTGGTCCTCGAGGAAGCCGAGTACTGGCAGGGAAGAAGGGCTTTGACTGGACTGCTCAGCATCCCCAACACCTGGCTCTCGGTCAGTGGAGACTACTGAAGTGAGGAAACAGTCCGCCTTGTAAGACTCAGCACTCCAAACACACGCCTCTCTGGCCTGAAATAAATCAGATATAGAGGAAAGCTTGTGAGGGGGAAGCAAGCTTGCTGAACTCACAGTACAAGGCAAGTTTACATCAGCCCTGACCACAGCTTTGTCGCCTCTAATGCCAAAAGATTTGAAAGTGTTTATTTTTCCTTGATCTGCTTTTTGTATAAATCCTTCACAGGGGGTTACCATGAGAAATTGCGATGGAGGAAGTTGTTATCGCTAATGGCTCCGAAAGTTGTTAACTTTAATGGATTAGAACTGGATGTGTGTTAAATTTAGTGGTTTCAGGTAGCAGGGGAATTGAGTAAAAGACTTTTTAGGCTCTGGCTGGAATTTCAGAGTTCAAATTGCATTAATACCATTTGATCAAATCTACTGAAAGAACAATCGAAGCGCAAATCCTGTCATTACCCTCAGCTCCTAGGATTCAATGGAAGGTTGACGCCTCTATTTAAGTAGGTTTAGCTTTGGGTAGCTCTGATTAAAATTCAGATCAATTCCCTCCAATTTCTTTCACATTATATACAACATTATATTTCACTCCTAAAGCTTAATGGACAATTATAGATCATTTCCCTTATAATGTAAATATCTTCCTAAACAAAAAAGTTTTTTTTAGAGAGTTAACTGGCTTATTCAACAAATGACAAAATTGCAGTATAACATTTTCTTTGGAGTATACATGTTAAAATCACATAATCACCTACAATCTATATTTGAAGTCAAATGCTTAGGTGAAAATTATACTCATGGTAAATCCTTAGTGAGGTTGAACTTTCAGAATAGTAAATCAAATGAAGGAATATAAAAAGTCACTTTGCCAATCCTTACCACCAACATCATTATCATTGTAGTGGACAGCTGTAGGTTACTGGGATGAGCTTCCAAACCAGGCACAGTTTATGGAAAGAACGACATGTATTTAGAGCTTACAAATCCAGTGGAAGTTCCATAATGATAAAAAGCAGAAAACCCTCCACCAAAAGCAAGAGCAAAAATCCAGGCAGCTAAACCACAGGTAACCCAGACGGAACTCAGGCCTTGTTATGACGCTAGAAGGAGGAAAATGTACTGCAGTTCAGGTCCTCTTGCTTGTGCTTCAGAGTCCTGGGAATGACCGTCTCTCATTACAAGCTTCCAGGCTGGGGTGGTTTGATTCAGGCGTCCCCCATAAACTTAGGTGTTCTGAATGCTAGGTTTCCAGCTGATGGAGATTTGGGAATTAATGTCTCCTGGAGGCAGTGTATTGTTGGGGGCGGGCTTATGGGTGTTATAGCCAGCTCCACCTTTGCTAGTGTTTGGCACACTCTTCTGTTCCTATTGTCCACCTTATGTAGGCCAGGGGGTGATGTCCACCCTCTGCTCACGCCATTGTTTTCCCTGCCATCATGGAGCTTCCACTCAAGCCTGTAAGCCAAAATAAACCTCTTTTTTTTTTTTTTTTCTCACAAGCTGCTCTTGGTTAGGTGATTTTTACCAGCAATGCAAAGCTGACTGCAACACATGCCTTTTGCTGGCATCTATTTTTATCTTTTATAATATAATAATATTGCATCTAAAACAACCTTTCATACTTTTCCTATCCTGTTCCTAAGGAGTATTGATTGCTGCAGTAATGTTTTTTTTGTTGTTGTTGTTGTTTGTTTGTTTGTTTGTTTGAATCCACTTGGGTAGCACATACCCAGTACAGGGACACCTGTGAGTGTTGTAGTTATCATCTGAATGCTTGTCCCAAGCACCTGAACAAAAGCACCTGATGGGAGGAAAGTTATTATTTTGACTTACAGTTTCCTGGGGAAACTTCACTATACCAGGGGAAAGCATGTCATGAACAGAGGCTGGACATCACCTCTGCCACAGCAGGTGAACAACAGCAGCAGGACAGTGAGCCAAGCTCTAGCAAGGGGAGCTGGCTATAACACCCCTAAGCCCACCCCCCTCCTCTAACAAGGCTTCACCTCCAAATTTGCCATTAGCTAAGGACCAAGCTTTTAGAACACTTTTAGGGAAGACATTGAATTCAAACCACCACAGTGGGAGAAGTGATTCTTCCTCTTGACCCCAAATGCCTAAAAAATATTGGTGCCCATAATTAGAGAATAATGAAGTAATACATACTGGGTATTTTCTTTCAAATATTTTCTTTCAAATGAAGGCAGATTAAGATTTTTCTCACTGGCAGAATCATGCCACAACTTTAGGAAAAAAAATATTTTACAAAGAATTCAAGTTAAATAGTTACACTGGGATGAAAGACAAAACAATATTGTGCGTGTGTGTGTGTGTGTGTGTGTGTGTATAAGAGAGAAAGAGAGAGATAATGTCCAAAAATTCCAAGCACAGTCTACCTAAGTGAAGAGTAAATTTACAATATTTTCTACAGATAAGCTGAGCCCTGAAGGTCACCTCATCTGGAATGTTGTCCTCTCCAAAGGGATCTTCAGGTCAGGCTCTCCAGACCTCCTATACTTTGTATTAGAATGAGTGAAAGACATTTATTCCCCCGATATTTATATTTTCATGTCCAAGCTCCGGAACTTCAGACGTGACTAAATTTAGAGATAAGGCCTTCAGAGAGATCATCGAAGGGAGGCTGAGGTCGTGGTGGTAGGCCCTAACCAGTGTCCTCACTAGAGAAGGTGAGGGTGCAGAGTGATATAGGGGGAAGATGATGGAAACACGCGGCGAACATTCCATCTGCAGTCCACGCTTGACCTCAGATGATTAGCTTGTAGAACAAACAGAAATAAGTCTTTAAAGTACTCAGTCCCTATTACCATGTTACGGAAGTTCTCGCGGAGCATACAGCAGTGTCCTGAATGGTAAATTAGAGCAATGTGAAAATTTAAACATATTTATACAAGTCCCTGCCTCTTAATCTGTTCCACAAGGACAAGAGCTGAATTGAATTCTTTCCCTTCTTGCTTCTAGTGTGTTAAAAAAAAAATTCCCCATATAGGAGTAAAGGGCACACTAGAACATACAAGGCAGCACTCCCATGGACTCTAGGGTACACTCCGCCCACAGCAGAGCCAGCGCTAATGGCTTTCTTGTCTCGAGGGGTTTCGAGGGAGCAAAGTTCCAAGCACCCCACAAAGCGCAGGTCTCTTAGAAGCCCCTCGTGAGCTCGCTGTTGTTTTCCTCTTTTATGTTGCTGTCTTGAGACCTGAGGGAATATTTACTTTGAAATTTTACTTTGTGTTTTTCACATTAAAAAAAAAAAAAAGAGAGAGAGAGAGAGACTTGGCAGATTAGAAAATGTGTTGCAAAAGTGTGATGTTCAGCTCGGCTGGTATCAAGAAAAGACAGATGGGGCAGGGGGTGTAGTTCAGCAACAGATCGCGCACTTAGCCTTGCTCAAAGCCCTGGATTCAATTCCCAGCACCAAAAAATCTAAAATGAACTAAAAATAAAAGTTAAAAGTACTAGTATATCACAAAGCCACTCTGTGCACAATGAATCCTTATAAATATCCTTTGGAGATGTTGAGGCATAGCAATTCCTCACTAACATTTAATTGTGAGTCGGGAAATATAAAAATTTATCTATCTCAGCTCACCTCACTATTGTCACATTGTGAATTTATCATAGTGGCAACAGCACAGGCTTGCAAGTTCAAAAACCAAGCCTGTCTTCTTGGATTGGCTGCAATGTGCTTTAAGATTGAGGCAAGTGCCTCAACCTTTCTCATCCTCAGGAGCCTGTGTAAAAAGATGAACTGAAAATAAACCTGGTATTCATTTATTCCTCTAAAAAGCTTGTATTACAGTACCCTTTGCTACGTCTTGGTTCTCAAATGTCACTCAAAACTTCATGTGTTGTATGAAGACTTGATCACCTGCTGCCAGAGCAACTGCGAGTTGACTTGTACTTTACAGAGTGTATCTGCATTTCAGCACGTGTGCAGTTATTCACTCATTTATTCACACACACAATTATCACACACATTATCTACTAACTCCAGTAATACAGGCCCTGGATGGAGACTGAGAAACATGAATATATTTTTTCCTGATCACGAAGATTAAGTGAAAGTCCAGGGCAAAGGAACAGAAATGTGGTCATCAAGACAACCATGTCCGAGCAGTGAGTAAAGAAGTGAAAGGTTTTAGCACAAAACAGAATGTACATAAATGTCCAACATGGACTGGATGAACTGTAAAATCCATCATGCCTACAGGTGGATGTGTTTCAAACTCACCCTGGATACTGTGGCGCAATTGAATTCCTGAGGGAAATAAAACATCGTAGGCCCAGAACCAAACAAGGAAGATGATGTTGGAGGTACAAGAATACGAACCTTAAAACTTCTTCAAATGACTTATCATCCTGTATAGAAAGTTGTGATGACATGCATAATTTATGTATGAATAAAAGAGAATAAAATTTTTAGTACAAATATAATTATCCCCATGGTTTAGACCTATTGTCTATCTTCTTTTCAAACAAATGGTTTGTAAAATATTACTAATTAATTAATTATTATACTAATTATAATACTATACATTTGTATATATAACACTAATTAATTATAATGCTAATTCAGTAATTAATATAAAGGACAATGGAATTGGGGTTTAAGTCTAGAAGAAAAAAAATATATATATATATATGTTTGAGAGAGATAGAGAGAGAGAGAGAGAATGCACATGTCAGTCTCCAGCCATTGCAAACGACCTCCAAATGCATGTGCTCCCTTGTGCATCTGGCTTACATGGGTCCTGGAAAATGGAACCTGGGTCCCTTTGGCTTTGAAGGCAAGTGGCTTAACCACTAAGCAATCTCTCCAGCCCCAGACAAAATATATTATTTGAAGGTAGATATAGTTACATCATTCATACTATTACTGTCAGAGTACATCCCTATGTACAGATTCAGAATGCACTCACTGTACTTAACACATTTCACAATGGAATGTACAGAATTAGTTGTAGTAATCTGACATGCTGTCCACACTGATCTTCTTTAGGAGAGGAGGAAGCAATCGCCTTCATCTAGAGAAAGCTAACTAAAATTCCATGGAGACATTCAGTGGATTATGGCACCTGTCCTATGCTCTCTGTGGACACAAGGCCCTTGTTTCAAAGTATTAATAAGGCAAAGAAATTTGTACACAGCACTGCTTGTTAGCGCTCACTCTAGAGTAGATGGTTCTTTCTTCTTATTATGCTAATGTTGAGCATATCAGCACACAAATGCTGGGTTTCTAGGTTAACTTTAATACAACAAAGGGAATGTAGAGAAAATATTGGGTGCAACATTGTAAAAAGGAATATAGCTCAATATACTAATCTGATGACACTTTTTAGTTTTCATAATAAGCTTATCAGAGTTCTCTTTTGATGAGTATTCAGCAACTATAATATATACTAATAAATTCATTGAATTATTATCACTTTTTATTACACCTCTGAGATAAATGTATATTAACATGGAGAAAGAGCAAGATGATTTGGTTTAAGAAAAAAATATAGCAAATTTGGTTGTACAACACTATAGTATGTAAAAAGTGTCTTAGAATTGAGTATCAACTAACTTTTTAATTTTTTTATTTATTTATTGAGAGAGGGTTAGAAAAAGAGGCAGATAGAGAGAATGTCTTTGCCTATCCAGGAGTATGGGAGGTCTTTCCATTTTCTCAAATCCTCCTCAATTTCTTTTTTGAATGTTTTTATGTTTTCATTGTATAGATCTTTCACTTCCTTGGTTAATGTTATTCCAAGGTATTTTATTTTAATTTTTTGTTGATATTGAAAATGGGACCATGTCCCTTATTTCTTCCTCTGTATATTTGCCATTTGCATATAGAAAGGGTACTGATTTTTGTGCATTGATTTAATATCCTGCTACTTTGCTATAGGAGTTAATCACCTTCAAGAGTTTTGGGATGGAGTCTCTCACATCTCTTACATATACAATCATGTCATCAGTGAATAGAGCTAACTTAATTTCTTCCTTTCCAAATTGTATCCCTTTTATTTCTTTCTCCTGTCTTATTATTTGAGCTAGGACTTCCAGTACTATATTGAAGAGCAGAGGTGAGAGTGAACAACCCTGTCTTGTTCCTGATCTCAATGGGAATTCCTTCAGTCTCTCTCCATTAAGCATTATTTGGGCCTTGGGAGCCATGTACATTGACTTTATTATGTTAAGATATGAACCAACCATGCCAATTCTCTCCAATATTTTCATCATGAAATGATGTTGTATTTTGTCAAAGGCCTTTTCTGCATCTATTGAAATAATCATGTGGTTTTTGTGTTTAACTTTGTTTATGTGGTGTATTACATTGACAGATTTCCATATGTTGAACCACCCCTGCATTCCTGGGATGAATCCCACTTGATCAAGGTGTATAATACTTTTGATGTGTTGTTGCATTCGGTTTGTGAGAATTTTGTTCAGGATCTTTGCATCTAAGTTCATCAGGGAAATGGGCCGGTACTTTTCTTTTCTTGTAGCATCTCTGCCTGGTTTTGGAATTAGGGTAATACTGGCTTCATAGAAGGAGTTGGGGAGCTTCCCCTGTTCTCCAATTGTGTGGTACAGTTTGAGAAAGTTTGGTTTGAGTTCTTCTATGAAGGTTTGATAGAATTCAGCTGAGAAGCCATCTGGTCCTGGACTCTTCTTTTTGGGAGGTTTTATTTTTATTACTTTTTCAATCTCAGTGAGCATGATACATTTGTTTAGGAGATTAATGTGCTCTGAGTTTAGTTTTGATAGATGGTATGTGTCCAGGAATTTATCCATTTCCTCCATATTATCCAGTTTTGTGGAGCAGAGGTTTTGAAATAAGTACTGATGATTCTCCCAATTTCACTTATGTCCGTTGTTATCTCTCCTTTTTCATTTCAATTGCATGCACCACCTTGTGCATCTGGCTTATGTGGGTCTTGAAGAATCAGACCTGGGTTCTTGGCTTTTCAGGTGAGTACCTTAACCACTAAGAAAACTTTCTAGTCCCAGGGCTCAACTAACTTTTAGCTACTATTTCTTAAGTTGTAGGTAGTTTTCAATATGAGACCTCAACAGGAAGCTTATCCTGAGTCCCTTACATAGGGTTAAAATTTACTTAATCACATTGCAAGTGAAAATTGAGAAGTTGAATTATTTTCTGTCCTAATTAAAAAAATTAATAGCTAATGTGTATTGTGTACAATATGTATCTTATTAACAAGAAATCTAGACTAAATTAATGAACAAAAGAAATGCAAGTTTATTTTTGTTTCATTATTACTTTTCATTTATGCTGTCATATTGTTGACAAAGATCTCATAACTTAAGTCTATCAATTGATGTCAAATTTCTAGGAAAAAACACAATCAGAAAATCTTGGATGAGGGCTGGAGAGGTGGTTTAGTGGTTAAGTTATTTGCCTGCAATGCCAACAGGTTCAATTCCCCAGGATCCATGTAAGCCAGGTACATAAGGGGCACATCCATCTGGAGTTCATTTACAGTGGTTGGAGGTCCTGGCGTGTCCATTCTCTCTCTGTCTGACTCGCTTCTCTGTGCCTCTCTCTGCTTTAAAATAAATAAATTAAATTTTAAAAAAGAAAACCTACAATGATAGATATGTGACCAAAGTGATAATGACCTTATTAAAAATGTTGTGTATATTTAGGATCATATATATGCCACAGTCTGAAACTGTCTGGTACTATAGTAAATGCCATCCCAAAAATCAGACGTGGAAGTATGATGTAATGGTTTGAATGTGAATGTATTTCCCCCATAGCCTCAGACATTTTTATTAAAATTAAGCTTCCTGCTTAAGTCTCCAGCAGGCTTCTGGAAGAGGTGTCACTGGGGACACATCCTGGGCTCCAGCCCTAAACTGTGTTTGGATACATATCTTGATTCCAGCCCAAAGTTGTGGAGAAAGCCGATTGCGCTCTGGTTGCTCATTTTTGTAATGCTGGCTATCTGTGGTTTCTTTCTGCCTGCACAAGTGAAAGGCAACCAGGTTCTTCTACCACTGATAGATTTTTTTTTTTTTTTTTGCCTAAATTCATTCCACATCATATTGGGTTACATAAGGACATTTTCATAAACAGATACATAATATTCTGACCTTGTTCCCTCTATCTTCCTAATTCCCTCTCCTTACTATAAATCTTTTTTTATTTCCCTAAACAGTATCGCTTCTACTTCCATATCATATGTACTATACCATGCCATGTATCTGTATGCAAAGGTAACAAGTAAAGGGGCCGGCAATGACAGGACCAAAAACTATCTCCACAATGCACAGAGGACTGATGTCTAGAATATATGATAATTAGAAATAGTGACTAATAAGAAATAAAATACTGGAATCACTAAATGTCATAATTAAGTAAGTACTATCAAAATATGAATTACAAATGGACAATGAGTACCTAAAACAATTAAAACAATATTTGCTCTCCATCAGGGGAATGAAAATTAAAACTGATCTGAGATTCCATCTCACTCCTGTCAAAATGGCTATCGTTAAGAAAGAAACATATAGGGAGCAAAAGATGTAGCTCAGTGGGCAGAGTGCTGGGTAGGATGCACACTGACATGTTGAGTGGTCACTGTGGTACACACCTCTTTTTTTATGCACTTTCCCTGTGGAGCAGGAAGAACTGGAGTTCAAATTTATTTTCAACATATTGCATTTGAGATCAGCTTTGGTTGTATGAGAATGTGTCAAGAAAGAAAGGAAGGAATGAAGAAAGAGAAAAAGAAAGAAAGAAGGAAGGAAGAAAAGGAAGAAGGGGAAAGAAAGAAAGAATAAAGAAAGAAAAAGAAAAGAAGGAAGGAAGGAAGGAAGGGGAAAGAAAGAATAAAGAAAGAGAAAAAGAAAGAGAGGAAGGAAGGAAGGAAGGAAGGAAAGTCTTAGAGAAGAGAACATGCAGGTTTTATGCACTATTGATTATAAATTTCAGGGTGCTCCCTGGAGATGTTTAAGACCTAAGAAGTGTGGGGGCAAAGGGATATCAATGAAAGATAAATCGAACAAAGTGATTATAGTTTGCACAATGAGGAAAACTAAGGTCTTTGGAGTGTTCCAGTGAAGAACATAAACAGGTAATGGGTGTCATGAGATATGTTCCATCTTGTCTCAAAGTGCACAGCCTAGACTGCCACTGGTTGAGAGAAGGTTTCATTATGACACCACTGAAAGATAAATGGAGATACAAGACCATGATATCTTCAATGTGTTGCTTTTGCTCCTCTGGACCCATTGATGATCTGTTGTTGATGACAATCATTTTGATATATGAAATTATTTTTAAGAATAATGAGTTATAAAATGCTCTTTGGTACAGTATAACATCTTGGGGGAACATAAATTTTACTTCAAAGTCTTTTGGAATCTTTCAGACATTGAAAATACCGTTTATAAATTGATGTTGTATATTGTTTCTAGTTATTCATTATTTACCTGGCTTTAGCATGTCTTAAATATACCTTCTCAGCTGTCTGCTACAATGTCCACTTTACTTTCATTCTTTCCATTGAAGTCATATTCCCTGGAGAGTGAAAAGTATCATAGGTTATACATGTGCAAATGATTTATGAAACCCCTTCAGAAAGAAAATGTCAGGATAATTCAATGTGCAATGGATTATTGGAAGAAAACCCTATGAGGGGAAATGGGGGGTTTACTTGGAAATGAGATGCTGGAAAACTACAAGGACATGGAGGTGAAGTCCTCAGAGCAGCACAAGTCAAGAGCTGTTTGATGACACCAGTGAGTGCTCCTCAAACCAAAGTCACCTGAGGAGTTCTGTGTCTTACAGAAAGTACCTTTGCTTAGTGTCTGTGCTGTACACCATCACTGGCTCAGAGCAGCTATGGAAAGTGTCACTTCATACAGATCCACGGAAGGACTCAGAGCAGAACAGCTGAGGCAGTCGCTCGTGCTCCCTGAAGTAGGAAATCTGAGTTAAATATATTCTCTTCTGCCACAACAATTACCTTGCCTTTCCATGTCAGTATATTGAAATATAATGTAGTGTATAAAGGGTGTGGCCTAGTGTTGTGTATTAGTTACTTTCTCACTGCTGGGAATAAAACACCCAACCAGAAGTAACTTAGAGAAGGAAAGGACTTGTTTCTTAGCATACAGTTTTGAGGGGAAATCCCTCGTGGCAGACAAAACATGGCGGACGCACGAAGTCTGTGTTACAGTGTCATGCCAACAGGGACACAGCAGACAGCAGCTAAATGGACCAGAACATAACACGTCAAGACCCACCTCCAGTGACACACTTCCTGCAGCGAGACCACCTCCTAAAGTTCTACAACCTTTCCAAATAGCACCATCAACTGGAGATTAAGTATTCAGGCATAGGAATCTATATGGAAGACATTTTTTATTAAAACTACCACAGGCAGCAAAAGACAGGATCAAAGAAGATGGCTAGCTTTAAGAGTCCAGAAAGCTGTGAGAAGCCTCTGGGCAAAGATTCGTTTTCTGAGTGGAATTGTGTTACTCAAAGTACATATGTTAAAATTTAATTCCAGTAGTGCGGACTGACCATATTTGAAAATAGACCTTTAAAAACGTTAAATTCAAATGAGTCCATGCACAGTGGCCTTAATCCAGTCTGACTTCCATCCCTTATAAAAGGAGATTAGACTATAAGATCAATACTAAGGATGTACACACACAGAAACAAACAAACAACAACAAAAATCCTGTGAGAACACACCGAGAAGGCAGTCATGTGCAAAATCTGCAGAGCAGCTTTGGGAAATACCAAACCTTGTGATTATTGGTCTTATACATGTAGTTTGTAGATTTGCGAGAAAGGGAATTTCATTTTTTAAATATTTTTTATTTTTATTTATTTATTTGAGAGCAGCAGACAGAGAGAGAGAGAATGGGTGTGCCAGGGCCTCCAGCCGCTGCAAAAGAACTCCAGACGCGTGCGCCCCCTTGTACATCTGGCTAGAGTGAGTCGTGGGGAATTTAGCCTCGAACCGGGGTCCTTAGACTTCACAGGCAAACGTTTAACTACTAAGCCATCTCTCCCGCCTGGAATTTCACTTTTCTAAGGTCACCTAGTCTGTATTACTGTGTTCCAGCAGTGCCAGTAAAGTAATCACATGATGGTCTCTGTAGTGTGTGTCTAAGCATGCTGACTGAAATACAGCATCTGATACCACTGTCACTGGAGAAGCTTGAGTTTACTTTTATTCTAACATTATCAGGGAGGTCACTGAGGAAAATGTTTAAGTAAAGTAAGACTTCAGATAGTTAAGTCTCCGAACGTGCTAAAATCCAAAGTCATGGCCTTCCTCAGGAGAAGGATTCCATATACAGGAGAGTGTAAAGCTAAGAAAAATAGCCACCACCGATCAGGGATGTGAAGAAGGAATTCTTGCAGTATGTAAGGTGGTCCTCAGGACCATAACCAACTGTGCATTATCTGTGGGAGGGAGGGCACCATTTACTGAGAAACGTTCATGGCAAGACTTTTCTGGGCTTATAAAATATGGCTGCTCACTCTAGGTTGTTAAGTGAACTTTAGAGACCTTTCCTAGTGACATTACAAATGATTTTTTTTTCCAAATAAAATTTAGTAAATTTAAATGATTACCAAGTTGTATCATCTTTTTTTTTTTTTTTTTTTTTTTTTTTTTGGTTTTTCAAGGTAGGGTCTCACTCTAGCCCAGGGTGACCTGGAATTCACTATGGAGTCTCAAGGTGGCCTCGAACTCACGGCAATCCTACCTCTGCCTCCCAAGTACTGGGATTAAAGACGTGTACCACCACTCCTAGCTCATCTTTTCTTTCAAAAATGAAATGTAATTTTTTCCCTACCTGGAAGCTATGCAATACATCATAGCACATTCTAAAAAAAAAAAAAAAAGGACTAATTCTTTCAAATATTCTTTAGAAGAGAACTGTGCTAATCATTCAAAGATTTTGTTGTTGTTTTCGAGGCAGGGTTTCCCTGTAGCCCAGGCTGACCTGGACTTCACTATGTAGTCTCAGGGTGGCCTCAAACTCACAGTGATCCTCCTACTTCTGCTTCCCGAGTGCACCACAACTGGCTTTCCAAATATTTTTTTTAACCTGGTATACATATAAGATAATAGACTTTAAATAGTTCTTACATCTAACAAGAAAGTCAAGAGAGATTTACTTTGTCATTTTTTTAAGACACAACCTCTTCACTAGTCAAGTTGAAGGAACAGCTCATGTTCTATGCATTCTATTTGAAAACTTGCAAGCAATACATTTATATAATATATAACTATAATTGACTACAAACGGAGTTCTAAATATATGGAAATATTATTTTCCAAAATTTGTTTTCAAATTCTTATATCAAGTCAAAGAGTAAGATTACATATGTGTTTGTACTTGTAACAGGACTGTATTTAGCCAACATGTTGAAAGGCATACACCTGTTTGTCTTAAATTGAACTTTTCATACTTTCAGTTTCATTTGGTGTGCTGTTATGATTTCAAACACAGTATTGGTAAGATGTTTCTCATCTTCATGATCCATGTTCAACTTATTTAAATCATTGGCTAAATTCACTAAAAATACTAAATCTATAAGTCAGTTTTTATCATCATATACTAGCACAGATTTTGGTTTTCATACTGTAAATGAATTGGTGACATCACATTTTCCATGACTAATGATCTAATCTCTTTATTTTTATGAAATGAATTTCCTAGTCTTCATGATGGTTCATACGTCACTATCTACTTTTCATGCCTTTGTAAATTTTCTTGACAAATCTGATTTGATGGGAATAGTTGTAAGTCTTAGTGGGTTATCATGCTTTATTAAATATCAGTTTGGGGTGGCAATTACATCATCTTTATCAATTTTATTACTTCTTTTCTTTTATCTCCCATCACCAAGACACCAACAGTAACTGTAACAGATATGTTGAAAATAGACAAAGGAAAATGTTTTAACATATTGTTTTACTGCTTCACGTAAATACTTTTATGTAGCTTTATCTGCAGAAGGCACTAAAGAAGCCATTTCTCAAGTGCCATATTGCTGTGGCATGGCTCATGTGTCCCACGTAAACTTATGAATTCTAAATTCTAGGTCCCCAGCGGGCGGAAGTTTGGGAATTGGATCCAGATGGAGGAAATGTATTATTGGGGAGGGGTAGGCTTATGGGAGTTAGAGTCAGCTTCCCCTTGCCAGTGCTTAGCACACTCTCCTATCGCTGTTGTACACTGGATGTTGGCCAGGAGATGCTGTCCAGCCTCTGCTTATACCATTGTTTTCCTCTGCCGCCATAGAGCTTCCCCTTGAGTCTGTAAGCCAAAATAAACCATTTCTCTACAAAAGTTGCTCTTGGTTGGATATTTGTATAGCAATTCAAACGTAACTGTGACCATAAAATTGGTACCTGGAGTGGGGTCATTTTTATTAGAAACTTGATTCTGTGCCTTGGCCTTTTGAAACTCATTTGAAGGAGGAATGTGGAAGGATTTGAAACCCTGGCCAAAAGATGGCTTGCAGTGCTAGAAATACAGCCTGATGCATTCTTTTGGTCAGAGTTGAAAGACCTAAATGCAGAAAAAAACAATGGATTGTGAGACTTGGCTTATGATGGAAATAAAGGGCTATGTCTGGACAGGGATTAAAGGCAGTTTATATGAGAGGCTTTCTGTTATGCCTAAGGCTTGCATATCATAGGAATGGAGTAGTGTAAACAGAGGCATATGGCACAGAAAGAAATGATATTTTGGGGCTGATTCTTCTGCCCATTCAGGCTGAAATAGTTTGATAGATCCCAGCAACAAGACTGGGCCAGCTGATCTGCATTAGGACAAGAGGAAGAATGCAAACACCTTTGAAGGGGCCTAAATGCAAAATGAATGCTTGTTATTCACAGTCTTCTTTATTCTCCCCTGGATTAACAAATTGGTAGGCTACCAAGTATTATGGAGTATAACAAATGGAGGAAATAGAGGGTCATTGAATTTGTAGCATCATTTTGCAATTGGGAAATGGCCATGAAAACTGTGAAGCAGACTTGTTGGATTTCCTGCATGGAGGCCCAATGAAGCCATGATGATAAACTGTGGGTTACAGTGGGTACCCAGTGGAGATGCCATAACAGTGGGTTGATAGCCAAGGAGAGATGCCAGCACTCTGTGAGTAGCCTAGCAGGAGGGGTGGAATTGGAACCTCAAAGACTTGGCATAGTTAGAATTATCAGACATTAAGACTTGTCACTGATTAGAGTTGTCAGACTTAGAGCTACAGAGTTTGATGTTTTCACTGTTTGTTTTAAATCTTGTATTGGTGGACTACTTCTTTGGTATGCCCAATGCCATCTTTTGTATTGTGAATGTTTATTCTGTGCCATTATGTTTTGTTGTTGCTGTAGTTGCTTTTTGGCATTATGGCTCAGTTAAGAGACCTTGGACTATGGGGAAGTTTGAATATCACTGAAACTGATAAAAAACTGTGGGGACTTTTAAAGTTGGACTGAATGCATTGCCTTTTTTTTGTTTTTTTTTTTTTTTTACATATGGTTATTAGTTTATGGGGGCCAGGGGCAAAATGTTGTGGTTTGATTCAGGTGTCCCCTATAACCAAACGTGTTCTAAATTGTAGGCAGCCAGCTGGTGGCAATTTGGGAATTGGATCCTGCTGGAGGCAATGTACTGTTGGAGGCTGACTTACTGGTTTTATAGCCAGCTTCCCCTTACCGGTGTTTTGCATGTTCTCTTGTATCTTTTGACCACTTGATGTTGGCCAGGATGTCATGTCCACCTTCTTCTCACACCATTGTTTTTCCCCTGCTATCATGAAGCTTACCTTCATGTCTATAACCCAAAATGCACCCTTTCCTCCCACCAGCTTCTCATCATTGGGTGTTGGTGCAGCAACTCGAAGCTGACTGCAAGAGATATGTATCATCAATACCTATAATAAGACTGGCAAGTTTTGTAATATGGTTGGTATCAGTTCTACAATTCTATTATTGTGAAGGTGTGAAAATTAAAATTAGTGCCTCTACTCTCTAAAATTCTTTTGATTAATGCTTCAACTTGTTGAATTTGTCTAGATACAATCTGATGAGACAAACAGTTTTTAAAAGCCTCTTTTTTTTACAAGGTATATTGTATCTGTCACGATATCCATATATTGTTTAATAATCTCCTCATCAGAATTATTTTTTTTGATTTGTAATATTTATGGACTTACTGTAGGAACAAATCACATATTGGTCATATTCTCATCGGATTATATTATTATATCCCCTCCCTCTCTCCTCCATTCCATGAGATAGCCTCACAGTGGCACTATTGGTATTCAGGTGGGATAATGAACGCATTAGTCAGTCTCTGTGAAGTGATGATGCCTCAGTGACTCAGGGTACACCTTCCCACCTTGTGGTTCTTACAATATCTCTGTTTCCTCCTCCCCAGTGTTTCCTGAAAGTTGGCAGGTGTGTTATAAGTCTACTTTGGTGTTAAGTTCTCTTGAAACCTGTTGATACCTGGTTTGATGAGTTTTCAGTGTCCTCAGTATCTGTCACCATCTCCCTGGAGTTTGTTGTCACATGAACAGTGAGAGCAGCACTAGTTTTTTTTAAGTTTTTTAAAGTTTTATTGACACCTAGCTAGGTTTTATGATAAAATCCAAGTGATAACTTAAAATGTATCTAAAAGTCAGACTTTTTACAGTTCTATTTTTTTGTACTTACCACATAGTCCTGGACAAATTTGATAGCATGATTTTTTCATACAATGCCTTTCAAATAAAGTCTTTGAAAATTTGGAGGAATTCAGTGCAAATTAAGCATTGTGTCTTATTTGCCTAAACTAAAGCATGGTCATCTACTTTATTGTTGAACAATCTTCCATGATCTGTAATTTTTGTTTATATTTCGGTCTTCTGTTTTCTTTTGAGATACTGTAGAATCTATGCTGGAATCCAGAAGATACTAGGAGATACGGACCTATGTTCACAATTAGCATGTGAAGTAATTGACTGGAAACTAGAAAGCAAGGTGTGGGCTTTTCCAAATCTCAGGAACGGATGCAGCAAGAAGTGGAGGGCTGATTACAAAATGCCCCAGTGATTAGTGAGGCCTGCCTGAGGGGAATTATCATTAATAATGAGGTAAGAATATGTTTCTTTTCTTAATAGCAACAAACGTGTTTGCAATGGTAAAATCAAACATTATTATTGATCACTGTGTTTCACACACCATGCCACCTCATGCACATGTCATTTCTGATAGTGCCAGATCCTCAGTGTGTACTTGTAAAGTAACACCACCGAAACTGCATCACACCATAAAACTGAAGTGACACACAGGTAAACATGACAAGATAAAACATAACACATACATTTATTTTATGTGTCACTGTGACATGACAGGGTCATCTACAATATGTTCACTAGATAAGTGTACAGTCAAATTTCAAAAATATAATCACAAAATTGTCATAGTATTTTAAGTTTTGCATGTGATTTTTATGTTAGGCTACGTTTATAATAGTGCTATGCTGGTCAGCATGTGACCCATGGGACACAGGTTGAACCCTCTTGTTTTTGACCAAAATTAGTGGATAAATTAATCAACTTTGAAAAACAACAACAAAAAAAGAGTTACCAAGTGAAAAAAGGATAAAGCATTTTAATTTCACTGTGAACATTAAAGATTGTTAGCCAGCATTCAGATAGTCTCAGTTCAACAGAATCTGCTTACGGCAAAAATATATGTTGTAAATATGTTATAGGGTATTAAGTCAAATGGCTTTAAGAAAAGGAAATGATTTAAGAATAAAATTTGAAATTTCCCCAAAGGAACTCAAACTCAGTAATGGAACAGAAACTCCTTCATGAAGATCTTAGGTTTGCAGCCCTACCATCATCACTTAAGCCATTTAGCCAATTCTTCACAAACACATACAATATAAATGTACACATACAGACATACAGAATCACACACACATACACACACACCGTAGAGGTTTTATTACTTCAGGGAACCCTGACTGATTCGCTAAAGAAATACATCATGTTACTAGAGAATTTATGAACTCTATGCAGGAAAATGAGTAATGATATAATATTACAACAATTTATTGTTATACCTAAAGATACAAATCTGTCAGAAATAAGGTAACACAAATAACCATTGAACAATGGATCATGAAATGGAACATAATCTAGACACTAAGATCCAGCAGTGAGGTGCTATAGACCTCCCATGAAACACCATGGAGGAATGGGTATATGTTATGTAAGATGGGCTCTGCTTTTCCTTCCTAGCTTCAGGTTTGCAACCATCTTTCCACAGGTATTAAATATTGGATTTCTGGATATAATTTTATTTTTAACACAGAAACTCATGGCTAATGTTTGTAGAGCATTGCTTTGCAAGTGAGTTGTAGATGGGGTGACAGGAGAGACATAGGTGCTAGAAATGAGAATATGAATACTGAATAATTTTTTTTTCCCTTTCCTAACAGAAAAAAAAAAAACCTCAAAATTGGTAAAGTCTGAATTTGGGAGGTATTTGCCTTGAAAAAAAATATAAGATAGGCTTTATTTTAAATAGAAAATCTTTCTTAAGGCAGGGCCTTCTTTGGGGTGTTTCTTTCTGGTACAATAAGATTATTTCAAAGACAATTATCAAAATAATGTCACGAATGAAAATCATGATCATTTAGGTAAGAGATTTTTTTGTGAACCAAAGTAAAAATTACTCTTCCTTAATGCCTTCTTCTCTGTATTGTACTAATTGTTTAAGAACTTTATAGGGCTAGCATTTTATTTTTAGCCTTTGCAGAATTCTGCTTATTGGTTAAGATTCTGCCAGATTTTCCACCATAATGAAAGCTCTGTTTGGGGGTTTATAATTTCATTTTGTCCTCCCTGCAGAATGACACCTGGTAGACAAACTTTGCCTGGAAAATATCTCTCCCACTTTAAATTCAAAGGCACATGACAAATGGCTTTTTCACTAATGCTAGCAGAGTTCATCTTCTCATTTAATAAAATATTATGTTTATTTTTAATAATTCGTCCCCTGAATTTATATTAAGACTCTTTACAAAGATTGAGCTCAAGAATGCAGCACGAATAATTTGAAGTAGTCTTCATTCAAACATCATCAAAATAATGCTCAAGGGGCTTGTCCTTCTTGATACACTCCAGCCTTAAGTTTCTAAATAATTTAATGTAACCTTACATTCATAGAGAATGGAGAAATTTCCTGAGGCTAAAACAGTTAAAGTTACTTGGCATCTGTGCTATTTTTGGAGGTAATAAGCTATTCCCTACTTGTTCAATGTCACAGACCCTGTGTTTACACCATATTATAAAACCTGATGACAGACAGCCTTGCTCCAGCTGCCAATGTGACCTTTCTTTCCCTTTGTGACTCCACAGAGAGAAAGCACTTTCTTTCAGTCTGTATCCTGCACATTTACTCCTTGGAGTTTTGATCTTAGCTTTTGTAGAATTAATGAATGAAGTGAAACTTTACAGATGAGACCTAGTTAGGTGTACATGAAAGGTGTTTATATTCCTAAATGATTAGATTTCTCTCTGAATGCCTGGACTTTATGAATTTGGTTTGGTGGCAGCAAGGTGAGATGGGAAGGATTTAGGCGATGACAATAGGCACATCTGAATTTGAATTTATATCAAAGCACTAACTAGGGGTATATGGCGGCAAAGCAATTTGATTTTTCTGAGCTTTACTTCCCACATCTGTATACTGGGGCATATAACATTTACTCCAGGTTGCTTTTTTATGAGTGCTATAAAATATTTGGAAACTATTGGCACTCCGTGAATTGTGGTTGTGATTATAATTGTTAGGAATTAAGTTTTAAGAAAAAATATTGATAGAGACATTCATTTTGATAATTGCAATACTTTCATTAATAGCCTAAACTGTTTTATTCGACAAATCCCACTGTTGGAGGATGGAGAGGAAGCAACAAGCTGGGAGAATCTGGAATGTGGCCAAATGGAGGCCTACCCCTGGGAGTTCTCTGGCAGGTGCTCATAGGCTTGTAATGTCTATGCATTATCACTGCAGATAATTCATGTTGATGCCTGCACTCCTCAGATCTCAGAGGCAGAAATAAATGAAAGGGGAAAGTATTTTTTTTTATTGATCTCAGTTAAAAAAAAAAAAACAACATAAACTCCCTTATAAAGAAGTCTTCTGGGGGGATAGTTATTCAGATTAATAAACAGAATAAAATTAAGTGCTCACCCCAAATAAAATTCATTTTGCTATAGTGTTAAACAGTAGTAAAACCACAGGCTTAGATATGCTTAGATTTAAATTTTACCTATATCGTTCCTACTTTGAGCAATTGCAGTGCAAGGGATTAACTTGATAATAAAAAGGTGCCAGAATTTATGAAGAAAATGGACAACATAAATACATTTCCTTGAACATACAAGCTGAAAACTCCACCCTGTACACATGTAGGATAAAGTATCCTCCTATGCTATAACTGGCGGATTACTTATATCTACTTTCACCCATGGGATCAGTGCTCACTAACTCTTTGTGGAATAGTAGGGCAAGCTATTTTAGGACATGCTCTGAATCCATTACGATCAATCTAAGCTGGGAAAAAAATTGAAATAAAAGTTTAAATTCTGATTGATTACTTCCAAGAGCTTGTAAACTTCAGAAGAATGCAACCCAAATGTCTGTCTTAAAGCATCCTGCTTTAAAAGCCCTTAGAGGTAAGGGTGTGCTCTCCCCTGCACAGATGAAGTAGGAAGGCATTTTCCTGATGGATTGTGGGCTGTCTTGTCCTTCAGAACAAATCAATGCTGAGGTAGTATATCTTGGTTTCTGACAAAGATGCACCAATGATTTAAAAAATGGTGATTAGGTAACAGATTCTTTCAAGTACCTAAATTAATATGAACTCAATAATTAATGTGAAAAACCTTAAGCTTTTCCGTCAAAAAAAAAAATACAACACTATGACTTTACATTCTACTACTAACCCAAGTTAAGGAAACCAGATATATGAAAGATAGCATATGAATAAGATGAAAGGGGCCAGGTATGGTAGTGCACACCTTTAATTCCAGCTCTCAGGAGGCAGAGGGAGGAGGATCGCTGTGAGTTTGAGGTCAGCTTCAGCCTGGGATTACAGAGTGAGTTCCAGGTCAGCCAGGGCTAGAGTGAGAGCCTACCTTAAAGAAAAGATGAAAGGGGATAAAAATTATTTGTGGGTCCAGAATGCAATTTTAAGTGAAATGAAGATAAATCATTCGAATAATTTTAAATAAAGAAATTAATGTAATATGTTACATATGTTTTTCTTATTAAAAAGACTATACTCCACAAGTCTTTACCTTGAAAAGTTTCTAATTTAGCAATTATCTTTTATAATGAAAATCATCTTAGTGGTGTTTCTTTTTTTAAAATTTATTTATTTATTTGAGAGAATGAATCTGCACTGCATTTAGAGATGATGCTAATAACACTAATGGAGTGTATTTCCTGGACTGGTCTGAAACTTTCCCCTGTAGACTTTCTCAGTCTCCTTTTGACTTGGGTGCTTTCCTGCCTTGCTTTCCCTCTTATCTCAAATCTCTCTGAAAATGTAATCTCATAATTTATTCCTCAAAAAAAAAAAGAAGAAATAAGAATTAATGGGCTGGAGAGATAGCGGCATAGTGGTTAAGGCACTGGCCTGCGAAGCCTAATGAACCAGGTTCAATTCCCTGAAACCCACATAAAGCCAGGTGCATGTGGTGGCACATGCATCTAAAGTTCATTTACCATGGCTAAAGGCCCTGGTGTGCCTATTCTCTCTCTCCCTTCCATAAATAAATTTTAAAAAATTTTTAAAAATTGAAGTAGGGAAGTCTCCTTCCCTACTTTAACTCTATTTATTTTTTTAATTAAAAAGGGGAAGTAGAAGGGGTTTTTAATGCAAGTGCATTGAATTGGCTTCGTTTTTAAGTGATAGCAGGGGTTTTATGTTTGTGGAAAGGAGGGAAGGAGAGTGAAGACAATGGTTACTTTATACTAATATTGAAGGTTCAAGGCATCGTAAGACACTTGGCTCTATAGAGCTGATGATTTTAAACACAGAGAAGAACACAACAAAGACAATATTATATCAGCATCCTTCCATGCAATGAGATAAACATAAAAGAGAACAAATATTCACATGCTGACAGTGAACAGACAGTAGTGGGAAAATGACTGAGCAGGTACTTACTACATAAGGGTCTACATTTAATCTCCATCTCCCATGTAAAAGCCGGGCATAACTACACATGCTAAGGAAACAGCAGTAGGAGAATGTCTAGGGCTCTCTGATCAGTCAGTCAAACAGAAAAAAGAAAATGACATGGTCCAAATTCAGTCTCGGGGACACAGGCAGAAGAGTGCTACAGGAGAAGAACTAGCATCATGCTCTGACCTCTGCACAACCGCACAGAGGATGCATGCCTCTGTCACGCTCATAAGCCCCATAAGCACTGCGCATACCTGACCTACGTGTACACACCGGCCATTTTAAAGGATGAGCAGATGAAATTATTTGTACATTCTACGAGCACACAAGAAAATAATTGATAGAGTAAACTAGCAGAGTGTTAGAATTCATTACAAAGGCGGGGACATGAGTGGCACAAAGGTACCAGGAATCAATGTATAGAGCTAAATTAGACAGCAGGACGGAGGGTGGAGGCACGAGAACTTTCCAGAAGCTCATGGACCCTCTCACCTGGTAAATTCAGCCATGAACAAAAAGAAGAGATCCTGCCTCAGAAAATGAGCTGGACGGGGAACAGTGACACCCCAAAATTTTCCTCTGAACTCCATATATATGCCTGCATTAACCTTGATATGTGAGCACACATGCACACACACATACAATGTAAAAATTTAAAACTAATACAAAGTCACTTAGGTGTATTTTATGGCTTACATTTCTGGGAAAGATTTATTTACATATATGGGGTCAGGGAAGATGGCTCAGTGGATATAGCTCTTGCAGGAGCAGCATGAGAACATGAGATCTGAACCTGAGCCAGATGCTATGGCAGGCAACTGCAACCCCAGCCACGTCTATGGGCAAGAGGTAAGCAGAGGCTGGAGCATCTGCTGGCAGTTCGGGGACCACCTACCCTGGCAAAGGCAGTTGTGAGCACACTGATGACCTGCTTAGAAGGAGGCGGGAACGAAGAACAGACCACAGACAGTTATATTCTGACCTCCACATGTACACAGTGGCAAGCACATGTCCAAAACACAACGCATGTATACACATGTGAACAAACACACAACACACCACAAATCAGTGAGCTCAAATAAGAATGCTTTTAAAATGGAAATGCGTATCATTATTGTTTCTAACCATCAAATTCTCATTTGTGCTATCAATGATAACATGACACTGGGTTTGAGTAAAATGTTTCAAAAATATCATGAAAAGGAAGAACTTATGGTATATAATATTTTGGTCTATTAAAAGGGTGAAAATGGACATCATTCATATGTCCACACATACTAAAGTGTTACACAGAGGAAGAAATAAAAAGAAAGGATATGAATATAAAAGTCCCATCCTACACAATATAAATACCCCTTTACCTCGTGAAGGCTTTTCTTGGGATTAGTCTTTTATAGTTGCACATGATTGCTTCCGTACCATTAGCAGAGAGCCTACTCGAATAAAAATAAAAAGTAGCACTTAAAACTGCTCTTTGGCACATCAAAAAGCCATATATTAGAAAGCTAATTGGGAGAGCTTTTACAATGCTCACATTGATTTTTTTTCCATTGATTTTTTCCCCCTCCTTGGATCTGTCTTTTCATCGTGTTCCTACTAAGAACTGCACATTTCAGTTCATGGGGAGTAGATTCCATGCAAGGGAAGACAGTCAGCAAAAGTGACACACATCCCAATAACTTCTGTTCTGCTCTGTCCTAGATGGTTTACCTTCAGATGTGTAGAAACAGTATTTCCATGAGAGCAGGGAGAACATGTTTTTATTCCCGACAAGCCATACACTTGGGTATCTCAATGAACATGAGATTCTCAAGTCAACTGAGGGCACTGGATTTCTCTATTGAAAAACCACTGTATCCCAACTTAAGAACTACTTCTTGTGGATTGATATTTACTTGAGAAAACAAATTTCAATCTACCAAGTCATATGATTAATGCAATGTTAGTTTTAATGTACAGAAACTTATATTTTCTCTCATTATTTTCTCTCATAATTATCATCACCTAAAATCAAACATAGATGATATCTAGTCAAATGGCTTCTTATTTTATTGTAATTATTTCTATTAAATTATAAATAATTTTATAATGTTCAAAGCTTCTTAGAAAAGGAAGTGAAAATCTTTTGAAAGCCATACGAAAGAAATGCTTCTATATAACACGGAAATACCTCAGACACTGAAATTAGAATGCTTGCCTCAGTGGTGATTTCAAAGCCTGTCCACCTTCACTCAACTGCCAAATTATCTTCTATATTAATCACTTTTCTCATTGCTGAGACATCATACTAGAAAAAAATCAAGTAAGCTATGTTAATTTTGGCTTAAATTTTGAGGCTACCCTCCACACAGTGGGAAAGGCATGTGGCCAGAGTATGGAAGAGCTGATCACAGGCAGTCTGTGTTCAAGAAGCAGAGATATGGCCTGGAGAAATGGCTTAGCAGTTAACGTACTTCCCTGCAAAGCCAAAGGACCCAGGTTTGATTCCCCAGGACACATGTAAGCCAATTGCACAAGGGGACACATGTGTCTGGAATTCATTGGCAGTGACCTGAGACCCTGACACTCCCATTGTCTCTTTCTCTCTCTCTCTCTCTCTCTCTCTCTCTCTCTCTCTCTCTCTCTCTTTCCCTGCCTATTTCTGTCTCACTCAAATAAATAAATAAAAATAAAAATATTAAAAAAGGAGAGTAATGGGGCTGGAGAGATGGCTTAGTGGTTAAATGCTTGCCTGTGAAGCCTAAGGACCCTGGTTCGAAGCTAGATTCCCCTGGACCCATGTTAGCCAGATGCACAAGGTGGCACATACATCTATAGTTCATTTGCAGAGGCTGGAGGCCCTAGCGCACCCATTCTCTCTCTCTCTCTCTCTCTCTCTCTCTCTCTCTCTCTCTCTCTCTCTCTGCCACTCTCAAATAAATAAATAAAAATAAACAAAAATATTTTTAAAAAGGAGAGTAATGAATAAGTGAATACTAGTCAGTTAACATCAGCTCACTTATTTGACTATATATTAATAATATTAATATATTATACATAATTATATTAATTATGCTAATATTAATATACTATATATAATTTTATTTATTTGCAGAGAGATGAAGAGGGGATGAAGAGGGAGAGAGAGAAAGAGAAAAAGAATGGGTGTGACAGGGCTTCCTGCCACTGCAAAAGAGCTCCAGACATAATGCACCACTCTGTGCATCTGGCGTTAAGTGGGAGCTGGGCCATGAAACCTGAGTCCTCAGGCTTTGCAGGCAAGCACCTTAACCACTGAGCAATCCCTCCAGCTCCAGCTCTCTTATTTCTATGTAGTCCAGGACACTCAGCCCATGGAATGTCATTACCCTAGCCCCCATTTAAGTGAGTCTTCTTTTCTCAATTCACTTCGTTTAGGAATTGCCTCACAAACATGGCCAGAGATTTATCTCCACAGTTATTTTTAAATCCTGTCCACTTGACAATTGAGATCAACCATCACACCTTCCTTCTTCATTTTCCATTTTTTATGCAAATACTTTATACCCAGGAAAACACTTAGCTTTTATGTTAAGCCAGGCTTTGAAGACAGGAGGCCAGGAAATTTAGGGAAGCTATGTGCACTGAGGGGAAATTTGAAAGAAATAATCAGCAGGTCAGATTGATGAAGAGAAATAAAAACATTTGACAATGAAAGTTCCCCATTTTACATATGAATTGAAGCATAACAAGGCTGTGTTGACTAAATCTGAAACCCTTGAGCAACGCGTGATGGTGATGGTGATGTGTCATGAGTCCATTCTGTGACTGCAGACACTACTAAATAACGACATCAAGGAGACAGTTGTGTATATGAGTGCTGTACCTAGAGAGGCCACTGCTGGGACTGTTATTCTGTCATTTGTCAGTGTGTACAAAGGCCACGGTTTACTGCTTCAAGTAAATTCAAGGTCGCTACAGAAGATAGTTTGTAATGAAAACAGAAAAACATTTAGAACTACAATGTGTTGTACTTCAACATGAAAGTTTAGGTAGATAATTGAATAAAAAGCTAATGAAGGAAAATGAAAGGAACCCCATGAAAGTGTGATTCCACACATGGCCAACGAATGTCTATGTCATTATAAAATGGCCAAAAGAAAATCGAAGTTACATGATCACTGCCCCTTTTTAATTACCCAATATTTACTCTTCCACTTCTACAGAGATGACCAAATGATCACCTTGTTATGCTGTCTAGCATTTTTTTTATGCCTATGTCATATCATTGTCAAATATTGCAATTTATTGCAGCACCATATCTGCACACATACAAAAAAATAAAAACTTTCTTATTTCATCAGTTTATTTGTCTATGTTCTATTCCCCAGCACCTGTGAAAAGCCAGATTACAAATTGGCACATATGTCTCAAGTGCGTATGAAAAGAAAAGAGGTCCTTGTGTTCTCTTCTTTTCCCCCACCCTCCCTATAATAGATATTTTAAAGAAGCTTGAGATTTTAATAAAATATTATTATCATTAATAAAAATTATAGCCCCAATTATTACAAATGACACAACTATGTCATCTTCCTACTATCTATCCACTGATCTAGGAGCTTGATTGAAACCTCTCACCAGCAGAGAAGCAAGAATTCAAGTACAATTGTCAACTGTCTTCTCTCACTTTCCCAACTGTAATCCTACAATTTTTCAGGAATCTCACTGAAAAGTTCATTTATAGTGAAAGATAGGTCATAAAAATCTACCCCGGGGGCTGGAGGGATGGCTTAGCAGTTAAGGTGCTTGCCTGCACAGCCAGAAGATCCAGGTTAGATTCCCCAGGACTCACGTTTAGCCAGATGCACAAGGTGCACAAGGGGCACATGCGTCTGGAGTTCCTTTGCAGTTGCTGGAGGCCCTGATATGTCCATTCTCTCTCTCTCTCTCTCCCTCTCTGTGAAATAAATAAATAAATAAATAAATAAATAAATAAATAAATAATAGTGGCTCCTGGTTTTTTCTCATGAGATTGTGCTTTGGTAGTTAGAATGTGAAAATGTCCCCCATGGCCTCACCACACATGTTTTGATTTAGCTCCTAGTTAATCCCAAGCTGATGGAGTCTTTGGGAGGTGGAATCTTGCTGAAGGAGGTATGTTTCTGGGGAGGTGGAGCTTTTGGTTTCTTAGTCAGCCGGTGGGGAGTTCACAGGCAGCTCATTCTAGCTACCACCACCTAGCTTCTGGGGGGAGGGCATGTGATGCCCAGCTTCTGCTTGGCTATGAGGAAACGTCTCCTTTAGGCTACAAGCTGAAAAAAAAAAAAAAGAAAACTCTTTCCTCCCATCAGCTGCTTTTGGCTGCTGTTCTGTCCCAGCAAGTAGGGAACAAACATCTATAATCTCAGTCACAAAGAGGAAAAAAGAGAAATACAGAGGGGGGTCCCGTAGAAATCCATTAAATAATGGAATTCAGAAAGGCTTCCAAAATCCTATACACAGTAACCACTATAAAACTTAGATGTGTCTCTTTCTTCTCTCTTCTCCTCCCCTCCCCTTCCTCCTGCTCCTCCTGCTCCCCAACTCTCCCTTCCTCTCTCTGTGGAGAGTCCATACCAATTCTCTCCGCTATGATGCTCTCATTCACTTTCTGAGTCTGTATTCTTTCTTCTAACCTTTATGATTCAGCCTATATTGAAATATCTTTGGGCTGGAGGGATGGTTTAGTGGTTCAGGTGTTTGCCTGCAAAGCCAAAGGACCCAGGTTTGATTCCTCCAGACGCACCTTAGCCACACGCATAAGGGGGCCCACACTTCTGGAGTTCATCTGCAGTGTCTGGAGGCCCTGGCACACACAATCTCTCTCTCTCTCTCTCTCTCTCTCTCTCTCTCTCTCTCTCTCTGCCTCTTTCTCTGTCAAATAAATAAATATGAACTAAAATAAAGGAGAAACACAAGATAATTTTTAAAAATATATATATCTTTAACAAAATCTTCAACTCTGTCACACTATCTCTCCCTGAAATATTTTCCTATGTTAAAGACATACTCTGTGTTTGGCCTGAATTGAGTTCCACAATGTCTGGAAAAAAACCCTCAGGTTATTGAGGGTGATAGTGTGGTATCGGTCCCCACACCTGTACAGTCCTACATTTCCTTCTTTTCTTCTTTTTACTGAGAACTTTAATGTGTGAGCACACAATGGTTTGATCATACTTCTGTCCTGTCATCCTCTTTTGTCTCATCTCCCCACATCCATTCCACTGAGCACCCCCAGATTCTAGGTAATCCTTGTTCAAGTTCATTGTCGCATTCCTTTTGAGCTCTGTCATCATCCATATCAAAGTGTTGACAGTCTCAGTGGAGTTATTTCAAGAGAACCATCAACCACTTCCATCAAGCAATGTGTAGACTCTCACTCTTCATTCTCTCTTTTGACTTAGGTGAGATTTGCTATTGACCAGTAGAACCTACAAACATAATTTCCTAGTTCATTTTTTAATATTTTTTTCCAACTAATTTTAACAAAGAACAAAAAATTAAATAATATGTAAGTCATGAAAATTTCTGACCTATTGTAATAGTTAAGTTTTGTTGTCAACTTGATGTGTTTAGGAATTCATAGACATTCCTCTTGAGTGGGTCTCTGATGTTGCTTCCAGGAAGGATTAACTGAAGGAGGAAGTCCTTCACACAGCGTGAGCTGGTCCCTCGCAAAGGGTTTCTCTAAGAAAGGTCTGAAATTAAAGAATCCCTTCCTCCTGCCTGACTGCCAGTGCTCCTTACTGCTTTCCAGTGTGGACTGAAGAACAGCGGCTCTCCAAGAAGCCTACAAGCCTTCAGTGCTGGATTGGGATGGCGGAGGCATCCAGCCTCGTGGACTGAGCAGCTACCAGGTTCCTTGACTCTGGACTGCAAACAGCTATTGTTGGACGGCTGTAAACTAATCCAATAAATTCCCTCTTAATACAATTCATTCTATCATTTCTGTTCCTCTAAAGAACCCTAATACACCAATCCAAGGTCAAAAAATACCTCTTATCACTTTAATGTAACATAACATTTTAATGTAATACCATTTTCTCAGGAAATACCCATTCAAATGGAATATAAACATATATATTTATATATGTATATATACATATATATATTCAGTCTTTAAAATATATAAAAGGTTGTTGCAAGCTGTCTGACAGAAGGTATTACATTGATATTATAATTTTTCTAATCAGCTTAAAACATGTTATAAAAGGAAGAAAAACAAGATATCCTTGCAAGTTAAATTCATCCTCTAATCTTAGAGAAAATCAGTTAATCTCTGTCCTTCTATTTGAACTGCTTAGAAAATAGGTGAGCAGAATGGCTTATTTTCAAAGCACTTTGAAAGGTTATATTTCTTGCAAAATACTTGGAGAGTCATATCTAATACTGTGCAAATAACTGTTACTTCATGTCAACTGGAAACATTTTAGTGAAAAGGGGAAACAAGAAAATATACAACTTTATGTGCAAGCTAGTTAATTAAAACTCAATTATTTGTGTGATAGTTATTGCACATATAAAATCCATTTTGGTCTAAATTTCACAAAATGTTACCAACAAAACATACATAAATAATATTTTAATGATAATTTTCACCTAAACTAGATTATTTAAGACACATTTGACAATTTTAGTGATATGGGCTTGTTTATGACAGAAAAGTAGGGAACTAAATAGAAATTACCTCTAACTAATAATGAATGTTCTCAAATTAATCTCCTGTATCACTGACCCATAACAGTGTGTGTGTGTGTGTGTGTGTGTGTGTGTGTGTGTGTGTGTGTGTGATTTTAACTCAGGATGTTAGAGAATTCAGTAGTCCAATTCTTTATTTCATTGTTAACTCATGACGTCAGAGAATTCAGTCCAATTCTTTTTTTTTTTTTTTTGAGTCAGATTTTATTTTATTTTTTTTCTTTATTAGTCAGTTCTGTATTCAGCAAATACAGTCAGTTTGGTACCATTATTAGGCTCATCCGTGACCTACCCCCTCCCCTTGGCCCCTCCTTGTTGAGGTATACGGGTCATGCATTGTGGAGTTAGCCCACAGTTATGGGTAAGCTAAATGTCTCTGCATATCATGACCCAACGTGTGGCTCTGACATTCTTTTCGCCCCCTCTTCCGCAAAATTTTCCTGAGCCATGTTGGGTTCATTTTTGGTCTGCTTCAGTGATGAGGTGTTGGGGGCCTCTGAGGCTCTGGCTCTCTGATTTGGTGGGAGTTGATTTTTCTCTGTGCTGATCTCCTTCCCCCTTGTGCTGGTATCCGGTTCATCAGGAAAACAGCCCCCTTGCTTGTTTCTCCAATTTTTCTTAGTTTCAGCCAGGGCCCTTTTGAGGTATGATGGGGTGGCTCTCTCCTTTCAATTCTTTATTTCATTGTTAACTCATGATGTCAGAGAATTCAGTCCAATTCTTTATTTCACGTTTCTGGGTCCTTGGTGAGGTATAGCATGTAGTCCCTGCTACTTACATTATTGTGGACAGGGAGCTAACACAGATGAAGAGACTAGGGCAGGGATGACCTTGAAAGAGAAGCCTCAGTCATCTACTTTCTCCAACTTGGCCCACACCCAAGTTTCCACCATCTTCTAATATTTTACCACCAGCTGGGCACCAAGTGTTTAATGGATGAGACTGTGGGAGACACTTTATGTTCAAAAATAGCATCATGTATTAATAAACACAGAGACAATTAAATAGATTTGTGTACCAGTGTTACATTTTAAGTTAATATTTTTCACATAAATTTGTTTTCTCCTTTAATGGCTGGAATATCAATGTTTCCTCTTAGTGCGAAATATTCTTTCACAACATCTTTTGTATGTTTTCATTTAAATATGGTATAATTTAGTGGACAAATCACTGGGAATACTTTAAATATACTGTTTTACTTATACGTGAACACCATGGTCATTACTAATAGTTTTAATCTTTTCACAAAAGGGTTCCCTGAAGGATCTGAAAATAGAAAGATTTTTAGTGTTCTTAAAGTTACTCAAATAGCAGTGAATGATTAAAATGAATTAAGCTGCTTTATATTACACATATTTGCCCAAATTAGTCATTAAGTCAATTTGGGTATGGATTTTCTAAATTATTGATGCAGCATTGGTTTTAAAGTAGAAAATAAACTCAGCAAAGTTTTAAATATTTTATTATTACTATTATTATTATTAACAACATATTTTGTATGGATACATCATGTGTTGGTCCCCTCTTTTCCCTCATCCCTGACCCTATTCCACTGGGGAACCCCCTCAGTGGGGTTGCAGGTACTCCCCATGGGGTTGAGGTTCATGAGTTGTGGGAGCCAGCAGTCAGTTATTTTGAGGGGGAGGGAATGCCTCTGGGCAGGATGTCGCAACCTGCGTCTTTTACAATCTTTCTGTCCCCTCTTCCACAAAATTCCCTGAGCCATGCATGGTGTGTGAGTTATAAGTCTACTTCAGTGATAAGCTCTTTAAAGCCTCTGGATCTCTGCTTTGGTAAATGGTGAGTGTCCTCAGGGTCTGTCTCCTACACCCTGGAACTGATTTTGATTTCATGAATTTCCCCAAGGAAGGAATCTAGTTATCTATGATTTTATGATAATGCCCTGTGCTTCTCTTATACCTTTATCTAAGTACTAGAAAAATAATTAGTACTTCATATCCATCACAAAACAAGGCATGTGTGCCATTTCTGGAGCTAGAAATTATTACCTCTGGTGGTCTTCACTTTTATACAGCAAAAGTTCCAGGAATATTCAGCATGTATTGTTTTGGGTGAAAATTTTAAACAAATGATTTATTTCTTTTTCAGAGGAAATATTCACTTTGTTTAACAGACAACCTGAAAGAAATTGCTCTCTTTGGTGGGAAATCCTAAACAGGCAAGGCATGGAAGACCTGAGAGTCTTTGGTTATGCTTTATGGAGTTGAAATTGCTTTTCATTTAAAAAATAGATCTTTCCTGTGAGCAGCATTCCTCCTTCTTCTGAATAAAACAGCTTGAATTTCTGATGAGCATCCTTTGAGCACACTTCTCTCCTGTCGACCCTGAGATTCATGGGAATACTTACCATTAACACAAATGGGAGCTACGCATATCAATTGCTGTGTGGGAAGATTAAACTCTCCTCTTCATTTGAACCCAATACATTATTGGTAATTACATCATGTGTCAATAATAATCACTCTTCCTCTGTTTAGCACTGTTAGCCCACAAGCATGCTCTCATTGCACCATGAGGGTCATAAAAACCAGCATGAGCACCGTGGAGGCATTTCCTTCCAGAGCGTTGTAGGGCTTAACCTGATGCCAAAAAGATTTATCCAAATACTCTAGCTGATATTACTTGTATCTATTGCCAGCATATACAAAGCAGTATAAAATGTTTAGCACTCCTCTATAAAATAACATACTTACTTTTTTTTTGTATTTTTGTAGATATGAATTTCTTCTAATAGTAACGAAAATGGCTTAAAGAATATAAACTAGAAAATACTTAAATAATAAATTTTAAAATAAGACCAATCACAGATTTTTTCCATTATACTTTTCCATTACACATTGTTGTAATATAATATACTTACTAATAAATGATAATAGATATCTTTTAAAATATTTTTCCAGAAATAATGAGTTATATGTGATGTTTTGTATGCATATATACAAATAGATCAACTTTCCTAATATGCCACTTTCATGCATATCTCCTGATTATGAGTCACTTTAGGAAGTATAATTTAAATGCTTTACTTTACCTATAGTATTTCATTTTTGATACGTTAGAAGGCTATGTGTACCATTAAGAATGTGCTAGACATTGAGATATCAAAAATATATATCAGGCTGGAGAAATTACTTAGTGGTTATGTGCTTGCCTGTGAAGCCTAAGGACCCTGGTTTGAGTCTCAATTCCCCAGGACCCACGTAAACCAGATGCACAAGGTGGCTCATGCATCTGGGGTCCGTTTGCAGTGGCTGGAGGCCCTGGCGCACCCATTGTCTCTCTGTCTGCCTCTTTCTCTCTCTGTATACAGCTCTCAAATAAATAAAAAATAATGATATCTCATCCTTTATTTTATACTTATGAAGCATGATGTTCAAATTTAAAATTGTATCTCCAATCATTCAAGTATGTAAATAATATGAAAATGTGGTAAGCAAATAAATCTTAAAAAATTTTCTAATATGCTTTTCATTCTAAATAATTTTGTGCAGAATCACTTTTAAATACTTTGTTATTTATTTATTGGAGAGTGAGAGAGAGATAGGCAGACATACATAATGGTCTAGCTACTGCAGAGGAACTCCAGACCTTGTGCCACCTTATGAATGTGGCTTATGTAGGTACTGGGGAAACAAACCTGGGTTGTTAGACTTTGCAGGCAAGCGCCTTGAACACTAAACCACCTCTCCAGTCCTGTAATCATTGCTGATTCTCAGTGAATCTTGTTTTCCACCTTGAGTGTCACATTTTGATACATACATGCACACTCCCAAAGGTAATGAATAAGGCTTTCTCTTTCCTTCCAGCATTTGTTGTCATTTGTTTTCTTAACATTAGCCCTTTTTACTCAGTAAAATGGAATCCATTTGTTGAAAAAAAGAATTTAATTCCTTTGATGGCTATAGATGCTCAAAATATCCATTTGGGCTGCAGAGATGGCTTAGCAATTAAGGCACTTGTCTCCAATTTTTAATCTTTAATTAAATTTATTTTACAGGAATTTTAGGGTTTTTTTAAAAAATGTAGATAGAATATATTGCTTTCATACCAACCCACTCTAGGGTTTTTCCTATTAGTAATATATTTGTAAATATGATATATTTATTGACATGGTGAACTGTATTTTGTGCCTATGTGTTATATTTATTAAAATGGTTAAATGATATTGATCTTATTTGGTTTGTTTGCTTGTGTTGCTTGAGACAATCCCACTATGCATTCAGAATAGGCTAGAAATTTCTATGTAGCCCAGACTACCCTTGAATTTACAATCTTATTTCCTTGCCTACAAGTGTTAAAGCTACAAAGATACCCCACCATGTCTGACACCAGTATTGACATTAACCATGAAAGACTATACTTCATCCTATTACTGACTCTTTGTTTTATAAAATTGTGCATTTACAGTACATAATGTACGCCCACTAGGGAAGAATAATACCAATAGTTTCATTGTCTTGTATGTGCCTTTTGTTCAACCCATTTATCTTTGCCCTCTCCCAGTGAACACCCAGCATCCTCTCATCTCTTCACTACTTCTACACTTTTATGTTTTCCAGATATTCATATGGAGTTAAAAGACTTTACTGAAACAAGAAATATTTTAAATCTGTGTTAAGCCATACCATTATGAACAGGTATGATGTCACCTGATATCAGAAGCTAAGCAAGGTGCAGCCTGGTTTGTGCTTGGATAGGAAAAATGGTTTTATTGTAATACGTATGAAAGATGAAAGATATCTAAATGGTAGTAAAACATTTCCCACAAAGAAATTATTAGTTCTAGATGGCTTTTTTTTTTTTTTTTTTTTTTTTTTGCTGGTGTTATTGTTTTGAGGTAGGATCTCACTCTAGCTCAGGCTGACCTGGAATTCACTATGTAGTCTCAGGGTGGCCTAAACTCATGGCGATCCTCCTACCTCTGCCTCCCGAGAGCTGGGATTAAAGGCGTGTGCCACCAGGCCTGGCCGGGAACATAAATTTTAAGAAAATACATAGAAAAACCTGAAAAAGAGGAAAATATATATGAGTCAATATTGAAATTATTCTAATTACAAAACAACCATAAGATAATGTGGCATTGTCGTATCTATCGCCATTCTGCAAAAGGTATCCATATGTAAACAGATGGTCCTGGACAAATGGGGCTGCATGTGCATAGGAACGTATGGGCAATCTTACAGGTAACTGTCTTACACGACATAGAAAAGCAGCTAGTTTCTAGAAATAATTACTCTGAAGCTAGTATCTAAAAGTTTTCTATTCTTAGAGCATGAATTCTTTTTCAATTTTTTTTGTACTTTATGCTACTTATTTATTTGAGAGAGACAGAGAGGCACATGAAAGAGAGAGAGAATGGGCACACCAGGGCCTACAACTGCTACAAACCAACTCCAGACGCATGCACCACTTTGTGCATCTGGCTTACGTGAGTCCTGGGGAATTGAACCTGGGTCCCTTGGCTTTGCAGACAAATGCCTTGACCGCTAAGCCATCTAATAACAGCATGGATTTTTAAACAAGACATAGAAACCACTAACCAGGTATATGTATTATATAGAGACTCATATTAAACTTGTGTGGCAGGCTATTGACACTAGAAGCTTGGTTTTGTTACACCACACCATTAAGAGGGCTGGCAGAACAACCTGCAGGTGCGAGAAGGCATTTGCAATGATATAGACAACAAATAAATTTTATGTAGTTTATATTGAATACTCCAAATCAATACTGACAATGTAGACAAGATAATCAACAGGTGGTCAGTATATATATATATATATATATATATATATATATGTATGTATGTATGTTGTGGTTCTCCCTTTATTAGTAACCAGAGGGATGAAACTGATACCAAATTATTTACTGTATAAGTTCCTACCTGGATGGCTTAAGTGACAAATATAGTCAATGTCAAATGTTTACCACCTCACAGATAGCACAAGGAATGAGCCTGTGCGGGAACATATCGTAGTCAGACCACAAGATCTATCACACTGTAATAAGAAAACCGTCAAAGGGGTACACAGAGCTTTCTTGTAGACCCGGGCACATGTTGTTGCCAGGAGTATGTGCATGAAATCGTTTATATTAGCTTGGCTAAGCTAGGTACAGTGCAGCTTTGATAAAGTCACATATCTCCTATTTTGCAGTCCTCGTCATCGTCGTCGTCGTTGTCTTCTTCTTCTTCTTCTTCTTCTTCTTCTTCTTCTTCTTCTTCTTCTTCTTCTTCTTCTTCTTCTTCTTCTTCTTCTTCTTTTGGGGGTGGGCTCACTCTTGTTCTCAACTTCCCTTCTGTGACCTTAAATATCCAGTTTTCACACCTGCACTGCCACTTTTACAGAGACACAAAGTTTCCGTGAACTTTGGATCACTTCTTCCGCACTACTCACCCCAGGGAGGGGGAACTTTGCCTTTCCTGTTCAAACCTGTGTCTGCAGGGTCCTGACGCTCAAGTATTTGTCACGTGCTGAAAAGCACTTGGGGCCAAGCATAGGACGAAGGCGGGCTGCGCATCAGCGAGACAGCTAGACGAGCAAGCGAGCACAGGGGTGCCTGTCGCGGAATGCACGAGAAGGTGGGGTTCTCTTGGATGCTTGCACTCAGGCGTGGGGGGAAAATGCTTCAATGGAGAAGGACAACTACGAAATTAAACCCAGGCTGACCTGAACTTCTCAGGATGGTCTCAAACACATGGTGATGCTCCTACCTCTGCCTCCTAAGTGCCAGGTTTAAAGGCGTGCACCACCACGCCCAGCACCCTTTTTGGTTTTCTTATTAAATTTACTGTAATTATTTCATCTGCTATTTGCAAATGCTTCAGGATATTGCATAAGCTTTTGATTGATTAAGCTTTCTCCTGTTTATTTTCACTTTGAAACATATTCAAACTTATGGAAATATTATAAGTACAGAGGAAAAAATATTACCCTTCAATTCAACTCAGCAAATAAAAAAGACACTTTGACACATTTATTTTCTCTGTCTTTCTTACTTTCACACTTTATCATGCATATCGGTCTATGTGCATATGTAGATTGTGTATATATATATATATATATATATATATATATATATATATATACATATGAACTTATGTTCACATATACATATGAATAACATTTGAAACTATTTAAGAGTAAATTACAGGGATGAAGACATGGCTTAGCAGTTAAGGCACTTGCCTATGAAGCCTAAGCACCCATGTTCCATTCTCCAGGACCCATGGAAAGGTGGCACATGTGTCTGGAGTTTGTTTATAGTGGCTGGAGGCCCTGATGCCCATTCTCTCTCTCTCTCACTCTCTCTCTCTCTCTCTCTCTCTGCCTTTCCTTCTCTCTCATATTGGTAAATAAAAATAAATTTTAAAAAGTGAAAAAGAGGGGCTGGAGTGATGGCTTAGTGGCTAATGCATTTGCCAGCAAAACCAAAGTATCTTGGTTCAGTTCCACAGAACCGACATAAGCCAGATGTCCAAGGTGGCGCATGTGTCTAGAGTTTGTTTGCAGTGACTGGAGGCCCTGGCATGCCCATCCTCTCTCTCTTCTCTCTCTCTCTCTCTCTCGTCTATCTGTCTCTCTCTCTCTCACACACATAAATGAATAAAAATATTAAAAAAGAATGGAATGACTTTTTAAAACTAAAAAAAGAGTAAATTAAAAAAACCAATGCATTTTTATCTTGAAAAATTCAGTATTGTATTTTTAATTTTCTAAAAATAAATAAAAATAATTCTTAGGAAAACAATCAAATTAATAAAATTTTCAAGTCTATAATACTATTTTCTAATTGAAATTCTATATTTAAGTTTAGTAATACACCCAACACATTCTATTCCTCTGTTTGCTTAAGATCCTATTTTCCTTTGATCTGGATAAGACCTATAACCTTTCCCTGTCTTTATTGACAGTTTTGAAGAATGTAGACCAGTGATTTCTTTAGAATGCCTCTCAAATTGAGTTTGTCTGATGAATCCTCATTATCGCATTGAGGCCATGAATAATTTATAGGAATACAGACAGGTGACATCGTGTCCTTCCTATTGTATCTCATCAGAAGGGATATGACATTTCTCCTATTATTAATAATAGCTTTAATACTTTAGTTAAGATGATAACCAAAAATGTCTAGTACTTGCAAATTTTGTAATAACATTTTTTATGTGGTTTACATACATGTGTGTTGTCTGTGGGCATAACGTGTGTATGTGGAGGATGCTGTAGTGTTCATGTGTGTGTGCGCACATGTGAATGCAGCACAGAGGAGGATTTATCCATTATCCTCAATTTCAGTTTTTGATAGTTTTTCACTGAACCTGGACCTAAAGGATTCAGCTAAACTAGCCAGCCAGCCCCAGGGAGTTTCCTTTCTGCCTCCCCAGAGCTGGGATTATAGGCGCGAACCTCTGTACCAGATTTTACATGGTGAATCTAAACTCAGGTCCTCAAGATTGTACAACAAGCACTTTACTGGGTGATCCATCTCCCCAGGCCCTACTTGCATATTTTATATAATGTTGAGTATATGTGTGAACTTGAAAACAATATTCTCATTTTAATCAAATTTTATTCAATGATTGTATTATCCATGACATTTGTCTCTGTTGTGTGATGTTCTCCTCTGAGTAAAAGCAACTATTGTCATCTTTATCAGAAGCAATTTGGACTTCATCTCACAGGCTCTCCAAATTGGCCCTGTTGACATCTCCCATGGAAGGAGAGGGGCAAGAACAAGACAGTCAGACCTTCACCTGAGATCTCGTCTCACTCTTGTGCCAGCTGAATGCAATTGTGCATGAAACTTTATGGCCTCAGCAGGAATATAAGTGTGTCCAGAGAGTAGATAATCAAGGGACAGAGAGCAACACCTACCCAGCCATTTTAGGGGGTTGTTATCTGGCTATCCATGTTGGGATAAGACCTTTCCATGTACCTGCTCTGGGATCTCCACACTCCTTTAAGTAACATTTTGTCCTTAACTCTCTCAGGAAGCCCAGGAGATTCATTGGTGCACCAAGATAAATTTCAGAGTAAAAATCCTGCAGAGTGTTGAGACTATCCTGCCTTGGGAAGCAAGAACTGCTGGCTTCCTGCTTCACACACTAGCTTGAAATAATTATTTCCATGGTCAGTGTCTTAGTGTGCTGAGATCTATCTACTTGTTGATTGATTTGCTTACTTACTCGTTTCTTTCTTTTGCTATGAGTTATGAAATTTAATCTATTGAAAGAGCTGTATTACACTGTCAGGATTGAAACTAATTTATGTTAACTTTTGAACCACATTTGGTTGAATGAATATTTGTATCCTTTGAAAGCTTCCATTTGTTTACTTTTTATATTTTGAGCATGTTCTTTTTGTTTTACCTTGTCCATGCTCATTATCTACCAGATCACAAATGCACCTTGTTTTTTTAAAAATATTATTTTATTTATTTGCAAGCAGATAGAGAGAGAGAGAGAGAGAGAGAGAGAGAGAGAGGAGAGAAGAGAGAGACAGAGAGAATGGGCATGGCATGGCCTCCAGCTGCTGCAAACATACTCCAAATGCATGCACCCACCTATGCATCTGGTTAATGTGGGTACTGGAGAATTGACCTATGGTCATTAGGCTTTGAAGGCAAGCACCTTAACCACTTAGCCATCTCTCCCCACCTGATTTTTTTAGAGTATATCAATATTTAGTAACACCCTTATTCAGTTTGGACTACTACAACAAAATAAGTTAGGATGGGCCATGTACACAATAGGAAGTCATTGCCTACAATTCTGGAGGCTGAAAAGACCAAGATCAAATTACCATCAGAATTAACGTTTTATGGGGCTGGTAGTCATAGATGGTCCCTTTTACGTCCACTAACAATGGAAAGAACAGAAGAATAAAAATTAGCTAACAAAATCCGTCACTCTGTATTATAGGTACACTTATCCCACTCATAAGGGCTCCATCCCCACAAACTATTCATCCCCATTGGAGAAAAAGCTCAATATGAATTTTACAGGAACATAAACATTGTAACTATAGAATTTTATCCTAGCTTCACAAAATTACTGTCCTTCCCACACAAAAATTCATTCATTTTGTGCCAACAAATCCCTGAATGCTATCTTGTTCCAGCATCGTACCAAAGGTCTAAAGCCTAAAACTTCATCAAAATATCCTGGCATCAGATATGGTTGAGATGCAAAGAACAATTTGCTCAAGGACAGTTACTCTCCTGAGAATTCCAAACAGCTATGTACTGTGAAATGAAATGATAGACCAAAACCAGGATAAAATTAGGGAAAAAAAAGAGGGAGTGGGTAATGGGTACCAGGGAAAGTCTAAAAAGTCAACAAGGCACACAACTTTAAATGAGGCTCCCAAACAACCTCTTTCATTCCATTCCCTGCCTTCTAAACACATGCTACGTGTGTTGGACCCACAAGACTTTAAGCAAACCACCCTATTGCTTTGCTGGTTGCAGCCACATTGTAGTCACGTGGTAACCATTCTGCCAAGGCTGAGCAGTCTTCTAGTGACCCTACCATTCTGGAGTTTGGGGACTAGACCTGGCAGGGTGGCCTCATCCCTGTAGAAGGTCTTTTATTTTTTTAATATGTCTACCTGGGTCCTGACACTCTGTAGGGCATCATTTGAAATCAAGGTGAAGGTAGATACGTACCCACAATTCTCATAATCTAAAGAGTTAGCCCTAGTTTGCTGCCAAACTATAGACTGTGTAGAAGAAATGTGTTCTCTTCTAGAAAATCCAGCACTTGTATCAATCCCTTCAGCTAATTGCATTAGGCCCACCAGCAGCATATAAATTAATACATACTTAGAGTATACTTATTATAAATGCTAATCACATTTGAACTTTGATTTCCTTCACAGGGTCTGCAGGGATGGCTCATGAGATAAACACCAGTCATCGCTCAAGCTGGAGTAGCAGAGCTCAATACTCAGACTCCAGATAAAAATCCTAAACCAGAGATTGCTTCTGTAATCCCAGCCTACTGAAGCTGAGGGGAGCTGGAAGGCAGAGACAGGAGAATTTTTGAGGAGGAAGTTCATGGGGAGCATAGCAAAGGTATAGCAGAGGGAAAATCCATAGTGAGAAACCCTGCTTCAAATCACATGGGTGAAAGAGAATGGAACAGACATTGTTCTCTGAACTCAACATATGTCACACACACACACACACACACACACACACACACACACACACACTGAGAGAGAGTTAGTCCAGCCAAGTTAACTCATGAAATTGACACCATGGCATTTCATTGTTTTGAGTAATGTACTGAACATTCCACTATAGAATTTATAATTTGGTTCTCCAGCCACCTCTATGAATGAAGTATCACTGTGGGCAGGCCCTAGGGTCTAACCCTAAGGTGTGGGGGTAAATTTGGAATTCTAATCTAAAGATAACTCATGCATGGTGGTGCATTCGGGAGGCAGAGGTAGGAGGATCACCGCGAGTTCGAGGCACCCTAAGAACATAGAGTGAATTCCAGGTCAGCCTGGACTAGAGTGAGACCCTACCTTGCAAAACCAAAAATTAAATAAATAAATAAATGGATAAATAAATAAATAAATAAATAAATAAATAAATAAAAATAAAGATTAATAAAAATAAAAACAAAGGCAGGGGGCAGTGAGAATAAAATGTGAAACAAAGGAATCATACAGTGAGCATTAATTTCATTGCTTTTCCATGAAAATTGATAGATGAAAGTGGAGTTATCTCTGCTGAAAGTACTATTTCTTTGTAAAAGAAACAATAATCAGTTAAACATATACCATAATTATATATGTGCCAATTAATTGATTAATTCATGTATTTCACTAAACCATTTGCTGGACATTCTTTCATTGTAGAAACCCAGGTCATCTATTATAGAAAGCATATGGGTTCTTTAGATCTAGATACTGTAGCATTGACCTTTCAGAGAAAATCATAGTCCAGTTCCCCACCCTAATTTACCATTTTTTAAGATAAAAACATTGTATGTTCATAAAAAATACTTATTACTGGAGTGTTGAGATTTAATCTTCCAACTGTCATAAACATATAGTTTTTACATTAACAAAATTTGAGCTTCAAGCATGTAATTTACATAAAAAATATCATTTTTATGCTTGACATGCTTCTCTCCATTCTTATTCATATAAATATAGATTAGAACAATGTGATTATTTCTGGGTTGGCTATATCACATATTTGTAAAGAAAATTGCTAGATATTTCTGGCAGTCTGTATTTAGTTATGAGCATGTTTATGAGAATTTGAAAATGAGCACAGTAACTTATTGGTATTTTTTCTAAGAATTGCTTTGTACAAAAGAATTTTAAGCAGATTCCTCTCTCAGAAACTAGCCAAGTTACATAGGGATGAATGGATATGCTGCATAGTTCATTTTTTACACAGACTAAAAAACCTGTAAAGCCTCTTACCTTCCTAATATGTCACTCAAAGAGAAAAGGGTTATAGTACAAATTACACTTGTTCTACAAAAAGCCAGAGAATAGAGGGACATTGTGCTTGTGATCTTTATACCTTTGACTGCTTCGTCTATGGTACGTAGGACCCACTAAATACTTTCCGAGTCTTGTGAAGAGTGAATCACAAGCACCCATCAACAACCCTGCCATCAGGTTGACAGTCTTCATTTTTACTTAGTAAGCCATATAAATATATACTTGCCAGTAGTCAAATCAATGAATAAAGAAAATAAAGTAACTTCATTGAATACCTCTTATGAGTGCATCTTCAGAAACTGACCAGATAATCCTGTTGTAGCTCTTTTGACTAACATTACTTACATTGGAAACAATGATATAGGAGAAATAAGAAAGATGAGTGACATCATTTCATATTCCTTTTATTACTTTCTCAGCCATCAGTAACTCAAGTATAAAATGTTGGTGCAGTTCATACAGATGAGACATGGCACAGAACATTTGAGGTAGTTCATGCTAAATTCATGCTGTTATGAACTAAGGTAACTTACAGGCCAAGAAACAAGGTAAATATTGTGGGTTTTTAAATTTTATTTTATTTTTATTTTTATTTTTATTTTTTTTGAGGTAGGGTCTCATTCTAGCACAGGCTGACCTGGAATTCATTATCTATTATCAGGGTGGCCTCAAACTCACAGCAATCCTCTTGCATCTCACTCCTGAGTGCTGGGATTTAAGGCATGTGCCATCAAGCCCGGCAAAATTGTATAATTTTGATCTGTGAATATTTTAGGCTTTCATTAGAAGCTACCATTGTCCATTATAAAAAATACACATTTGGGGTGGAGAGATGGCTTAGTGGTTAAGGCATTTGCTTGCAAAGCCAAAGGACCTCGGATCAATTTCCCAGGACCCACATAAACCAGATACACAAGGGTCACATGTGTCTGGAGTTCATTTTCAGTGGCTGGAGGCCCTGTAGGGCCCATTCTCTCTCTCTCCCTCCTCTCTCTGCCTCTTTCTCTCTCTCTCTCTCTCAAGTAAATTAAAAAAAAAACACATTCAGTAGTCATATAATAGGAGAGTTATGTTTTCTTTAAATTAGAATAGCATTTAAAGAGAAAAGTTTAAAAAATGACACCTTTTAAATTTTGTGCACGTAATAGTGATTAATTTATGTTTGCAACAAAAATTTCCCTCACTTTCATTTTACATGAGAACTCACAAGTTATGTACTTATCCCTGAAGTGAGATAATAGATTAACAATAATTAATGTAATATACAATGTCTAATGAATGTTCCATGAGATGCTTCAGTAATTTTAATTTATATATTCAAATTTTATGTGAATAATTTGTTTGATTGATATGATATTCCTCCTCTATACATCCTTGAAAAAGAAGAGTAACCTACAATTTCTGCTCCTTGTCCATATATGTGGGTGCCTATCTGTTTCTTTATCCAGTATTCAGAGCCTGAAACCGAACACTGATTGTATTAGCTATGTACCAAACCAAAATACGTCAAATTTTCTATGACACTAGGAAGGGTAAGTTATGCTCTACTTAATTTTACCTTCTCATATATCAACTATAATGCTTTGTACTTTAAAAAAAATCTCAATCTCAGAAAGTTTTTTTTATTTTTATTTTTATTTTTTGCATTTGAGACAGCTATTAGATTTACATCTCTCCTGTCCTTGAATAAAGAACTTGAAAACAGAAAATGGAATTTACTTCTCCAGTAAAGAATCCAGAAGATACAAGATCTATGACTCTTAACATACATTATTTGGCTTTTAATAGCCATTTCCCCATCTAAATTTCATGGCTAGCCCGAGATTTACTTATTATCATTACTGTTTCAAACACAAGAAAGCAAAGACTCAAAAAGAATATGCAATCTTCTCTGGGTACAATAGCGGTCTCAGGATTTTATTGCTAATTATTTTAAACAGATCAATAAAACATATCTTAGTATAGCCAATTGTTAGTGATCACTGATGGGTTATGTTCCTTCTCATTCAGTTACATGTGTCTCTTCAGAACACATGCTTTGAATGAAGTTTTCATCAATTTTCCCCCAAATACTCCTTTATTATCTCCTAGCTACTAAGAACTGAAACTCCATGTTTCATGGTGAAAAGACATGGTTTCTGTCTCCAACTACAGTATGGCTGGGCAAGAAGGCAGAAATTGTGAAATTGCCAACAAGGACATGTTTTATTTTAATTACTTGTTTGAGAGAGAGAGATACAGAAATAGGTAGGTAGAGAGAGAGAGAGAGACAGAGAATGGGCACACCTGGGCCTCTAGCCACTGTAAATGAGCTCCAGATGCATGTGCCCCTTTGTGAAGCTGGCTAATATGGGTCCTGGGGAGTCGAACCTGGGTCCTTTGGCTTTGCAGGCAAGTGCCTTAAACGCTAAGCCATCTCTCCAGCCTAGGCCATGCTTTTTAAACTCCAGTTTGCTTAAAAGCATCATGAGGCTTGGGAGAGCATGCACTGATGGGACAAGATCCTTGGCTCTGTTTTGGTAGAAGTAAGAAAGTAAACATTTATTCATCTGATAAGTTCCCAATGATACTTGCAGATGCTTCAGGGTCAATGATCACTCCAAGATAACCACTACCCTAGAAGGAATTATTGTCAATAGATGGGAATGGAAAGCTTCCATGTCTTGAAGAGGAAAACAGAAAAAAAGACTATTTTGGACAAAATTCATCAAAAGTCTTAAGCAGCAGTGGATCCTACAAGACTTACAAAGCTGGCCAGGCAGCCCAAATGTACCAGCTGGGGTAAAGGTGACATTTCTGTTATAATGGAAACCAATTTCCCTCTGATTGGACTGGAGGCTTACTTCATGGGAGAGAATACATGCTTGGTGCCTAAAACCTAATGAAAATCCTAAGACCTGGGAGGTCTTAGCCCTAATGGAGAAACTGCTACTGTTATTTGGCTAACTGGATATATTATAGTCATCATCATGCCCTCTAAATACATGTTTATGACTATACATTAAGGCAACTCTTATTTTGGTGAGAGGACCTTATCTTTTCATATGGATGACAACTACGGTGACTCGTAACTCACCAAAGCATTGAGAAGAAGTGACAGTGGAGCACTCATCTCTAAATAAGACATCTCCGTTACACCCTGTAAGGTTCAGGGACCATTGTGGAAGAGGCGTTAGAAAGAATGGTAGAGCCAAAGGTAGTGGAGGAGTGATTACCACACTATCTTTAAGATACAAAGTGGTCTTGATATTCATGACCTCACAATGGCTGACCCTATGTAGAGAAGACTTGCATAATAGGACGGGGAATAAAAACAATGAAATCAAAATTGCAGAGAAACTAGTTGGAAGGAAGGAATTGTTGGAGGATGGACTTGGGAAGGGGAAAAGCAAGTAGGGGGATGGGGATTATTATCATGGTATATTGTTTATATTTATGGAAGTGGTAAACAAAACATTTCAAAAAAGATTAAAGCAACAGAGAGCATGTTCACACAAACATAATGGGCCCAAGTTCAAGTAAAGAAACGGGACAAATGAGTTTCTTGGGATAAGTAGTCAAGAGACTATAAGAATTTCACAATCCATTTCTACAGCTACAATAGTAAAACACCCAACTAATCAAGTGAACACATCATGTTCACTTTATAATAACCAAAGATAGATAGACAGCAGTTAGCACTACACAGCATAATCCTTTGCAACATAATACTTTGTCCTGGAGTTACTCATAAGTATATCTATGGACCTTTCCTACTTAATAACTTGCTTATTATTCTTCAACAAATACCCCAAAATTTCTTGGGAGGAACGGATAAGCTTATTCACTTTTGTGCTCTAAGTCTCTAAAGTCTTGCTCACACCACAACTATTAGCAAATATTTCTTTACTGAATAACTGAATGAATAAAAGAACAAATGACATAACCTAAAGTATAAATACAATAAGAGCTACAAAGATTATCTTAGAAAGAGATAATGTAAGAACCTGATTTGTGTGTAGAGGTGGAACACTAGAGCATGACACCATCTCTAGCTTTCAGAATTTCTTCCCTCTAGTTTTAATAATTGTTAGGGATTAACAAAGATGTAAATCAGTTTAATAACTCAAAATGTATGTTGGCATTCTAACAGTCTTTCCACTATTAGTGCAATTTAAGATATGAAAACATTGGGTGGAATTACTAAAAAGGAATATAAACAGCTTGAGACAAGATTCAAGACAGCGTGCTGGGCAATTACCAATCTACATCAAAAATGATGGCCCTGATGTAAGTGCCCTTAGAGTCAGACTGTCACAATCTGTCTGCTGCAACACACAGCCACATGCTTTGCAGTGCACACATGGCCGTACAATCTGCACAGCATGAAAGCCACTTGCAGGCCTCTTCTTCAGATGTTTGAGTTTTTTTAAAATATTTTTAGAACAATATCTGTTTTGATATATTCTGATAAATTTATTCAAAATTGCAGAGAGGAAAATCTATGACTGCTAACAATGTGGAGTGTTAATGTTTTACATTTTTTTTACTGTGAAGCAATATTCACATTTCTGCAAAGAAATATGACATGGTGAGAATGATCATGGAATTTTAAATTCCTTTTAATGTTTTTAAATAAGGGATAAAGTGCCACATCTTCTTATTTGCTACATTTTATGTTGAAAAGCTCTTTAAATATTCAACATCAGAACTCTAATTTTGGACCTAGAGGAAAGATCAGAATTGTTCCAAATAGTTGGCAGTTAGCAGAAAGGAGGGAGGGAGCATTATGAACTCAGAGTGAAGCAGCATGAAGGTATATTGCCAAGAACCACTCGTCAAAGATCTGTAGCTTCCTGTTGTAGCTAAGTCATATCCCAGCTTGTTTGACTCACTAGAAAGACAGGGCACTCTTGCAAGAGAAGCCATTTTCATCCCTGTGATATCAATATTTACATCTTAACATTTACAAAATCTTGAAAATATGTTATTTTCCATTGTTATCCCAGTGGTTAGAAATGACGGAACTAGTCATGGAAGGTGGATTGGGGCACAGGAAGACACAGGTCCAGGTGTTATGCAAGAAGATATCTATTTCTCTTCCATTTCTTCCACCAGGCAGAACATATTATAGAAATTATTGTTACTTTTCTAACCATTCCTCTTACATATTAGAATTATTTTGTCCTGTCTTTCTCAGGACATGAAACTACTTCACTAAAATATATAGTATCCACTCTGGCCATTACTCCAGTTAAAGTAGATTCCAGTGTTCGAGTGGATAGCACATGCCATGGGTAGTTGGCTAGTATAAATATGCAGAAGAGACTAAACATAGAATACTTCTCAGATCAGTTTTTTAAAAAAGAAAATGATTCCAGTCAAACCATATAGTTAAATTACTATCTAATGATAATAATCATGGTAATGCTGTTCTTTCAGCAGCATTCACTGCTAATAACTAATCCTGTTTTAATTGATTCAAGCATTAAAAAATAAAGATACCAAAGCCTACAGATATTAGATAACTCATGGGTAGTACCCTTTGTATCTACTCTTTTACCATCTGACACAACCAATATGCACTTAAACCACAATATTATACTTATTTTAAAAATTAATAAGACCTATAATTTCACTACTGAAATTATAAACAGCATGGTCTACCTTATTACACTTATTTCAGGCATCTTCTATGAACAGAAATATTGAATAATAGGATTATTTAGCTTTGTTGATTTTCTATGTCATTCTTTCTTTCTCACTCTCTTATACACAAGAAAAATTCTCAACTGAAAAAAATCTGCATAATTTATAAACAGAGAGAACTTGAGCAGTAGTATCATGTGGAGGTGGAGAGTGCTATACCCAGAAGCCATTGGATGCTACTGGAAAATCCTAGCTCCAGGGATGGAGTACCTCCCAGTAATTTATTAATCACAGAGTTCACTTGTGCTTCCCCCCAAAAATGCTGGCCATTACCAGGGCTTTGTTGCTGAATACACCACGCAAGTCCATCGGAGGACATGGGGAATGAATCTAGAGCTGAGCTACAAGCTTCCTCTCTGCTGACTGCCTTAGTGCTTGTAAGTGCTGTGCAGACTGCCGAGGGAGAAAGTTCTTAACCAGAAGTGGATCCGGCCACACTGTGCTTTGCTGGATTCATTACTTTGAGAAGACAAGAGCTGAAGACAAAACGTTACCTGTAGTGAAATGACAGTGGGGCAGTGACTAGTTGTGTCTTGGGTATTCCATGGTTGCTAAAAGCGGAATACTGAAAATATTATATCTTAGAGGATGCACTATTAATATAAGCCACATTTCTAAAACTGACTAGCAAGCGATCACTTTATACCTAAAGTATTCCCAAGACATACTACGATGGTGGAATTCTAATGCAACGTGGATAGATATATTGGTTGCATGCTGTAGAGACGAGAATCTGCATGTTTTGATAATATCAAAGATTTAGTTAAAGTGCTTACGTAATATCACTTACAAAATTGCAACATTGCTTTCTCCTAATGAACTGTGTTCTGTGTCATAACTTAAGCCTACCTCCAATCACCAAGGTACATGATAACTACTTAACTGGTGATTGATCTCAAAAAAATCACTTTAAAAACATAGCATTTTCTTTGAGGCTTATGTGTAAGTTATACTTCATTGCAGCTAGACACAGTGCTGCAAACTGTCTGAACTGCAAGTGTCCAGTTAGTTTCGTTTTCTAGGGTGGCCAGTCAGCAAGCAGATTCTAGTGGCCTAAGGTAGAGAGGGGCAGCAGGTTATCACTGGGAAGTTTGTGGCTTGAGTTTGTCTGCAAGTCTGCCATTTCCAGGCAAGTACCCTGGCATCTGTCCAGGGCTTGTTTGCTAACGCCTTCAGACAGGAGTTGGGAAAGTTACTGAGTTAAGACAAGGAATGAAAGATTTATGAACTGGAAACCAAAACAAACTGACAAGCCAACAATCTGTAGGAAGCAGTCAGACCTGTGTAAGGCACTGTTGGTAAAGCAGATGACGAGGACCATTACCTTAGTCCCCTCCTATTCATCCAGAAAATGTGTTGACATGCCCAGGACTGCCAAGCATCTCAGTCCACCATGAATTTAAGTATTTCAATGAAGGACGCCTTAGAAGCAGGTTGGAGGATTGTTGGGTACACAAAGATGTGAATGCTAGAATGTTTCGGGTAGAGACAATATTGTTTCTTTTTTATTAACTTGGATACCTAAAGTCACAACTATTCTACCCCCTGTCTCCTAAGAAGAGACCACCATTCCAACATTTTTGTGCCTTATCATTGGGTAGGCACATGGCCTTAACTTTAATCCTTATGTCTTGAATATTTTAGGAACAACTATACTTTTTCAATAAAATCTTTATTTTTAAGGCCTATCCACACCACTTTGTGTTCACCTAATGTTCTAATTCTTTGAATTAGTGCATATGACCCTGTTGTAGTTTGAATGGGTATTTCCAATATATTTAAGAGGTTATTAAAGCTTGTAATTTATTAGATTTCTAACTGCCAGGGTGGAGGAGGTGTCACAGTGAGCAGGTCCCAGGGTACAGCCCTAAGGTGTGTTTCTGGGGTGGATCTGAATTCCGCCTGTGTTATGCAGAATTACAAATTTAAATGGAGACACGATAAGGAATATCATCTCTGCACCACGTAGTTCTTAAATAATGTCTTTCATCCATAAATAGGATGTTTATCTTCGCAATCTTGGCTTGGTGGACGTAGAGAGGTAAGGAAGATCATTTCATATTCCAAAGTGCTTATTTTACCTTTCTTTCCTTCTTCCTTCCTTCCTTCCTTCCTTCCTTCCTTCCTTCCTTCCTTCCTTCCTTTCTTTCTTTCTTTCTTTCTTTCTTTCTTTCTTTCTTTTTGTTGTTTTTTCGAGGTAGGGTCTCACTCTGGCTCAGGCTGACCTGGAATTCACTATGTAGTCTCAGGGTGGCCTCGAACTCTCGGTGATCCTACTACCTTTGCCTCCTGAGTGCTGGGGTTAAAGGCATGCACCACCACGCCCGGCTTCATTTTACCTCTACAGTCTATTAATGTTAGTTTCTTTCCCACATTCATTGTGGAAAAGAAAATACCTGAGATAAACAACTTAATTGAGGAAGACTAATTTTGGCAGACAGTTTGACAGAGTTTCTGTCCTTCCTGTTGGAAAAGATAAGGTAGGGCAGCCCAGTTCATGGTTCTGGGAGTGTGTGACAGACGTTGTGCATCCAAATTGCAGCAAACTAGAAGGCGGTGTGCATGGCAGAAATCAGAGACTGAGTATACAGGATATTCAAAATGCCGTAGTGATCCACTTCCATCACCTAGGCCTCATATCCTAAAAATTCAGTCTTCCAAGGTTTGAGTCTTCCTTGGTTCCACAAGCTGAGAGATAAGTGTCCCAAACATGAGCCTGAGAGGGGCACTTCAGATTCAAACCATGCAACACATATGGCAGGACAGGGAACCAATATGGTATACACCCATTGTCAAGCATATCAAGATCAATTATAAGCACAGTGTTTGGGGAATTAGGACCAGAGGTACACAGACACACAACTTCCATTATCACTAAACTATAATCATGCTCTCCCTCAGTGCCCTCTGACGGAGGAGTCACAGTATTGCTTTGGAACTTCAAGTCCTAAGCCAGAATTTTAACCAACATTCATCGAAATGCCCACAGTGCCCCCTTTCTTTGGGATATCATTACCCAAGTAAACATCGTAAGCACTTTGAGATAAGACTGAAGGGAATCATCCCCTTTCATGAGTCTTCCTCCTGGGGATCCACTTAGAACCTTTTATAACACAACACTCTAGATCTGAAAACTGACTGAGACACGAAGATGAAAGAGGGATTGGGGCTTTTGAAATTTCCAGTAAGTTGAACAATTTCAACATCCTGCTTTTCCAAATTTACTTTTCATATTTTATCTTTTTCGATAAATATTAAGCAGTACCCTTGACAATTCACTGCCTGGTTATTTTATCTCAAAAGACACTATAAACTATCAGCCATTTCCATATCTCCCTACAAGTCAAAGTCTCTAGCTAATTGCTCCATTTATTCCAAGTAAGTATAAACACCTAATTTCTGGTGGGTAGCTGCTTCTCTACGGTCTCAATTACTCTGTGGTAGAGGGCATCAAGTTCTCCACTCTGACTGCCTCTCCTGACATGAGAAGCTAACCACCATAGAACTCACAGCTGCTGTAATTTTTCAGTCAATTATGCTACTGATATAAAAGTGAGGTGCTCATCCTCCTGACCCACCATGGTACTACCAGCTTGAGCCATAAGAAGAAAATAAACCCTTCTCTTTTTGTTGTTTTTGTTCTACCCATTGTAGACAATACATAGGCATAAAAGCAATAATGAATGCATTAAATGAGGAGGATATATATATATATATATATATATATATATATATAATCTAAACGTGAAATCAATCATGCATACATTAAAGGAGGAGGATATTAACATATATATTACTAATATATACATATATATATATATATATATATATACATATATATATATATATATATATCTCATAAGCAACAATAGAGAATGCACTAAAGGAGCAGAGGGTTAGCAGAGGTCTTCATGGACTATCTTCATTTAAATTAATTTGTTGAATGAAGCCAGTGGATTCTAAACTTCAGTGAGGTAAGGTTTGGATAAATCAAAATGAGCCACACTGCATATTAAAAAGACCAAAGAAAACATTGTTGAATTTGGAGGAACTCAGAAAAGAATACCAGAAATGTGGACATTCATCTTAAAAGATATGAAAAGTAAAATCAAGAGGGAACAGTATAGCTAAGATGGATTGTGGGAAGGGGAAAACATAGAGCCTCAATATTTATTTCTATTGTAAAAGGCAGCTGAAACCTATAGTGTAATTTGAAGGGAAGGGCCAAAGGGAGAAAATATGGGTCCACATTGGGGAAGAGTTAATATTATGTCAATTATGCTAATATGAAACCTCTGAGGGAAGGACAGATTCCACAACCAAAAATTTAAACTAAAATTAATTCATGCATATTTCACACAAATGACATGTTCTGGTATCACATTTATTAAAGTCATTTGGTTAAAAGCAGTGAGCAGGCTATACTATTTATATGCCTTAATGAATTCATGATAATTATACATAGATTTTGGAGACTACTCAGGACATAATTTTTCACAGAGTGCCTTCAAACTTAAAGTCATTTTCATTGGAAAGGGCAAGTGTGATTTGACACAGAAATTGAGAATATTATTGTCTGGTGACTGATGTGGTCCTATGATGCTTACCATGCTCTGGGTTACTTTCTGCACTCTGGGGCTGCAGTAGTGCACAAAGACAACACACCCCGTGCTCACAAAGTTCAGCCATCATACATTGAGATCTGAGGTCTATCAGAAATCCATTCATACTGCATTGGGACTGCCTTTACACATTTACTGATGTATGCAAAGACTTATGCATACTCAAGTTCACCACAATACACATGTGAAACTCTGGAGTCATTTTTGACCCTTCTGCTTCTTTTCCGCACACCACAGGCTGATCCTTTACAAAGCAATATTAACTCCTCCTTAAAAAATACTCACTGACATGACAACTCCCACCTAATCCCAACACTAACATTGTAATCTATGTGGATATGATCTCTAGCCCAACTTGCAGTGCTTTAATTTATCTACATGTGCTGGGCATCTTTCCTATAGCCTATTCTCATATGAGACCAGAACAGAGAGATATCATGTCACATATCTATTGGTATTCTTCTTCCCAGGGGCTTTTCATCTCAACAAGAATAAACTCAAGTTGTTACAGGCATGGACTAAAGGTAAATTATGTGCTTAGCATGAGCAAAACCCTCGGTTCAATTCCAAGTAGAAAAGTAGGAGAAGGAAGAAGAGGAGGAAGAGAAGAAGGAAAAAGGAGAAGAAGAAAAGAGAGAGGGAAGGAAGGAAGGAAGGAAGGAAGGAAGGAAGGAAGGAAGGAAGGAAGAAAGAAAGAAAGAAAGAAAGAAAGAAAGAAAGAAAGAAAGAAAGAAAGAAAGAAAGAAAGAGAAGCTGGTGAACATTCCTTTTGAAGTTCACAGATAGAGTAAATGTAAGAAATGGACCACTGGTGGAGGATATTGTTCATGGGAAAAACTGTATAGCTGTAGGGGCCATGGGTATGTGGGACATCTCTGTACTGCTCTAAGAATAAAGTCTATTTAAAAAAAAAATTCCTGCTGTGATTTAAAAGATGTGTGTATGTGATCCTCTTCCCTGGAGCTGCTTTCCTTTCATTTTCTACACCTCGGCCCTTGTTCACTCCTCCCAGTCTCGCAGGCTTCTCGCTGTCCCTCAGACACAACAAGCTCCTTGTTACAAAGGCTCTGTATACTTTTCCTGGCCACTCGAAATACTCCTACTCAAGTGAAGGTGCTTTCCTCCCTTCATTTGGTCATTTTACAAGTGAGTACCACTTAACCAAAACCTTTCCAACTGCCCTATTTAAAAAAAAAATTCCCCCCATGCCATTATTCTATACATCTTATCATGCTTTTTTCTCCATCACTGCACTGTTTGATTACATATGCATAAATTTACTAGTATGCCATATTTTCCACTAGGAAAATACAAGCTCCATGTAAGCAACTGTTTACCCTTTTTTAATTTTTTTTTCCTAGTGATTCATCCTCCAAGCTTAAATCAGGGTCTGTTAGATAGTAGATGCTTAATCAGGTAATGCTGAGAGAACAGATGCCTTCATTAGACTCAGGCGTACAACATAACTTTTCAGTACCTCCCCTCAAGTAAGAAACTACTTACTGGCTTCATTCCTGCGACTGCACCCCTAGCCATATAGAAAAAAAAATCAAAACCATTTTCAACGTCAAAGAGCATGAATACTAGCAATTTGGGGAATAAAATTCCACATAACATATTGTGCATCCTATAATCCAAATTATTACCAACTTCTTAAATTTTTATTAGCTCATACTCCACAATTTCTAAATAGATTATGCCTACATTTTATTATAGTACTCTAAGTGAAGCTGTTTTTTATTTTTTTTATTTTTTATTTTTATTTATTTTTATTTTTTTTATTTTTTTTTGGTTTTTTAAGGTAGGGTCTCTCACTGGTCCAGGCTGACCTGGAATTCACTATGTAGTCTCAGGGTGGCCTCGAACTCACGGCGATCCTCCTACCTCTGCCTCCCGAGTGCTAGGATTAAAGGCGTGCGCCACCACGCCCGGCTGTTTTTTAAATACTTTGTACTTCTACTTATTTGTAAACACAGAAAGAGAGAGAGAGAGAGAGAGAGAGAGAGAGAGAAGAGAGAATTGGTGTACCAGGGTCTCCAGCCACTGCAATTGAACTCCAGATGCATGCACCATCTTGTGCACATGGGCAAGCTTGTGCACTTGAGTCACTGTGTGCATCTGGCTTACATAGAATCTGGAGAGTTGGTCATGATTCAACAGGCTTCACAGGCAAGTGCCTTAACCAGTAAGCCATCTCTCCAGACCTACTTTTTTTTTAAATAACAACTAGATAAATTAAAATAATGGTGACAAATTCTCGGGCAGTGCAGATTATTTGGCAGGAAGTTACATGTCTAATATCTGTATAATTTTCAATTTGTAAGAAAAGTAACACAAAGAAAGCAGTATTGCCAATTAACAGATAAGAGACACTGATAGGATATGGCTCCATACGTGGCTAGTAAGTCAAGCTACCCATATCAAGTAAAAAGTTGTCAGCCCATAAGCCAAAATGCTTAATACATCAAACTCAGTTGTTGTTTCTTTAATTTTCCTTTTATATATTAGAGAAAAGGCTGCTAAGTAATGGGTTAAATTTGAATGCCAGTATATGATATCACAATGCTTCATACCTCTTCCTTTGCTTTCAAACACCCTGATCTTATAATGCCATATTTTGCCAATCTGTCATTTCCTTCATCATTCTGGTATATTCTAATCATAATTAATTCTAACAATGGTCATTCATGTTATGCAGAGATTTGAGAATTCTCTTCTCAGGGCCTCTGACAACACACACGGGACTACCGTCTCAAGTCTCAGGAAAGGGGGAGATAGTCTTCCACTTACACTCACTTGCTTAATCTCAAGAGTGCCAAGCTCTTCATCCAGGCCTTGTGGACTAACTCTGCTCACATCTTGAGCAGAGCAATGATGGACAAAATCCAGTTCTTTGTTTATCCTTACAGATGAACTGGGTTATAAGTTAATGGCTTTCCTCTATCAGCTGTGTAGTTCAGTTTATCTGTCTTTAATCAGCAGGCCCATAATTTCCCTGAACGTTGGGTGCTCCTGAGGTTTGTGACTCCAAAACAGAACCTCAATAGTGGAATTTCCTGGAACTGTGAGGGGTCATATAGTCTGTGAGAGATCATGTAATTGGGGCTATTGAAAAATGAGTTATGCTAACATTAATACAAATGGACAATTAGGGCTGGAGAAATGGCTTAGCAGTTAAGTGCTTGCCTGTGAAGCCTAAGGACCATGGTTCGAGGCTCGATTCCCCAGGACCCATGTTAGCCAGATGCACAAGGGGGCACACACATCTGGAGTTCATTTGCAGTGGCTGGAAGCCCTGGCGTGCCCATTCTCTCTCTCTCTCTCTCTCTCTCTCTCTCTCTGTTGCACTCAAATAAGTAAATTAAAATGAACAAATGGACAATTGACATTGGAAATTCTGGATAAAATTATTTCATTAATTTCTTGATTATGAATCTTCTTGATAGGTTTTCCTGTAACATACACTGTGAATCTCAAGAAGGCAAAAACAAAAAGTAGATAGTAAAGTAATTCATTGCTTTTATTTTAGTTAGCATAAAAATGACTTTTATTATGACATTTCATACACACATATTATCGTACTTGATTCATATTCCCATTCCTTGCTCCATTTCTATGACTGCTCTCCTATATATGCATAATCAAATCTAAATTCAAAATATGAGAGGAAATGTGGGTCTTTTTTTGCCATTAACATTTCTTAAGTCTACCACCACCAGGTTCTACCATGTTTTCTTCCTCCCCTCAAATATGTCTCTTCTACTCACATGTCTTTTAAAATATTTTATTTAGGTTTGCAAGGAGAGACAGAGAGAGAGGAAGAGAATGGGTACACCAAGGCCTCTAGCCACTGCAAAGAAACTCCAAATGTATGTACCACTTTCAATCTGGCTTCACGTGGACAGTGGGGAATCAAACCACTGTCATTATGCTTTGCAGACAAGTGCCTTTACCACTAAACCATCTCTTCAACCTTTACATGCCTGTTTGAAAACCAGATTATGCATATGAAAGAAAATGGGCAAAAGTGGTCTTTCTGAATCTTGTGTATTACATGATGATCTCCATTTTCAACCATTTTTCTACATATGATATAATGTTGATACAGCATTATTATGAAGATATTAAACTTTCTGTGTACTCCCAACTTAGTTTTTCCTATTAACATATACCTAACATCACTGTGGAAAATCTGCTGCAGTTAATGAACCAGTAGCACTGTAATGCTATGACTAGAATCCAGCCCAGATTCCCTTTACATTTCCTTTGTTTCACTTAGTGGATTTCATTCAGGACACAACATTGCTCCGCACATATTATGGAGCCTCAGGTTACTCCTAGCTCTGACAATGCCCCACACTTTCTCTGCCTTTGGTGACACCGATAGTTTTAGGTAACACTATTCCAGTATTCATTTTGCAATGCCTCTCATTCAGAACCTAGTGTTTATTGTTATGATTTACTATTATTCTTATTTATTTTTTTCCATTCACAATTTTATACATTGTATTTTGATTTCCCTACATACCCTCTCTCTTTCACTTTTGCTTCCCACTATAAACCCTTTCCTTCTCATTAGAATCCCATCCTATTTCCATAACTATTTTTGGTATTTTACTTTTGTCCATTAATTTAAATTCCATTCAGTTGCCTAATAGTGGTAGGAGGATTTTTTTACTGGAGAATGGGCAATCCTCCAGTCACTGCCCTGATAATGATAGGACTTCCCCTCTCCCAGCAATCATCCATGTTCACTGTTTGTTCTGGGAGGTCTGGGGTCTCCAGGGTCTAATGCTTTTATTTTGTGATTTCGCAGGAGGCATGTGTGTAGAAGAGTATTTATTTCTTCAGGCTGCCATAACAAAGTGGCACAAACTGAGTGGTTTTAAAGAGCACAGACATCTTCTCCAGTTTTCAAGGCTACAAGTTGACAGTTGAGGTCATGCTCCTCTGAAACCAGAGGAAGAATCATTCTTGGATTCCTCTATGTCCTAGTAGTTCCTTGACTAGCTTCGGTGACATTTGGTGTACAAGTGCATTACTTATTTTCCCATATCCATCGGGCGTTTCCACTATGTTCATTTTTACATGGCTATTTTCGTATAGGGAAACCTACCACATTGGTATTCCATTTCAGTGTGACTTGATATTACCCAATTACCTCTGCAATGACCTTATTTCTAAATCAGAACGCTTTCTGAGAAATACTAGGAGTTTGAACTTGAACAATTATTTGATATGTTTGTGTATGTGTGTGTACATGTCCATACATGTGAGTGCGGACACACATGTGCCACAGGGCACATGTGGAGCTTAAAGAACAAATTCCTGTGTCAGTCTTCACATTCTATCAGGACTCCTGTTCACTGCTGTGTTCTCCAGGCTAGCTGACCCTCAAAGTTCTAGGTAATTTTTTTCTGTCCCTACCTCCTCTCTGTATGTAGGAGAGCTGGGATTACAGATGGTAGTTCTACAGTGTCAAGCTTTTCATACGTTCTGGGGATGCAAACCCAGATTTTCATAGGTTCTGGGGATGCAAACTCATGCTTACATGGCAACAGTTTATCCATACATCCGATACTGAGAAAAGTATTAGATCGGAGGCTTAAATCTACTCCTTTCTCCCAGTGGTATCATTGTTTCTAGTAGCAATTAGCCTGCAGATATATGCAGAATGTATAAACCTCCCTCTGCTTACACACACATTATAATTACTTGTAGACAGGACCATCTCTATTGATATTATGCTAAGCTTGATTTCCTATGTTTACAACTCTAATTCATTGCCCTGCGAACCATTCTAGAACCTTACATTGCTTATCATCGGTGATGTACTACAAAATAGTGTGGAACCTTTCTTCACAATGAGCTACATGTGAATTATTAAATATCATTGTGTATGCACAGGTGTATTACATTTGATAAGGCTCATGCCATGGAAAGCAACATTGTCAGTCAGAGTGAAACGGGACTTGTCTTTAAAAGTCTGCAGTCGTTCCTACTGTTAGAATAAGGTTTTTGTCCTATCCTCTACAATGAGGTTATTTCAGGCACTTCCAATACAAAGACACTCCACATTTTATTCTATATGAGGCCATATGTAGGATACAAATTTCAATTGTCTAATATCACACAATAACTGTATTATACTAAAATCAAGTGCTTGTTACATTTTTTTAACCATTTCTATATGTTTACCTTTTCCAGAGCATCTGATGTTTGGAAATACACAGGATGTAACTTTGTAGGGCAGGCTTCTTCCTTTAGCAATATACATTCTATAGTCAAGCTTCATCCACAGCTTTTTATGGATATATAGATTGTTCCTCTCAATCACCAGTGAGCACCCTCTTGGGCTGACACATCAGTTTGTTTATATACTCACATACTGAGGAATTTCCAAAAGGGCAGTTATGAATAACTACTCCAGTGTTTGTGTGCAGGTTTTCGTAGGGGTAGGATTTTTCAAGTCACTTAAGCAAACATCTAATAGAGCTATCAGTGGGTCACGCAGTGATGAGACTCTGATTATCTTTCTAAAACACTACCCAGTATCTTTCCCAGTGTCTACACCACTTTGAAGTCCCACCATCAAAGAAGGAGAATTTATTTGCCAGCAATTATCACAGTGAAATCTCGGTGTCATAGCTCCTTGATAGGTGCATATTCCATTGTTGCCTTGGTTTGTGGTTCCCTAAGGATACATGATGGTAAACTTACCTCCATTGGCTTATTGGAATCTACATATATTATCTGGTGCAGTATATGTGTACATCTTGAGACCATTTTTTAAATTTTTTTAATTGGGTCTGGGGGCTGGAGAGATTGGTCAGTGGTTAAGGCGTCTGCCTGCAAAGCCTAAGGACCTGGCTTTGATTTTCCAGTACCCACATAAAGTTAGATGCACAAAGCGACACATGCTTCTGGAGTTTATTTGCAGTGGCTAGATGCCCTAGCAAACCCCTGAGCACGCTCTCTCTCTCTGTATCTCTCTGCTTATAAGTAAATAAATAACTTATTTTAAAAAATTGGGTCTCATTTTCATATGGTTAAGTTTAAAGAGTTATCTTAGGTCAAATTTATAATTAGTAGATATGTCTTGGGTACAATTTCTCCTGGCCATCTTTCCATTTTCTTTCAGTAAATTATGCCAAGAAGTTTTTAATTTTAACAAATTTCAAGTTTATACTTGTGAATATATATATATATATGTCATATACATGTGTATCTTATATACATCAATGTCATGGCTTATTAGTATGGTGATACTAATTTGTTACCAAATCCAATTTCACATAGATTCTTGTGCCTTCCTTATTCCAGCAATTTATAGTTCATATATTTGTCTTAATTGAGAACTGTAATCAATTTCAAGTCAGTTTTGTAATGTGTCTATGTTCTGTGTTATTGATTCAATACATTAAATAAATGCAGATTATTTAGATGATCAATTTTTCCCAGTGTTATTTTTGCTTAGTGTGTGTCAACAAATTAATCCATTTTGTATGAATTATAAAATTTGTGAACTCAAAGTTGTTAGTAATGTTCTTTCATCATGTTTTTAATGTCTACTAGATCAGTAGATGGTTCCATTTTCCTTGCTGATATTAGAAATTGGGATCTTTAGATTTTTATTTCTTCATTAGTCTGACTAGAAATTGTCAATATTATTAATCTGGTAAAAAAAAATACCAACTTATTTGTCTTGATTTTCTGCATTCTACTTTCAATTTTATCGATCTTAACTCATTTCATGGTTACTTCTATACTTGTCTCATACTTAAATTCCTCTTCTTTCTCCTCTCTCAAGGTAGAAAGCCTGCATTATTATTTTATAACTTTCTCTTTCCCAGTGCATACATTCAAAGCATATCATTCTCTAAAACCACCGGTTCTACTGCAGCTCAAAATAAATCCAGTTTATTGTTTTTGGTTTGATTGATTCAAATAATGTTTTAATTTAACATAATTTTTCTTGAATCTGTGTTTCAACTAAATCATCTGCCCTTTAGGGCTGGGTAGATGTCTCAGCTGATAAAGGCACTTTCTTGCAAAGCCTGCTGGCCTGGGTTCGATTCCCCAGTACCCACAGAAAGCCAGATGCACTAAGTCATGCTGCACCTGGGGTTCACTTGCAGTGGCAGGAAGCCCTCGGATGTCCATTCTTTCTTTTTCTACCTCTCTCTCCTCATTCTCTCTCTCTCTCTCTCCTTAAAATAAATACTTTAAAATAGAGAAATCCGTTCCTTAATTTCCTGTTATTTTGGGGTTTTCAAACTTTTTGTTATTGACTTTTTTACTTTAGTTGCTATTGCAGTCAGTTTCGCATTGCTGGCAGAAATCACCCGACCAAGAACCGCTTGAGATAACAAGTCTTTATTTTGGCTTACAGACTTGAAGGGAAGCTCCATGATGGCAGGTGGACAACATCAGGTGGACAATAGAAACAGGAGAGTATGCCAAGGAGGAGAACCTGTCTGTAATACCCATAAGCCCGCCCTAACAATACACTGCCTCTAGGAGGTGTTAATTGCCAAATCTCCATCAGCTGGGAGCCTAGCAATCCGAACACCTAAGTTTATGGGGAACACCTGGGTCAAACCGCCACCGGTGCATTGTACTTTGAGCACATACTAGCTATGAGTTGAACTTTTAACATGCTATGGCGTGTTTTATGTCCAAAATCTCAGACTTAGTGAACATCCATTTTGACCATGGAAAATATGGTGCACCATATGGTGCTATTTTATGTGGATTATTTTATGAAAATTAATTAGGTGATTGGTAGTGCTGCTTGAATTAAAGAAACTGTATTGTTTTAATTGTTTTATTTTTCATGAGGCCCTTTTTATATTTTTATTTATTTATTTGAGAGAGGAAAAGAGGCTGAGAAAGGGAATGGGTGCGCCAGGGCTTCTAGCCACTGTAAATGAACTCCAGATGCATGTGCCACCTTGTATATCTGGCTTACGTGGGTGCTGGGGAATTGAACCGAGGTCCTTTGATTTTGCAGGCAAGCGCCTTAACCGCTCAGCCATCTCTCCAGCCCATGAGCCCCTTTTTTTCAAGGGTCTCAATGTAGACTAGCTGGCCTGGAACTCACTCCCATGACTTAATGTACCACTACGGCAGCAGTGTGTGCATCTTGCCCGGCCAGTTGACTTCTGTAGCTTGAAGACACATTCTGATGTCTTGCTTGTTCACACTGTTGGTCACGTTCATCTGCCAAAGTCCACGTTGTGATTTACAGCACGATGGCCGCCAGCTGCCAGTGGGCTGGGCTGACTCTCCCTTACAGCTCGATTTCTCAACTTCCTGTGACAGCCTGTGCTGTCTTCTGAAGTCGGGTATTACCATATAGCTCTGGTGCATGATCAAGAACTTTGACAGTGGCCTGACACAGGCCTCCCTGACCAACAGCCCACTGTGAGGGAAGAGGATAGTTAGTGGCTGACACATCCCTGGCACTTACATTTACTAGCAACAACCTATGTTTTCTTGTCCCTTTTCCTTATTTATTTATTTTTGCATTTTAGCTTGGAAACTTCTATATTTAGTTCTTTAATATTCCCTTAGCAGTGAGGATACACCCAGGTAACTATGGAAAATCTTCTTGATTTCTATCATAGTAGGTTTTATTTAGAAGATTTCTGCTTGTTTCCTTCCTAGAAACACAAGTTGTACATCTCTGTATATTGGACATGCTTTCTTGTTGTATACATTTTCTAATCAGTCCCTCTCAACTATGGTTATTTGATATCTTATGTTTTCTGTCTGTTACCCACAATGTCTATATGAGAGCTCACTTTGTTTCACATTCTGGTTTAATCCTTCCAGACTATCTGCATGTTTCCCTTGACAGTCTTTGTAGGTTTTTGCTGAGTAGTGGAGTTGCGCAATGAGGAATGGGCCCTGAATGTGGAAGACTCGTGTCAGTCTCCCTGGGAGTTACACAGCGCTTACTGCTCCTTGCTAGGGGTAAGCGCCAGCTGCCTTCACTTCCGGCTCCTGCGTTTCCGTGTCTCAACACTCCTCAGAGACAGTCTCTATCTTGCTGTCATCCTGACGCATCACTCTGCAGGCTGTTTGTGTGGCACTTATATCTGAGTTGGGAAAACATTCTGATGTCTTGAGATTTAAGGTGCAGAGGAATAGTGGGCCTGTGTCTCTGGTGTGTGACTGTCAGCACAGGTGTTCAGCCGGTAGCTGTGATTTTTTTTTTCCTTCAAGATAATAAAAGGGAGACTAACAGAGAGAGGGAGGGGATATGATGGAGAGTGGAGTTGTGAAGGGGAAAGTGGTGGAGGGGAGAGAAATACCATGTTTTTTTTTTTTTCTGAAAGTATAGAAATTGTCAATAAAAATAAATACATTTAAAATGCCTTCCATAAGAGAATAAAAAAAAGATATGATAGAAAGGTGTCAAAGAATTCCCTTCCCCCACTGGCATAAAAATAAAAATATTCCTCACCTGACGTGGTGACACACGCCTTTAATCCCAGCACTTGGGAGGCAGAGGTAGGAGGGTCACCATGAGTTCAAGGCCACCCTGAGAATACAGAGTGAATTCCAGGTCAGCCTGGAGCAGAGTGAGACCCTACTTTGGGAAAAAAAAAAATCCTTGACAAGGTATACACAGTCCTTGAGGACAAGTTGGGTCATTATTTAATGGTTTTCAAGCTTTTCCCCTAACGCCCATGCGGAAATGTTCCTAAGATCTTCTCTATTAGACCTGGAAGAGTTCATGGAGGTTAAAAGCCCATGAAAGTGCGTGTATTTCCTAAGAATTAAAACCCCAAGAATTTTTTGGCTTTTGATACACTGTAAATATTACCAGTTATGCTTCTCTACCACTTAATTGTTCCAGCAGTTTCTGCGTTAGAAAAGCATAGCTTGGTCTTAATGTTCAGCATTCACTTCTCCCTCTAGGTTTGGTTAGTTGAATTTATCTTAAAAATCTCAGTTCACCGGGTGTGGTGGTGAACACCTTTAATCCCAGCACTAGGGAGGCAGAGGTAGGAGGTTTGCCCTGAGTTCGAGGACACCCTGAGACTCCATAGTGAATTCCAGGTCAGCCTGGGCTATAGTGGGACCCTACCTCGAAAAAAAAAACGAACAAAAAAAATCTCACTTCTCTAATGGAAAAAGGGAAAGTCATTGTTTTGATTTTACTTGTTTGAGGATAGAAATGTTTTCTGAACCATTACATGTTTAAATTGAAATCTGAGGTCTGCAGGGTTTTGTGTGTATTAATTCATTCCCTCATCAAAGCTTTTATGAACCTTTGGGTATATTAATTCATTGCAGAGGGAGGCCACTCAGCTGCACAATAAAAAAAAATCACTGATCTTCAAAAAATTGAATGATGTATATTAAGTGTATGGTCAAGAAATGCTAGAATTTGGTCTGCAATGTTCCATTTGTGATAGTTTGTTGCATCTCTCTTTCTCTGAAAAAAAAAAAAACTCAAGAAATAATTCACTTTTCTTTACTAAGTGTTTGTGAAGAATCTAGTATGGGCTGAGAGCTGTACAATATCTTGCACTGAAAATGGTACATTTTATATGGCTAGATTCCTTAATGACCCATAGGTAAGTAAAGTGGGCAAATACCTCAATGCTGCATCAAAATTCTTGTAGAATCATGGTAAAAGAGAGATTTGCGCAAGGTAAAATTTGAGCTTATGGAGGGAGGAACAAAGTTTAAAAAAAATCAGAGTTTTCTCCTACAAAAATGATTCTCTGACTTCTCTTCTCAGATAGCCATGGCCTTGGGATGACTCAAAAGTTACCATAGTGCTGAGAAGTGACAGAGGAGTGCTCAGCACTGAATCATCTCTATCACACCCTCCGAGGCTCAGGGTCTGTTGCGGACGAGGTGGCAGAAAGAATGTAAGAGTCAAAGGAAGGCTAGGACTGCTTACAGTACACAATTCCAGACACAAAATGGCCTGGGTATCCATGACCTCACAGTGCCTCACACTGCCTACACAAGACCATCATAATAGGAGGAAAAGATGGTATCAAAATAAGACAGACACTTATTGACAAGGGGAGGGGTGATGATGGAGTTGTATAGGGGAAAGTGGGATGGAGTATTACCATGGTTTATTGTCTATAATTGTGGAAGTTGTCAATAACAAAAATCAATACTTCTCCTTCCCAAATATAGTGCCTAAGAAAATGTTGTTGGTATTTTTCCCTTGGTAAATAACTTAACACTGAAACATAAAAACAAATATGTAGCTTGCATCATGGACTCTTGAGTAGAAGTATCATTTCCCCCTATCAATTTAGTGTCTGAAAAATGAAAATTTTACTTTAAAAGGTGATTGTTTTCAAGAGATTTGGGAAAGTTGGGTGCACCAATGCTGATATGTCAAAAACTATATCTAAGTCAACATGCTGAAGTAACGTTTGGCCTTTATCACAATCGTCACTTTCAGAGTTGCTTGTTTTTTCAGAAGTGCTATGAAAGAAAAAGTCATTACTGCACTATGTGTTCTTGGATTCCTTTCAGAACCTTTAGTACACCAAGTATCTAATAGTAGAATTCATCTTCTCAGATTTAATGTGACATAAAGGGCATGACCAAAAGCCAAATTTAAGCTAGGGAATACTTTCATAATAAATGAGAAAAGAGCAAATTTAACCAAAACCAAGATTTTCTGGAAAGTAGTACATTTATTATACCTCTAATTAATAATAACAATTGTAATAATTATCTACTGTGGAACTTCAACGTATTGCACCAAAATCCATTACAGAGCACTTTACAGGATTATTTTCATAGGCAACATTGAGGAGTTTATAATATATTCTGAGACTCTAAACTATCATTTCCATTAATAAATCAAGTTTCATCATGCATCCAAATCAAATTCTTATCCTATGAATGTAACAGAGGACAAACAAAACCTGGCTTATTGTACCACTCCACCCAAACTCTCATTAAAACTGGCTGAAATATTTAAAATCCAACAAAAAATATGATTTTCACCACAATACTTTGATAATACTAGAATGTAAAATTCTGACCTTTTCTTCAAATATTTGCAAGTTTAAACATCTCATTGATGCACACTGTAATTATAGGATTACATGAAGAGAAAGTAGAAAGGAAAGAATTACATTGACATATTCACTGACAAAAAGCGCATATTGGCCAAGGCAAAGGTCAAGACGCACCTGCTTCGTCTCCCAGCCATTTACCTCCCCATAGACTAAAACTGCACTGTGCAATACAGGACAGCGTGCACATCACTCTGAAATTTTATTCCATGGCTGTCTCCATAGTCAAGGCAATAAAACGTGATGGATCACTAGCCTCTATTGCTTCAGGTAGGATAAGTTTCGGAAACAATCATGATGTAACTGAGATCAATAACAGGTGCTAAAATACATTATGGTGGATCTAACGGATGATGGGGGGATAAGGACAAACTCACAAGTGAACAGCTTCCATGCCCAAACTTCTCTGACCTTATTTTTTTCCCACTTCTTCGTGTTAGAAATGAAGAGTGAAAGAAGATGCTCATTAAAACGTGTCCTCTGGGCTGAAGAGATGGCTTAGAGGTTAAGGCACATCCTTGCAAAGCCAAGGAGCCCAGCTTCCATTCCCCAGGATGTATGAAAGCCAGATGAGCTAGATGGCACAGGCGTCTGGAATTCATTAGCAGTGTCTGGAAGCCCTGACACACCATTCTCTCTATCTGCTTCTCTCTTTATGTCTTTCTCTTTCATAAACAAATAAATTAAAATTTTCAAAAATCAAAAAGAGCCCACTATCTGTGGTGTTTCAGGTAACCCTTTATAACCAGCATATCTATTAGATTTTTGCCACCACCTGTATATCACTTAGTATATGGAAGTATACATAGTATGATTTGTAATTATATAAGTAACAGAATAAGTGTTGAACAGTTTTGTCTGTATACTACTGAAAAAATGAAGTTATTTGAAAATAAAATGGTCCTAAGGTACAATGTGATGAATGACAAGTATTTGTTGAGTATGTGCAATGTGGCAGACACACTGAGCGTACACCATCCTTTAGAATTGACCTTAATGCTAGTATTTTTTTTTTTTTTAGTTTATTAACCTTTTTAAGAAGTTAAGTTGCAACACAGAGACGGCCAACAGTTTAGCCAAGGTTTCACAGCCAGTAGCTAAACCCGCTGAAAGCCAAATGCACGCAGATGGACAAAGAGGTGATGTATACTAATAGCACTACATAATTAAGACAAGATCAAGTCAAAAGAAATAAAAGATGTGTCCCCAAAAGGTATAACTTTGTTTCCGCTGATGCCAGGAAGCTGTCCCAGTGCGTCTCACTGTGCTTACCGGTAGGAGTCTAAGCATGTCTGGCTGATTTGTGTTCAGGAATACAGCCTGCTGTCTTGTTTGTGAGGTTGGTGCCTAGCGTTCCAGCTACCTGGTTATTAGTTTGACAATTGCAAGCATTTCAGTTCAACCTTATGAAGTACGTCGCTGAGTTCAAAGATCAGAAATGTAATGGCAGTACCTTCAAAGGAGATGGTACTCTTGTCTAGCCTACATTTCCCCTGCTTTCCCCATTCTCTTTGATCTTGAGCTAAACATCAGGATTTGGCTTTTAAAAAGACTCGAGGTGCCTTTCATTTTTTTGTCCCCCTCTCAGCTGCCTTAGGAGTAACAACTTCTGTATCTTACATGAAAAAAAGTATTTCTCCCTAAAATTAACTTCGTTTACAAGCCCCCCTCTCCCCGAAAGAGGTTGAAATAAGTTATCTTGAGCTCTGAGAAGACAAAAGAAGGTAATTTCATGGGGGGGGGGGGCATTACCTGCAGCTGGAAGGCAGCGGCAAGGTCATTACTGATCTCCCTGAGGCAGTGTGGACAACTTCCTGTCTGTGGCTTTGTGGGAGAAGTGGTCAGGTGCACACAGTCTCCTTTGGGCCTTCCGCATCCTGCTCAGATGATGAGCGTTCACGTGCCTTCCTGGACGTGCTTGGATGACGGTACTTTCCTGTGGTTCTGCTCTTCCTCTCATTAGTGCTAAAAGATCCAGGAGGAGAAAGTGTCTAAACAATTAATGCTCCTTACCTGAACCTAAGCGTCTTTAAGTGACAATACGTGTGAAAATGTAAGTAACATTTGAAATTAAAAGGGAAATCCTGAATTTTAAATTAAAAAATGAAAGGCATGTGGTACAATGCATACTTATAAGAAACCAGACTCTCACCCCCTCCTCACCCCCCAAAAAAATCCAGTTTGGCATGGGATTGTTTTGAGAAGCTATAGAAGCAGAAGCTCTGAAATACAGATGAGAAGGGTCCTTTGTAAGGAAAACTTATATTTCTAAGGAAAATGCCCTTCTTTACACAACATGAGTCTGTGACACTGGAGAGGTGGCTTATCCCTTAAGGCTCTTGCCTGTGAAGTCTAAGGACCCAGGTTCAACTCACCAGAACTCACGTTAGCCAGATGCACAAGGTGGCACACACATCTGGAGTTCATTTGCAGTGGCTGAAGGCTCTGGTGTGCCAGTTCTCTCTCTCTCAAATGAAAAAAAAAATGCAGTGTGGATGTGTGTGTACAGGTACATGCAGGTGGGAAAACACGGGTGGATGCATGTGGGTGGTGGCTGATAGTGGCCATGGAGGTCATTCTTCAAAGGCATCTACATTATTCTGCTTTTCTGTTGTTTTGTTTTTAAGGAAAGTTCTCTCATTGGCCTAGAGCTCACAAATTAGGCTCGATTGGATGGTCAGTGAGCCACAATGAATCTCCTGCCTCCACTTCCCCGGTGCTGGGAATACAAGTGAGCGATATCAAGACCTGATTCTTTTTTTTTTTTTTTTAACTTAAGACAGAGAGGAGGAGGAGGGGGAAGAAGAAGGAGGAGGAGAAGGAGGAAGAGGAGGAGGAGGAGACAGAATGGGCACACCAGGGCCTCTAACCACTGCAAACAAAGCCCAGATGCTAGTGCCATCTTCTACATCTGGCTTACGTGGGACCTGGAGAATCGAACCCTGGATCCTTAGGCATCACAGGCAAGTCCCTGAACCACTACACCATCTCTCCAGCCCAAGACCTGAGTTTTTTTGTGTGTGTTCTGGGTATCAAACTCAGTTCTTGATACTTCCAAGGCAAGAACTTTATCAAACACGCAATCTCCCTAGTCCAGAAAAAAAAATAAGTATCTTTATTGGATAGTTATTTATTATTTAATTTATTAGAGAGTCTTGATGTGTAGCCAAAGCTAACCTCTAACACACTCCTCTTTCCTCTGTCTACTGAGTTCTGAGGTCAGAGGTGTGAGCAATGACTCCTAGGGTAATGAGAAGAAGGGTTTTAGTGGGAAAGCATTGAGAGGGGCATTGGGAGAAGTGAGTTCAACATGCTATGTTTACATTATGAAAGTGTCATAAATCAAATAATTAAAAACATTAAAAGAAAGAAAAACCCTTTAAAAATGATTTTCACTTCTGTTACCAGGAAAAGAACAATGAATTCAAATCACTAGAAACTCTTTATTGATAGGGTAGGGTATGCCAATGAATCCTTCATTTTAAATATTTTATATTTATTTATTGATTTGAAAGAGAAAAGAGGGAGGTAGAGAGAGAGAGAGAAAGAGAGAATGGGCACGACAGGGCCTCCAGCCACTGCAAATGAACTTAAGATGCATGTGCCCTTTGTGCATCTGGCTTATGTGGTCCTGGGGAATTGAACCAAGGTCTTTTGGCTTTGTAAGAAAGTGCCTTAACCACTAAGCCATATCTCAAACATGCCAATAAATCTTCATATGAGACCATACCATTTTGGGTGGAGCTTTCCCTAGCAATTTTTCTTTACAGTCCTCCCAACTATATATATATATATATATAGTTTGTTGGTTAGTTTGTTTGTTGGTTTGTTTGTTGATTGGTTGGTTGGTTTTAGCAAGCTATCATATTAGATCTTGAATCCAAAGCCATTTCTGTGGGGTTTGCTCCTTATTCTAGGTGTTTGATGTGTTTTAATATAATGGTGCTCATTTGTTATTAAAGTATTTTGTTTTTCTTTTTGTAGGGGTTGTTTGCTTCAGGGTGGGTCCCAGCTAAGACTTCAAAATGATGCCACTGAGGACTTATTATACAATGTACATAGAAGTAAAAACAATGAAGCCAATTTTGTGCAAAAAATAAGGGCTTTATGTTGTGGTTATTAGTAAGGAGGAGAGGTGCATGCCACAGCTCACATCGACCTCCCCCATTTTGGGTGGGGGGTGCTGGAATTCATAAGGGGTAGGGAGGAGAAGCTTCCCTCGGTGGTGAGATGGGGCTGGTCTAGGGTTCTTTTGGACATGCATGGCCTTCATCATGGCTTCTCTGCAGAACAGATTCCCCATTAGGGAGACTTACACTGACCAGATGAGCTGATTCCTATCAAACCAGTCCATCTTTCAAAACCTGTTTTCAGAACAAGTTTTGGTATGATCTGGAGGCATACTTGAAAAATATAATTTAAGCATTTTTAATGTAAGTAATGTGTGCCTCGGTGTGTTGAGACATCAGCCAATTTCAAGAAAGGGTAGAGAAAAATGTTTTTTGTTTTGTTTTGTTTTGTTCTGTTTTTGCTGACATTAGTACCTTGCATGTGGTTGGTATGCACTCATTATAAATTGAACTTTTTCAATTTATTTTCAAGAAGAGATATAGACTAAAGAGGAGAGAGAGAGAGAGAGAGAGAGAGAGAGAGAGAATTAAATTGGCACATCAAGGCCTCCAGCTGCTGCAAATGAACTCCAGATGCATGTACCAATGTGCATTTGACTTTATGTGGGTACGAGGGAATCAAACCAGGGTCATTAGGCTTTTCAGGCAAGCACCTTAAGTGCTGAACCATCTCTCCAACCCAATTAAGCTTATAAAATGAGATAATTCATTGATTTTTATTTTTCACTTACATTCTTTCTTGCTACAAAGAAAACTGAGACTTTCCACATAAATAAAATAAAATAAAATAAAATAAAATAAAATAAAATAAAATAAAATAAAATAAAATAAAACCTGTCATTGACGCAAAGGTCCATTATTCTCTTATGAACTATGATTAAAGTTAGGTAATTTTATTTTTCTAACTCACTTATTTAGTCACTAAATAAAGCAACATGTTCACCACTTCCTTGGCACATAAATTATAGCTTATAATCCCACATTTTTTTTCAATTTTTTTTATCTTTCTCTCTCTGCAGTGGAAATTGTCTTAAAGAATAAGTTCCCAAACCTCCCTCCATCTTTTTTGTTACGTAACATCCCAACCCTACTTTATCTCCTTGGCTCTTATTTTATACCTTTGGATGAGGTTGTTGCGGGTTTTATGTACTTCTTACCATAAATGTCCCATGAAAATCACTAACGTAATCTATATAATACAGTATAGTCCCATGCAAATCCGTAAAAGCCCATAAAGAATCAAAACTATCTTGCAATGACATTCTTTTCTTGCTATTTTTTCATTGCAAGTCATTTAACCTCTGTGAGCTTCAATCTCCTGTTCTATAAATTTAGGATGTTGGCCTCTGTAATATCGGTGCCCTTTCTGCCATCACTGTCTGTGGTGACATTTCAGGTGTCCCGTGAGTTAGGTGACAGAACACACAGAGGGTCTCACTAACCACCATCCCTAACATTGTCTTGAGTTTCATTATGGACAACTGAAATTGGTTTCACGTTAATAAGGGAGAGAGTTTGTGTATTTGGAATTTACAATTTTTATCTTTATTTATCTATATAAAATATTTCATTTTGTTTATTTATTTGAAAGAGAGAGAGAGAGAAACAAAGAGGCAGAGAAGGAGGGAGGAAGAGAGAATGGGCGCACCCAGACTTCCAGTCACTGCAAACGAACTCTGGATGCAAGCACCACCTTGTGCTTCTGGCTTGTGTGGGTGCTGGGCATCAAAGTGCTAAGCCATCTCCCCAGCCCCAAATTTCCTTAATTTTTATGTTGACCTTGATGATACAGAGGTATCACAAGTGAAGTTTGTGTTGCTGTGCAGACAACTAGGTGCTCTTAAGTCTCAAACTTATGTCAGAATAAGAAAAGCATCATGCTGTGGTAATCATGTTATTGAGGTTGAGCTGAGTTCAAAGTCCTTCACTTCTACCTATGGGTTTTCTGCCCTTGGGTAAGTGGTTTGATCTCTCTATCCCTTCTCAGTCTGTAAATGAGAGTTTCATGAAGATAAAATGGGGAAGTAAATTCAAAGCACTGGATGAGTACTGACCATTATTTACACTTACTACTATCACAAAGACAGTACTTAGAAAATTATCATTTGTTTAAGACAAAAAAACATTTCCACACTAATCTAAGTTTGATTTTTCCTTTAGATTTATGCAGCATGATATTTATATAACAAACAACATATATTCTGTTGCTTCTCCTAGGTTCAAGGGTCTTTAGACTTCTCAGGCAAGTGCCTTAATGACTAAACTGTCTCTCCAGCCTAGAATCCAAATCTTAATTATGAAATATAAAATGATAGAAAATAAAGGCAAAGTTCAGAATTTCCATCTAGAAGAATGTTGGGAAACTTTCAAAAGAATAGAATCATAGAATAATGATATGGAATTGGAATTAAAATGATTAAGGAAAGACAAAGAGAGGAAGAAAAGTTGAGATGACAAGACAAGAAATAAAGATCAGACCTTGTAAAACCTATGATATTCCATTAATTTAAAACAAATCCCCAGGTTTTGAGTAACGAAAGCATCTCACATAGAATTGAAATTATTTGACCCCAAATAACTATATCTAAGAGGAATATAAATATAAGTCAAGTCTGTTCTTTCTCCTATGTTCTTCTCAAAGGCCAGTAAATAAGAGGAAAAAGTGTCATTACAAAAATATCTTATAGGAAATGAAAGAAAATGTGTGAGAATATTCATTTGGATGTCATTTCTTTTTAGACAAGCAACCAATAACTAACATGCATAAAGTCTCTACAATGATTCTTCCTTGGTTCCTTGGGAAACAAAATGAAAAGAATTTCATTATTTTGGACTACATGAAGCTTATAATCTAAGTCTGAAAATAAAATGGAAGCAAGACAGTGCTTTGTTATTAAGAATCTATACACAAATTGCTTCAGTATCATGATTAAGAAAAAGTTGAATTCTATTAGGCATATCAAATGATCTTTAATACTACGAAGGTGATTATTGGACATAAGTTAAAAATCAATTGAGAATTCCAACAGGTGTAGGAAAAATATGAATTTCAAAACAAAAGAAAATGTTAGAAGACAACAAATTTATTCATTTTGCAGGACAGAATGTTTAGTCACAGAATATGGAAGTGGAGAGAGAATCAAAAGATACCACAAGAGAACTGTAGCTATATTAGAGCCAGACTCAAGGAGCAATATGAAGCCATGTCTGTGAATCAAGAAGAAGGGAGCCCAAATGACTAGGATGGAGGTGGTAAACATGACTTTCCAAAACTCTAATAAATTTCTTACTTAAGGAAATGATTCTGAAAAGTCAAGACATCATTTTGAAAATAAGATTGGGCTGACGAGATGGCTCAGCAGATAAAAGGCAATTGCTTGCAAAGCCTGCCAATCATATTTGATTCCCCAGTGCCCACATAAAGCCATGTGATGCTTTTGGAGTTCATTTGCAGTGGCAAGTGACCCTTTCTCTCTCCCTCTCTCTCCCCGCCCCAACAGATTAAAAAATAAAATGATCTGCAATTGTGACTGGATAAAATACTAAATCTGGGATGAAATAAAGAAAAGAAGGGATCTCAAACATTTCAGTGAGAACAGTGGTTTACTCTCACTTAGGAAAGAGAAACAGCACTAAGATTTCAATCTGGAATACAGGGCTGAAGGACTTACCAAGAGTCTCAAATACACTATGGAGCATGAAGAGTTGAGGAGTTTTGGGTATAGCTGGATTTTGAAAGAGCAACTGAACATAGTTTATAATTGAAAGCAATGGTCAGATGTATCATTCACATAGTCTACTGGATGTTTTTCATTAACATGGAAGAACTGTTCAATCATGAATGATGTAAGAATGACCTTCACTTTTAGAGAATGCAGATTGATCACTGGTGGGATGGAGAACAGACAAAAGAAGAATCAGAAGAATTAGTCTTAGCCCAGGCATGGTATCCCATGCCTTTAATCCTAGCATTTGGGAGGCAGAGACAGGAGAATTTCCATGAGTTCGACGCCACTCTGAGACTGCACAGTGAATTCCTAGTCAGACTGAGTTACAGGGAGACCCTACCTCAAACAAACAAACAAACAAACAAACAAATAAACAAATAAACAAAAGATTTACCTTTACGGATGAAGAGGGACAGTTACCCTTATATATGCCAGGAAGGAAATTACAAGTATGATGATAACAGATTACACGAACACATATGAACACGCATACATACATTTATACATACATACATATAGGATAGGACAGAATACTCCATCTCATGCTTCTGTATTCCAAATGAATAGGTTTAGATCAGCAGCTACTCATGTGATTGGCAATATAAAGTTGTAAACTCAAAGACACACAAGTGGACAAATGCATTAAAAGAAATAAATTCCAAAACAACAACAAAAAATAACTGAAAAAGCCAGGTGTTGTGGTGCACTCCCTTAATCCCAGCACTCAGGGGGCAGAGGTAGGAGGATCACCATGAGTTCTAGGCCATGCTGAGACTATATAGTGAATTCCAGGTAAGACTGGGCTAGTGTGAGACCCTACCTTGAAAAAACAAAAGGAAGAAGAAGAAATCTTAAACCACATATGCAACATAGCAAAGGATAATGAAAATGAACTTTGATGTTAAAATATACTCAGTATCCTGACATTTTCTTTTAATTAGTCTTATGGCTTTGGGCAAGCGATTCAACCTCTCTGAGTTGAGTGCTAACAACTGTAAGATACCCGTAGCAATCCGTTTGTAAAGTATTATTATGAGAATGAGCTCAATAATGTGCATAATATATCCCAAAAGGCCTGGCGAATGATCAATAATTAATAGACATCATTACCACCATTATTGTTATGCCCACACTATGCAACATTCATATCAAATAGATTAATATTCTGTGGCTATCCTTCTGTCTTTTGTCACTCGTTCCTAGTTTCCTAGAGCCTGCAGGGAAAGGAATGAAGGAGAAGAAACACTTTCTGCCATTTTGTTATTATTCTAATTGCTGATTTGCAGCTAAGTTCAATTTAATTTAGAAAGTATGAAAGTAAGCACATTTCCAGAATGTTTCCACAGCCCAGGAAGAAGAACAGAGTAAGTAAAGGTCAGGAGTGCAGAAGTGGGGCTAGGAGACCCTCAGACAGAACAGCATCAGAGACATGGGGGATCAGAGGGTTCCAAGTGGGCCAATTCTCATCATCAATGAATACTAGCATACAGGAGTAGGAAAGTGTGGCCCAGAGCTGCCCAGTGGACCTTAGATCTGGCTGTAAACATATGGTGGTCAAACCTAAAACTTTCTAAATGTGTGATGTACCAAATTACCTTGAACACTTTCAATAGATTCAGCATGTTCCTCAATATCAGGCCGGCTTTGAAGTTACTTTGAGCAAGCTGTGGCTACAGATAAATAAATAAATAAATAAATAAATAAATAAATAAATAAATAGAAGCAGTGGATCTATGCAGAGGTCAGAAATGCATGTGCCTTAATACAGCCTATACTGCAAGTTACAGTCATAACAAAGATAATGGTGATATTTGATAGGAGTCTCTGAGTTCCAAGTACTGGCAGACATGTCAGATATGCGGAAGCATAATTGGTCCTACAAGCTATTTAGAAATCATTGTGTTGATTTAAATGATGAATGCTCTATATTAAGATGGGGACAGTTAGATCTCTCATATGGGGTCATCTGATCAAATTAGCTGGCCAAGAGCTCAATAATCAAATACTATAGAAAAGAAATATGTCTCTAAATGGATATATACAATGGCTTTCCAATGCAGTTGAAACATATATAAGAATAAGGTAGTTTTAATAACCCCTGGTACAAGGAATTCACTTTTTTATGATCTCATAAAAATGTGTTTATGCCACCGGTAATTTAAAATAATGATGCTGCATGTGCTCACTATTATTGTAATACATAATTTCAGCCTACCAATAATTACATAACATTTCTAGTTATTTTAACACTTCTGACATGTATGCCTAAAATGAATTGCCTTATCTCTTCAAAACCTCACTATTCTTCTTTATTGGGAACAGTTTCCAAGATGAGGATTTCCAACAAGGATGTTATAGTCAGGATATAGGGCATATTTCTCAATTTCTGTCTGTTTTATGTCCTAGGTATTAAGCAAACACCGCAATGTACAAAACAAGGCTATCACTCCACAATACCATCAGTCTGTGATCATGCCCCCTCAGTGACGAGGAAAGTGATGTTTTCTTCATATTCTGTAGACAAGGAGTTTGAGTATTTTTTTTAAACAGAGACCAAGTTGGTGTGTGGAAATGGATACAATGACATATCTGCTCATAGTGTTATCAGTCAAATTAGAGTTGCAGCTCTAATGAACACCTCATAAATATTAATGAACTCATTAGTTCTCTTTGGCAAGGGGTACTTTCCATACCTGTGTCATATCCTACCCCCGTAAAAAGAAAGAAAATGTCAGTTGGGGAGTTTATGTTTGACTCTCTACTCTTCACTGAAAAATCTTTTTTTTTTTCAATTATCTAAGTTTTGGGAAATTTTACTCAAATAACTAAATGTAAATGAAGAAATTTAGATTAGATTAATTCAGGCTTCTAGAAGCATTACAAGAATATTGGCATTTGGACTTTAGAAACCTGAACACAAGTAAAGGGGAAAACACGGATAATGTTGTTATTTTGAAAACAAGTGAACTGTGCCATAACTACAAGTAAATGAAGAATGAATAGAGATACTGGGAAGGAGAAAGGGTGGGAAGAATAAAAAGTGGACATCCTGGCCCAACAGGTGGATATTCTAGTTAGAAGCATACTGAGTTAACTGAGACAGTGGATGGATTCTAGACTGTGTTTTCTTTATTTCTTAAATAAATTACAGGATGGGCTGAGTGGGGAATATAGGTGTAAATGAAAAACAAAGATCGGATATATTTTACTTTGGGAAGAATAGGGGAGACTGGAAAATAGTATAAGCCAAATCTATTTTTGTTGACATCAAACAGAGTGAAAGATAATGGTTAGATAACTCTCCACCCAAAGATTGAATAAGAACAAATACAATTATAAATATCCCAGGCATTACATATAAGCTAATGAATATTAATAATAGTAGATAAATAATCATTCAGATAGAAGCAAGACAAGTTTAATTAATGATTAATAACACAACATATTGATAATGTATAGTCATCATATATAATCATTTGATCATTGAATTAACACTCTAGACACAAAGGATAACTCATTTTATAAATGAATAGTTAATACAGATTGTTTAACATCTAAAATTTATAGTAACTACCATAGGCAGAGCTTGAAGGTACTTTGGATTCCATAGCCCTATTTATAATTATGATGCTACACTATACTGTATACAGTCCTGAGACTGAGGACATGACTTAATGGATAAGAGTGGTTGTCATGCAAACATGAAGACCTGAGTTTTGTTTACAGTTCTCATGTAAAAATCCAGGTATAGCTACACATACCTGGAGCCCCAGTCCTCAGTGGGGCAGACACAGGAGAATTGCCGGGGCTTGCTGATAAACCAGACTGAATGGAAAACATGAGCTCCAGGTTCAGTGTAAGACTCTACATCAAGGAAAGAAAGATGAAGAGTGAGAGAGGAGAACACTTTATGCTCTACTCTGGCCTCCGCATGTGAGCACAAAAGACACATGAAACTACACACACACACACACACACACACACCTATACGATATACACACACATACACATGAAACACAGACATACAAGTAGAAAAATATATATTACTATTAAAGTAATGAAACCCATGTTCATATAAAGGATGAGACAAACTTATGCACAGTAATTATGAAACTCAAAAAGGAAATATGAAGAACATTACTTCTTTTTACAAAAAAATGGCATTAATCATTGACCTGTGACCTTGGATTTATAAATTCTGACTTCCCCCAAAATTCCTGCACAGCCTTGGAAAAGGAAATTTTAGATTTTTTTTTTTTTTTGGTACATTTGACTATTGTCTTCCCATGCGTAGAGGAGGTTTGATTGAACACTAGGAACAGGTGGCCACTTCAACATCCAAGAATACAGGAAACTTATATGAAGATGGATAGTTTCATAATTATAGCTTACGTAGTCTCTATTTATGAAGAATTTGCTTATTTCCATGATTGCTCTTTTCTGTATGATGGAGCCTTTGTTCTCTGTTCCTGCCTCCTCTTGTTTCAGATATTTATATGTGTGCCATCTTTATCGTCTTTGCAGTTAATTTTAATTTTAACTAATTGCATGTGTTAATTAAATTTTAGTAGTGGTACTGTGGATTATGATTAAAATATATCTATTATAATTGAATTTGAGTTAATAATAACTTAGTTTCAATAACATAAAAGTCTGTCACTTGTATCCACCTGTCCTATTTTTCTCACAAATTATGTTGTTATATATCGGAAACCCACTTATATAAATTTATGTTTTTTGCTTCATAAATTTATTTTTTAAAAAAGAGGTTCTTCATATCAAAATATAAAATTATTAAAATTGGCCTTTATCCATTCATGCTTATTTCCTTCTATATTTTCTATCTGGTATCTTCTTCATTTCATTTTCATCAGGAAGAACTGCTTTCAGCATTTGCTAGAAGGGAAGTCTTCAAAAAATCCCCTCAGCGTCTTTTCATCTTGGATGGTCATAATTTCTCCTTCATTCTCAAAAGATTAATTTCCAAAATATCAAAATCTTTCATCTTTTAAAATATAGTATACCACCTGCCCTTTGCCCCCCATATTTTCTGATAAGAATTCAGTAGTTAGTTCTATGAAGAGTTGCTTGCATGTGATCTCTTTTGCTATTTCTGATACTTCCTCTGTTCTGTGTTTTCATGTGAAAAATTGTCATAATGGATATTGACAGGGATCTTGAATTTATGCTAAAAGTATTTGTTAAATTTCTTCCATGTGTAGAGTCAAGTTTTTCTTCAATGTGGGGAAGTTTTGGATCATTCCTTCTTCAAATATGCTGTTTTTCTTTCTCTTCTTCTGGGACTCTCATAATGCACAAATTTAATACATTTAACAATGTCCCTAGGTCTGTTATCTGCTTTTCCTCCTTTATTATGTTTTCTATCTGTGTTAGCGACTTAATTTTGTAATGACTTCATCTTTAAGTTGCCTGATTCTTTTTCTGTCTTCACAGAACTATTGCTCAAGTTGTCTTGTGTACTGTTTAATATAGCACACTTCAGTTACAAAATTCCCACTTGACTTTACTGGTAATTTCTGCTTTTTCACTGACTGACCTGTTTGTTCATATATCAATCTCTTTTTTAGTTATATTTTCAAAAGTTACCCTCAGTTTTTTTGAGCATATATAAGGTACTCTACTTAAAGTCTTTAATCAGGTTAATGGCTGGGATTCTTCAGGCATAGTTTCTGTCAATTTTATCTTTTCTACTAATGGGCAAAATATTCTTTATATATATATATATATATATATATATATATATATATATATATATATATGTCATATATATATATGTATATATATATATCTTTATAGAAGTTTTAAATTTGTTGAAAGGTTAGCAATTTTAATGTTAGAATATGGTTTCTCTTAAAATATAGTTTCCCCATTCTCCCAAGGTTTGCAGGTGTTTCTTGTAAAGTTAACATTTTTTAAAATTTTATAATCATGTTATTAAGTGGTTACTAAAATCCCTATTCTCACTAAATCCATATTCTATTATATCAGCATCAAACATCCAATATGTCTGCAGGCTGTATTAGCCTCAAGTTATTCTTGTGTGGGTACCAAAGGATGCATAGGATTAGTTTTTCTTGGTTTTGAGGACTGAACCCAGGGCCTGTGCTTGGTAGACAAGCACTCATCCACTCATTCACTAAGCAAATTCATTGCAACCCCTAGTGTAGGATTTCTAAAGAAGTTTTTGAGTCATGATCAAGTCCTGGACATGCACAATGGCAGTTGTTGGCCCTTCTAAGTATTACCCCTTCCCTGAGGGTCCTCCCTTCCCAAAGAGCCCTCTGGTTTGCCCTGCCCTTCCCTCCAGCTAATCACTGCCTCCAGTTGTAACACATTGTGTGTCTTCATCTACAACTGACCTGTTTGGAAAACTGTTCTATTGGTGAAGTACAAGGCAGCTTTTGCGTCCATCTTTAGGAAACCAAGAAAGAAAAAAAAAGTGCTACCACACATCTACATGTCTAAGAACAGGACTAGTGACATATTTGCATGTTTCAGAGTAGGCAGAAATTCATGTGCATGCCTGGGAAGAGGGGAAGTCACATTTCTGCATGATGAGAATTGGTGAAATTACATATCTATTTCTTTTCTTTTGTAAGAATGAGGTCTGCCTTATATTCCCTGGCATCATAAACCTACACATGCACCATGGACTAACATTCCTACAGCCATTAATGAGCCAGGGACTGAAAGTTACCAGGCAAGGGAGCAAAAGACCCAGTGCTGCCTCTCCCCCAAATCTCCACCTGGAGGCTGTGTTCCACTAGAATGCAGTGTTCAAACAAATGTCTGATCCTGTCAGCATGCAATCAGCTGGCATCAATGGTCACGTCAATGTAGGGACCAACTCCTAGAATACCATAGCTGCTGTTCTTCTGACAGCAACACCAGTGAGAGACTGTAGAAAAGTACACAGGAAAATGTCCCATTAGTCAATTATTTCTCTACAAATGCAAATTAGTTATCACAGACATATGTAACAAGCCCTACAAAGCTTTTCCGAATTGCATGTTGTGGAAAAAAAAACTATGCAGAATAAAATAGGCTTCAAAGGAAAGGGTACTTTATATGAGGCTATGAGACAATACATTGGATCTTTTAATTATAAAAGTTCTTCCTAAAATAGAATAATTGGATAAATCATGAAGAAAGCATAGCTGGACATGCTCTGAATTTACACAGGGATCAACTAAAGAAAAGATGAAACTATACTTATGAGAAGATTATTAAAAAGTTATCCTCTTTCCTGACCCAATCTTGACAATTTTTAAGTTAAAAACGTAAGGAAAAACCTGTAAACATTAAAGCACAACAAAACTATCAAACTAAGCTTAATTTGGAGGGCACAGATATGATTATTCTCAGAATAAATTTCTCTTCAATGTATGTTTTAGAAAAGAACCAAAGAAACAAAAAAAAAAGAAAAAAAGAGAGAGAAATAAAATACAAACAATGCTATGTGTTACACATTACACCATTGATTTCCTTAATTAGTCAACAAATGATCTGTGGTTTCCATGTAGTAATCATTATGAAACAGTGAGGAATACAATCTTAGATGCTACTTATACGTCAGTAGGAGAAAACCAAATTGCAAAGGAACCATGAGACTGAAAAGCTGGCTGAGAAGTTCAAGGTGCATGCTTGCAAACCCTGCAGACTGAGGTTCAATTCGCCAGTACATATGTGAAACCAAATGCACAAATTGGTACATCTGTCTAGAATCTGTTTGCAGTGGCTGGAAACCTTGACACACCCATTCTCATTCTGTCTTCTCTGTCTGTCTATCTGTCACACTCTCATTCTCTTTCTCAAGTAAATAAATAGATTTTTTCAAAAGATCTAAATAAATGGATATTTTAAAAAATTATACAGTGGTGCAATTTTTGTGTAAATCATGGTAGTGCAGTATTTAAGCATCCATGACCCTAATACATTTATTCACAAAAAGAAAGCATGGGGTTAATGCAATATCTAGTCATGGATGATTGAATAAATAAAATATATACAGGGGAAGATTGTTAAAAACATCCTTAAAGAAATTCAAGAAAAAAAAACTCATTGTATCATGCACTATCATACAATAATTTGAAACTCAAACACATTATGTTAAGTGACATAAGCCAGTCACAAAAAAGATACTTTATGTTTTTGTTTGTACAATAAGCTTCAGTAATGGAAAGTGGAGTGGTGAATGCTGGGAAGTAGAGGGAGGAGGACATGTGGCTTAGTAGATTTTGAGTTTAAGTTAGGGAAGGAAAGAACACTCTCCAGATAAATGGAGTGACAGTTGCACAGATAAGTTATTGTACCAAGTGCCACTGAACTATTAGCATAAAACAATCATTTAATTGGACTGGAGAGATGCATCAGTGGTTAAGGCATTTGTTTGCAAAGCCTAAGAACCTGTCTTCAATTACCCGTTACCCACAAAAAGCAAAATGCACAAGGTGACACGTGTGTCTGGAGTTTTTTTTTTTTTTTTTTTTTGCATTGGCTAGAGGTCCTGCCGTCCCCATTCTCTCATTCTCTCACTCTCTATCTGCTTCCTTCTCTCTCTCACTCTCTTAAATAAATAAATAAATAAATAAATAAATAAATAAATAAATAAAATTTTTAAAAATCATTGAAATGGCAGGTTTCATGTTATGGATATATTACCATTAAAATCTGATCATGTATGATGATTTTTTAATGAATGATCTCTTGGGAGTAAATATTAGTTAAAATTTCTTTATTTAGTTTAAAAAGGGGGAAAAAATCCCAAGTATAATATCAAACATGGCCTTGTCACTGGCACTGACAGAAATACTAGAATGCAATCCACATTATAAGAATGACACAAGCAAGTTTGGAAAAAAATCTATAAATGTTCACTGAGTATGGCACAGATGACTAGGAAACTAAACAGCATAGAGAGACCACATGGTCATCAGTATCATGCCTCCATTCAGTTTGTTGGGTTTTGCATACCAGCTTTCACTATATACTTCTGAACATTAACTTCTATTACGGAAGGTCTCCTCCTCAAATGTGTGGTTTTAGTTATATCAACTAGGAACAAGCTTATTTTCAAAACATTGGTGTGGAAAGGCATAAATTCAGGTTAGTAAATGAAGTACAAAGCATATTTGTCTTTATTTTGTATGCCCTGTTTGATTTACAACTATAAGCCTCCATCCCGTGAAGATATAGTAAGACACAATCTGCCCATCAGATGATGTGTGGTTAGCTTAATCTTCATGGACCTTCATTCATGGGGAAATTTTTCTACACAGTTTGCAACTGAGCCATCTGTGAACACTACTGCCAATGTGAATGCAGTTAGGCTAACACTGTGTTGTGTACAAAAGTTTGGCTTACAGTACAAGCTTCCCTGCATTGGTAGCTGAGGTGCGTCCTCCCTCTGTCCCTCTCTTCCCAGATGTGTTATCTTCTTTGCTGCTGTGTTTAATGCCTAGACCAAAGGCCTTCTCTCCTTAACTCCTTAAGCTAGTCTTTCGTTCCTCCCTGCCTTCATCATCTGAATTTGTTCTTCCTATATTTCTTGTCTTTCATCCTTTTTCATTTCGTTTAGTGCTGTCAAATGCTTTGGAATAATAGATGTTGATGAGTTGGTCTAGGATCCCTAAGATAACTATATTGTTCCTTTTTCCTTTTCTTACAAGTACTTCCTCTTAGGCAGTAATGACAGAAAAAATTGCTTTGAGAACAAAAAATAAAACACCATAGGACAAGAAAATAGATTTAAAACATTCAGTTCTAGGCAACATTAGTTTTCTAAAGACTTGAGAGCTGTTTCAATTCTTTGATTTTTTTTTTCTCCAGACCTTGGGATGTGAACATAGAGCCTCATGTTTGCTAGGCAAAAGCTCTACCAATGAGCTATACCTTATCCCTCATTTCCATTACTGAATACATAATAAACTATAACCACCCCCTCCCCCAAACACTGAAAGTACCCTGCTCCCAGAAGATCTGTCTCGCACCAGCTGACAGCACAGAATCTTTAAATCCACAACGAAAATAGAGATGTAATCAATGATCAACTCTCTGTAGCTTAGGTGGATCTGAAACAGCTAAAGTCTTGAAGATGTATCATCACAGTGGCAAAATTTATACAAAATTTACGTAGAATCCATGGCAGATTCGGAGACCTAGCTTTGCTAGTGACTTGTAAGTGACCCTGTGGAAAAGGCGGAGAAAATTTCAAAACCTCTAAGTGCTAAAATTCTCTGATCTATCTGGGAATTCATTCACTCACGTGGCAGACAGAAGCACAGTTCAGTGATCATGAATCTAGCCTCAGCAATGAGTCTGCCTGGGTTCAAAGTCGGCCTCTGTTAACTCTGCCTGAACTGAGCAAATGCTTAACTTCCGGGACTTTATTAAACTTGTGTGTACATTGGGGAGAGTACTGAAACCTACCTCAAATGATTAGCTATGAGATGTAGAGTGTGATATATGTCAAGTGGCAAAAAAAACAGTGCTTGGCAAAAATTGAGCTCTATGTGAGTGCAGCTAGATAAATCTATTATATTACATAGACATTAGATACACAAAGATGAACAGAATGTGATACTTGCTCTAAGTGACTGATAAAATATGATGGATGCAGACATGGAAAATGCCATGACAGCTGAGTTTCTCATAACAGGCCCATTACAATCTTAGCATATGTATTCCCCTGTTCTACCTTTTTTTTATTATTATTCTGCAGTAAACAATTGCTACAGACTAGCGACTGAAGGAAAACTACATTTCCATACCATTCTAATGGCCAAAAGCTTATGTTGGCTCAGCTGCTTGCCCTGATCCCCACTTCACAAGGACCTGATACAATCTTCAACTGGTTGGTTTCACAGTAGGATGTACTAAGAAGAATCCAGTTCCAAATTCATTCAGGCCATTGCTGGAGAGATGGTTTAGCAGGTCAGGTGCTTGAATGGGAAGGCAAAGGACCCAGGTTCAATTCCCCAGCCGGATGCACAAGGCGGCACATATGTCTGGAGTTTGTTTGCAGTGGTTAGAGGCCTTGACATGCCCATTCTCTCTCTCTCTCTCTCTCTCTCTCTGTCTGTCTTCCTATCTATCTACAACTCCCTTTCTCTTTCAAATAAATAAATAACATATAAAAACTTTAAAAAATGTGTTCCAAGTTGATTATTGAATTCAGTTTCTTTCAATTGTAGGACCAAGAGCTCTGATTTTCATTAGCTTGCAGCTGGGCATGTTCTCAGCATCTGCTGGCAGCCACCACAGCCCCTGGTTTGTGTACTCTCCAACCATCTGCCTCTGTTAGCATGGTATCAGAGCCCTTCTCACATACCACCTCTCTCCCTCTTCTCCTATCACACCTCTATTAGGCCTATTACTCTCAGTCTTTCTTCAGTTGGACATGGTTCCTCCACTTTTATTAATTTATTAGTTAGTTAATTAGTTAGTTAGTTAGTTCTTTGCTTGCCCTCTCTTTCTTTGTTTGCCACTGTAAGCAAACTACAGAAGCATGTGCAATTTTGTCCATCTAATTTTATGTGGGTAGTGAGAAATTGAACCCATAGCCTTAGACTTTGCAGGCAAGCACCTTAATGGCTAAGCCATCTCTCCAGACCCTGGTTCCTCAGCTTTATGGGGTCATATACATTTGACCCAGAATATCTACATGTCTAGAGGCCATAGCTTTAACTCTGCCTGGGAAATGACCTCACAGCAGTGCATAAATTAGCATCTGGTTGAATGGTTAGCACAGAGGGATCACAGAGGATCATCGTTAGTATTCTGACAATCATAACTGGAAAACTCATCACCTCTTTCTGACAAAACAGGCAGATCATCTTTTTTTCTGTCATCTTTCTAAACTAATGTTAAAGTCTAAGCTTTTTGTTAATCTTTTTTTTTGGGGGGGGGTTGAGGTAGGGTATCACTCTAGCCCAGGCTGACCTGGAATTCACTATGTAGTCTCAGGGTGGCCTCGAACTCATGGAGATCCTCCCACCTCTGCGTCCCAAGTGCTGGGATTAAAGGCATGTGCCACTACGCTGGGCAAGTTTAAGCATTTTTTTAATCACCAGTACAATGGAATCAGCCTGCTCAGAGGATGTACAAAATGGAAGAGGAAAATAAGACAGAAACGTTTATAATTTGTCTGGTCTTTAACTAATCAATGTAAACACATGTCTGGCTTACAAACTTCCAATCTCATCCATACTTCAACCTCGAGTGACCAGATTAAAGCATTGTTTTAGAAAACAGAAGACATGGACTCTATATCAAACTCAAGTCACTGATTATTTTTTTAACAGTTTTATGTGCTGTTTCTATTATATTTTGTTTTCCCAATACTTACGTAGCATATAATTTTGTGATTATAGAAAAATTGTTTCAGCATTCTCATATAAAGTAAGAAAACTGAATTATGCCAGTATCCCAGATACAGTTTCCATATGTCTACTCTGCCCTCCTATGTCTGTACATGACAAATAATGTCAACTTTATCCCTTTGGGACATAAAATGGCTTCAAAATAACGACTTCAGTTAATATAAAAGTTTATTGTAAAAAGCAATTGAAGTCACATTTATAGAAAACTTTGCATAGTACATGGCACAGAAGAACTGGAAATCTGCCCATCACTGAAGAAATTTATTCTGAGAATGATGAATTGGTTTTATTTTGCATGCTACCTCTAATAAATTGATTGTACTTGCTCAGAACACTTGCAGAGAAGTGAGCACTTAGATTAGTAATATCTGTGAAGGATGGTGTTGAATGTGGCACAATGAAGAAGGATGTACAGGAAATTTGCCAAATGACATTTTTCAGATCAAAAACTTTTTAAAATTAGGCCCATAAGCACATAGTCTGCAGCTTTCGGATATTACCAATAAATAGAATTATGAGGTTCTTTTGTGAAGGGTTAAATTATGGCTACTCTTGACTTCCTTTTTCCATAAAGAACATAGTATATATATTCCAACTCAGAAAGATTAACTGTATATTATAGAAAGTATAGTCATATCTCTGAAGACTACCTGAAAAATCACTTTTATAGCTAGAGAATGCAATAGCTTAAGATGTCCCTGAAGAGAAAAGAAATAATTCCCTAAACAAAGTGGTTGTAATGTAAAGAAGAAGAAAAAAAAGTAACAAGAATACTGATATTAGATGTTTCTGCAAAGCATCTTCACGCCCCTCCTCCCACTGAAATGGGAAAAGCAGACACTGTGAAATGTAAGTTAAATGGAGAGCAAAAACCAAATGTAGCAAAATCCATAAGGATGCAGAAAACATAATAATAATAAAAACTCTAGCAGCAATAAATTTTGTTAATAAGGGAGAACCAGTATTTTTGCATTAATGGAAGCATCTGAGCCTGGTGTGAGCTGTTTTGTAACCAAAACAAAGATGATTTCCTACTTGAAGACGAGGCACATTAACAATTCTTTGTAATAAAAGTGCTCTGGCGTTGTGGTGGTGTTCAGCAGTGCTGGCCATTTATCATCTGTTCTAGGCAATAACCATAGTGTTGATATGAGCAGGAGAAGCTTTTCCATTGCTTCTCCCATACAAGGACGGGTTTGTAGTAGAAACAGCGGTTTCTAAGTGTGCTCTCTGAACTGGTAGCCTCATCTCCAGGAACCTGCTAAAAATGAAATGTTTTGCCCACACCCCTCCCACCTACTGAAACCAGATGCCATGTGTGTTTAGTCATGTCTTCCAGAGAGTTCTGACTCATGCTATAATTTGAGTGTCGTCAATGTCATATACTAATAAACCTCAGGCTTCAATTGCCCATAGAACCCTACACAGTTGCATTTCACATATGAGCCCTGTGTAAACAAACCCCTATCAAATCGTAACTATATGTAAACTCTAATTTATATATCCAATATCCAAGCAGCATTAAAAATACTTCTGTTTTATTATTGGAAGCAGTACATACTTCTTTCCAGATTTTACTGTTCCATAATATTTCCTAGATCCTATGATGGTTGATATTAAGGACACCCAATCTATTCATGCAAATGCAAATATCTATTAACAATCTCTGGGTCATGTCCATGATGGGTTAGATGCAGGGTGGGAAGATCTGTCAGCCTTACATTGGAGTGGCAGACTCAGAGCCCTCGGCAAGAGAGAGGTACTTCAGATGACTGTCGTTCTGCCCATACATTTCTCAGGCTGTCCCAGTGTTGTTTAGCCTGCTAGCACCTGGGACAAACAGTGACGAGGCATCTGAAAGTAAAATAAGCAGCTCTAGAAGAATGATAACTCACACGTTTTCCCTCTCTTAATTTTAATTAAATTTCTTCCTCACCAGCAGTCTGATTTATTTTAGATCCTGTAATTGCAAGCGACTGATTTCCAGCATGAACAGCCCCTTATGTCCTGTGATTAAAAAAAAAAAAAAAAAACACCTATAAGATAAGGTCCATGTTGCTGAGAAATGTGGTTACAGTGGAATGACCAGAGCCTGAGCTTCCAGTGCAGTGTGTGGCTCATTACTAGAATGGGCAACTAAATTATTCCGAAAAAAAAAAAAAAAAGATAGAGTCTATGTATTTTCTACTTTCCTGGACTCACTTTCATAACCTGCTTCTAATGCCTACTCAAACTTCTTGTCCAGAACACAGTGAAGGTATAGAGATGTTTGCATAATTAATAGGCTACTGAAAATAGCTCGTCGAAGCCCATGGTCTAGGGCAGCCCCCATGGCTTGATGATATTCGTGCTGCTTGCCTGGTGATAGTGCACCACTTAGAAGAGCACAGTGATTTTGTAATTAACGCCTGGTACACATTACCTTTAATTACTCAAGGCAGCTTCGCTTGGAAGCATCCGTGTGTAAGCGTGGGGGGAGGCATGTGTGTCCTTGTGCTAAGTCATTTTCAGACTTATAGGTTTTTCACTATCCTGCTAAAATTGTTGACTAACTCAGTTCAAATTTCTTGCATACTGAAAAGGTGCAAGAAAGATAATAAGGGAAACTAATTTTAAACCTAAAGGCAGGATGGAGAGATGGCTCAGCCACTAAAGGTGCTTCTTTGCAAAGCCTGATTGATACCTGGGTTTGATTCCCCATTATCCATGTAAAGCCAGATGCACAAAGTGGCACATGTGCCTGGGCTTCCTATGTAGTGCCTGGAGGCCCTAGCATACCCATTTTCTCTCCCTCTCAATCTCTTTCTCTGCCTCTCTCTCAAATAAATAAATCAAGTTTTTTTTTTTATTTACAAAAAACTGAAAGCATTTCTGGACAGCACTAAAGGATGATGATCGCATGGACAACAGGCTGCAGAACTGATATCATGTTGAACCCCAGGTGAAAAGAATTCTATGACACTACTCATGGTCAGCAGGTGCTCACTGCCCTTTACTCACAGTTCACTAGATGCCGTCTCATAGAGCCTGCACTCAGTACCAGAATGAATAATCAGGAATGAAAGACTCCTGTGGTTTGTTTAGTTTATTTCTACAATGACTTACAGCCATGTGAACTACGTCGCAAAGCCAGTTTAGGCAGGAGCAAGGCTCAACTTGATTGTCAAAGAATTATTGCCCAAATATCCAAGCCACCTTACCTGTGCTTCTCCAACTCAGAAATGTACCTGCTCCAGTTCCATCTGCACAGTTCCTGAACATGGAGTGTCACTCGCTGAAAGCATGGGCTTAGGTTTTCTCCCCTCCTCTTTCAGTTCTGCTTTCCTTTCAAAATTGAATGAGTTGCAGAAAGTGCTAATTGGTGCACTTCTCATAAACATCTGGATTCAGGATCTTACTTCAAAAGTTTAAATTGCCACCCTCGCATTGTGCCAGGACATTGGAAGGGAGCCACAGCGGGCTCTCCTTTGGACACGGACCTGTGAGCTCCAAGCACCTGGTCCTCCACGGAGGCTGCTACCACCCTCCGCCAGAGGCTGAAGGCGACGGACATCCAGCATGTAGCCTCGCAGTGGCTCATCGCATTCCTGATTCAGTTTGCCGCACTCTGCATGCCTTGTGCAGTTAACACCTGCAACTGGTATCTCTTTGTTCTACTGGCCAGATGCACTTTTGTAATTCAAATATCCACAACACCATCTAAAGCCTTCTCCATTCATCCTTCCCTTTTGTTTTAATGTGCAAGTAAAATTGTTGATCACATTCTATTTTTAATTTTTTTTATTATTTATTGATTTTTTAAAAAAAATAAAATGGCTGTGTTCTTAGACCTCCTGGCCCCCACCCCAATTCTGCTGAGGGTCTTCTTTGGTGGGGTATGGTGTATTCATACAAAATTGTGTATTCATTGTGGGGAACAAGAAGCGTCAGTCAGACCCTGACAGGAATACAGTGCCTCAGGCTATTCCCCCCCACTCTGAGTGCAATGTTCCCTGAGCCTTGGTGGGCAAGACACACCCTGACACGATGCACACACCAGTGCAATAGTGCCACACAGACTCAGTGGGTAAAAAGTAGCTTTCTGATTGGCTAAGAGATCCACTCAGTGTAAAGAAACCCATATTGGTAACTGGGAACTAAATCAAAATCTTATGGAGACAAAGATTATGCTCTCACTTGCCTTTGGCTAAAAGAGGGGTGACATACATCAAATTCTCCATAAATGAATAATGCTTATCCCACTTAAACTATACTGACTTCACTCTCTACTGGAGAATCTGTTCTTTTTCAGAAGGTAGCAAGACCGGAGGAGATAAACTACCCCTCGCACTTCAGCCAAGCCACAGCTGAAATCACCGATGAATTGGGGAAATGAGCAACAGTGTTGCTTCCATGTTGAACCTGATAATCAGTGCCAGGGTGAAGGAGACAGACCGTGAGGGTACTCAACATCTACCAATCAGAGATCCAGAGGCTCCTGAGAGCACATCACTGAAGTAGTCTTAAAACTCACCCACCACAGCTCTGGTCATTTTCGGAAGAGGCGGCAGAAGGATTTTAAGAGTCACAGTTTGAGACATCATGCCCAGAGGCATTCCCTACCACTACCCTACCCCCAAAAAATTGACTGCTGCTCCCACAACACATAATGCACAACCCCATGGGTAATACCTGCAACCCCACTGAAGAGGGTCCCCAGCAGAATGGGGGCATGGACAAGAGAAAAGAGGGTACCAACACATGGTGTATTCATACAAAATCATGTAAAATATGTTGTTAGAATAATTTTTTTAAAGACAGGGATCTAATTTAGTGCTGCTTTCTCTGTAGACTCACTATCTCTGTTTTGATGAGGTTTCGGTGAGCTCTAGACTTATTCCCTTTAATTCAAACTGCTCTTGCCTCTGGTTGGGGAATCTGTTCTATCTCACAGATGGTGGAGAATACGAAGGAGAACCAGGATACAGCAACACATCAAGAATAGTGAGCCGAGCATCTACCACCATGAGATACACCTCCACCTCATCTGCCGGGCCCCGAAGTCACTACAGAGGAAATATTAACACGGATGCTCTTGCGCCCAGCGTGGAAACAAGTGCTAGAGGGATGGCATTTTGTTTTTTACAGCAACACATTTAGCCCCATTCAAAAAGTTGCAAGGAATGAGCCAAACCAACCTGGGCACGGCCAGGACTCCCTGGGTGCCAGAATTAGAGTCAAACATAAATATATTTTTTATGACCCAGGAGTCAGAAAAAAAAAAAAAAAAACGACCCTGGTGGACAAGAATCAATAAGATGGTACTGTTATTTCAAGCACATATGGGCCTTGTCACAATAAAAGTATTGCTCTAAAAGAAAGTATTGTTCAGAAACTTGATAAAACAACCAATCCAGGTCTGGACCATATAACTTAATGGAGAAAAGTCAATCTGTAGAATAATATAGAGAGAATGAATGTATAATGTCATATACATAATGTCATTATTACCTAGCTTAACATACACATATATACGAGTATACATACATATGTATATAATCCATAAATCTTATAAATATATCTATATTTTTTTTTAGTTTAACATCATATGTATGCCAGTTACTTAAACAGATAAATTCCTGTAAGGAAATACCATTGGCTTCCTGGTTTTTGTTATTGCTGCAAAGGGGATGAAACCGTGCCAGTAATTCTGGTGACCAAACTGAACCCTCCTCCCTGTGTGAGTCCGCAGCTCACCTCAGGGAAGGCCTCCCCGCTGCCCAGCAGAGGAAAAACTGAGTGATCATATCACTTCTAGCAGCGGGGAAGGGCAAAGAAGAAATAGCTCCGAGTCCCTGCTGCCGACTTTCAGAAGCAGCAACCCAGAGTCAGCTGGAGACAGAGCCGACTGCCGCACGCAGTCCTTGTGTGAAATGACTTCATATTAACGTTGAGTGGGAGGCAAGACCCCTAGCCAGCAACGGGCACACTCCATGTCGGTACAGTCGCATTCGTTCCTCCACGTGGAAGACAAGGGTTGCATTTTTGTTCGCCCACATACAGCAGTGTCCCGTATTCACCATCATTATGTGTTTTTGGTTTGTTTGTTGTTTTAAAATATATTTTATTTATATATTTGAGAGAGAGAGAGAGAGAGAGAGAGAGAGAGAGAGAGAATGGGCACGTCAGGGACTCCAGCCACTGCAAACCAATTCCAGATGCATGTGCCCCCTTGTGCATCTAGCTTATGTGGGTCCTGGAGACTGGAACCTGGATCCTTTGGCTTTGCAGGAAAAAAAAAAAAAAACGCGCTAAGCCATCTCTCCAGCTCCCAGCATTGTGTTTTGAATATGAAATATCCCCCACAGGTTCATATGCATAAATACTTGGCTTCCAGGTGGCGGCGCTGTCTGCGGAGGTTGTGGAATTTTGGCAAGTGGAGTTTAACTAGAGGAAAAGAGCCAACATGAGTTGGGATTTATGTATATTATACCTCACTTGTGCTTCTATCCGAGGTCCCTCTTTTGCTTCTTGAAGTCCCAACAAGATGTGCCCCGCTGCCTCCCACACCGTACTGCCTGGAGTGACTTCTATTGTCAGGCCTTCTTCGCCTGTATGATGGACGGTAGCCTCTCAAACCCCGAGTCAAAAATAAATCCTTCCTTCCAATCGGATATTTTGCCACAAGTGACGAGAATAACAACAAAATCCATCAAGGTGATGGCCTATCGCAATGTATTAAAATTTACGGAAGGTACACCTCCACCTAACACACGTTTCTGACATTGAAACGCCAATGCACACGCATCCCCCGAGACCTGAATTCTAGTGCTCAGAGGAAAAACAGCGTTTCCCTCTCCAACGTTCCCCACCAGTGTTCTTTGGCCCACTGCACTCAGCGTTGATAAATTTAGATAACTACCAGTTGGAAATTTACCAATTACCAGTTTTTGAATGATCTAATTTTTAAAAATAGTACCAGTCCTGCAATTTTTATTTCAGTCTTCTTTTGTGACACAAAAGAAAAGACAGTCACAGACCCAGCATCCCCATGCCACTCAGTACTACAGGTGAAGATACTCGTTCATATTTGTTGGAGATAAACGTTTGCACATGTTATCCCCAAGATCTCTTGTCCTCTTCTGTCCGTGTGCAAGGTCACCACTGGATACAGTTGCCATGGTGAGAGTCTTACTGGCAATATCTTCTAGCTGTCTTGTAACATTACAAAGAGCTCTGAGAAAAGAAAAAAAAAAAAAAAAAGCAAAGAAAAAAAAAAACCTACAAGCAATTCTTACTCTTGCACTGCCAGGAAGTAGCCAGATAGATTTTGGCAACATTTTAGGGAGAAAAGCATATATATTGGGAGTCCTAAACGATGCATCTGATTTTCCTCTTCTCCATCTGAGACTCTATGCATCTCAGGAGAAAGTTCAAAAGGTTTTCTTGTTTTTTTAATACTTTTTATTTATTTTCAAGCAGAGAGAGATAGAGAGAACACAGACAGAGAGAATGGGTTCTCCAGAGTCTCCAGGTGCTGCAAACGACTCCAGATGCATGTGCCACCTTGTGCGCCTGACTTTACATGGGTCCTGGGGAATTGAACTCAGGTCCTCAGACTTTTCAGGCAAATGCCTTGACCACTGAGAAATTTCTCCAACCCTCAAGAGGTTTTACATTCTGTTTTCTCTGTGTTCCTTAAGCTTGCACTACTAACAGCTGAGCGAGTGTGGTTGGATTTTCCCTTCACGCGTGAGCAGCTCAGTGTCTGCCCAAGAAGGAACTCCTCACCTTTGTTCCGGAGGAACATCCAAGAAAACGTCTGAATAACACAGCCTTGGTTCTGACCACCCCAAACTTACAGTTGTTCAAGTCCTCAGTGACTAATTGAAATGGAGAAGCCAGATGGAGTATAGAAGACACACTTGCTGGAACTGTCTTGGACCAGTTTATCAAGAGTTGAGAGTCTAAGGGGAACCCATAACATGCCCCTGCCTGGAATAAGAAACAATGACACCCAAAACCTAAGAACTCTAATGTGAAGTTGGAGAGATTTACCTGTGCTTGTAAAAATGATGGCAAAACATTAAGTATTAATTCACTGCATGACAAGACACCATCTTGATACAGCGATGTTGTTAAAAAAGGTGACATTGCCTAAGCATTCCTGCAGCAGGTGCAGAGATGATGCTGCGCCTTGCTCGGGCTCATCCTCCTGAGGAGTGGAGCACCGCTGTTGCTAAGGGCTGCGTAGCACTCGTGGGTCATGGTTGTGAACAGGAGACCTATCCCAGCGAAGCCCCCATGTTACGTATAATGTATGAGGTAATTTCTGAGAGCCCTAATCTAGACTTAGGTCTCCATCTTTAGAAGAAAGGACATCTTCATGTTAGGATGCTTTCCTGCAGAGCTCTTTCACTAAACCCAAGAGGAAAACAGGTAAGTAGACATCCCCTTCCTGCTTTTCCCTTCCTAGGCACATCACACCCTCCCCCCAAGTCATTTTCTCACACGTGGCGAAGTTAGCGTTCTCTGCACCTGAGTCCTCAACCATGTTTTCACATGCTCCCTTCCTTGGAGTCTAATTAACCCAGGTCTGTAAGGTGAGAATAGCAGCAAGAGCCTTTACATCATCACAGATCAATCAAACAAACTGGATGTAAATCAGCAGAGCCAGAAAGCAAATATCCAGCTTTTCAGAATTAAATAGAGGCTCTTCCTTGACATGTGAGGCTTGATATCTTTCAGCAGAGGTGACAGTCCTAAAACTGCCTTTGCAGTGCCAAGTGGGATGAATATAAAAAACGATGCAGGGCATCATTTACATATAACACAGACACTTCAAGCTGGCAAGCTTGTTGCTTAGTAAAGAAAATACAAATAAACTGAGGCTTCAGGGATTGGCCCTGGGCCACTTAAAGTTACTATAGGAGGTGCTTGTTGGTTAATGAAGCAATTTTGTGCCTTAGAAGGGTTAAGTAAAGGAAAAGGGTTTAGTAAGGAGCTGTTTTCTTTCTCACTGCTCTCCACTTATCACCTCTCACCATGAGACAATGCTCTGAGCATCCAGAAGCAATGACTGTGTAAATTAATTTCTTTCAAACATTGAAGTGGTGTTGACGGAAGGGGGAGGTGGTGAAAATGCAAACAAGTTCGAAATACACATATGTGGTTTGAGGATGCAAGAGAAAACAGTTCTGATGGCCTCTAGCTCACTTGTAGTCAGGCTTCAACTCTGCTGAAACGTACATATCCCTGGAATTGATTGTATTTGTATATTCTCTTCCTAAATCCTATTATTGAATGCATCCTGTTGTTTTCTTTAGCCTGCCATATTATGACCTTCTCTTACAGTTCTTGGTTACATAGCAATACTCAATAAACATTCATTAAATAAAATACACATAATAATCTGAGTTTTAAGTAAGCTTTATTATTTATTAGTGTGGAGGAAAAGTAATGAAATTCTAAGGGGAAAAACTGTTCACTAGAATCATATTCAGTTAATTCAGATCCTGTTTTGTCAATTGACAACTACAGAGTCATGGTCAAGCTAAGTTAAACATCAAGTTCCTTATTTTTGAAGCACAGAAAGACTTCATAATAATAATGAGTCTCCATTATGAACAGATATTATTCTGAAATCTTTATATTTGTCAGCTAATTCTCCATCTACAGATATTTGCTTGCCAGAAATTGAGTAACTGTCCTTAAGTTGTACAGATGGTAAGAAGCAGAAGTGGGATAGAAATCCATGCGATGTGACTCATGACGATACATTGTCATTCCCACATTCCTACACACAGGCACACACACTCTGACATCTGGGTACACTGTCACTCCCACATACCTACACAGAGGCACACACCCTTACATCTGTGTACATAGGCACACACACATCTGCATATGCTGACACTCCTACATACCTATACACATGCACATACATAGACATCTGGGCACACTCTCATACATGCATGCTCACACAGGCACACCCATACACAGGCACACATAGGTACACACACATACATCCACCACTCACTCTTTTAGACTTGGAACATATTACATTCTGTGACTTCATAGGCAGTTGAAATTAAATAAGACATCCTGCAGATCCCATAAGTAGTGTTCTTCCTGAACTCTTTTGACAAAAATAAATTAATAAATAAAATGCACAAAAGGTCTTTTCCCACCAAACTGAGGGTCAGACTGCCCCTTACTCCTAGTTCATCCCTCCCTCACTTTCACAGCCCCATACAGAAACACCACCATGTAACCCACCCTCGTCTTAGATTTAGTTACGAAAGAAATTTTTCTAAAGAAATTCTAGTTCTGAGAATATAGCCAAAAGATTTAAAGGCAGAGTTTTCTAGGGATATTTGCACAGCAATGTTGGTAGAAAGATTATTCACAGTTGTCAAGAGGAGAAATCACTTGACACCTCCACTGATAGACAGATGGGAAAACCAAACGTGTTTTACAGAAAGGACAGGATATGTTGATACTTCAGCAAGTTGATCCGAAGTGATGTAAGTTATAACATGGATGAACTCTGAGGACATGTGCTCAGTGTAATAAGGCAACCACTGAAAGATAACGACTATATGATTGAACATAAATGGAGTAAACAGAGTGGTCAAATTCATCAAGACACAGAACAGAGTGGAAGTTTCCAAATTTTGAGGTGAAAATGGTTTGGCATGTAAAATGTATTTTCAAAAATTTTGAATGTATTTAACACACTGACATTTCCGCTTTAAAAAAAATGGTTAAGATAATTTGTGAAGGGCCTGGGCAAAAGGTTCAGTTGTTAGTCCACTAAGTGCACACACACGAGGACCTGAGTTCATATCCCCAGTGACCCACGAATGCCAAATGCCAGTGCTCAAGACACAGAGATGGGCAGTTCCCTGGGGCTAGCTGCCTGGTTAGAATACACAGTGGATGAGACCCAGGTTCACTGAGAGAAGCCTTATTGATACAGAAGAGCAATTGAAGAAGATATCTGACATTAACTTATTACCTGCACATGCATGGCACACATACACATGCATACATGTGTGTACCCTGCACATACAAAGCACATGTACATAAACACACAGAGATGATTAAGATTATATATATATATAATATATAATATATTATATATTATATATATATAAAACCTTGATCAACATAAAATTACATTTTTAAAAAAGATTTAACACCAACATCTATCTCAATCTAGCTATATATATAATATATAATATCATATATATAATATAATATATATATAATTATATACAATATAATATATACTATATATATATATATCCTTGACCAACATAAAATTACATTTTTTAAAAAATTTAACACCAAAATCTATATCAAACTAGCTGTTTGGACGGACGGGTGCATGTAGAAAAGTAGATGCTTACTAGCTATGTCCGGTACTCATTTTGAAGTTTCAGGGGATTGAATTTGGTCTACATGGTAGACCATTGTCCATGACACATTTATGAAGATTGTCTGCTTGCAGAGTGGTTTAGAACCTACTGGAGATATCAAAGATATAGATGATCGTTCTTAGCCTGGCTCTGTCCATCACAGAACAAATCATGACACAGGTGAGTGACTGTATCTCCCAAGAAGTTTCTTTTTCTTTCCTCCCTTCTCTGTCTATGTAATGGACTAACGTTTGTCTCCTACTGAAGCAATAATTCTTACCCCTGCTTCTTTAATACTCCAACCCCCACCCCCGGAAAAAAAAAAAAAAACATCCACTATAGCCAGGGTCACTGAGCCTAGTTGGGAAAGAAATCAACTTGGTTTAATAAGCTCCCATTTTATGTGTGACTGTCTGATAGTCACATATATCTCCAAGGGTTTTATACAGATATTTTATAATTGTATGAAATGGGTTCCAGCAAAACACAAATTTCTAATGTGTAATTCATACAAAAATATAGAGTATTTTTAAAGTATGTATACTTAGGGTTCAAGCAGTGATTCCAAATACAACACGAATCACACTCTGAGGACTATTTGTTTGCATTCTAGTTTCACGGTCTTTAGTAAGGACCTTCCCCAGCATCCTGCAGGACTTGAATAAGCACTGAGCATATGCAAGGTTGCTCTATTGCTTTAAAGTCACACTGAGTGTGAGTGAAATCAACTTCTAATTCTCCTCGTACCTTCTTTCTTAGTATATCAATGACAGGTTCCAAAAATTCTTCAATATCCTTAAATTTAACACTAAGCAAATGGCTAAATCATCACGCTATCCTTCAACAGAGGAAACATATATATAAAGGATTAGTGGCAGATGGAAAAATGGGTATATGGACAACGTTACCCACCAATTGTATCTGAAAATCAAGATTTTTTTAATGAACCATCAGTAATGGCCATAGCTTGCTTTCAGCAAGTTTAATCATCCTTCCTCCAACAACAAAGGGATCTGTCTGCCCCATGCCATTCTTACCCCGTCGCTCCCTAGCTAATTCCCTGGCTCCACTGAACTCCCTCTCCCTTCAAACGTATTCTCCATCAGGACTCAAGAGTCGATTAAATCCAGCTGTATAGGGATATCAATGACTAAGAGAGTTAAAGTTCCCCTCAGATAGTGAGGATTTCAATTTTAAAATCAAATAATATTAGACTTGAAAGGGACCTCAAAGGTCATCTTACTAATTTTTTTCCAGCTAATTAAAAGGATTTTTCCTACAGCTATCCCTCTTCACAAGTATAATAAAGACCCAGCTTGAACCATCCAACTACTGGCTGTCCACTGCACTATAAAAACCAATTCCATGGTCTGATGACTTTACTTAGGAGAAACGTTACTCACGTTGGTTAAATGTCTTCATTTTGGCCATTTTATTTCATTGGTTTCTGATCCTCTCACCTCATCAAAATCTGTGAATCATCATATGTGAATATGCCAGGAATATTAAATGGATTGCCTTTTGCCTAGTCCCACAGCACAGCCTTATAAAATGGTACATTCAAATGATGCAAGTTACTCATCAATAAAAAGACTATTTCAAGTGACAAAAGGAAAGAAAATAGAGAGAGTTTAAGGTAACTCCACAAAGTCCTACATTCTCCAGCTGAAAGAACCAGTCTTGTCCCACACCCAAGCTTATGTTGCCCTTTACCTTAAGATAAATTACTAATATTCATTCATTTTAGTGTTCATAAAAATGCTCAATGCTATGTGTTTTTTTGTAAAATTATTATTGTAAAATTTGAGATTTATATATTGAATATAATGGCAAATATTTAGTATATTTATATAAACAAATGAATACATTATAGCTATTACCTGTGTTAAATGATGTTGTATTTCATTATATTTGGCAAATTATTTTAATTTTTTGTTTATTTTTATTTATTTATTTGAGAGCAACAGACAGAGTGAGAAAGAGGCAGAGAGAAAGAGAGAGAGAGAGAGAATGGGCAAGCCAGGGCCTCCAGCCACTGCAAACAAACTCCAGACATGTGTGCCCTCTTGTGCATCTGGGTAATATGGGTCCTGGGGAACTGAGCCTCAAGCCAGGGTTCTTAGGCTTCACAGGCTTCACAGGATAGTGCTTAACTGCTAAGCCATTTCTCCAGCCCTTGGAAAATTATTTTTAAAAAATACCAGCCTATAATTCTATTATGAAGAACGCAGAATGATTTGGGTGCACTACATAGAATAGTAGGAGAATTCCCTTGCAGGCCTAGGTAAGGAACAAAGAATCAAAGAGCAAAAGTGCCAATAGATAACAAAAGCAAAGAAAAACAAAACAAACACAATAACCTGAACTTTTATCTTTCCTCTGCTGGCCCAAATAAGAATGCAGATCCATCCTTGAAATATTCACAAGTAATGTTCACAAATACACGTGAACATCACCATTGAACATGCCTTAATAATCTTGGCTACTTCCAGCAGACATTAAAGTTTATGATTTACTTTATCTGGTCCATAAATTTCTAGGGCAGGAAGACTGGTCTAAGAATGTCTAGGGACTTTGTTGTCTTGATGTGAGCAGATGCCCTTGAAACCTCCCAGATGACACCTAATTGAAAATGAGTATTAATGCCAGGACACCATGAATTGGTTTTCATTAATAAACCCTACCTAACTAAGTCATAGTATATGCCGCCTCTGATAGGGGTATGGAGGGCAGATTCAGTAGCACTTTTTCAACAATGCAGAATGAGAGAGAACCTCAGTGTAAATTAGTAAAATATGAACTGAATCCCATATGTTCAATCCACATTCTCTAATATATCCTGTACTTCCTTTTCCTTACCTATGAAACAGAGATGTGTTTATATTTCTGCAGTGAAAATCTAGTATGAATGATACCTAAATGTTTTCTGTATGTTGAAGAGCTTTAGAAATTAACAGAGAAATGGGATTTATGAATTCAATTTGTAAACACTAATGGAATGCCAGTTATTCTGTAAGGGATAGTGAGACAGGAAGAAGTGAGATGAAACTGGGCATAGAACTGTGATCACAGTGCTAGGCGGTAGAAGCAGGAGCATTCAGATACCAAGGTCACCCTCGGGTACGTAGCATCACTGAGACCAGGACTGCCTATGTGAAATCCTTTCCCCAAAAGTAGTAGTAATAAAATTATTTAAGTTTGCAGGCATGATGGCATACACCTATAATTTCAGCACCAGGGAGACTGAGGCAGAAGCACTGAGATTTCTAGGCCAGCATGTGCCTATATTTCAGTATTTGTGAAAATGTGGCAGGACCATGATGAGTTCAAGGCTAACCTCAGCTACATCACCATTTCTAGGCCAGCCTCAGAAACATGTCAAGAATCTGAAAAAAAAAAAAAAAAGGAAGAGAGAAGGGAGGGAGGGATGGAAGAATGAGGAAGGAAGGAAGGAAGGGAGAAAGGGAGGGAGGGAGGGAGGGAGGAAGGAATTAAGGCAGGAAAGCAAAATTAATTTACAAAAGTAAAAAGAAAAAAGATGTTGTTGGCTATCATGCCCTGCCTTTAATCCCAGCATTCATGAAATTGAGGTAGGAGGACTCCCATGAACTCAAGGCCAGCCTGGGCTACAGCCTGGTCTAGAGTGAGACCCTGCTTCAAAAACAAAACAAAAAAATTGAAATTTAAAATTCAGAAAAGAACTGCTGAGGTAAGAACCTTAAGTACATATAGAGATATTAAGTGATCATTTTCTTTTCATATGATCAGAATCAAGGTGATAAACACAACTGTGAGATTTCAGAGCCAAGTGTGCCTTTTATTTTGCTCTATTATAAGGATTTAGATGTATTCATAAAAGAATGAACAGATGTGGAGATAATAAAGTGACATACAAATAATTTTTTTAAAGAACAAGTAGCCCCAGAAAGCATAGTCGCCTAAGCACAGTCTTTTTGATTATCTTTGTATTCTTTGGCATTGAAAAACTTACCTAACTTCTCTGTTCTCCAGTTTCTTCATCTTGAAAAGAATGGCAGTGCTGTGTGACATTCTCAGGGAGATAGAAAACGAACAACAGACCCCAGCTGGGATTTGTACCAACAATAGGAAAAATGGCTTATTTAAGATCATTTTTAAGAGTAAAATGTGTCTATGTGGGGTTATCTAGTAAGTGACCCGAAGTGAACAGACCTCTGCATACACACACACACACACACACACACAATGTTCTGGTTTTACATGTGTTATGTTGCAGATTCTTCCAGCTGAAGAAAAGGAGGCTCTAGGAGAATAATATAAAAAAATATGTTAGAAAAAGAAATAAAAGAGAGAAAGGGACTGGGGAGAAAATAATACCCACCAAGTGAATGTACAAAGGGACCCACCTCATCCAAGTAGGTTCCACCGGTCCATTGCACCAGCTTCCTAAAGCCGTTAAGCTACAACTACAGGCATGGACTGATCCACCTATAGCTCAGAAACTTCTTGAGCTAATCATGTCCCAAAGCATCTCTGAACACTGACACATTGGGGACCAAGACTTCAGAACTTGAAACTCTGTAGGACGTTTCATAATCAAACCATAAAATTCTCAGTGGCCTAAAACAGTAAAATTTTATTCCCTCATACTTCTGAGAGGAATCCAAGGAGGCCTTCCAATTGGCCATGTAACCTGAACATAACTTCCGATGGAGCTTCTGGACAAAAATCCTTCATTTCCTCTTCTAGTTTCTGGCAGTCCCTTGAATGGTGACTAGTAGTCCCAATCTCGATATCCATCTTCATAGGACCCCCCACCTCTGAGCCTGTGTCTTGTCTCCATTTTCCTTATATGAATACCTGTCATGGGATTTAGGTCCCACTTGGTTAGCCTTTCTCACAGTAGTAAAACTACAAGGTTCACAATAATCTTAAAGATTTTTATAACAGACAATACATATGCTGTTTTATCTAGAGAAGGATTTGTGATATGTAACACTGAAGAATATAAAATCTTTGGGTTTTATTGAATTCTACTATAGACATCACCATAGCATTTGGGAAAAATAAAGAAAAATATCTCACATTGCATGATGTCTACTCTAAAAGAAGAAACCTATAAGCTTTTCTGGATTTTTAAAAATATGGAATGTGTCATAAATTTGTACATATATATATGTTCACTAGGCACAATAATCTTTATATGCAACAGTACCAAACCATAGTAATTTGTTACCAATAATATTTCCTTTAAGATGTATCTGTGACCTTCTAGTTAAGAAGAAAAGCAGATAAAGTACATGTTCTTTAATTTTCTAATGCTTGACTTAAAGATCCAGCATCCTTTCTGATAAAGTTCAAAAGTGACATTCCAATTTTCAAAAAGGCTGGCAAATATATTGCCTAGTAAATCTCAATCTTCTATCCAGGTCCAGAGGCTTGTCTGAGCTCACTAATCCAAACAACATGTCATTCCTAGAGGGCCAGAAATATTGCTATTTGAACACAAAACAATCTGGGGAAAGATGTCTTTCTGCTGTGAGACAATAAACCACAGGAACCTTTGTTGATAATCCGAGGCAGAAAGGTACATCTCCAAGCAGAATGAAATTTTGCTGCACCTATAGACTCATGTGGACGTGGGTTCTTTTCATAAGTCTGAGTCACAGGCAGGCCTATGGACACAGTTTCACAATCTATCAGCATCTATCAGAGTGCTTGACTTATAATTCACCTGTCTGAAAAAGATACATTTGCTCTATCCAAGCTCATTTCCACCATGCATGGTGGGATGTTCCAGGTATTTAGGATACTAGGCACCGGCTTCCACAGAAATCTATGTTAGCGACTGTAGCTATTGACTGTGGAAGTTATCTTTCATTAATCTTTTCTGTTTTGATTTGAATTAATTTCTAATCACTGTTAAAACTTTGGTGTATGCATATGTGTACATACGTGCAGGCCATAGTGACACCAAGAAGTCAGAGGACAGTGGTGGATGCTGGTGTTCACCTTCCACACTGTTGGTGGCAGGATCTCTTGTTTCTCTCGAGGATGTCACACTTTCTGGCTCCCAAGGTTCTGTAGATTCTCTTGTCTCCACCTTCCATCTCACCGTAGGAGGGCTTGGATTATAGATGATCTCGGCTGCATCTGGCTTTATGTGAATTCTGGGCATCCAAACACAGGTCTTCTCACTTATGAAGCAAGCGCTTTTACCACAGAGCCATCTCCTCAGCCACTTATTCCTAATCCTACAAAGCAGCTGCCAGGTGAACACCATAGATTAAAGTGGGTCGTAGAGCACGTTTTGTCACATGAGGCCCCAAGGTACAGTTATGATTTTTGTCATTTTTAAATAATCTCTTTTGGTAATACCTTCACTTCATATATTTTTCCCAGTGTTGGCCATTCAGTCTGGCCAGAGTGTGGGAAAGTATCTTTGGGCACAAATTACCATGGATCAAAACAATATGCAAAGATTAATTCAGTTTTAATCAAACTGTTTTCTTTGGCATGCACTGAAACTTCACAGGCCCTGCAGCACTGCCCTCTCGGGACGGAAAGCAAAACGCTGACTTCGGTATGTGCACTAAGGGTACATGTGTGTATTAGATGAGATGTAATGCCGTGTTAGCCAGCCGAGCTCCTACTATCTCTCAGCACTGTAAGTCTGTCAGGGCCAAAGACAGCTAGAATCTCAGCTGGCCTAACCAAAAGCTCTTTTCTTCTGTCTTACCTTCATCAACAAATAATAGGCCACTTCACTGAAGTATATTGTGAAATTGACTGTAGTATGTTAATGAGAGTTAAGATGATGTGAGTATGTGTGTGTGTTCAGTGTGTGTATATCAGTAACTTTCTTGTTGTTGGTACAAAAAAAAAATATCTGAGGAGAATCAGTGTATGAGAGAAAAGGGTTTATATCAGCTTAGAGTATGTTAGAGGTGGTTTCAACATGTTGGGGAGGCATGGCTGGATCAGGAAGCTGGCTCACATCCTCACATCAGCATGGAGAATGGAGAAAGTAGCAAAAGACATCTGGGTTATAACACCTCAAGGCCCACTCCCAGTGACACACTTCTTCCAGCAAGGCACTCTGCTTCCTGGAGGTTTTATGACGCTCCCAAACAGTGCCACCACCTTGGCATTAAGTAGCCAAACACATAAAGAGATATCACACTACAATCACCACAGTGTGAGTAACTATGATTATGCATGTGTATCAACAGCTGTAAGTATCAAATAATTGAGGTTTTCCTTCACCATTTAACTTTGATAGCCAAAATTCATCAATATCTGAAGTTTTAAGAAAGCTAACACCAGTTTCTTCAGATTTGATCGTTATGTTAAGACATAACACAGCCATTTACAGTTTGATATACACCTTCCTACACATTATCTCAGATCTTCATCCTCTGCCAGCCGGAGGGAGGAGGTGTTATTCCTATGTTAAATCACATAGGCCTAGATAACAAGCTCAGAGTAAAGACCATGCACACAGAGACATGCCATAGTCTACACCACAGCTAACTTTCACAGAATAGGAAAGCTTGTGCAGATCTGAGAAGTACATGGAACATGTTTCCACCTTTTCTTTCTCTGCCTCATGACTTCTTCATGGTGAATGAACTATCCAAAGAGACTTCTTGTTGCTCCTAAGGGTCTTCTCAAAAGAGATAAAAGCAGAGACACAATGGGGCAATATTTTCAAATTCTACTCCGAGAGAATAACTTTAATAAGCAATATTTTGCAATTTTACAATGTCTTTGAGGGAGGCACTTAGAAACAGTATGTTGTTGAGGTGTTTATAATCCACCATAGGAAATGAGCCAACTTGAAAAAATTTGCTGTGATCTATGTGTAATTTACATCTATTCATTTTGAAGATGGAATTCACCTACTCATCCATTTGGATCATGTTTTACTGCTATCATCACGTGAGAGCTCCTCCTGGTTATACTGAATTATTTATAATTTATGACTTGTATTAGTGCCTGAGAATAAGAGATAAGGTCCTTAGATTTCACGAGTACCTGTCACTTCTGTTCCACTGTTTCTTTTCCCATACATGTTCTGATCTTCAGTCAATAAATTTTACAGAATTCACGGCCCTTATCTTGGCAGAGCATCCTATTGAGAATAATAAACAATTATACATCACAGTAAACCTCGGGAACAGGAGCTTCATGAGCGCATGGATTCTTAACTGTGCCCTATTTATAAAGTTGAAACTTGATAAGGGATCGTATTTATACAACAGGGAAATCATTTACATACTTTCCTAAGGAGGCATGAGATGAATTTCATTAGAAGTATAAAATATTTTGAGGGGCTCTCTGGAAGACATCTGTTGAGAGTGATTGACTCTCAAGTGCTTATAACGCATAAATACTAACTAATAATTCAGGTAGCAAGGGGGGAGAAAATATGATGAATTGATACTTTTAACTCCAGGGTTTAAGGGCAGAAGACTGTGTAGCTTCAACATCAATGAAATGGTAAACATACGTGAAATGAGAATGCCGTGGTATTGAGAAGAAATCACTGGAGAGTTTGAGCTTTATGTGTGATTAGGTAAGTGTGTTAAAGAATAAGTAAACGGGGCTGGGAAGATGGCTCGGTGGTTCAGTGCACTTCCTGTGCAAGCATTGGAACTTGAGGGGAGATGAAAATGCCCAAGTGGCCAGAACCCACACGCAACAGCTCAGTGTGTCTATATTCATCAGTAATTCCAGTCCCGTGTGGAGACAGATACCCAGCAATAAATCACAGCAAGCTCCAGATCCATGAGGAATTCCTTCTCAAAGTAAGAAGGAAGAGTGACGGAGCAGGGCAGGGCATGCCATGTTCCGCTCCAGCCACGGAAGACAAGCATCACCCACCACAGGCAACAGCATGGTATACCACAAATGTAGGCATGCACACTTGTGCACACACACACACACACACATACACATGAAAAACGGAAGAGGTATATGCTGAAATAGTTTTAGGTAGCTGTTTGTACAGCTATAAATTTACAAACCCAAAGGTAAATTTATTTTTGTAATAATGATTCAGGCTTATAACAAGCAAATAGCATAGGCATCTTTAACAAAAGATTCACATCATCAAAATCACATGATGTTGCTGACAGTAGCTCCATCCTGAAGGATGAGAGGAGTGAAAATTGAATTTTGGAGGGCATAACTGGAGTGGGCTCCCTGGTAGACTTTACATGGGAGTTGATTTTGTTCCTTCAGAGTTAATGAGTTGGAAACTTGGTCCCCAAGATGATATGGAACAGAGCCAACTAGAAGGGCAGGAATTAGATCAATTGGGGGAATTCCATCAAAGAAACCAAGATACTCCAGTACTACAGACTAATGGGGCTTCCAATCCTTGTTCTCACAGCCACCTAAGCTGTGAACTGAATATACTATTTTCTTTACAGTTACGAGCACCAGTTAACCTGTGAAAAACAATGAGAAACATGAACTTAAAGGGTCCTCTACCTAATTAAACACTTCATTAGTATAGGTTTCAGAAACATTAAAGAGATGGCTCAAAATTGAAGGAGTTCCACTTAGATTGGGAGCAAGACAGGGGTGCCCACTCTCACCACTGCTCTTCAACATAGTACTAGAAGTACTAGCCCAAACAACAAGATTTGTGAAGGAAATAAAAGGGATTCAAATTGGAAAGGAAGAAGTCAAGTTAGCCCTATTTGCAGATGATATGATTGTAAATATAAGTGACCTGAAATTCTCCATCCCCAAACTTCTAAAGGTGATAAATTCCTTTATCAGTGTGGCAGGAAGCAAAATCAATTCACAAAAATCAGTACCTTTTCTATATACAAAGGAAAGATATACAGATAAAGAAATCAGTGAGGCTGTCCCATTTCTAACAGCAACAAAAAAATTACATTCCTTGGAATAACACTAACAAAGGATGTGAAGGAACTATATAATTAAAATATAAAAACAAGAAAGAAATAGAAGAGAACTTAAGAAGATGGAAGGACTTCCCATGTTTCTGGATATGTAGAATTAATATTGTGAAAATGGCAATTGTACCAAAAGCAATATACAGATTTAACACAATACCAATAAAAATACCAGCATCATTCTTCACAAAGATTGATAAAATGATCTCAAAATTCATGTGGAATGACAGAAGGCCTCGGATATCCAAACATATCCTAGCAAAAGAAACACCTCTGGTGGTATCACCATACCTAATTTAAAGCTATATTACAAAGCTATAGTGACAGAAACAGCATGGTACTAGAATAAAAATAGAAACATAGACCAATGGAAGAGAATTGAAGACCCAGACCTTCAGGCAAGCAACTACAGCTCCTCGATCTTTGACAAAGGAGCCAATAATGTAGACTGGAGAAAAGACAGTATCTTCAACAAATAGTGTTGGACAAATTGGATGACCGTATGTAGAAAAATGAAAATAGAGCCACTCTTTTCTCCATACACAAAAATCAAGTCCAAATGGACTCCAGCCCTCAATATAAGAGCTAACACTCTTCAACTACAGGAAGAAAAATAAGAGGTACTCTCCATGATATAGGACCGGGAAAAGACTTCCTGAACAAAACCCCAGTAGCTAAGGAAATTAAACAAGCACTCAACCAATGGAATCTCATAAAGCTAAAAAGACTTTGCACAGATGAACATAGTAAAAGTAGAGCCAATAGATTACCAACTTAATGGTAGAAAATCTTTGCCAGCTATACCACTGAATAAAAAACCTAATATCTAGAATCTACAGAGAACTAAAAAAAAAAAAAAAAACCTATAAAATAAAAATAACAACCCACTCCAAAAGTGGGGCAGAGTACTAAATAGTGAGTTCTCAGAGGAAGAATTTCAAATGGCTCACAAACACCTAAAAAAAATGTTCAACATCCCTAACCATCAGGGAAATGTAAATTAGAGCAACGATGAGATTCTACCTTATGCCAGTAAGGGCAGAAAACATTAAAAAATCAAATGCAAAGAAATGTTGGCAAGGCTGTGGAGAAATAGGAACACTCATTCACAGTTGGTGGGAATGTAAACTGGTACAACCAGTGTGGAAATCAATTTGGAGACTCCTGAAAAGGATAAATATAGAGTTCTGACAGAGCCAGTCATTCGCTTACTGGGTATTTACCCTAAAAGCACCACATCTCAGTTCAGAGATATTTGCTCAATCATGTTTATAGCTGCTCAATTCATAATAGCTAAAACCCAGGTGCCCATCATTGGATTAATGGATAGCCAACATGTGGTATATCTACATGATGTAATTCTACTAAGCAGTAAGAAATAAATAACACATTGAAATTCATAGAAAAATGCTCAAACTTGGAACAGATCATTCTAAGTGAACTCACACAATCACAGAAATACAAACATCACATGATCTCACTCATCTGCAGTTCCTAACCTGGATCAGCCCAAGTTGCTGACACAACTGAAAAGCATCTTGAGGCTTGGACAATAGGGAGGGTAGGGCTTGGGGGACGGGAAAGGGTGGAGGGACACAAAACTGAAACCAAATTGAACTGATATCATAGAATCCTATATCCTGGAAGTCAGACTAAAAGGTGAAACCCTCAAAAGGACCTTAGAGGGAGAAACTGAATCAAAGGACCCTGGAGAGAGTGAGATGAAACCTAACCTCAAATTTTTCCTGCTTTTTTTTTCTTGGCTGGATTTTTTTTTTTTTTCCCTTTGTTGCTGGCCTATAATTCCCTGTACTAGGATGTGGCCTCCATCCAAAATGAGCTGTTGATCACAGAGACCTACTAGATCTCCCAAAACAAACAAGACAGACTTCTGTCAGAGCACTTGATTACTCACCAGAGGTTAATGTTAAGACCCTACTGCTGAAAACACCAAATGCTATTGGCATAGACCATGGAGAGACCTGGTTGGAATCTGGAGGAGAGCCAGCCCCCAGATAATTAGCCCATCTAGTGCTGGAAGGCACTACATGAGCTACCAGGGGAAAGTGGCCAACATCTGTCCAAGCAACTCAAAGTCTAAGTGATTCAGAAGCAAACAACCTGACATGATGCTCACACAAGCGCAACAGTGGCACACTGTCATGGTGAGTAACCAGCTGCTCTTGGATTGGCTAATATATCTTCTCAGTGGAAAGGAAACCATATCTGGAACTGGGAAACAAGTCATAACCATATCCAGATAATGATTCTCCTTTCCATTGTCAAGCTCCCACTAATCTTGGACTATAAGAGGGTCTGGTCTACAGCCTTTACAATATCTGTAAATGAATAATGGTTATCCCATTTATCTGGTGCTGACATCACTCTCCATTGGAGAATCTGCTTCTCTTTTTCAGAATGGAGCTGAACTCCACCCTGGCCCCAGCTAAAACCACGGAGGAATTGGAGAAATGAGCAAGAGTCCTTCTTTATTAGTGAATCTGATATCAGTACAAGGGTAATGGAGAAAGATACTGAAGACACTCAACACCTACCAAATGAGAGATCCAGAGGCTCCTAAGTGCCCATCAATGAAGGAGACTTAAAATGCTCCCAGCATGACTCAGGGAATTTTGTAGATCAGTGGGCAGAAAGATTGTTAGAGCCACAGTTGGGACATTTTGCACAGAGACATTACCTTCCCCACCCCATAATGCATGACCCACAATCCCCATGGTGTTGACCTACATCCCCAATACGGAAGGCCTCTTCAAAAAAGAGGCAGGAAGTAGGGAAAGGAAGGTACCAACATGCGTCGTTTACAAGAAAATATGTCCATATATAATAAAAAAAAATAAAAAGACAAAATAAAAGAGAGAGATGGCTTAGTGGTCAAGGCACTTGCCTGCAAAGCCTAAGGACCCAGCTTAGTCTCCCCAGTATCCATATAAGCCAGATGCACAAGGGGGCTCATGTGTCTGAAATTCCTTTGCAGTGGCTAGAAGCCCTGGTGCTCCCATTCTCTCTCTCTGCTTCTCTCTCTCTCTCCCTCTCTCAAATAAAATATAACATATGTTTTAAAAACTATAATATGGGCATGGTGGCCCATGCCTTTAATCCTAGCACTTGAGAGACAGAGGTAGGAGGATCACTGTGAGTTCGAGGCCATTCTGAGACTCCATAGTGAATTCCAGTTCATCCTTGAATAGAGTGACACCCTACCTTAATAATAAAAAATAAAAAATAAACACTAAAATATAACATAACATTTCGTTTTAATAAACTAGCCCATTCTATCAACTTTTTCAAATTCATTGTCATAAAATTTAGTGTTTTAAATCATCTTAACACTTTTTTGTCCTATTTTCATTTCTGATATTTTCTATTTCGTGCTGCCCCTTGTTATATTTTTAAATTTATTTATTTGCAAGCAGAGAGGAGAGATAGAGAGAGAAAGGGAGAGAAAGAGAATGGGCGCACTAGGAAGTCTAGCTACTGCAAACAACCTCCAGCTGCATGTGTCTCCCTTAATGTAAATATTCTCAGAGCTCTATAAATTATATTAATATTGCTTTAAGTGCCATCTTTTACATAATAAGCTATATTTAAATTTTATTAATTTCTTACATTAACAATTGATTAAATTTCTTTTGCATATTTTAAAAGGTATTTTTTATATTTCATTTACATTTAAGAGAGAAAGAGAGAATGGGTATGCCAGGGCCTCTAGCCATAGCATGCCAACTCTAGATGCATGTACCACCTTGCACATCTTGCTTATTTGGGTACTGGGGAGTCAAATCTGGATCCTTAGGCTTTTCAGGCAATTGCCTTAAATCCATCTCTCCAGCTTGCCTTTAATCCATTTTTTGAACAAAAAAGGACCTGTCACTCTATTCTATCTTGGTTTGAAGTCATCATATGGTCCAAGGTAGCTTCAAACCTATAATCTTCCTGCACCAGCCTTCTAAGTCCTAACATTAATGGTACTTGCCACAACATCAGAGTTACCTTTGTTAGTTTGTAATTATAATTATAATATTCCTGCTGCAGCCTTCTAAGTCCTAACATTACAGATACGTGCCATAGCATCAGGGTTACCTTTGTTAGTTTCTAATTATAATTATAATACTCCTGCTGTAGTCTTCTAAGTCCTAAGATTACAGATACGTGCCACAACATTGGGGTTACCTTTGTTAGTTTCTAATTTCTGTCACATTGGATAAATCTCACAATTTTCATATAACAAATTATAATTGAGATATTTCTGATTTATTACTTCTTTAGCATTGAAATCATATATATATAAATATAACAACACAGGAGGGCCAGAGGGTAAAGAGTAGAAAGAGAAGATAGTTTATTTTGATGTAGCATTAGACACTGAATGACACCTTTCGCTGACATCTTTGGTTTATTTATCACTTTATTTCTGTTTAAACTGGAGTCAGGATCTCATCCATTACAATGCGGAAGTTCACACTGGCACCATGCAGCATCAGTCCCTTGGATTACTGAATTTACTTCATCTCTGAACTTGAGGGATTTAAGGAAACTGCACCTTTACAACAATAATATGGAAGTTTGTGTTAAATGCTAGTCTTTGGGAAATATAATCAAGCTTTTGTGCAAAGAGGTCTGGATCTCTGAGAAATTACTCCAGATGTGGGAAAAGTAAAGTCAAATTCTTCTTTCTCTGAAACAGTCTACTTTTAATTTTTTAAATATTTTTATTTATTTATTTGACAGAGAAAGAGGGGGGAAGACAGAGAGAGAAAGAGAGAGGATGGGCACGCCAGGGCCTCCAGTCAACTCAAACAAACTCCAGACGCATGCACCCCCTTGTGCATATGGCTTATGTGGATCCTGGGGAATTGAACCAGTGTCCTTTGGTTTTGCAGGCAAGCACCTTAACCGCTAAGCCATCCCGCCAACCCAAACAATTCATTTTTGAAGGTTAACGAATCTTCCCTTTGATATAGCCTTTGGTTGCATTTTAATGCGAATTAAACCATGAAGGGAGAGGGAGCTGGATTGGGAGAGAGGGAGGGAAGAATAGAAGGAGGGCAGGAAACAGAGACTTTCAATTATTTCCCAATGTATTTAGTTTGAAATTCCACTTTGAGGTTCAAAAAGCTAAGACAATGTGTCACTTACCAACAGCTGCGCTTCAGGTTTAGCAATGGAATGGACAGGACCCCTAAACTCACAGGACTTTCCTTCTAGTAGGTAGAACAATATTTGAATATAAAATAATAGTTATAAATTATCCTTTAAAATAATATTTCATGGTAAGTAAATTGAGTGCCTACAAGTGTACCTTGCACTGGGTGGTCGCAAAGCCTCTCAAAAGTGAAGACATTTAAACTGATTTTCTCTCTTATAAGAAGGATCTAACTAAAAGCAAGCACTTGATGGAAAAGGTCATTTCAGTAGGGGAATAGGGCAAATCCACAAGGGGAGAATGTGATGGATGTGTGGAAGGAGAGCGAAAAGCAAACAAACCCGAAAAGTAATGGAGAGGAAACAAGATACAACACAAAGTAAAGGCGAGTCTCTAGGCCAGGATCATGTAAGGCCTTCTAGGCTGTGCTGTGGGGTTTGAAGTAAATCCAAGATGATAGAAAGTTCTGGACATTTTTCAGGGAGGAAGGGAGCTCCCATTGAATGATATTCCCCTCATTATCCCTGAAGGTACATGGGCGTGGAAGATGCCTCGTTTCTAAATTGCCAAAGCAGTACCACATAAAAGTTTGATTCTCAAGGTATAATTTGTAAACTAAATGATATTATTCTCATACTGTGACCTGGGGAAAAGGAAATATTCACTGTATCAATTTCAAGTGTCTGGATATGAGAAGAAAATCTAATGTTCTCTACCTCAGAAGATTACACTGCCTCTTGTAAGTATTTCTCTGGTGTATAATTCCCCACTTGGATGAGTTTTTACCTTGAATCAAACTCTAGGCCATTATAGCCAACGGAAAACAGAATACAAATGACGTGGTCTATGAAAAATAAAGGATAAATAATAATCTCCAATAAATTCAGAAGGCTGTAGACTGTCATTGCTTTATAACTGGAGATCACTATGGGATGGCAGATGGCTAACAGGACATTTTGGGTAAGGCCATGGTCTGCTGAAACAGAACTATTAGGAAAACTGGTGGTGTTAATTAGCATTTTTTTTTGTACTAGAAAGTCTCATGCAGCTATATTATGCTGTAGTCTCCACGACTGATACATGGAAACTCTTCTGAAGTGTGTAAAGAACAACCCTGGGTTGGAGAGATGGCTTAGCAGTTGAGTGCTTGCCTGTGAAGCCTAAGGACCCCGGTTCGAGGCTCAGTTCCCCAGGACCCATGTTAGCCAGATGCACAAGGGGGCACATGCGACTGGAGCTTGTATACAGTGGCTGGAGGCCCTGGAGGGCCCATTCTCTCTCTCTCTCTCTCTCTCTCTCTCTCTCTCTCTCTCTCTCTTCCTTTCTCTCTGTGTCTGTCACTCTCAAATAAATAAATGAACAACAACAACAAAAAGAACAGCCCAGATTCAAAGCCCTGATTCTCTTGCAATATGAATAATCAACTAGACTCATACAGTGTGTAAAGGATCATCTTTAAAGGACTCTCATTGTCCCTGGCTTAAGAACTGATACTTTTAAAAAATGTAAATATTTTATTTATTTGATTGAGAAAGAGGCAGATAGAGATAGGGGGGATATAATGGGGGCACCAGGGCCTCTAGCTACTACAAACTCTACATATATGTACCACCTTGTGCATCTGGCTTATATGGGTACTAGAGATTGGAACCTGTGTCCTTAGGCTTCCCAGGAAAGCACCATAACCACTGACCCATCTCTCCAGCCCCTTAACTTAAAAATAATGTTTTATTTATTATTTTTATTTATTTTTGGTTTGTCAAGTTAGGGTGTCACGCTGGCCCAGGCTGACCTTGAATTCAATATGCAGTCTCAGGGTGGCCTCAAACTCAGGACAATCCTTCAACCTCTGCCTCCTGAATGCTGGGATTAAAGGCACATGCTACTATACCTGGCTCTATTTTTTATTTTATTTTCTATTTACTTATTTATTTTTATTTATGTATTTATAAGCAGAGAGATACAGATAGAGAGAGAGAGATCATGGGCACACCAGGGCCTCTAGCTACTAGAAACAAACTCCAGATTCTTGTGCCACTTTGTGTACTTGGCTTTACGTGGGTACTGGGGAATTGGACACAGGTCACTGGGCTTTGCAGGCAAACTCCTTAACCAGTGAGCCATCTCCCAAGCCCAATAACTGATACTTTTATGTATCCCATGTGTGAATTAAATTTATTTTCTTGTTCCTTGTATGATTTTTATTAGCTTTTTTAGGTGTTAAATGTTTAGTTTCTGACTTAAAAGTAAAGCAGCATACATGCATGTTGTCCTAAAATGGTCAAAGTAATCGCCCGCTTCACAGGCTCTAGTACGACTGCATCTAAACTCACTATGTGAAAGTGGATGTTATTAAATAAAAGTGACCCAGGTGGCCTTTGCTTACAATCCCAGCATTTGGGAGGCTAAGACAGGAGAATCAAAGCCAGCCTGGGCTATACCGTGAGTTAAAAGACTATCTGGGCTATATAGTAAGACCCAATCTCAAAAACAAATCCATAAATGACACATTCACATAGATAGACTAGGAGTTTTGAAATGCACCAGAAGTAAAAACATGACCTGAAGTGTAAAAATTAGCCTGGACTAGTAACACTCTCTTGATTCACACCTCCACCCTTACAGCTTTACACATGTGGTTTGAGAAGGGTCAAGCTGCTTGCAGTCATTAGACCATGTATGCTTTGCCTACATCCGAGAGTTTCCCCTATGACACACAGCCTTGGCAATTGTTCATATTAAGTATAATAAAATAAAATAAAATAAAACTCCCATAAATATATGAAAAAAATGATGATGTCTAAAATTTTTCGCTGAACTCCAAACATGACGATATCTTTCAAAACATTCTCCAGGCATTTCTAAATCCTTTTATACCTAGCCTTGTCTTGCCTCAGTTTATCCCTCCTTTTTAAACACATTATTTTCAGTATGGAGAGGTAGTACACTCCTTTAATACTTAACATTCAGAAGGCAGAGGTGGGAGGATTGCTGTGAGTTCGAGGCCACCCTGACTACATATTGAAAACCAGAAAGAAAAAAGGCAAAAAATACATTCTTTTCAAACATATTTTTATTCCCTTCCTTTCTATATTTGATACTTTCTTGCTATGCTATTTCTTACAACTAGCCACTATTGGATACCCTGTAATCCAAAAGTCTATTTAGATTTTTTTTAAGTATCAAAGCAAATCTTTCTTCTAAGTTGTGCTTTCCCATAGAAGCAATTTTTAAAATTAATTTAAGTTTTAAATAAAAAAATAAACAAAATAGAAACAAAATCCATAGATTCTCAACTGTGAAATATTTTCCCCTTTGCAAGTTATTTTGTTCATCTTATTTTGACTGGATCTAGGATAGCATTTCATAATCTAGGGGCTACAATGAGCTATAATAAAAGTCAATATTTTCTTCTCAAAGACATCACACAGTAATCATGTGTGCTACAGTCAGCCTCCCAGGGACACTGACTTTGCTGTGAAATTCTGCATTGGTTTCACGTCCTGCTGAGCTGCTGAACAGGGTGGTAGGGCAGTCTCAGGCTCACATCGCCTCCATCCTTCTACAAACTGATGATTCAGAAGGCTTCCAGTTGGGTTCAGTCAACCATCGCATCAGTACCAACGAGAAAAACCTATCTCCGCTTGACAGCCAGAAATGGATGCAATTTCACAGGCCTAATTTTAGAAAGAAATACACAGAGCTCTTCCCAGATTCCTCATCATAGCATCTGTTCGGAACCGGTCCATATGACATAGTCTGACAGTTGTTACTGCTTTCCCAAGAGAACTTCTTAATGATATCAACTCCTCGGTTGTCTTTTGAACAGTAAGTGCTCTTTCTTCATGTCAAGCCTTCCAGTTACTCTTTCTGAATATTGTTTCACAAATATCTATCAGTATTAAGATGTAGTCATACATCCACTTGGCAATTTATTTATTGGAGGCTTACCATTTTCATCATGGAATATCTATGACTAGGAATGTAAAAATGTGAAAAGTATATATATATATATATATATATATTCATGTCATATATATATATGTATATGAGACATAATTTCTCTACCTCAAACATGATTAGACTTGAATGGGATCAGAATAAAAATGGTTAGTGTGGAAAGGATCTCTGAGACACAACATCTCCATCTTTAACAAGCTCTTAAATTTCGTATATAGATAGACACCTTTCTAGAAACACACAGTCATCTGGGGTCAGACAAGTAATTAGAGCCCATAGCAACTAACCTCCACATCAATGAACTTGCTACATAACAATAAAACTTATTTGAGTATCATTTAATTAATTTTTACTTCCATTTATTTCAGCTACATTATTTCGATTTCCAGACATATTATTAGTAAATTTAGAAAAATGACTCTTTGAGCCACACATGGTGGTGCACACTTTTAATCCCAGCACTTGGGAGGTAGAGGTTGGAGGATCTCCATGATTTTGAGGCCAACCCGAGAGACTAAAGAGTGAATTTCAAGTCATCCTGGACTAGAGTGAGACCCTACCTCAAACCCTAACTCAAAAAAAAATTAATAAAAAACAAGACTCTTTGAAAGGAGATAGATAATCCACTTTTGTTTGTGAGGCAGAAACCTTAGTAACACACAAGAAAACTACAACGGGGCCTGTCCTTTTTGGGCCTCATCCCATTGTAAAGAGTATGCTTGAGTTCTTGCAATATTCCTACAATGCATTATTATGAGATTGTTTCGATTATGTGCAACAGTTTTTCTCCTCGGACCTTGAAAGTGCCTTTTACAGAATCAGACATAAAAGAAGGTAATTCTCTTAGTGCTCTGAGGAGATGAAAACATGTATTAAAAACCATCGGAACACCAAATTACTATCGGTGACTAGGGAAATAAGAGCTACTGAGAGTTGAGGGGCTTTACACCGGTTATGGTGAGGGGGGATGCTAATATTTTTAAAGCAACAGACCTTCCTACAGTATGCATATATATCTGCTCATAGGGAAGACAAATGAGACTTGGAGCATAGGAGCATGAAGCAAAGGGAAACACCACACTGCTTCAAGCCTTCAGCAATAAGGACAAGTGCAGAAGCAGAGAAACATGATCTGTTGGCCTCACACTTGTTTATTCATTCGTTAGTTCAAATTTCACAATGTTTTTTCTGTGTATTGTGAAGCTTCCAGGAGAGCTTTGCATCTCCTAGTAGGCATCCCTAGGTGACAGCGGTGCTGTGGCATTGATATGGTTTGAAGGATCTCCAAGACCTTGTATGGAAAAGTCCATCTGCACTTGGGGGGATTAAGAGGGAAGGAACGATGTGTAGGTGGTGTTTATAGGTGAAGTCTAGGGGGAGCCAAAGAGAAGAGGTAAACTCATGAGATTCCAGCTTCCATGGCTGAATCTTGGCAGCTTTCTAAGAAGAAGGGAAGGAATCGGTGAGCTCCCGCCACCCCATGTTCTGTTTCTCTGAAGGCAAGATGTCAATAATCACACGCAAGCATGGACGAAACAAACGTTGGCTCTTTATCTCTCTCCTACTCTATGTTATTGAATTATAGGTGACCAAAAGCAAAGTAACACAAAGGGTAACAGAGAAAAAGTACTGGAAGTGAAATCCATCATTGATACCATGTGGTGCAATCACTGTGTCTTCTGTGTTAGTCACAGTGCAGGCAACTCAGCAAGCTTGCAAGTAGGTATCAGAGTATCAGTTTATGGAAGTTCCTTGTAAACACACAAACACACACACACACACACACACACGAAAGAGAAAGAGAGAAAGAGAGAGAGATACACACAGCACACGCCATTTCCTGGGATTGCAAAGTTGATTATTTTCCAATATTTATTTCTTTATTTCAAGCAAAGAGGGAGATAGAAGAAAGACAGAGAGAATGGGCATGTCAGGGACTCCAGCCACTGCAAATGAATTACAGATGCATGTGCTGCTTTGCTCACCTGGCTTTATGTGGGTACTGGGGAATCGAACCAGGGTTATTAGACTTTGTAGGCAAACTCCTGAATCACTGGGCCATCTCTTCAGCCTCCCCAATATTACTTTTGATCAAAGCACTTTGGGGAACCTCATAATAAAGCACAGAAAGCTACAGGACAACTTGAGATAAATAATATGTTGCACATAGAAATCTGTGTGGGAAAGGAAGGATAAATTCCATCAGAAAATGGGAGGAGGCGAAGCAGATTGAGCAAGAATAGAATAGAATATTGGGAAAAAAATAAGGCCTTCCATAGCTTAGACAAGGTGAACAGCTCACAGCAAAAATTAAACAAGATGAGAATGGCCTAATTAGTGAACAATTCTTAGTCTTGAGGGAAGGAGGTTTTAGATGAACAGTGAATGTCAGAGTCATTCTGAGAAGATCATAGGCCCATGCCAGGCCTTCAGGGCCTCCTGTTAGGACTCAACTCTCCCCCTAGACTCTAAAGGATTAATTGAAATAAGTAGACATAGAAGCTAGCCAGGCTTATCCATCATTTTCCCAAATCCAACTGTGACTCTCTTGCTATCTTCCCCGTTTAAGTAAGGATATCAGGAGTTAGGGCAGGAAAACCACAAATGTCATGTTGACAGATTTATGAGGAAGAATTAGCTTACAATGAGCTCCATATGTCTATACACTTAGAACCCTCATGCGGATCAGGATGGTAGGATCTGTCATCTCCCTTCCTCTCTACCTACTGCCTTGCATCTCTTGACTCATGTTGTGTAACTACAGGTTTATTTATATATGGAGGAATTTGATCAATGAATTATTACATTGACACTTCTGGTCTGGTTTCTCAATCATTTTGAAACGCATTCATGTTTTTGTATCAGTACTTTTATTCCACTTCATATAGAGTATGTTCACCCCTCCATTTGCCAGTACACATCTGGTTTGTGTTCACTGTTGTTGTTGATTTTCAAATAAACCTGCAACAAACAGGCATGGCCAAGCCTTTGGGTAGAATTAGAGCCATCCTACATTTTATTTGCTCATTATTTATTTGCAAGTATAGACAGATAGTGAGAAGAGAGAGAGATAGAGAGAAAGGGTATGTCAGGGCCTCTAGCCACTGCAAACAAACCCCAGATGCATGCACCACTTTGTGCATCTGGCTTTACTTGGGTACTGGGGAACTGAACCTGGGTCATTAGGCTTTGAAGGCATGAGCCTTAGCTACTGAACTATCTCTCCAGGCCCCATCATCACTTGTAATTGCATGCTGGAGGATGAAATATCTAAGTAAAGTGTCTGGTATACACTGATAAGGATAATTTATGCCTTTCATGTTTGTAGTGATCACTCTAAATAGAGATTTATTAATTGTATTATACCCACATAGAACTAGCTTTCATTTTGTTGATTTTTCTGTTTCCTGTTTTTTATTTCTTTGATCTTCCCTGGTCTTCATAACTACCTTTCTTCTGTTTTCTTTCAATTTCATTTGCTATTCCAGTTTGATATTGTAACATAGAAGCTGATTTATGGATGAAAGAAACTTCTTCCTTCTCATAAAAGTACTATAAATTTCTCCCTAAGAATTGTCTCAGTTGCATTCAATAAATTTCAAAATGTTAGAGTTTATTTTGGTTTATGTCCAAAAATATTTAATTTTGCTTGATGTTTTTCATTGGCCATCTGCTGTTTTTAAGTATAGATATGATATACAATTTACAATGCTTCAATCTATGATTTTTGTGTGTGTGAAAGGGTGTTTCTTCACTTTATTTTCATTTTAAGTATAGTGTTCAATAAAATCCACAAAATAGGGGGTGGAGAGATTGCTTAGTGGTTAAGGCATTTGCCTGCAAAGCCAAAGGATTCCAGTTAGATTCTCCAAGACACACATAAGCCAGATGGACAAGGGGACACGCGTGTCTGGAGTTCCTTTGCAGTGGCTGGATACCCTGGTGTGCCCATTCTCTCCCTCTCTCCTTCTCTATCTCTTTTGTTCTCAAATAAATAAAAAAATATATATATTTTTAAAAATTCCACAAAATACACGCCATTCTCCTCCAAAAGGCCTTGTATTAGATGATTTCATACAACTGTGGGCTAATAAATGCATTCTGAGCATGTTTTAAAGTAGGTTATTCTAAGCTATGATGGCCAATAGATTAATTATATTAAATGTATCTTTCAATTGACACTGTTTTCAATGTACAATGAGCATACTAGTGTATGAACCCATCACAAATGAGGCACATCAGTGTGTTATTTAATTCTGAAAATGTGTGGAACATTTCCAAATATTTCCTCATGCTGAATTCTTTCTTTAAATATTTTTATTTGAAAGCATAATATATGAGCATACTCATATTCTCACTGGGTTGTTCTCTTTTGTCCCTTTCTCTTTGCTCAGTGGGGGTGTCAGTAATCAGTGTGGGGTCATTGTTCCTGTGGGAAGACAATGTTTCACAGTTCACTTTCCTATTTTATGGCTCTTACATTCTTTCCATTCTCTGTTCTGCAATGTTCCTGGAGCCCTGGCAGGGCATAGTAGAAGTCTCCTTTAGTGTAGAGCTCTAGGTAGCCTCTTCTTTTCTGACTTGATGAATTTCAAGTTGCCTTAGCATCTCTTGCCATCTGCATACAGAGGTTCTCTGGATGACGGTGAGAAAAGTGCACTCCTTCACTGTGAGTCATTCAGTTTTCTCCTCTTGCCATTTTGATGGGTCTCGAGTCACCACAGTATTTGCCACAATCTCCAAAAAGCAGGTTCTCTAGCCAGTACTGAGGGACACAATGATCAAAGGACAAACACAGTCACTTATGAGGGCTTAGTGGACATAACATGACATTTAGCCAGAGAATAGTGGACGCTTCCCTCTAGAGTTTAGACCCGAATTCCAGTTGAATCCCTTATCTAACTGTTAATAGGTATCATAACTTTATGAATTGAATTTTTTCAAATGACTTGAAAGCTATTTTATTTGTCAAAACATAGTGTACATTGTTAAATAATCAATATGCATTAGAAAAAAAAAGTCATGTCATGGTTGATGAAATACTCCATAAATATTGATTTGATAAGTTAGTTAGTTAGTTAGTTGTCAAACCCTTTATGGATACTGAATTCTTCTTGACATATATATATAGTTTTTCAAGGTAGGGTTTCGCTCTAGACCAGGCTGACCTGGAATTCACTATGTCATCTCAAGGTGGCCTCAAAACTCATGGTGATCCTCCTTCCTCTGCCTCCAAGTGCTGTGATTAAAGGTATGCACCCACCATGCCCAGCCTTGTTATTAAAGGAAACATAAATCTACTCTAAAGAAAGTGCTTGTTTTTCTTAGAAGCTGTTAATTTTTACTCCATTATATTTTATACCTACATGAATATTTTCTTTTTCAGAATTAACCATTACTACATAACTTTAATTATACTTTCATATATATTCTTTGTCCTGAAATCTATTTTATTTACTATTACAGGAAGCACTATAGCTTTCCATTTTTTGGTTTATTTTGTTTACCAATGTGGCTCTTTCATCTTACTTTTAAGGTACCTAGATCTTTATATTTAAGATGGATTTTCTGGAAGAAGGATGCAGTTGCATCTTGCTTATGTGGGAAATCTGAAACATTCTAGAACTCATCTGGGAGGTTTAGACCATTTGCATTTAGCACAGTTATTGATCAAGTTGGATTTATATGTACTATTTTTAATACTTTGGGATATATTTATTACTTTAATTAATTTTTACTGTCATTTTTTTGTTTGAAAAATATATATACTTCATTTTGGTTTTTATTGTCAACATCATTCTTTTAGCATTATTTTGTTGTTATTCATGTTATTATAAATTATCAAAACCTAACACCAAGTAACATTATACTACCAAAGTTATAGTATCATAGACAAAAGTGTACTTTCTTTTCTCTTCCATTGTTCTTTGTGATATTGTAGTTACACATTTTCTATTCATGATATAAACTAAAAATTAATTTCTGTTACCTATACATCAGTCAAATTAAAAAGTCTTTAAATAATGAAATAACATACATATGTGGCCATAGGAGTTACTGTTTCTGTTTGTCTTCTGTGATGGTTAAATTTTATCATCAGCTTGATCTATTTAGAAATCCATACACATTCCTCTTGGCTGGGTCTCTGAGATTGATTCTACGAAGGATTATCAGAAGGAGAAAGTCTTTTCCCCAGAGTAAGCCCCTCCCCCAGAGTGTGCAGCTCTCCCAGAGCTGGCTTTTTGTAAGGAAGCTTTGGAAGAAGAGTTCCTTTCTCCCACTTGGCTGCTGGGCCAGCTTGCTGGTGAGAGTCTTCACTTCTATGGGCATCTACCTTCTTCTACTATCCTTCCTCAGTATTGGAACCAAGTTTCCCCGCCTTCTAGCGTGAACTGAAGACTGGGGGCTTTCCAGGAAGTCTCCAGACCTTCTGCGCTGGATTGTGGACTGCATCCAGCCACGTAGACTGAGCAGCTACTGGACTCCTTGACTCTAAATGCAGAATGCTATTGTTGGAATGCCGTAAGCTAATCCAATAAATTTCCCCTTTTTAATATAGTTCATTCTATCGATTCTGTTCCTGTGGAGAACCTTGACTCCTACATCTTCCTAAGTTCCTGTTGATTCAGATTTCGAGATTGTATCATTTTCAGAAAGTTTCTTGAAAAGCTCTTTATAGTGTAATGTTAAATGACAGCTGCTAAGGCAGTGTGAAGAAGTATCATGATGGCAACAAATAGATTAGGTTCAACTCAGTACACAGTGGACTTTTTCTTCAGATATCTGAAATCTGAATGTATCCTTAATAAATATAATGTTTTAAAAAATGAGCAATACATCAGGATCTTCTCCTAGGCCTGCATGTGTGTGTATATCCTGTAGAATCAAATTTTAGCAAAGACTCTTCCCAAGTTAGATTACTGAGAATGCCCCTGATTTCTGATCACCCCCAGCATAGCATCAAGCTCTTTGCCCTCCAGTATCTCTCGGGTGATGTCTGATAACCCTGTCCTATCTTCAGCATGAATTTCATTGGATCATCTTGGCCAGAACCCCCTCCTTAAGTTTCTTCAGCAGTTTGCATTCATAGATCCATACTTTGTTCCTTGGCTATAAATTCCCATTTGCCTCTTCTATAGGCCGCGACAATCTAGAACTCACTACGTAGCCAAAGATGGGCTTGAATTCATGGAGTTCCCCCTACCTCCACTTTCAGAGTGCGAAGATTAAAGGAATGAACCACAACACCTAGCAAGGACTTGTAGTTTTCACCTTCTAAGGAGGGAATGAGTAATTTGAATTTCTAAAAAATGCTTTTCTTTCTTTATGTAATCACTCATTCATTATATTCAAGGTAGGTCCAACAATAGCCCAGGCTGACCTATAATTTGCTATGTAGTCTCAGGCTGGTCTCTAACTCCTCCTCCCTCTGCTTCTGGATTGCTGGAATTAAAGGTGTGAGCCACCATACCCTGGAGAGAGAGAGATTGAGAATTGGCACACCAGGGCCTCCATATCCTGCACACTCCAGACGCATATGCCACTTAGTGCATCTGGCTTTATATGGGTACTAGGGAATGAAATCATTAAATTTTTCAGACAAGTGTTTTAACCACTGATTCATCATTCCAGCCCTGTTCTTTCTTCTTTTATGAGATGTGTAAGTTAATTGGAGACAAACAATTTTTTTTCCTTTCTGGTCTTGCTTTTCAAGTATTTTTAGATGATATTCAAGCAGCAGCATCTTGTCTAGAATTAAATTAACCATATTAAGGAAAGACATCCCTCTGTGTTTTAGTTAATTTCCCATGAATTGTTGGGGTTGGCCTTACTACTGACAACAAACACTGCTGGGTTGCCCTCCCTACCCTGAAAATTCACAGACTAGAAACACTGAAGGTAGTAAGCCTGGGAGATCCCAGGGTGATTATCACCATACTTTCTTCTCTTGTTAGGTACTTTCCAAGGTCATCGACCTTTGTGACCTTATGCTCATTTCCTTGAAAGCCATTATTATATATATCTTGTTAGTTGTTTCTGCTGGTAGGTCAATCTGGTCTTTTTATCCCAACCTCGGCAGGACTTGAAACTTCAAGAGCCATACTTTCAGCCATAAGACTTGATTTCATCTTAATTGTTAAAAATATTTTATTCATCTATTTATTTGAGAGAGAGAGATGGCAGGGAAGGAGGAAGGGAAGGAGAGAATGCACATTCCAGGGCCCCCAGCAACTGCAAATAAACTCCAGACCCATGCACCACCTTGTGCATCTGGCTTACATGGGCACCTTAACCACTGAGCCATCTCTCCAGCCCTCATCTCAATTTTTTTTTCAAGTGAAATGTACTGAAACCTTGTTTTTGAATGCCATGCATAAACCATATTTCATAATAAAATGCATCACATCATTCTTTTGTGACACATGTGGCTAGTAAACATAATATTAGCAACAAATTACATATATCCTCCTAGAATAAACTTCCTAGAGATCTTAGGATGAGGGTTGCCTCAAACAATGACAAGTCGAGGTAGGCATTTGTACTATTAGGCAGATGATAAAATTCTGGAAGACAAAATCACTTAAGAACAGGGATGGATTCCCTGTCACATAAAAAGGACTTCAAAGAGACGTTCACATGCATGTTATCTGGCCTTTGCCAACTGGCATCGCTAACGTCTCGCTGACTCGTGTTGTCAGGCTTACACAGTGCTCATGACAAACTCACTTGCAGAGACGCATGTAGACAGTGAGCACTCCAGAAATGACATCTAAGTCTTTAACTCTCAGTCTTACTCCACAAGTCAACCCTCCAGGCAGTGAGAAGAACAATAATACTGAGCAGCCGGGCGTGGTGGCGCACGCCTTTAATCCCAGCACTGGGGAGGCAGAGGTGGGAGGATCGCCATGACTTCGAGGCCACCCTGAGTCTACACTGTGAATTCCAGGTCAGCCTGGACTAGAGTGAGACCCTACCTCTAAAAACGAAAAAACAAACAAACAAAATTAATTAATTAATTAATTAATAATAACAATAATAATACTGAGCAGGAAAGGAATTCTACCAGATCGTCTTTAGCAGTAGAATCTGTCCTAAAGAGAAAATCATTATAGGGCCTCCCCTCTCATGTGGGGTTGAAGAATAGAGGCTAGTGAGTATGGTACTCCTGCAAGACAAAAGGAGGTGGTAGGAAGGTGATGAGTGGAATTCTGGGTGCACGCTCAGTGCCAGCAGCACTCGCGCTGTTCGGTTGCAGGTAGTTAGGGTTCACACGGGGGGCAGGAAAAGGTTAAAAGAGGCTGTCATGGATATCGTGGGAATAGGTGTGGGTTGGATGCAGAACAATACCAAGGCTCCTGGGAGGCCTGTCACTGGACTGAATTTCTATAATTCCATTGAGAACCTTCAACCCCCTGCCCACAAGTGGCCCAAGAAATTTGCTTCAGGCTCTGGATAGTGAGAGACAGCCCATGAACAGGATGGCAGGAGCGGGGTTCCCAAAGAAAAGGTGCAGGATCCCAAACTGCAGAGTCCTGCTCCTCAACAAAAGCTTCATTCTAAACGAGACACTTGAAGGAAAATAAACTGCATTTCAAAAGGGAAAATTAATGTTTTGTGGACGCAGCTTTCATCTTTTTAAGGATTACAATGATGTCTGCATGGAAGTATGTGCAAGGAGCTCACTGTTTCCACAAGAGCCGGGACTGCATCCTTATCCCGTTCCTTAATATGGCCTCTTGAATCATTTCTATCTATCCCCGAGAACTATTCTCTTGGCTCAATGTAGCACAGCTGGTCGGCCTTGAAATAAAAGTGCACTGAATTGGAGAATTTCTATTACTATCTATCATTTAATCTCCCTTTGCAACCCTAGTAAATAACCACATCCCAATGCATTTAATTATGAGCTCGTGTCCCCAAACCTTACAGAGGATGTACATAGTTCTGAAACAAAACTTCAGGCAAGATACTTTTACCCTTTAAAAAAACTCATTATTAATTTTCCTACCCTGGCCTTGAGCTCACTCTGCATAACAAAGCTGGTTTTGAATTTCTGACCCTCCTGCTCCAGCCTTAGGAGGATTGGGGCAGATTACTTTTAAACACTGACTTGGAGGATGAGGTGATGGCTAACTGGTTAAAGAATTTGCTGCATAAGCTGATGACTGAATTTCAGACTTTAGTATGCATGTCAAGCCAGATGTGTGTCTGCATCTGGAATCCCAAACATGCATGTAGGCTGATTACTGACTTAGCTGTCCAGAGTATCATCTACTTCCCATGCTATGTCTTTCTTATCTCATTCCTGGAACACTAATGGAAGGACTAGAGTTCCAGCAGCCATTAACCACCAATGGCTATGAGAATATGCTGAATGGGTCCATTGCATAGGCTTGTGTTTCATTTGAGAAATAAATTCATAATCTGGGCACACCTTTAATCTCAGCACTGGGGAGGCTGAGACAGAAGGATCACCAAGACTTCAAAGCCAACCTGGGCTAGAGAGTGAAATCTAGGTAAGCCTGACTAGGGTGATATCCTGCTTCAAAAATATTAAAAAAAAAATACAGGGCTACAGAGATGGCTTCGAAGTTAAGGTGTTTCCATACAAAGCTAAAGGATCCAGGTTCAATTCCCCATTACCCATGTAAAGCGAGATGTACAAGGTGGCACATGCAACTAGAGTTTGTTTGCAGTGGCAGGAGGCCCTGGTATGCATTCACTCTCTGTGACCCTCTCTCTGTCTCAATTAAATAAATAATTAAATAATAGCTTTAAAAATAGAATATTATTTAATTAATTAATGAAGTAAGTAATGGATTAATTAATGAACTAGGGCATATGACACAGTTGTTAGAGTGCTTTCTAGAATACATGGATTTCTGGGTTGGCTTCTCAGCACCAGGCATGGTGGCACATGTCACTATCGCAAGCACTTAGGAGGCATAGACAGGAGAATCAGGAGTCTTCCTCACCATCTAAGGAGCCTGGGCTATGGGAGACTATCTCTAAATGAATACTTAATTAATTAATTCCACTATGTCTTCACTGTTTGTGTAGATGTTTGTGTCTTTTGCTAACTGAGTGCATTCACAAGCAATCAGGACTCGAGAACCAAGCTATGGACATCACAGTACAGTCAGTGCATGGCTTAGCTTCCTCACCCTACTGAAGAGATGCCAATGTTTGGGCAGATCTAGATTTGAGTCATGAAATAGTTTTGAATCAAATGAAAAAAAGGAAAAGACCATAATACAATTTGGGAAAAAAATATTTTTGTGACTTTTCCATTTAGGAGAAATTTTCATTTACATGAGTAATTTTCTTTTGTCAACAAAATCATGCCCTTTGGGAGCAATTTTATATATTTTTTAAAAATCCTTGGTTTTTCAGCATATAAAATATAGAATTCTACAGGTTGGATATAAACATAAATCTGAAATGTGTCTTCTGTGGGGCTGCTTTGCTCACAGTGGATACACACATAAACAAGAGCAGGAAAGCCCAGGTCTGTGCTTATGGGCTGTAACTAAAAGAGTATGTCTCTGCACACATATACCCCCCTCCACACACACACACACACACACACACACACACACACACACACACACTTGTGTACATGAGTGTCTGTGAAAGGTCAAAAGAACTAAGTAATGGGCTGGAGAGAATGCTCAGTGGATAAGGTGCTTGCCTGCAAAGCCTAACAACCTGGGCTCAATTCCCCAGTATGCACTTAAAGCTAGATGCACAGAGTGGCACAAGCATCTGTAGTCCATTTTGCAGTGGTGAGGGGTCCTGGTGCACCCATTTTCTCATTCTCTCTCTTTCTCTCTCTCTCTCCTTGCAGATAAATGAATAAATAAATATTTTTTTAAAAAAAAAATGAAGGGCTGGAGAGATGGCTTAGTGGTTAAGACACTTGCCTGCAAAGCCTAAGGACACATGTTCAAACTCTCCCCATATCCCACATAAGCCACATGCACAAAGGAGACACAAGGACAAGGTCACATATACACACTAGGTAGCACAAGATGATTGCAGTGGCTGAGGCCCTAGCAAGGCAATTCTTTCTCTCTCACTGTCTTTCTTGCTCTTACTTTCACTCTCTCTCTAAAATAAATAAATGTTTTTTTAAAAAAAAATGAAAAGAGGGCTGGAGAAATGGCTTAGAGGTTAAGATGCTTGTATACAAAGCCTAAGGACCCAGGTTCCATTCCCCAGTACCCACATAAGCCAGATGCAGAAGTTGGTGCCTGCATCTGGAGTTCACTTGCAGTGGCTAGATGCCCTGGGGTGCCCATTCCCTTCCTATATATCCATCTTTCTCTCTTTCTCAAACAAATAAATAAAAATAATTTTTAAAAAGAAAAGAACAAAGGAATGCAGAGGATGGAGATTTTGTTGCTTTAAACTTTTCTGAGTCTATAGAGGCTGAACGAAGGAAAAAATTCAATATTAACCTATATTTAAAATTCCCTCAGTAGGTAAAATCATTGTTCATGATCATAAAAGCTTGGGGTAGGGTAATAGTGGAGATTAGCTTTGCAAATTTAGAAAATTGTCATATAATTCTCTTATGATAAATTCATCTTTAAGCCTGAAAGGATGGAAGAAAAGTAGGATTCATAAAGAAAAAAATGAAAATTATTAACCATGTATTTTTCTCTTGAATTATTAATCAATGCATGCATATTTATCTTATGAAAATCCACTTTTTTCTCAACATGTAAGGGTATTGTTATTTTACTAACTTCTGGAGTGAAAAATCTTAGGATTACATTTAAGAATTTCTTACCTTCATAAAATGTATTGCTTTCTAGGCTAAACAGTAAATTAGAGACAGTTTTATCTCACATAAAATCACTTCTGCTAATATTCTCATTCTATAAGTCTTTTTGTTTTTCATTTTTGGTTTTTCAAGGTAGGGTCTCACACTAGTCCAGGCTGACCCGGAATTCACTCTGTAGTCTCAGAATGACCTCGAACTCATGGTGATCATCCTACCTCTGCCTCCCTAGTGCTGGGATTAAAGGTATGTACCACCATGCCTGGCTTATTTCATAATTCATAATAACTCCAGAGGTAATATGCTGTGGCCGTGCTATATCAGGCTCCAGCTTTCAAGTTCTGGTTAAACACTACATTATTTTAACTCATTTTGAAGTATTCATTGTATTAGAATTACCACTATCTACCTTTCCAGGACTTACACGTAAACAATGAGCGAGAAAAAGTATTGAGGGGAAAATAAAACTTCCTGCTTGCAAAGGCACCCTAATCAAGAATCATTATAGTGGTCCATGATGCATGACCAGGGCGTGGCGACGGGTGCTGCACCCCGTTCCTGTTATCTTAGTGAAGATGAGAATCATTTGAGTTCTGTTCTTCCATTTCATCCCAAAGCACAGGTGATTTAGAGGTCTGTGTGACATCAACAAGATCAGTATGGTTCTGTGATGAAGGAGAGAATTTCATAGCTGGATAAGAACCGAGAAACTCAAGCATGAGGGAAGAGACATAGAGAAAGCCTCAAGGAACCATCTCACTAACAGACAGTTGCTTAAAGAGAATAATGTCCGTTCAGGAAGTGGCCCTGCAACATGTCATATTGTCCTGTCCCATAGAACTTGACATCTCTGTCCCCATCGCCTTCCAGCCATGCCACTTCCAGAGTGGCTAGACCATGCCTGACCCGGTGTTAGGTAGCTGAGCGGCTGCCAGCTGAGAATGTGATCAAAGATCACTGATCACAATGAGTAAACGCAGTCTAAAATGATGCCAGGTTGTGACATTCCCGCTCAATAAATAAGAAGCAGTCATGTGTGCGTTTATACGGTCAGAGGTTACCTCTTTTCTTCAAACTCACAAGCAAATGGGAGATCAGAGTGTCTCTATATTTCACGTGAAAGGTTTAAACTTCTGTAGCATTTGCAGAATTTTGCCTATGAGCACTTCAGCTTCTTAATGTTTTTAATGTTTGTCCTCACTTGTTTTCCTTTTTGCCCTGACTCCCACTTTCTATGACCATACCAGGGAAATTCCGTGGTGGTGAGATGGCTCAGAGCACAGTGCACTCCCTGCATAAATGTGAATACCTGAGCTTGGAATTCCACAACCTACCTAATAGCTCAATGCAGTGATGGGCATCTTTAATCCCTGTGGGACTATGGCAATAGGGAAGGTGGGGGCAGGGGAATCTCACAGAAGCTGATGGTTAGTGCAGTGGTGAACAGGAGCAAGAGGACCTGCCACAGTGAAGGATGAGGGCCAACACTCAGAGTTAACCTCTGGCCTCCACATACATGCTACGCACATGTATACCTTCACTCACGAACATAAATGCCCCCCCACACACATACACATATAGCACCATTCTTAGACTAACATGCGACTACCATGACCATGACTTTGGGGACCAAAACCCTTGAGACAAACTGACATAGGTATGCCAAACTTAGCACCAAGCTCTAATTCCTCTTCAGAATCCATTCTCAGCAGAAACCTTACATGGTCTCTGCAAAGCTCCTTACAAGTAGCGCTAACTGCTATCCATGGAATCATGACACAGGTGGTCCCCAGACTCACACTTCCATTGATAATCCACACACTCTTATTCAGATGTAGTTGGCTGAAACCACCTAAATGTTTAAGCATATGCTTAGACATTCTTAAATTTCTATGGCATTATAATTTCAACATGTCAGATACCAATATTAAAAGTCCGTGGCCTGAATAGTCTTAAAACTCAATAAGGGAGCTATGACATGCATATAAATAAGTCCAGTGCAGTGTGGAACATGACAATTATAGCAGAAAAGATTTCTTTCTGAAAAAAAGCTACCACAGAGGAGAAGCTAAAGTTGTATCAACTTAGAGGTTGGAGAAACGCTTGGAAAATGAGGCTACAGAAAGGTGTGCCATTGATAAAGATGACTCAGTTCTACACCCCGACCTGTGATACTGGTGTTTAGACCCCAGCTCAGAGACTGGGTTTCACCTGAACTGAGTGTGCATAAAATTATCTGTATGAATTTTATAATTATAATCACAAGTATGAATTATATCTCTTCTCTGACAGTTTCTAAAATGATAAGAATTTTGCTCCTCAAGATGTAATACAACATCTCAAACTTTCTTGGCAATTCCAAACTGGAAGGATAGGGTCTGTATTAATCAGGGTTCTCTAGAGGACCGGAACAGATAGAATGAATAGTATTAAAAGGGAATGTATTGGGTTAGCTTATGGTAGTCCAACAATAGCAGTTTGTTTAGGCCCAAGAGTCAAGGAACAAGGTAGCTGCCCAGTCCATGTGGCTGGAGGCCTCGGCAGTCACATCCAGCACTGAAGACCTGGAGGCTTCCTGGGGAGCTGCTGGTCTTCAGTCCATGCTGTTCTTCAGTCCATGCTGGAAAGCAGCAAGCAATACAGCAGTCAGGTGGAAAGAAAGGATTCTTTTTGTCCAGAACTTCCACAGATAAATCCCCCCTCTGAGAGGGGCCACCCACTGTGAGGGAAGGGCTCACCCTAGAGGAGGACCTTCCTCCTTCAGTGAATCCTGGAAGCAACCTCAGAGACCTGCTGGTGGAGGAATGTCTGGATTCCTAAACAGACCAAGTTGACAACAAAACTTATCCATCACAGGGTCTATTTCTTGCAATTAACCATTTTCATCAGACCCAAGATGATAATAAATAAATTACTTTATTTATCAAAGCTGAGTGGATTTTATGTGTATTTACTGTAAGAGTGGACTCGGCTATTTTGATATTTTTTGTTCAGCTGTTACAAGAATATCCTACTAGAATCTACCAAGTCATTATTCTAGATGTCATTCTCACTACAAACTAATCCAATCCATATATTCACTATGGAATTCCAACATAGATTTTTTTGTTGCAAATAAGTAATAACCTCCAAAGAAACATTTAAAAACTCCAAAGTTCTGAATCTACCCAAGATACCTTACATATCCAGCAAGCGTCTCATGGACTAGACACTAGGATGGAAGGGGAGGGCATCAAAGGGGTGGGAAACACAAATCTAGACCCAAACAGCAATGGTACCATAATCTTCTACTTACTAAAAGACAGACCAAATGGCTGATCCTTCACCAGGCCCTTACAAGGAACACCTGAACCACAAGACACTGGAGAGGGTAGGATCACAACTAACCTTAATCTTCTACATCCTCCCTCCTTCCTTCTCCCTCTCCCTCTCCTCTCTCTCTCTCTCTCTCTCTCTCTCTCTCTCTCTCTCTCTCTTCTCTCTAACTCTTGTATATTAGTTATCTTTTTCCTCATTTTCTTAGTGGGCACTGACCTGTAACTCCCAGTACCAGCATGGGGCTATCATCCACAATGAGCTTTTGATCAGAGAGACCTACAAGGTTTCCTAAAAGACAGACAGATTTCTGTCAGAGTACTTGAAGACCCACCAAAGGTTATTGGTAAGACCCTACTGCTGGAGACACCTTATGTGGTTGACATGCAAAATAGAATGGCATGGTTGGAAGTTGGAAGAGAGTCAGTCCCCAGACAGTCAGCGCGTCTAGTGCGAGAAGGTGGTACATGGGCAACTGGGGGAAAATGACCAATATCTGTCCAAGCAACTCGTGGTTTAACCTACTTAGCAGCAAATAACCTGTTGTGATGCCCACACAAGTGCAATAGTGGCACACAGCCATGGTGGGGAACCAACTGCTCTTAATTTGGCTAACTGATCTCCTCAGTGGTACGGGACCCATAGCTGGAGCTGGGAAACAAGTCAGAACCATATCCAAACATAAGCCCACTCTCCAATATCAAGCTACCATCAATCATGGGCTACAAGAGGGCCTACACCTATTCAATTCTCTATAAAAAAAAAAGTAAGGGTTATCTCTTTTGTCCTGGTGCTAACTTACTCTCCGTTGGAGAATCTGCTTCTCCTTTTCAGATAGACGTAGATCCTAAGGAGAGAGCCACCCCATCATACCTCCAAAAGGCCCCAGCTGAAACTAAGAAAAATTGGCAAAACAATCAAGGGTGCTGTTTTCCTGATGAACCAGATACCAGCAGAAGGGGGAAGGAGATCAACACAGAGAAAAATCAACTCCTACCAAATCAGAGAGCCAGAGCCTCAGAGGCCCCCAACACCTCATCACTGAAGCAGACCAAAAATGAACCCACATGGCTCAGGGAAATTTTGTGGAAGAGGGGGACGGAAAGAATGTCAGAGCCACATGTTGGGTCATGATATGCAGAGACATTTATCTTACACGTAACTGTGGGCTAACTCCACAATGCATGACCCATATACCTCAATAAGGAGGGGCCAAAGGGAGGGGGTAGGTCACGGATGAGCCTAATAATGGTACCAAACTGACTGTATTTGCTGAATACAAAACTAACTAATAAAGAAAAAAAGAAAAATAAATAAATAAAAATAAAAATAAAACTCCAAAGTTCAAGAAACCTGAAGGAATTTGAAGAACTATGTGTTTTAAAAAGGATTGGTGTTACATAAATAAAATTCAGGTCAACACAGATCTGAGCTACTGTTAGGTAGCCATCTTACAATTTCTGCATGTCCTCAAACATACCTCTGTAGATGATCACTTTGACAGGCATTCATTTCTTCCAACTTAATGCTTCAATAATAAAAAGGCAGACAATTTTTATGTTTTTTCCTCAAAACAGGAATCTCTCCCTGAGAAACTTGACACCTCAAAGCACATCATTTCCAGACCCAGTGGCATTTGAAAGGGTGTTGTGGGCACAATACTGAGTCAATGAAAATAGCCAGAAATCCTGTAAATCCTAGCCACTGTCACCGCACCACAGAGTCATGCTGCTACTAATCAGCTTCTCACCAGGGAGACACACACTGCAGAGACATGCAGATGGGGATTTGCACAGAAGTTGCTTGGGAAATATCTGAAAGCCAGAGATTTCCAGCATCACCTCCCCTTCACATGCCAATATATATATGCTTTCTCTCCAACTTTTATTTAAAGTGAAGAAATTAGTTCATGTTCAATTGATATGGTCACAGAGATCTACATTTCTGGAAAATGACAGAGAGCTTGGCATCTCTGAGGACAATAAGAAACATCAGACAATGGTGTCTATTTCTAAGAAAAATTAGAAACTTTTTTTTTTGCTTAATATTTGATGTCATTCCCTCAATGAAGGATCAGCTTTCTGAATTCTTGTCAGTGTTATCACACTCATGGTGCTAATCTTTGGCTTCTAATGAAGAGCTTTGAGAAAGAAGTAAAATCCAACATCTCACAGCCAAGTCGGAAAGCTGGCTCTGCCAGATTATTGAACTAATTTGGTGTAAATTTTATGTAATGTAAAGATGTGAGTTCCTTTCTTAGCTTCATTTAAATGGGCATTTACTGAAAGCCTTTCAAATCCATCAATCAGAATTAAAACACTGGACTTGATATACATTTAAGAGTTTAGATAGTTGATAAAATGAAAAATCTAGAGACCGTATTTTCAGGCACCTTTGCTGTGGCTCGGATGAGCATGTTTGATCAGATTAGCTTCTGCATAGAACAGCTGCCTGAAGATTAATTTCCCAGGATAAGGAAAGGTGAGTGATATTCTCACAGGTGAAACTGCACAAGGGAAAAAAGGGATTTAAAGTAGCATCACCATCCAATATTTTTATCAGGGTGCAACAGTAAGAGAGCAAAAGTGTGATTCAATATGTATTCTCATCAAAATCGTCAGGCGAGGGCTGGAGAGAGATGGCTCAGCAGTTAAGGCGCTTGCCTGAAAAGCCTAACAATCTGGGTTCAATTCCCCAGTACCCATGTAAAGCCAGATGCACATAGTGGCACATGCCTCAGAATTCATTTGCAGCAGCTGGAGGCCCTGGCACAGCCTTTCTCTCTATCTGTCTCTTCTCTCTCTCTTCTTGCAAATAAGTAAATAATTTTTTTTATAGAATCATTAGGCTAAGCCGTCTGATCTTACAAAGCAATGAAACCATGTGGGGGTGACTGCAGGTCAGTAGTAATGGGGTGCGTTCAGGAGAACTTAGATTCCATTTCCAAAACCAAAAAAAAAAAAAAAAAAAACAAAGAAAGAAAGAAAGAAAGAAAACCGAAAGAAAGAAACAATGAACAAAAGTAATGAAATCATAAGCAAGTTTCAATTTTTGGTCTTACATTTTGAATTTTTGGACCAACTCAGTTAAATAAGTAAATAATGGTTAAGTGGCATGATTTACTTTTCATGGCTGCCTGAGGATTACTACATAAATTATAAAGAAATATCTTCCCACCCTATGGCATATTCCACACATGAGAACGTAGACTGGACCAGACATGTCATAACTAACTGGTATGCTCAGGCGCACTGCACAGGAGTGAGACAGAGTGTATGTGACTATCTTTGCTCCACGGATCACTCCCGGCAGGAACAGTCTACATTTGTGATCTGCTTTTCCACAGACAGTTACAAATACAGTGGAGATGCTTGGTATGTCAGAAGGGCAAGAAGAGAAAACCAACTGCCTAGCAAGAGATGAGTCATCCCTATGATGCCTTCCAGGGCCCTGGAGACATTACAGAGGAAGTGACGTATTAGATATGAGCTCTGCTCTCACCGCTGGCCTGAGAACCTTCTCCAGGGAAGCTGAGATAGATGCTGAGGAGATTCAAGGTTCATCAAAGCAGAAGTCAGTAGCTGCTAAGGGCTCAGCACTAAAGGAGACTTATAACATGGCCTCCAAGGCCCCAGGAACATGTCAGGAGAGGGGACAGAATGTAAGAGCCACAGGGTAGAAAAGGTATACTCCGAGGCATTTTCCCTCCACACAGACAGATTGGTGCATTCATGACCCTCAGTGAATATCAATGATCCCACTGAGGGAGCACTTGAGTGGACTGGGGTGGATGAGATAAGGGTATAACACAATGGGAAAATGACCACATTACCATACATTTGTATATTAAAGTTCTCAATAAATAGAAATAAGTGGGGGCTGAAGAGACAGCTTAGCTAGTGAAGGTGCTTGTCTGCGAAGCCTAAGGAACTAGATTCAATTCCCTAATACCCACGTAGGTCAGATGCATAAAATGGTGCATGCGTCTGCAGTTCATTTTCAGTGTCTAAAGGCCCTGGAGCACCCATTCTCTTTATCTCTCTCTCTTTCAAATAAAAAAATCATAGAAAATAAATAAGCATATGGAATTTTTTAATATACAAGCCAATCACCTGTGACATTATATTTTTCTAATACTTCCCTCTACATTTTTTGTTACCCATCAAGATACTCCAGCTATGCAAATTTTTTATAACATATTATAAGCATTTTCATATTCTAATGTCTTGTTCTGCGTTTCTGGTTGGTGAAGTTCTCTCTAGACCCGTCAACAGGAAATGTATTTCTTTGACATCTATTGGAAAATATTTCACAGGGCATGGAGTAGTTTTTGAATTGAATACTTTCAGACAGTCTGTAATGAAAGCAAGCACTAATAATATTTGAGACTGAATTTATAGCATTTGTCAGTAACTTACTTTTCTTTTATATCAGCAACAATAATGAATGAATCCACAAGGTCAGAAACTTTTTAGCACACATATTGGCAATTGCAATAAGACAAAATTAAAGTATTGCCTACATTTGCCCAAATCCACAAAACCCAGAAAGCTTTGAGGCAATTCATAAACCAAATTCATTTTTTAACTTAATGAGAAGCTAGTTTGCTTCATTAATAGCACTTCAGAATGGATAGAGAGATGGCTTGGCAGTGAAATGGACTTGCTTGCAAAGCCCGATGTCCTGGGTCTGATTCCCAAATACCCATGTGTGTCAGTCACCTCCACGCTCCTGAGATGAACCTCCAGATAAGACACACTTTACAGGAGGACTGGGATTTATTTCAGGCTAACAGATCCAGGAAAAGGTCCTTAGTGGTAGAAGAAGCTGGTTCCCTTTCACAGATCCAGAGATAAAAAGCACCACCAGTACCACTAAAAAGAGCAAAATACTAACATCCAAAAATAGCAGGAACCCAGGCAGAACTCACTCTGCATATGTTAAGCTGGAATTAATTTCTTCCCCAGTAATATCGTAAGGATGGGCCCCAGGATCCACCTATAGTGACAGCTCCTCCAGCCAGGTGGCCGGAAAACCTTGTTACAAGCTTTAATAAAACATCTGAGTCTATTGGATGCATTCAAACTATCACACCATGTCAAGTCAGATGCACAAAGTGGTACATGTAGCTAGTTTGTTTGCACTGGCAATAGGCCCTGGTGTTCTTTTTTCTCTCTCTCTTTCCCTCCCTAGCTCCCTTCTCCTCTCCCTCTGCTTATAAGTAAATAATTTTTTTTTTAATCCCATGGGACATGAGAGGTTGATCAAAGGCTAAGGTGCCTGTTTTCAAAGCCTACCAGCCCAAGTTCAATCCCAAGCACCTACATAAAAATAGCCAGATACAAAGTGGTCCATGTGAATATGTTCTCAACAGGTCTATGACAATGGAAAGTGCATCCAGTGGAATTTGAAGCTCTCATGCCAGCTAGGCTAGCATCCATTATCAGTGGCAAGAGGCCTTGTATCAAAGAAAGTTAAAATCCATAGAGCCCACAAGGTTGTTCTCCAATTTTTTCCACAAATGTGTGCATATACAAGCACACACACACACACACACACACACACACACACACACAAAATTAAAAGTTTCATAAGCATGTAATATTACATGCCACAGTCTGGGTGAATACAGAGGAATGAGGTTCCTTCCTAATTTACTCCTCCTAATTTACAAGTTATTTAAAGAAGCATTCATCACTAAATCAAAGAAATTCATTTTTCTCAGTGAATATAAATTCTTAGCTATGACAAAAGATACCTTTAAAAAATGTATTGGGAATTTTCATACATGAACATATTGTAAATTGGTTATGTTCCCATTCGGGTATCTACTTTTGTGCTCCCTGCCCCCGTTCCACAGAGGCCCTCCTCAGTGGAGGGATCAGTGGCCACTGTGGAGTCATGAAATCACCAGCCAGTTCTTGTCTTGAGGACAGAGAACACCACCCCCTCCTGTGACTCGCCTTTTGTCCATCCCTCCCTGAGCCTTGTAAGGAATGTTACAAGTCTCCTTCAGTGTTGAGCTCTCAGCAGCCTCTTATTTTCTGCTTTGTGGAGTATTTTTTGGTGGGGAGGGGTTTAATTGTATGAACATCTCGCATGTTGGTCACATTCCCATTGGATTTCTATGCTCATGTCCCCTCTCCCCTACCCCTATTCCACTGAAGGCCCCCTTCATTGGGGTCATTGTATTCACTATTGGGTCACAAATGTACCATTGAATCTCTGTTGACTTTTGAATCTCCTCAGTGTCTGCTTCCATGTCTATAGAGAAGCTTCTCTGATTAGCAGTGGGAGTAGTGCTCAGGTGTAATCCTTGACTTCTGTAATGTTTCCTGCGCCCTGGTGGGTGTGATAGAGATGACTCATTCTGTGATAGGCATTCTGCTTTCTCTTGTTACTTTGAAGTTTCTTGGGACTTCTCAGCATTCCCTGCCATCTGTGAAAAGTAGGTTCTCTAACCAAGACTGTCAGCAGCACTGATCAAAGGGCATAAACATATCACTTAAAGGCTTGGTAAGCATAGCCTGTCCAGTCAGACAAAGAGCAGTAGAAGCTTCTCTCTGGGATCTATGATATTCCAAGCCATAGGCTTCTGACTTCATTTTCCATAGGAGGTATGAATTCCCTACCACTGAATGGGACTCAGAGCCAATCAGAGAACAACAGATTACCCCCATATCTTGTGTGCCACTTTTTGCCTGGTTGGTTGATTTTATATCTTGTAGGAGCCACTGCTTTTCCGTACTATCAGTGACTTTTAATGACAACAGCTCACACAGAGCTTTCCAGTACTATGACAGATAACCTGTAAGGATCTGGCTACTGCCTCAGTGCCAGTTGTAACCACAGCCAGTGGTGTGTTCAGCAACAGGATCTTACCATCTAGTTCTGCTGGTGGCCACGTGCTTTTGTAGGGCTTTTATTGTTTTGGGGGGCTCTTGAGCTCCTCTGAACAACAGCTAAGTGAGGGGTTACAGAACTCTGGCAATAAGACTTACTAGAAATAGAGAATGAAAGAAATGATGAGCTTCACCAAGGCCATCTGTCACCACAAATTAACTCTATATACATGCACCACTTTGTGCACCTTGCTTTACACGGGTAGTGTGGAATAGAATGCAGGTTGTCTGGTTTTGCAAGCAAGCATCCTTACCTGCTATACCATTGCTCCAGCCCCTTTTGAGATACATTTTAAAGCAGACACTGTTCACTGGCTTTATATGAACAACTCCTTAGAACTAACAATGGATTCCATAAGCATCACATAACAGTGGTTCCCTCGCTTTATTTGAACAAGTGCTCATAATAAGAGTGGATTTCATAAGTACCCCATGAGTGAGAGGAGCTTTACAATTGGACAGGGTACCTTAAAGGGGCTTTTATTGTATCATGTTTAGTGAGGGGCCTCCATCATCTATATTCTCAGGGTTTCTGTAAATAACCGGAACAATTACTCAAATAATTTCCACCCAAAATTCAGGTATTCAGTGAATTAAAAAAAAAGAAAGAAAAACAGTTTAGGACTCTAACGTGTGAAAATGCACAATAACTTTTTATTTGGGAAAGGAATGTTTAGGGACATTGATCTTAAAACTGCTAATGGTAAGCGTTATCTCAATCTCATTCGTGTAATGAAAATTTCTCCAGCTGTTAAGCCATCAAATCTTCTGTCACTTTGATATAGAGGTAGGACAACAAAATGAATTGCCTTGTCCATCAAAATGTGCTAGAAGAGAAAATCCTAGTCACACTGGGGAGAAGAGTGACACTGAAGTATGGGGAAAGGAGCACAGGGAATTTGGTGCATTCGGGAAAACTCTAAGCACTTGTGAAGGGGAGGGAATAAGAGCCCTTTGATACTAAAGGTGATATTGTTATTCTAACTAAAAAGGAATAAAAGTTTGACCCCCTAAAATATTTATCCCAGTGAATTTGCTGAGCAGGAGGTTGTAATTGTAAGTACTTTGGGGTGTCCCTCATTCATTATCAGAAAAACTAAATATCATGTAAATCTGAAGCTTAACAGCCTCATTCCCTCAGGGATGCTTGTGAATTTCATTTGTTGTTCTCTGTGATGTTTGCTTTTGGATTTCAACTTCATCATCTAAATACTGCTACAGGTTTGTTCTCAGGACAGCAAAAGAGAGAAAGAAAAACGTTGGAAAACACAGATTTGAAGAACAATTTTCTATTAAAAAACACTGTATTTCAATATTATAGGAAATAGAAGGCACAGTTGCACAGAATATTTTTATTTGTTTCTAGTTGCTTAAGTATATAAAACAGCAGTCTTTTATAAAGGCTTTTATTTAGGTTACTTATTTTTTATTTATGAGAGAGAGAGAGAGAGAGAGAGAGAGAGGGAGAAGTAGATACAGAGAGAGAGAGAGAGATAATAGGCACACCATAGCCTCTAGCCACTGCAAACAAACACATGTGCCAACTTGTGCATCTGGCTTACATGGTTCCTGGGGAATCAAATCTGAGTCCTTTGGCTTATCTATCAAGAGCCTTAATTGCTAAGCCATCTCACCAGCCCAATAGCAGTCTTCTTAACATGCAAGAGAATAAAAGTATACAAAATAATTAAGGGTGTAACTTATTTATGAGTCATAAACATTAAACTGTTGAAATATACTCATGATACTTTTTTCTTTCTCAATGGCTCCTAGCCCTTTGATATTGTTTGCTTGGTTTTAATATTGAAAATGTAGCTCTAATAAGATAAAAGCATTTATTCAGTATTTCGCTATTTAAAGTCACAAGAAGGAATCTAAAACAGAGGTGAATACTCTAAAAGAAGGGGGAGAATCACCTCATTATTGAACTCTCACACATGCACACACTCACACACATGCACTTGTGCATATGTGTGCATGTGCATGCATGCCCGTGCACACACACACACACACACACACACACACACACACATATCTTATATATACCAAGTACACATGAAATCATATGAATATATACATGTTGGTAAGATTTGCTTCACGGACTCTGTTGTGGAGACGGCTCAGTAACAGTGCTTTCCCCACAAGCATGAAGACCTGAGGTCGGATTCCCCAGGACACAAAATGCCAAGAATGATGGTAAGAGCCTATCACACCAGTACTGTGGAGACAAAGACAGGATGGTACTTGATGCCAGAGAGTCTGACCAAATTTTACCTCAGGTTAAATGAAATACCTTTCTCAAAACAAGGTCAAGGGCTGGAGAGATGGCTCAGCGGTTAAAGGTATTTGGTTGCAAAAAAATGATGGTCCAGGTTCAATTTCCCAATTCCCATGTAAAGCCAGATGCATAAAGTATTGCATATGTCTGAAGTTTGTTTGCAGTGGCTGAAGGCCTTGGCGTGCCCATTTTTACAAGATTTACAATATTTACATGCCCATATTTACAATAGCTTTTGTGTGGAAAATGAAAAAAAAATAAATATAAGTGTCATAGTGAGAATATAAAATGGAATCTGTATACTCTCTTTAAACTATTTTTCATGCTGAAAAAAAGACAGCACTAAAACGCACTTACTTTAAATATGAGATAGTCAATTTAGGACAATGCTCTGTTGACAGGTGGTTTTGTTTGGAAATGGTGTGTGCCAGTAAATGACTAAGAGCAGCCCTGTTGCACCAGGAACAAACTAGAAGTTCTATGTTAATCTCAGTTCCATAGTTTCTATTCTCCCTTCTTCCTTCGTGACTTCCCCCCTAAGCCCAGAATGTCCTTCTCTATTCAAATGCTAGAATTATGACATAGATACCAATTTAGAGACTTCTCAAACAGTTCCACTGGGTCAGCATTTACAATTTTCAAATGTTAAGAGGTGGTATGTCAGTGTGCCCGAGACAATCACAGAGGTGCAAAGATAGCCCTCTACGAGGAAGTTCACGCTGCCAGCTCCGGGAAGGCAAACAAGTCCCTCCTCGTACCTCCTTAGGGTCTGCCTCGGCTACGGAGAGCCTCCCTGCCCAGGCCACAGCTTTGCACAGCAGCCCGAATCCACTGACAAAGCCAAGCCGAAGTCGGAAAGCCAGAGCACTTCTGATGACAGCAGCAGGAGCACTTGGGGGCAGAATTCTGGTGGGTTTTCAGACTTGAGCTGGCATAGCAGGTCACATCCTTCCTCTTACCCGTCTTTTTCCTCCTTCCTGTTATAGGTGTTCACATGTGCTCTCTGAATATCTTTCATTCCAACTCCACAACTGTGATGGGACAGATGCCCATGTATTCTAGTCTTGCATTATACTGCCCAAGAACAACCTATATGAACCGACCCGTCTCCCTCTCCTCTCTAGAAGTGTACACAGAAATGAATGTTGCCTGAGGATTTTTCATTAGCTCAAAAATGATATAGTTTAGGCCTTTCTCTAGAAAATTATAAGTTTTATAGAGGGGAAAAATTCAGATAATTGTCCTCTAAACTCATTATGTTGACTCCAAATGACTTGCTACATCTGACTATGCAAAGTATTATCTGCCCTGATTTCAGTTAATTCCACATCTCAGACACACTGTTAAGTATAATTTTTATTTTTAGTTTTAAGTATAATTTAAAATAAATGGATTCGATGTTGATCACTCACCATAGAAAGGGATAGTACATCTGAAAATAATTACCAACATAAAAATATTCTAATGTAGTCCTCACATCATATATTGATAAAATAATAATTCCAATCAAATTTACCAAATGAATGTTCACCAAGTGACCAACACTTTAGCAATCTGTGACATTTACTTATGAATCTTGCAGAGATCAAAACACTAGCTCAGGATTTCTCCATTATACCCAGGAATTTTGTTAAATTTTCTAAGTTTGCTAAAATTTCAAGATACACTCTTGAACTCTGAAGACCCTTGTAAAAGTGTACTTCAGAGAAAGATTTCCTCAAAGACAAATTGTTTGGCTTGAATTAGAGTGTGTCAGAGTGGCCAGATGGGGAGCTCAATTTACATTTAATTTTGTTTTCACTGATTTATCAGCTATTCCATTGACAAAGAAAGGTGTGACTTCATGGAGTGAGAAAATGCTATTTTCTGCTCATAGTTGCATTAAAAAAATATCAAACCACAGCATGTTCAAAGTTAGTGTTTGACAAAGCTTTTTAACCATGGTTGTCTGTCTTTTGGCTTCTTCTAGCCCTCACCTGTAGAGGTTCTGTGATTCATTACACAACAACTTGCATAAGGTAGGAAAACACACCTTAGTGAAGAGGATTAGACTTGACCTGCCACTAAAAACAGTCAGTCATGTGAAACATGCTTAAACCTGTACAATGCATTATTCAAATTTTGCATTCCATTATTTCTCATGTTTCACAAAATCCAGAAGTATGCACACACACACACACACACACACACACACACACACACACACACACACACACAAACAGAAAACCCTATTGCCACAAATGTAAAAGAAGAAAATAAAACTGGGGTGATTAAAACAAAGAATTCTTTAGGAGAAAACTTTACAATCTAAAATTTCCATTTTATGTAGCCTTGGAGATTCAAGTGCTTGGGGAAAAGAATTAAAATATTTTCAGATTTTCCCATGAACCAATAAACATAAATATTAGCAATATCCAGTATACAAATAGAAACGAGTACAGTTAAAGCTAACTGGTCTGCAATGTCAGAGGCAAGTTTCCGTTTGGCAGATTAAGAACTTGTCTCTGGTTTCAAAATCCATACTACACCATAGATTAAATAATTATTAAATATTGATGGAAGTTCTACACATTATTCCACGAGGCTAATAGACTAAAATCTGGACAAACACGGGACAAAATGAAGCATTTATTCTGCATTTTCTATATGAAGTATCAACCAAATGCTAGAATAGTGTCTCTTCTTAAAATTACCTCAGGCAAGAAAAGCAATGATAAATATCACAATTTTCTCCCTGCAGTAAATTAATGATATGCCATCGAACACAAATAGATACAGAAATAAAACAAGAACAAACCTAGGTATTAGTGTGTCTCCTGGTGAAAAAATACACTCTTCCCTTTAAAGCACAGTCCAAGGTATTAACTCTGAGTTTGATCAAACCTCTGAAATTAGAAGTCAGTTGACAAGAACTGAACGGCAGATCCGTGGATTGGATAGTATCCTGTACACGCAGCCAGCAGCATCCACAGTGCTTGGATAAGAAACTGAGAAAGCAGTATGTGTGAGTCAACCCCTGAACTTTAAGACATAGACAGGAGATTGCATTCTATATACTAAATAGGACATAAAGTCATATTGAGCTTTAAAAACATAACAGTCTAAGCAATTATCTGGGGATGTACATATATCTCATAATATTAAGTATATTAAGTATAATAGTAAGTATAAATTGACACAACTATATGATTATTATCATTTTCAGGGTAGTGCTTACTTTTGAGAGATGGAGAGAGAGTTTTCCAGCATGTTACAAACTTATCAAAATCCATTCCATCATGGTTTCTGTATGTGTGATTTTCTGTAGTTATGTTTGAATTTATAAGTCCATTTATAAATGACAGACAGAATCAACATTTCAGAGGCAAATGAATTTGAATTCAATCCCAGCCAATCATTTACCATCTTTGAGGTGGGGAATCAGATGTCTTAGCTTTAGTTCCTTTCTTATGAAATAGGAATAAAATAAGAATTCCCATCCCATATAGTACAGTGATTATAGGGAGGTGGGTCTAATATATTTTCCTTCCTCTCTTCTTCCAATGTAGTTCCTGTTTTGCTTTGGCATTGTAATATCTCTGACATACCTTGTTGATAATTTTACTAACTAGATGATAATTTCAGGTATTTAAATAAATTGGATGCTTCGAAAGGCCTGTTCAAAATAACTAGACTGTGTCCTTCCAAACTGCAACTGGAACCTGACAGCAATGACTAGTACCCCTGCCCAAGGGGCTGATTTCTACCCACACCTCAAATCCCAGAGCACTTCATTACAGAGCAGTGCCACTTAATCCTGGTTAAAAAATAATAATGATGATTAATATTGTGTGGGGAAATGGGTAATAATTAAGTTTTTAATGATGACATGTCATTTATCATAAAAAGCCTGTTCCTTTCAAGGAGTAAGTACTCAATACTTTCTTTCAATGATGGATGATGTGAAGTTGACTCTACCAGCCTCTTAGGACTGGCAGAAACAATGTGATGTTGAAGGCAACATCAATATAATGTGAAAATTGGGGTAGATGTGGTGGACTAGTTACTTTCACATGGGAGTAAAACAAAAAGAGAGAGAGAGAGAGAGAGAGAGAGAAAGAGAGAGAGAGAGATGGCCATATTCGGGAGACCTGAATGAGAATCTACATCTTACTTTTCATGATGGCTTACAAGTGCTCATACAGGGAGACACATTTGATACAAGAAAGTCTAGGGGATGAGTCAGAGATCACGGAACCAGGTAGGTTGGAATCAGCTGTTTCAAGAGTTCTGGCCCCCCAGATTGACAATTCTAATACGGTTTAAGACTTAGGCAAGGTTAAGGTAGGCTGTCAACACAGCAGCTAAGCAAAGTAGTCTACAAAGTTAAAAGATTTCTAAAAAAAAAAAAAAAATGTGCAGTTATCTATTTCTCTGCTCCCTCTGAAGCACACATTCTAATTTTGGAGGCTAGGCATCTGCCCAGTTACCTAGCCAAGGCAAATGATGGCTACATGACCTTCCATAAATGGTGTCAGAACTACAAGGGAAAAGTATGGCTCTTCACAAGCGCTCACCTCAGATTCAACGTTGTGCATACATGTGCCTGCCCAATGCCAAGTGTGCATGTGCAAGGGGCTGGGGGTAAATTTTCAACCTATCCCCCAGTAAATGCCACAGAGACTCTGGCAAGTCTGTTGTATGGGTCTGTCTACTTTACTGGTGCTTTATTGGAAGCTTGTTCATTCTTTCTCTCTTCTGGTCTCCATTTCACTCCCTGGCTGGGAAGTTGTTCTAAGATTAGTCAGCTAACCCAAGGACTGAGGGGACTTCCAGTGTGGCTCTCCCAAGGAAGCTCAATTTGGCCTGACTCGAAAACTCTTTCCTAAATGAACTGTCAAATCACGTCCAGTGCCAGCATCACATGATTTACGAAATCCCTTCCCAAAATGAATGTTTAGGTGTCCTCTAGTGGCATGTGTCTTCTTGGGTTAATCTATGCCCTTCAATTGTGTCTGTATCATACTACATCCCTCACTCTAAGAGTACAGAACCCGGAACAAGGTCTTCACCTACAATGACAGCATGCTCCATCCATGGTGATGAGAACTTGAGGATTAAATCTGCTTTATAATTCATGACCTTTCTCAAACTCCATTTCTAGAAGTCAGGCTACTAATACAGAACTGGGCTGGGGTCCATGATTCTGTTTACTTTAAGGAAATGAAAAGCAAAGTTTGTCACAGGAAGACAGAACAACAATTACATTTTAAATTAGTCACAGCCTTATCAGCTCCCAAAACTTCCTGTGATGGAAAATAACCCAGAGGGCACTGTCATGTAATATTAGGGTAACCAGACTTGAGTGAATGACATGTTTACATCGCATGACAGGGCTGTTTGAAGTGCTTCATTATTTTCTGCATTGCATTTTTTTTTCAGCATGCCTGGAATTACTCCATCTGGTTTACCAAACGGCCTCATACTTCTAATGCAACCTTTATTTTTCTTAGGTCAAGCCTCCATTATTCCTGCCTGACCAAGTTGATAACACTCGTTCCAACCTGTTTACTTCCAGATCCATCCAATTCATTACTGCAGAGGTATCTCCCTGATGGACTGCTCTATTGACAATCATGAAGCAAAGGTATAAACACATAACATAGGTGTCTTATGTTTGTAGAGAATATATAAAAACTGCTCAAAAGGCCTCTAAGGTTAACCTGAGATCAAGACTCAAACTCTTTCCAGCCTTGATCCACTTTCCCCAACCTGGACCACAGTCACCAAATATCCGCTGTGAAATCTTCAGAGTTGCTGCCTCCTTTCTTAAGTGGTTATCTTTCCACACCTCCACAAGGCAACTCCCTAGATGAATATCTGTGGTACTTTGCTGGAAGGGTATAGGTTACTTATATATACAAACCTCCTAAAGCATCTTGATTCTTTGACCCACTACAATGTTAGACGATCCACTCTGTGGGGCTCTTGGTTGTTGATCTACACTGACATTGCTAATTTGGTTTTGAAATCCAACTGAGAAGATCTGGAGACAGCAGCGGAGGCAAAGAGTTTAACAAGGATCAAAAGAAGAGGAAGTTCAAGTTGTTCTTGACTATAGCCTCCAAGTCCACACAGTGTTGCTATCCACAGTCCTCCTTATAGTATCCTGAGAAGTAATGAGAGATTTAAAATTCTTAAGAGATCATACTTGTAATTTTGGAAATAAAGAAAGAAAATATGGGGCTGGAGAGCTTGCTCAATGGTTAAGGCACTTGCCTGCAAAGCCTCACCACCTGAGTTCAATTCCCAGTACCCATGTAATGCCAGATGCAAAAAGTGGTGCATGCGTCTGTAATTCATGTACAGTGGCGAGAGGCCCTGATGTTCCCATATTCTTATCCCACCTTCTAACTAAATAAAAACAAGCTGGACAGATGGCTTAGTAGCTAAGATGCTTGCCAGCAAAGCCAAAGAACCCAGGTTCAGTTCCCCAGTACCCACATAAAGCCATATATACAAGGTAGCACATGCACCTGGAGCTCATTTGCAGTGGCTAGAGGCCCTGGGTGCTCATTTTCTCTATATATCTGCCTCTTCCTCTCTCTCTCTCTCTCTCTCTCTCTCTCTCTCTCTCATAAATAGACAAATAAATATTTTAGAAAATAAGAAATAAATAAATAGAAAGTATATTATTCTAAAGGTATCCAGCAAAAGAACTGCCAATTAATAGTAATATTCAAACACTTTTGGTCCAGGGCTCTGGTAGAATTGATTACTTTGTATGTGTGTTTGTTAGTATGTGTAAATATACGTGTGCGTGCGTGCGTGTGTGTGTGTGTGTGTGTGTGTGTGTGTGTATGTATACACATGCATTGTGAGGCCAGAGGACAACCTCAGGTGTTATTCCACAAAACACCATCCACTTTCTTTTTCAGAAACAGATTTTCTCTCGGGCTGGACAGGTGACTCTGTGGATAAAAGGCTTCTTACAAAAGCAAGAGGAGCTGAGTTTGGATCCCCAGTACCTACATAAAACCAGACGCAGAAGCAAACGTATGTGTCATCCTAGTGCTACTAGGATGAAATGGAGACAGAGACAGGGGAACTCTGGAAGTGTGGGGCCCAGCCAGGCTGGTGAATGCAGGGACAGGCACCAAGAAACCCAGCTTCAAACAAGAGGACCAACATCTGAAGGTGTCCTAGGATTTTGCACACACACACATGTAGAAACACACATGCCCTCATTCAAACAAACACACAAACATGTGCACACAAATCATACACAAGCAGTAAAATAATAATAATAATTAATAATAATAGTAAGAGACAGAGCATCTCACTGCCCTGGAGCTCTCAAGTGAACTAGACTAGCTTGGCAGCAAGCTCCAGGGATACATTGTCTCCCCCTCCCCGGCACTTGAACTACAAGTGTGTGCCACCATTACCAGCATTTTTCACTTGGGTTCTGTACATCAGACTCTGAGCATCATGCTTATGATATGCATGCTTTAGAGACTGAGCTCTAGCATCCTCTGAGTAATTCTTTTGACTCTAACTTTAAGGGAAACAACTTATGCCTTTGTCTTAATCTTAATGTTCTCTTCGTTACAGCTGTCCCCAAACTTTATATCAAGCCTAGAACGTTGTCAAACAATCATAACATAGCTACCTAGACCTCCAAAGCTGTATGTAGCTTCAGTTGCTTACAGAGTAAGTGGTGTGTAACAATACAAATGGGAGCCAATATGTCCTTGGAGCCCCTGGTGCATTTTTTAGAAGCAGAAGGTGAAATAGCACTGCTGGGAAGCCCCCAGACACACTGCATCTTGAACCTGACACGGCTTTAATAATGTATTACAAAAACATGGTGTCGGCTTGGAGGAGCAATGGGGGGCATTTTATTAAGTGAGAAACTGAGATTTATAGATAAATCACTAAAGAAGAGTTATAGTGAATCATGCCTTTGCTAACAAACGCAGTGGAGAACGATATCTCTTTTCTCTCCTTTGTTAACAACCTGATATTCATTTATCTCTTTTGTACTACTCATACATAGTCACCACCACTCCATAAATTCATCACCCTGGATTGGAACACTTGAGACAATGTCAGAAAGCTTATGAAAAGAGTACATAAGCTATCCAGTAGAAGACTGAGAAATGTTAATGGGGGTAACCTGGTACACAGGGGATCCAGTTTCCATTACCTAAGTGATTGACTATCGGTCATCCTCACAGTGGGCCATCCTGAAAAATTACAGAAGCTTTAGCAGGTCCAGAAACACACACAAACACACACATGGAGAGAGAGAGAGAGAGAGAGATCAAAGATGCCAGGACATAAGGCATCTCTGACATGTTCTACTAGAAATCTGGCTGGCAGGAGTTCCTGAGCAAATCCCGAATTAGAGACCGGGTGGACAGACACAACAGAGGGTTCTCATGTCAGCAGCTTGCTGCTGTGTATACCAAGCATCACCTAGAGGTAGGGAGCCCCAAGTGGATGGTGTTAAGAGCTTGTCACGCAGCTCCCTTCTCTGCGTCTCACCTACATGTTAGCACAGTTGCTCGGCAGCCCTTCATTGTGGATCATTCCTCGAGTTAGATTGAATCTGCGTCAGCGCACATTCCTTCAACTCTTCCCAGTTCCACCTCAGCCCAAACTGTGAGCGTTGCCCTCCCGTCTTTCTTACAGCATAAAAGATGCATCTTGCTCTATTTTGCAATGGTAGCAAAAGCCCTACCAATACACAGAATGAGCAGGTGGAGGAGAGAACTGTCATAAAACTGAATCCAACTCAGCATCAGGATCGGATGTCTCCCTCACAGGACCCCAAAGTTCAGCATTTTAGAAAGTCCCTTTAGGTGAACTTTCCCCTGGATCTTGCAACCTTTCTCCTTTTACCATGCTCTGTCTCTCTGAACAAAGCTGAATTCTTCTCTATTCTCATAAATTAATAGATTAATAAACATTAATAATAAATTAAAGATTAATAAAAATAAAGAAATTAATAAAGAGCAGCAAACTGATTTCAGGCCTTTCTCATTAGAAACAATATATTTCAAGACCACAATATCTCACAAGCCTAAAGTCTATATGACTTTTACATTAATTTGGAAAATAATTTTATCACTGCCTGATCCACTTTTTCTTACCCTGTTTTTTGCTTTTTTGTTTTTTACATGTAAATGAGTGTTCATTTGCATGTGGAAACCAAAAGCTGACAGCAGTATCTTCTTCAATCACTATGTAATTGTGAGTCAGGGTCTCTCAGTGAGCCTAGAAATTACAGATTTTGACTAGACTAGCCAGCCAGCAAACTCTAAGAATCCTTATGTCTCAGCCTTCCCAGGTCTAGTATTACAGGCAGACACCACCGCACTCACCTTTCTAATTGAGTGCCAGGTATCTAAACTCAGACACTGGTGCTTGAATGACAAGCACATCACTGACTGAGCTATCTCCATCAACTCCAGAACCATGTTTTCCCTACTATCCACTAAAGCCCTTCTAGGTATTTCCCCCAGTTAAAAACCTAGGAAGGGGCTGAAGAGATGGTTTAGGGGTTAAGGTTCTTGTCTGCAAAGCTTAAGAATCTAGGTTCCATTCCCCAGTACCCATGTAAGCCAGATACACAAGGTGGTTCAAGTGTCTGGACTATGTTTGCAGTGGCTGGAGACCCTGGTGTTCCCATTCTCTCTCTCTCTCTCTCTCTCTCTCTCTCTCTCATCTTCTTCTCCTCCTCCTCTTCTTCTCTCCTCCTCCTTCTTCTGTCTGTGTTCCACTTCCCTTCTCTCTATCAAATAAATAAATAAAATATTTTTAAACCTCTGAAGAAAAATTAATTCAGATTTTCATGTTCTTTTTTTCTTGTTCTGATAAGGAAATAGCAGGATCTTGAAAATACATTTCATCGACATGGTGCACAGACATTCAAGAGTTAGGCAGGGGTTGGTCAAGGTCACCACACTTCCCTAATTAGGCTATTCTCTTGAAGGGTGATCTGAGAAAAGCAGAAATATCAGCTTCTCTTTTCCACACAAAGCTTCCTAGGGGTTCTAGCTTTGATCATAACCATAATGAGGAGTTTGCATCTTTATTCATTCCGTATATTTATTGTACATGTACTCTTTGTCAAATACTATGCATGGCAGCAAAACAGCAAATTCATAGAGAAAATCAAGACCAGAGCATTAATGGTCTCACAGAATATCTTACAGGATTTCGTCTTGATCCTGAAAGACACGTAAATTCACTGAGTAATTGTCAATAGAGAGTGAGAAAACAGGAGACTTCCTTACTGCTCTTTTTAAAGGGATAACTTATTATATAACATAAATCAGTAAGTCTACTGATAAAGTAATTTGTAAACAATGTTTAAAAACTATATCTGCATTGAATAAATTTCTAATTCCCTCTAGTAAAGAAATTTAATAGAACATCAAAAAAGGAGGGAAAAAGATCAACTATCCATATGCACATAAGGAAACTAATCCTCTCCCATTGGCAACATATGTCTTATATTTCATCTTTTACCACAGATACAATGTGGTGAACATAGGCTGAGAAAAGTGGAAATTGAAATATTCTAGTTAACAAATTTAAGAAGGAAAAAGATAATAACATAATATTAAAATGGGTTATTGAAATTTTTCAATGCAAAGTGCTAAAAATATGGAAAGGATCCATTATCCCATTCAGAAAGTATTGGTAATATATGGCAGAGTGTAACTGGTCCTGATGGCCCTTGACAGTGTATCACAACCTGAGCTTGTGTAGCAGGTGAGGCACCATCTGGATTGTGCTTATGGGTCATTAACTGACATGCCATAATAAATTACACAATTAAACCATTTTTACCCAGTGTATTTTTGCTAAAAAAATGAATCTCTGATGATGCCTAAAGATATTACAGGGTTGATTTTGTAAATTGTTCCTAATGTTGATATATGCACAAGCATAAAAATATCCCTAACCCACTACAAAACTAAAGGAACCATGTTTGATTCCCCGGGACCCATGTAAGCCAGGTGCACAAGGTGGTGCATGCATCTGGAGTTAATTTGCAGTGGCTAAGGCCCTAGTGACATTAAATTTCTTTACTAGGCCCATTGTCTCTCTCCCTCTCAAGTAAATAAAATAAATTATATATATATATATATATATATATATATATATATATATATATATAGTGGTATGGGGTTAGGAATATATATATACACACACACACATATATATATACACATATATATATACACACACATATATATACATATATATATATATATATATATACATATATATACACACACACACACACACACACACACACACACACACACACACACACATATATATATATATATATATATATATATATATATATATATATATATATTAAACTTTTTGGTTTCAACTCTACTGAACATTGTGCATCCCATCTCATTGTCAACATGCCAAATACAGCATCCTCGGAAATGGAATGTTGTCTACCCATTCAATCTACCTTTGCTATTACTGAATTTTAATTTGGTCAAGTATGGAAGTCAAGTTAGTCACAGCAGCATTCTTGTCCTACCTGCCGTCTTTTCACATACACAAGTCAAATTTTCAAACTGATGGAAGAGAGGATATCTTGCTTTAAGAGTATTGTTATTGAGTAAGGGTTATCTGAACTGAGTGACAGTCTCTGAGTCTTTACTGGATTTAAACAAGGTATTACTTTTCCCCACTTAGTCTTAAGCATCAGCCTGTGTTTCTGGATGACTTCCTGGGTTGTCTTGATTTTCATTATCAATGAATTATTGCTAATTTCCTTGGGGAGTGTGCTGCCCCTCCCCCAGCACACACCTCTGAATTTGACCTAAACCAGCTTTGCTGTTTCTTGGTAGCATGATTGGTCCACTAAGAACTCAGTATGTGTTACAGGATATGGGATGTCTGGTCTGTAAGCTCTGCCACAAGACTCCATCCACCCTTCCATACAAGAATAACACTCTAAAATAATTACATAATATCTTATCTTTCTTTGCTTGTGTTTCTGCATGCTAGGATTTCTCATGTGTGTGTGTGTGTGTGTGTGTCCCAAATTCTCATTTACATTATTTCTCATGTGTTGTACCTACTTTTGCTTTTATTTGGTGTGTGTCATGCTAGGCATATTACTACTGTGTTTATTATAAAGTGTCGTGTACGTATCATTTGTTTCTTTTGTTGTACGCCTGGGATGGAGTGAGAACACAAAGGGTCCAGATAGCAGAGGACATTTACGTAACCCCTCTTCAAGTAAGGCAGAAAAGCAGCATTGGAGCGTTCAGACTGGCCTGCTGCCTTTTCTACTGTAGCTGTCATAGACTGCATGAAAGGGAACTAACAGAAATTATCTCCTCTAAAACAGCAAAATACTTCACTGACTCAATTACATATTTAAGCCCTGTCTGAAATGGTACAACATATAGAAGTTCTCACTACTGCCAATAATTGGAAAAGAATAGCAGGTAAAGAGAAGTACCATATCTCATAGTTTCAAATAAATTTATGATACAGTCTATTACAAGTGATGCTTATCATTGCTGCTGGTGCAGCCACTGTCATCACTATTTTTTGTTACCTTGTTATTTAAGCCCACTTCCCTGTACTCAGACAGTTGGAAGGAGGTTCCCAGACATTAAGTACGCATGCTAGTGGCTCTCAGTGTCACAGGATGAAGAAGGACGGGACAGTCTTGTCTATCCTTTGCTCTGGATGAAGTAAATAGAAAATGTCATGACATTAAGCACTACGCAGGTAGAAGGGGAACAAATTAGAGGGGTAAATAAAACTAGTAACACTTGACTTACCCTAATAGTGACATTTTGAACTTAGATAAAATGGACAAAAAAAAATGGTGTGAAAAAAGAACTATTGTAGAGTTTATGAACTTGCTCACAGGATAAATTGAAGAACACCCCAGACAAAGGGATTTTAAGGTACTCATAATGTAATAAATCTTGTCTCCTCTCCTAATATAATTTTCTCAAGGTTACAGAACTCAGTGACACTCAGGCTTCATATTTATCTAGGAAACCTCAGCCCTCAACACCATGGCTGAACATATTATGGCAGTTAGTAAATGTCTACATCTTAGATTTTAATTGGAAAGAAACAAATCTTAGATGAATACAAGCAAACAAGGTAAAAAGATTAAGAAAAGTCATTAAAAGTAGACATTTAGTTCAAAGAAATTATTCTTTGGCAAAACAGATCTCTGCAAAAGAAAGCGACGATATATTATGAGTGTACAGTAATTTATGTCTAAAACAATTCATAGTCATAAAAGGTTATGTTTCTTAAATTTTTATATATTTATGAGGGAAGAGAAAGAGAGAGAGAGAGAAGTGAATGGGTGTGCCAGGGCCTCTTGCTGCTGCAAACAAACTCTAGATACATGGGGCACTTGGTGCATCAGGCTCTATGTGGGTTCTGGGGAATTAAACCCAGGCCAATAGGCTTTGGAAGCAAGTGCCTTTAACCACTGAGCCATCTCCACAGCCTGTGAAGTTATAATTATTATAATACATGATAATTAAGTTGTTCAGGTGTTTGCTTTATAAATATATACAATGGTTGACAGCAAAATTTTACTTTTGTGCAACAGCTCTTATTTGAAATCTATTGCATTTAGTTATCTAGAAGGCATTGTTAACAGAAGTAAGGCTTTGATACAAAAATCTCAATTTATAAAATTCCTGATCACAATAATTTCAAAGATATAATAGACTGATTTTCACATGTCTCAGATTCAAATGCTAAAATCTTAACTCCCACTATAATAGCAGTAGAAAAGTGTGACTTCTGGGAAGTGATTATACTAGTTAGGCTAGAGCCCAGGAGTGGTATTCAGGCCTTTCTTGCCCTCACTCCAGGATGTACATACAATGAAAGCCCACATTGTGCAACATGGAAGCCTACTCACACGAGAAGTTAACAACGCTGACACCACCACGACTTTGAAATTTCACCATCCAGAGCTGTGAGTACTCTTTCTATTCATCATAGACTGATCAGCATAAAATGTCATCACAGTTTGAGCTAAGACACGTGGTATTTATAAATCAACTACATACAGTAAGTACTGTGTCATTATGGTTCCCAATGAAGCCAAATTCTGCTGATTAAATGCACAGAAAAGAAAATGTTTCTTCAATGTGACCACATTTGGCAAATAAAATTGGACCTCTGTGATACAAAATGGGGGATAAATTACAAGGTTAAATTGAGCTTTAAACAGATGGATGTGTAGGTCAGTTTCAATGTGAGATTCAAGCATGTGTCACACATAAGTCACCTGAGTATGTTTTAAGGGTCCTTTGTGTTTCACTGAGCACCAGAATCTAATAAAAATTCAACTCAAAACAACTGGTATATATAACACATATTAGAAAAAAAATGAGAGTTTTTCTAAGTCCATTATAACAATTTACCTTCATATTCATATTAATTATATTATCAAATGCTCCCTTTTGGGCATCTCACGCACCACCATTCCAGGAGCCATGGTGGTATATGAAAGCAGCTCTCCATACGGATGCAGCCAGGGACCACACAGGCAGAATAGCCATTGGCTCCATGGACCCTACTTTTACCCTATACAGCGGTCTCCCAACAGAATCGTTTTAGCATTCTCCAACACATCTCCAATGGCTTGAGTTGTGATGCAAATAGAGATCTCATGGGGAAAAATCCTACTCATTATCTCCAGCTTCACAATGATTTTAATATCTTTTCTTCTTCCTATATACAGCCCAAACTTTTTCTTTTCTGGAAAAAAAAACAATAAATCATGCAAAGCCACTTTTATCTTGGCCTCATCCCCTGATATTTCCTTTTACCATGATTAATCACATTGTAGCATAGCTCCTGATGGGATTTCACACAAGTTCCCATTGAATATCTTTGGAAAATTACAATTATTGGCCATGGATTTGTGTTCCATATTGTTTCATGATAATGAGAGACAGTGTCTCATTGACTCACTTCTGTATCATCAAGTTCAGAAAGTGCATTACTAAAGATGCTTTGTGACATCACAAGTTTGCAGCAATGCATTCTGAAGTAAGGGAACATAAAGGCTTCAGCAAAGGCGGTTTAAGCGTCCTTGTCAATGGTGCTCCTTAAGACAAGGAAAGCATCAACGTCTTCCCAGAGGAGACGGCAGAACCCTGGTTGTGAGGTGACATAAAGAGGGAACCGATGGCTAACACAAGACCATTGGCATAGTGTGCCCATGCTAAAGAGTGAAGAGCCACATAACTTCAGTGTGTTTCGGGTGTGGTACTAAAGGCAGGGAGGAGCTCATGGTCTCCGTGGGAGCTCAGTGACAGAGATGTCCGGATTCTTCTGAGCTGAGACATCGCAAAGGACTTGCAGAAAGATTGAGTTAGGTTGAAAGAAGAACTTTTGCCCCAAGTCCTGCTGAGCTATAGTTGAGTGAAACAAATGCCACAAATAAAAATAAATTAAAATAGTTTCAAATTCATTGAGTCTTTTATTCATTTTATACATGGTTTGGGGCAGAGGAGTCTCATAACATACTCATTTTCTTTCTTAAAATATTGATGGTGGAGTAGAAGATTGCTCAGTGGTTAAAGGAACTCTGAAAGCTTCATGACTGGACTTTGAATCCCCTGTACCCACATAAATACAGACACAAAGTGGCACACATGTCTGTAACCCTAACACACCTACAGAATGGGAGGCAGAGTCAGATAATCCCAAAGTGACGCGGCAGTCAGTCTGGCATTAACAGTGGCAAGCAGTAAGAGAGAAGTAACATCTCCAACAAAATGAAGAAAGCGACAAACTCTCTGAGGTTGTCCTGTGACCTTCACATGCACAGTGAGACACAGCTGTACCCACACAACACAGACACACACACACACACAAATATACATGCATATTAAACACATAAATACACACATACAAACAAAAATTGCGATTTTCTTAAAACATATTTTCTTAAATACATGTATATGAATGTTCTTAGGTCTTAAACAGTAAGAATTCAATTGATTTTGATTGATTTGCTCTGAAGAAGTCGGTAGGGAAGAGAATCATTGTTTCCCTATCACTCTCTCTCTTTTTAGTAAAGATCACCATATAGAGATGTATTGAATAGATGAAGCAGAAATCTAGATGAGATTTCAACATGATTCGATAGTTTGAAACACACTACTCACACTCACTTACTGAAATGGTGATACCTCATCCCAAAATCAGAAAACATTCTATAGAATAAAACAAAAGGGTGGAACAATTTGGAACATGGTGTGGTAGTTTGCCTGCATGCCCCCCATAGACTCAGGTGTTTTATCAAAGCTTGTCACATGGATCTCCAGCTGCCTGGCTGAGGGAGAGATCACTGGGAGTGGATCCTGGAGTCTAGCCCAAAGGTGTGCTTGAGGGTGCTTCTGAATTCAAGCCCAGAGGGGGTGCAGAGCACCTGAGCTCTGATAGACTCTTGTGCTTGCTGATTTTTGGTGTTTGATGGTGGTTTCTCTCTCTGCTTGGATCTATGAAAGGAAGGCCAGCTTCTTTCACCATTGCTGGAATTTTCCTGAGTCTGTGAGCCCCAAATAAATCCCACTCCTCCCATAAACACTGACTGGTTTGATTGGTCCCAGCAACGTGAAGCCGTCTATGACAGGTGAGTAGCTCCAACTAAGTGACACTCACCAATCCTTCACTTTAAATGCAGAGCATCCTTGAGCTCTGGGGCTCTCTGCAATGAACCTTGCTCCCTAGTTCATGATGAAATGCTCCAGCCACTTCACATGGCTCCTCTCTTGCTGTTGGAAATCTTCATAAAACACACCAGGCCCCATTTTTGCCTCAGCAGATGCTGTCCAGCAAATAAAATTAAATCTTTCTATGATGAGTGAGCATCGTGCACTGCCTTGGGAGCAGAGGTCATTGGGAATCCCTAGGATCATAGGACACTGAGTGCTTGTAAATATAGTAAATAAAGAAGATTATACTATGTATTTTTGACCTAAGGACATACTTTAAGAGGCATCCATTTTGAAAAAGCATCTACTTTGTAGCTTACTTTTGTGATTTTTTTCCACTTTAGTAAAAATTAAGCACAGAACAAACACAATTCACATTAATAGAGGTGTTTTTTTTTTCACAGTTATCATGTCCTTTATTCTTGGATATCAGCTTTTGATTCTAAAAGTGTGGGAAATGTACTTCAAGGACACTCCTGGATTCTTGATCATGAGGAGAGATTTCATATACACATTTACACATTTTCTGTGAACTGTTAAAGAGGTGGGAATGCTTTGGAAATTACTGGTGATTTGATGAGTATCTCTCTATTGCCCATGTCTTTCATCGGGTGCAGGCATCTTTCTCTTGTTCCCTTGAAAGATCTTTGATTCAAACTACGAAACTGCCAAGCTATGCTTCATTTATCCCAGCCTATTGTCTACGAAGTGTGACTTGATAATTGGAAAGTCCTTGATCTTTAATGATTACTCTAAGGCCTCCATGTACTGCTCACAGCCCTTCTGAGCCACTCGGCAGTCTAGATAGTATTAAATATAAGCAGCAGGGCTATTTTAATAGAAATGCTTTGCTACAGTGGTTTTGTAATGTGAGCACATTTTTACTTTAAAAACAAGGCAGTTGAATAGGATTGCATTTGCATGCACAATGTTGTTATAGAAGGGAATCTACCAGGTTGGGTTAGGTTCTGTAATTAGTAGGTAAATTTACAGCCTCTGCTATCATGTCTGGTAGCCTTTGATATCTGTTTTTAACTATCATCTCTCTATATGTCTACATATCATCCTTAGCTACACAGGAGTCCAGAGGAGCAGGGTTAGAAACTTGCTTGAGTGTAAGCTCTGCTCACATACCCCTCATGACTCATTTAGTTTGCTGATTGATATGCACTTGCCTGAATTATTCACCTGACTAAATGGCATGACCTAGGTCTGAACTTTTGATACTGAAGTGTCTAATTTGCCTGAACATTAGTCAAACACAAATAAAGTTCAGATCTCAGCCACTGCAACATATTAGGTGATAATTCTGTGTCTTTCACTAGCATCAGAAAGGCTGTACTTATGGCTAGAGGGATGGTTTAGCAGTTAAGACACTTTGCTGAAAAGCCAAAAGACCCAGATTTTTATCCACAGGACCCATGTAAGCCAGATGCACAAGGAGTCACATGTGCCTGAAGTTCTTTTGCAGTGACTAAAGGCCCTAGTGCTCCCAGTCTCTATCTGTCTCTCTCTCTCAAATAAATAAAATAAAATAAATATTAAAAAATAGAAAGGCTGTACTTAGAATTCTAATAAGATGATGCAACTTCCAACTTACATTTCACTCATGCCTCACGAGTAGAACACATTTCACTCACATTCTCAGAAGAAGGGCTACTTTAGCAGAATCTTGATTTCCCCTAAGGTAGGCCTGGCCTAAATTTTTCCCCAGTAGGCTCAGTGTGAGTTTAGAAGCCGATGATGTCCACAGTCTTACAATGCAATGTGCTTTATAGGCTCAGGTACTGGGATGATGTCCCAGTCAGGGAGGTGGAAACCTGCCCTACTTCTCAGTCACTTCTTCATGACTCAACAAGTTAGTGCACCCAAGTGAGCTTGAGAGATGGGTTGTGTTAAACATTGGCCCCAAATCCCCTTCCTCCTCTCACAAGAGCGATGTCATGGTGGGTAACTTCCCACATTCCCTAAGCAATCAGGAGTAATGAGTAGCTCTTTTGTGCTGCTGAAATGTAGATGTTCCCACTATTCTCCACCTCATAAAATAGGCCCAACAGAGAGGAATAGCATTCTTTACAGTGCTCAGGCCACTAACTTCCCTGAAAGCATAGCATAGCCAATGTGTGTATGGAACAAGGGCTGGGGTCTCTCTGCGGCTGGGTTATGCATAACGGGCCACAGTCAAAGTAAAGGTCACTGGGGCAGGGAATGTTACTTCGATTCACTGTGCTCAAGCCTAAGTGGGCAGACGTTCTGTGAGCTTTTTTTCCTCAGGAAGCCTGTAATATCATAAGGCAATGCAAACCAAATTAACTGCACAATCTTGAAATTTTGATGCAAATGTTACCCACAGAGTAGTAATTTGTGGCCTACCTCTCAATGTTTGGCTCTCAAAAAGTAACCAAACATCACTCACAAACTTGTAGCATGATGTAGACCTACTGTATTATTCAATTCAAGATGTACTACCAAAAAAAAAAAAAAATAGTTTGGATGACTTACAAACAGCCTGGGTGTATTTCTTAGCATTCTGGAGGCTGGCAAGTTCAATCTCAATGACTTTGTCAATTCGGTGACTGGTTCTCAAGCAGGCTTTCACTGTGTCCTGACATGGAGTCCACGAAAGTTGCCTGGGTCTTGTTCTGCAAAGGTTTTGTTCTCATGACACAATCACCTCCTAGAGGCCTTCTTCTACCACTGGCTTTAAGATTAGTACTTCAACACAGGAATGTGGGGGAAGATAAATATTTAGAGTGTAGCATCTGTGGGATTTTAAATACCATGGTGAGGTCCAGTGCTGTGTGTTTAACAAGCCTCTAGGTGATTGTGAAGGCCTAGCACAATAACACAGACTTCATGCACTATTACGTAGGAAGCTGCACTTCTAGCTCAAGGGAAAACCGAGAAGATACTTAGCCACAGGTGGACCTAAAAGAGAACCAAAAGAGCCTCCTTCTCACAGTTAAGTTGTTCGTTGTAGCCTCGATGAGGCTCAGGAGAGCATGAAAAGTTAAGTTCAGGGCTTACAACTCACGGACTTCACTTTTGTAGATGGGTTCGCTTCTACAAAGTGCATTTGAATAAAATTTAACACATCATATGACATCTATGTTAACCATAAGTACATGCCATTACTTTCAGGAGACAAAGTCATAGAAATAGTGAGCAAAGTCAGAAAATAAGGGGTTTTTTGTCATTGTTTTTGTTTTGTTTTGTTTTGTTTTTCTTGAAATGTCCTTACTAAGAATTTAACCCTGTCAAGTGATCGGCATGACATCAATGTGATTTAGTCCAGCCCAGTAGTCTTTGCAGTGATAATGTTCTGACTTCAGTCAAAGATAATGAAACAAAGTTGTTAAGAAGTTATTTGAAACCCTCAAACTTCCTGTTCCTCTTCAAATCCATGTCTACCTGGTGAAAAACTTATTTCATGTCTTCTACAAAAATGTGTTTCTAGTAGGTCTTCTAACATATCCACTGTGAAACTTAGAGAAAGAACCAGGTAGTTTCCATTCTGTGAATCCCCTTAAAGAGTCAGAAGTGCTTGGAGAAACGGCTCAGGGTGTTACTGTGCTTTCCATGGAAACATGAAGGACTGATGGGGAGTGAGTTCAGTCTCCACCATAATGTACAAAGCTGGGTGTGGTTGCATATGTCTGTAAACCCCAGTCCTGTGAGAAGCAGAGAGAGGAGGCTTTGGGGCTTGCTGGTCAGCTGGTCTAAAGGCAACAGCGGCAGTCCCAGGTATGAGGAGACATTGCATCTCAAGGAGACCTCACGCAGAGGAGTGAGAGATGAGGATTCTCTATGGTCTCCTCTGCCCTTCACACCTGTGCACATGGGGCATTTGCAACTTCATGCACACAAACACACATGCACAAGGTGCATAAACTGTACATCCACAACGTACATACTATACACAAACTTCAAAAATATTAAAAAAAAGGATACCACATTCTGTCTAATCTCGTGTATAAAATTTAGAAAATTGGTGTTTTGAAGAAAGATGTATACATCACATATGCTCAAGCTGTTGGTGCATCATTACATATATTTATACACTTGAATAAATGTTGGGAAATACTGAGGAAGTACCATCTTTGAATACTACATAGGACTCCAAAATTGGTTTAAATACTAAATTTTATGTCATACTATATGTCCAAGTGCACTTGTTGGAAAGACACACCTACTCCTGAACACATTTGAAACTCACAAAATAAGCCAGGGCCAAAAAATACCTCCTCACAAGCCACCATTGTATAGATGGCATTTAAAGACAGCTAGCTGATCACTCATCTAACAGACACCAACAGAGGTTATGAGAAGAGGAGGCTAGTCAAAAGAAGGAATACGAAAGAGATTACACTGCATTGAGATATCTTTTGGCTGAAGGACCACTTGTAGATGAGCCCACAGACAGAGAAGTGGATCAAAAATAAGATCTTGATCATCATTTAGCCCATTTTTTTTTCCTGGTCTTAGTCTTGTAACAGTGAAGAAAAGCATTCAGGTCTACATCCCATGCCACATGGAAGTGTGTGAAAGAAAACCTGGGTTCCCCCCAAATGCTGTATCATTACACCTCAATTTCGTTGGACAAATACCAGGACTGAACTAAAAATGAGGTGTCTTCACATCAGAAAGGTTCCTGGCATTGTTCTGGCTAATGAATATATATTGTCAACATTAACTTCATGATGTCTTCACATTCTGCCACGATCAGCTCACCTTATGACATAACCTATGTAAGAAAATTCAGTGCATGATCTCCTTTTGGGGGATTATGAGTTACCAGCCTTGTCAGTCACGTTCTCATTGCTGGGACAAAACACCCAACCAGAAGCATCTTCCGGGAGGGGAGGTTTTATTTCAGGCTTACAGTTTCAAGCGGAAGCTTCGACCTGGTGAGGAAAGCACAGCACAAATCGGAAGCTGGCTCACATCGAGTAATGGACGTATGTCAGAGAAGCAGTCTGAGTACTGGGCTTGGAGCTGGCCTAATGAAGCCACAGGTCCACATCCCAGTAACATCTCCTCCAGCAAGGCTCTGCCTCCCAAAGGCTCCAGCTACTGACTGAGTATTAGGCTTAATCACAAACACATGAGTTGATGGTGGACTCCTTGACTTTCAACTGTCATACAAAATTAGTCAAGAAAATAGAGCGTAGCTGTGCTAGTTTGAATAGATGTCCCCCAATAGATATAGGAATTTTGTTCAAGCTCATAACGTAGATCTCCAGCCATCCGGCTGGAGAAGATGTCACCATTGGTGGATCCTAGGTCCAGCCCTATGGTTGGGGCGGGGGGAATGCAGGGCAGACCTGGAATTCCAGTCCAAAGATTTGCAAAGTGCTGGAGCTTTGCCTGGAGTTCCTGGAGTGCACTTACTGGTGATGGTGATGGTTGTTTTTCTCTCTGCCTGGACTTGTGAAAAGAGGCCAGCTGCTTCTGCCGTGATGGAACTTCCCATGCATCTGTAAGCTTCAATAAGTCCCTTCCTCCCATAAACTGTGTCTGATCTTAGGGTTCATCCCAGTGACATGAGGGGTGGAAGTAAGTCTGTGTACTGGAGATGAAGCTGAGCTGATTGAATTCCAGGTCCACATCCTAGTAACACACTACATCCAGCAAGGCTCCAACTCCCAAAGGCTCCAGCTATGGATGGAGTATGAGGCTTAATCACAAACACATGTGGCGATGGCTGGACCCTTGGCCTTCAAACTAACCCACAAGGCTAACCAAGAAAGTAGGGGTGGTCCACCTTTACTCTGCAAGTACCCACTATCCTTCCTTTTGCTAAACAAGAAATATTTATTTTACTCCCGAACTTAAATCTGTGATCCAATCTCTTTTCACACGTTTCTTGGCTTCAGTTCACTAGAGCATGTTTCTGCCAAGGTGTAAGCAGTTATCCACCCCCACCCTGCAAAAAAATGTGTTGATCCCTTACTATCATATCTCTGCTTTCTTCCCCTCGTGGAAGTAGCAAGACACGTGTACTCAGAAGTACTGAGTGTACACACTGACCCTGTTGTATCCACAGATCTAAAATAAGCCTGAAGACAGGAACTGAGCCATTCGTCTCCTTCCCATACATGAGGAACGGAGTACATTTGTCATTGACATATTTTCAGCACACACTTTCATTGTGGAAAAGGCGGGGGTAGTCTGGTCCACAGGCAATAGTTGACCCTATTCTATGTTTCCAGAGTTCTTTTCTTCTGCCCTGCCACTTAAAATTCATTCCACCAGGTTGGTTTATTCAGTGCCTGCTCTGTGCTCTGTGGCAAGCTTCCAGAAGTCAAGGACTTCTTCCATCTTCTCCATAACCCTTGTACTCCACTTCTGGGAAGATACTAGGTGGTCAGCAAGGAGGAAATGAAATGTATTTTAAAAATGTAACTAGCTATGAGGCTTCTATTGTTGCTACCTTCATTGTTATGACACAGTGTCTCTCTGCTTTTATCCTTCTTTGCAAAAATATAGAATTGGAAGCTTTGAAACTGAACACACAAACCCATACTGTGGTGGGAATAAAAACTGAATCATGTTGCTGGATGCAAATCACAACCTATCTTTTATAATGCCATTTCTTCACTTTCCATCTCTTTTATTCGTCTTCACGTATTTTAAATATGTATTTTTTTTATTTTCCAAATGATGGGATTACATATTTATGCAGTGGATATGCTAAACTTAGAAACCCTGTTTTTAAGTACAGTGTACAAGCAGTAAAATTGAGAGCCAGAACAGAAGGTAGTGTGTCACAGTTATCCAAATTCATGACCAGATAAAACAGAGGAAACTCCTTTCCCTAAAGGGGAATAATCTCTGAAGTTCACGACTCTGTTTAAATTCAAGAACTCATATAGTTTTCACTGGTATTCCCTCCCCCCAAAAAACTGCACAGAGAAAAGCAATCAGGGTCCAATTAACATTTCTTCTGGGGTGAATGTGCATTTGAAAATGTAAAATAGCAGAGGTGAGTATTTTTCTGATTCCTAGATTCTTGGGCAACAACTTGCTAGTGATATTAACATGCATCAATCATAAAGTCCACATGTCGGGAGCAGGGAGCCAGCGCTCTCCACAGTGCTTGATAGGAATGGGTACGAGGACAGAAGGCACCCTGAATGGCAGTGGTGAGGCCCGACTCTAACCTGCTTGCTGGGTTCTGATGTTGCCAGAAGGCACAGGGATTTCAATGGGCTCTAGGATGTGACAGTACATTAATGCAGTCTTTAGCTGAACTGTAAATATAATTAAACATGAGGTATTTGATGGTCTTGCCAGTTAAAAGTGATTGCTTTACCTATTCCCAACTGAAATAGCCTTGAGATATCTTTACCCCGTTAGCTTCTCTTCAAGGCTAAATCTTGGAGTCATGCATTTTAAGTATGTCAAATTCATGTTCACACATATGACATCCCTGTTATATCATGGTGACCCTAAAGTGGGAGAAATCTGTCTGAATCTTTTGAGATATTAATAGCAACAAAAAGGGTATTAAGCTTACTCAATCGTCAGTGGCTATCTGTTCAAGTCTCCCATTCAGGATGAATGTTTATGAACAGCAGTTATTGAGAGACAAAGTTCATGTGGGCTGAGTCACAATCATATATGCTCAGACAATCTTTGGTCTGTCTGTTGATATTATTTTATTCATAGAAATAGTGCCTTATAGGTCACACTTCAGGAATCCAGGAATCCAAACAAATTCATGATTGCCTTGAGAAAACATTTAAACTCTTCTGTAACAAATGATCTTAGTTCACTATCTTACATGCAAGTCTGAAGTTAATTCCTTAAAGATTTTGTGATTAATATGTATGGTATTTGAAAGTGTCCCCACTAATGTACTGGGCATCTTTTGATTTTTTGATGTGTGTGTGTGTGTGTGTGTGTGTGTGTGTGTGTGTTTATATTCATTGTCAGCTTGACAGGAACTATGCAGGATTACCTAGATTAGATTGGCCTAAAATCATCCTAATTAGGTCAAACTTGACTAGGTTAGTTGAGGTGGAAAGACCCACATGAAATGTGGGCAGCTCCATTTCAAGGGCAGGAATCGAAGACAATAATAAAGGACAGAGCTGGCTGAACACCAGAAGTCATGGAAGCCACGTGACATACTTCACGCCCCTGCCGCTATAACTTCCCCACCATGGTGGTCTTTAACCTCCAGCTACAAACTGCAATGATACTTCCCCTCTTAAGTTGAAATTTTTGGGGGGCAGGTATTTTGTCCTAGTAACATGAAAGATAACTATGACATGAACCAAATGGCACAGTACAACTAGTCTCTTCAAATAATCACTTTAATTCATAAGTGATTGTTGCTTTAGGGCTTTATGAAAAGTTCAACTGTGCCGCTGGGTTTAGAGACCCACATCCAGGTTAGGTTGTTGGCTGACACCACGTCTATACTCGACGGTACCAGCCCAGATGTTTACCTGCAGGCTCCTCCATTGATAACACGTGGGCTCAGAACTTCTAAGTCCATAGTCGTTTTCCAAATGTGTTCTCTCTCTCTCTCTCTCTCGCTCTCTCTCTCTCTCCTTCTCCCTTTCCCTTTCCGTCTCCCTCTCTCTTTCTCTCTCTCTCATCTCTCTCTTTCTCTCTCATCACATCGTCAGGTTTCCAAGACACATGAAGAAGCAGTGCCAACCCAAGGGAAGTTAAGACTACTGGAACACAGTCATCCTCTTATAATCTTACTGAAAGCAGTAATGAGCTGCCCATATTCCAGAGCACAGAAGTGGTAGTTTGAACCTGTCCCTTAGTAGACTCATGTGTTGTTAACACTGAGTTTTCAGCTTCTGCTCCTAGCAGACAGACTCCTGCGTGGTATGTGTGTGTGTGGGGGGGGGGGGGGGGGAGGTCACTTCAGGAGAATCCGAATCCCAACCTAAGTTATGCAACATGCTTGAGCTCTGCCTGAGGTTCCCAGAGAGAGCTGGCTTGTGGTGCTGGTGGCGGTTTTTCTCTCTGGGTGGACCTGTGAAAGGAGGCCCGCTTCTCTTTCCATTATGGATTTCCCCTGAATCTGTGAGCTTGAAGTCAGCCCCTTCCTCCTTGTCTGGTTTGGAGGATCATCCCAGGAGCGTGGAGCTGCCTAGGGCAACGGAGCCTGACACTGAGCCATATGGTGGGGAGGCTTGCGGGTCTGATGTTGGAAGCGATTATGGAGTAGGAATTATTCTTAAGGTTGTCCTTCAAATATCCAGTCCACAACAACTGTCACAGAAATTTTAATTGAGAAAGGTATCTGAGGTTGCATTAGTATGCATGGAAAATTCCTTTTAAGGTCTGTTGTGGTTGTCAGATTTTTCATTTTATAAATAAGTGACTTTGGCTCAAAATATAAATATATGAAAAATGATGTCTTAACATTTGTATATGCATTTGTTCATCAAATCTTCATTTCGTACCTACTAAATGACTCCTCACTAGCCCTGCTCCCTGACATAAAACATATGAGCAAAGCCTCTGCCTCACAGTCCAGTAGGAGTACTGAGCTGTGCAAATTACAATACAGTATAATTATTGTAAATAGATTTGTGTGAAACTTCTGTGGTGGTTACTAAAAAGAAAATAAATAATAGCTCAAGTACAAGAACAGTTTAAAGCAGATCCTTCTCCAGAAAATCTAATTTCTACCCACTCTCTTCTTTATTTCCAGTGTATTCTTAGCAATTAAAGTCAGTACCCGAGACCCCTGCCACCTAAGCCCAAGCCAGATGCATGCAAGGATGCATGTGGTCTCAGAAGAAAATAGAATATATAGAGGGTTGAAGATCAAAGGGCATTGCTGCCTCTATGCTACTATGGGGAGGTGGCCATATTTTAGCTTTACCTAATAAAAACAAATGCTTGGGGCTGGAGAAATGGCTTAGTGGTTAAGGCATTTGCCTGCAAAGCCAAAGGACCACGGTTGGATTCCCCAGGACCCATGTAAGCGAGATACACAAGGGGGTGCATGCGTCTAGAGTTCGTTTTCAGTGGCTAGAGGCCCTGATGTGCCCATTCTCTCCCCACCAGATCTCTGTCTTTCGGCCTATTTCTCTCTCTCGACTAAATAAATAAAATATATTTTAAAATGCTTGAAATCAAACATTGAGAGATCTTGGATTATTTTAGTGTGATTTGGAGCACAGGCATTCTAACAAGTAAATATTCAAATTATTGAAATTTGAACAGTTATGTAACATTCAGGCATGTAGATATACGTTTATTCAAAGAATGTAAAAAAGGTGAACTTTATAAAATATTTCAATTTTTTTTTTTTTTACTTTAACAAACGACAGTAAAAGTCACAACAATGACAGGCCAGCACAGGAACTTTCAACCAAATTGCAAAAGTAAACTGTAGAAGAAAGAAAAAATTTCAAGGATAATCATTATATTAAGTGTATCCTAACAAGGAAGGTAAATGCTCTGCGTATTTTTCAAAGTAGAAATTCAAATATAAAGAAAAATATGCACATCTTCAAATGGTTGGATATTCAGTTCATAGGGAAAAAACAGTTTAAAGTAGCTTTTCCCAAAGTAAACAAATATTCAGACAAATTCCATGAATGCTTATGAGTGGTAAATATTTTGATCATTATTAATCAACTGACAGAAATGGTGAATGAGTATGCAGGGGTTGCCAGTGAGGAAAATTCACGATTTTCAGAGATACAAGTGCTATAGGCGATAAAGCCCCCAAAACAACTGATAGCATAAAAGCTGTTATTTTAGCTTACAGTCCCCAGGGGAAGCTCCATGATGGCAGAGGAAAGATGGCAGAGCAGAGGCTGGGCATCACCTCCTTACCACAGCAGGTGGAAAACAGCAGCAGGAGAGAGAGCCAACTAACAGTGGCAAAATGGGGCTAATAAACCATCAGGGCCACTCTTCCACGTAGAAAACTACTTCCTCCAACAAGGTTCTACCTCCCAAATCGCCACCAGCCTCATTCCAACCACTAAGCACACAAGAGTTTATGAGGAACTCCTTATTCAAACCACCAGAAACATGAAGCAAGATGATGGGTTTAGTTGCAATGCATCTCCATTAGTGCGTATTCCCTCCCATTTTGCAAGTTAACGCAAATTTTTTGCAAAGAAAAGTTTGCAAAATGATAGACTTCTTGACTACATTGTGAGCATAGTAAAAGTCATTGCGAAGTTTGGGCTGCATAGAGAAAAGCCTGATGAATTCTCTCAGTGGGATTTGTTTTCTATAAAACGCTTTATGTAAATCTTCATTCAAATCATGTCATATAATTTCCTATATGCACTGTGGGGGTTTGAATATAAAAGGTTCTCCGTACAGTCGTGTGTTTCAATATTCAATCCTCAGTTGGTGGAGCTGTTTGGGAAGGTGTGGGAACTTTTAAGAGGTTGAGCCCAGCTGGAAGACATGTGGCACTGGGGAGTGGGGGTAGGTTTTGAGGTGTTCCAGCTCTGTTCTGCTTGTTGGTCTTCCTCCCTCTGCTTCCTCCCCTCTGATATGATAATATGTTGCCACCTTTCCCTGACAGGATGGCTTCTACCCTCCGGAATTGTATGCAGAAATAGACTTTCCATCCCTAAGCTGCTTCTGGTTGGGTATTTTGTGCCAGCAGTGAGAGAAATTAACTGATCTATACTACTGCACAAAAGAGCTCTGAGCATCTGTTTTCCTTTCTTTTTTATTTAAACAAACTCCAGACACATGGGACATCATGTGCACCTGGCTCACAGGGGTAATGGGGAATCCAATCTGGGCCCTTAGGCTTCACAGGCAAATGTCTTAACTGCTAAGCCATCTCTCCAGCCCCATCTGTTTTTATTTTTAAAAGGTTTGATATATTCTCTTCATAATTCCAACAGGTGCATATTGCCAATTCATGTGGAACATAGAGAAATGGGAAGTTGAGCCCCTCTTCTCAAGTCATGCTGAAAGAGACATGAGTTAACTTTGTCCTTGTGTGTAGTGGAAGAGTGGAAAACATAGCTGGTAATTATTTCCATGTTACATCATGTTCCATCAGTGCTTTCGTACTTAGAACTTAATGAGTTAAAGATCACACTTAAGCCACTCAAGTTGGAGTTAATTTCACCCATGTTGATAGAAAGCTACCAATTTAAAAGCAGAGAAAAAGGAGTCTCCTAATTTTCCAGTGTATTGTGAGTGAAAGAATACTTTTTGTAATGGGGAGAATGGCCTTTCCACGTATTGAAAAGTATACTTATTTGAAATGAGGGTGTGATCCAAACTTTCCAAGCATTCTCAACTTCAGCTACTGACCCATGAACGTTGAATGTTTTCATGGCTCCCTTAAACAATGCTACTTATAAATATTTTATTTTTTTTATTTCACAATGAGCCAAATTTTCAGAATTTCTTTTTCCCCTTTGCTATACCTCCTCTGGTCTCAGTAGAGAATTCACAGGTCCTTATCTGAAAGGGTGGGTAGGTAACCCAGGTTAAATCTATGGAGGTAGTTATTTTTTTTTCTGAATTTATAATTCTCATGCAGGTTGAAGCTAAATATGAAATATATGCTCTTGATAGATATATGTGTATTCTTACCTCTGTAATCAAATAATTAAGTACTCTACACCAGTTGTTGCTATGTTCCAAAACACAGTTGAAATAGTGAATGTTATAAATTTAATTCCAATTCCCAAATAAGATGAAAGAAAAAAGTGACTTAGTGTGATTTAAAATGATTATGGCTTGGGGATATATCTCAGCAGTAGAGCACCACCTCAGCACTCTATTTGGGTTCAACTCCCAGCACCACAAATAAATAAACAAAATAAAAAATCAATAGTAGAACATTAAGTAAATTGAATGGCTTATTTTCCTTACATAAGGTGTTAAGTTATAAGTTATTCTATTGTGAGAAACAATGATGTTAGGCAAACTTTGTTCTGGAACAGAGTTTTTGAGGGAATTTGGATATATATTTGAAGATCGTGCATTGTCTAGTTACATATTGACTCACTGACATTTATACACATATGTAAGGTGATGATTACTGAGTCTGTGTATTTCATGTGCATAACAGTAACTACCTCAGAATCTCCCTACTGAAGGTTCTGCCTGGGTGGAAGAATGTCATTAGGGATGTTTACGGGAGTTACGTTGCTCAGGTGGATCACATAACACTTCCCTAATATATACACGTTCTTGAAGACGCAATCAGAAGTCCAATACAGACAATGGTGCCTTTGGTACCATGAACATTCGGTTTTGAGTCACCAGTGAAGGTGAAGCAGAACGTTCCTTCAGCAGCCATACTGTGGAATTTCTCTCTTTCTCTCTTGTCTTTATCCCTTTATCTCTTCCTTCTCATCTCCCTCTCCACAAGCTGTTCTGGACCATTGATCAGAGGGGGTTTTCTAAGATAAGGCAGGAAAAGTAATATCCTCTGCTGACCCCACACTTGAAGCACAGCTTTCTGCACCTCCTGCCCAAGGTGTCTCTCCATTCTCAATGAGTTGGTGGCCTCACAAAACCAGCTCTTGACAAGTACCAACAGTATCTAAAGGAACGTCTTTCCTATACCCTCAACATCATTTGAAACCAAGGTAGCATTGACTGGGTCCGTGGGAGCAGGCCAGTAGATAAAAGAACATTTATTCCTTTGCAAAGAAAACCCATTTGTGAGTTCCTATGTCTTTGTTGACAGACATAACCAGTGTCTTCAGATCCCATTATCACACCAGTCCCTTACCTTTTGGTGCTTACCTGTGGTCCCTTGTCCTCTGAGAACTTTTAACGATATTAAGGTGAGGAACAAGGATGTAAGAAAGTGCAGAACAGCTACACACTGGCTTCTGATAAAATATTCAATATTGTGTTGTTAGGGACTGGGTTTTCAACATATATAAGAGAATGGATAAAGAAAGTCTGGTGTACATAATTGTATATGCCCAATAAATACTATTAAGCCTTAAACATTTTGAAGTCCGTCATTTAAAACAGCATTTTTGAATCTGATGGACATGGTACTCATTGGATATACTGAGAACACAGGAAAATATACATGTGTGCATCACTTAACTTTTACTGCTGTGACAAATACCTTGAGGATGCACTTTAAAAGGTGGAGAATTCGTTTGGTTCTCACAAGTTCAGAGGCTCCTGTACGCTGTTGGCTCCCCATTGCTGTGCGCATATGATGAGGCTAAAACATCATGGCAGAATCCCATGGGGGTGGGGGAAGGTGCTCACTCTGTGGGCTTGGGGTCCAAAGACTCCAATCCAAATCCTGAGGATCACATTCTTTCTGTATTAACCCAGGAATATTTCTGATGTTTTATCTGGTCCCTAGTTGTATTAATCTGTATAATCAGTGCAATATTTCTGCTTTTCCATGTTGTTCTAAGAAATATAACATCACACACCACTCTGTTGTGTAGCATAGGAGTTCAGTCAATGACAGCAGCTACCATTATTGTAACGAATATGGTTTTACTTGCTCGCATCTTATCTGCTGTCCTTTCTATTCTCCATCCGTCACTGCTGTTGTCTCAGTAAAATGGAGAAAGGTCAACAGAAAATTTCAGTCTCAATTTATTTATGTTCGAAATATCCAAAGAGGCTATTCAAGAACTCTTCTCTGATCAGAAATAACTTTTTTTTTTTTTTTTGCCAGAGCCAGAAAAGATTCAATTATTGTAAGAAGAGGACTACCTTTTTGCTAGCCATGGTGAGGAACAAAAGAACTTCACACACACACACACACACCCCTACTTTCTTTTCTCATCCACAGGAAAAGAGACAATACTGTGTGACTTCTACAGGGACTTCACTAGGGCCAACCACATGAGGTTTTATTTGGCTCCCACAAAAATATTCTACACATATCAGTCTTTCCTCTGTTCCAGGGTTCCTTTCTAGGTATGAAAGTCATTATACATTTGCTATTCTTACATATGGACACGGGGTATAACTATATGTGCATGTCTATGTGTTCATATGTGTATGTATATGTGTGTGTGTATCTTTCCTTCCTTTCAGACTATCCCTTAAGAGCTGTGGAGCTGTTTTCCAGCACTGGGTTAGGAGTTAAGATGCTGGAAACTCACACAAAACTCTCACTAATCCATGGCCACTCAGTTCTCGTCTTATGAATTCAATGAGTCATATCTGTGCATCACTGAGGGAGGCCTTTAGAAAGATGTTATCACAGAGTTTAACAGAAGAAAAGAATACAGAGCTCCTGCATCACAGAAGGGGGTTCCCAGAAATGGGAGTCCCCACCTCAAAACCCTGACTGAGGTTGTTCACTGGAGTTTACTGAGTGGGGGATGAGCTAGTCAGCCCAGCACCCATCTCGGGTGTCCAGGTGCCACCAGGTTTCCAGGAAAGGGAGGGATCTCTTTTATTTTTATTTTTTCTAGAACAGAGGAGATCATGAAAAGCCATATTCTCCATTCAGGTTCCTGACCTCTAGCAAAGTGGAGGCTGCAAGGACTCCTTTAGGAGGAAAGAAGTAAGGAAGTTCCAGTTTCTCCCGCTACGGGCTCAAGGACATGGCTCACTTTTACTGTTGTGGACCCTGTTACCCATTAGGGGTCCAATGGTGGTAGTCAATTGAAGCGAGACTCTTAAAACTTAATTAATTCCAGCATCCGAATCATGTGGCATTACCCCCTCCCCCATTTCGGGTACAAAAAAAAAATCTTCAAAGGAACATGTGATTAGTGAAGTTTTGTTCATACACAGTTAGTGCTTACCTAAGCCAGTAGAATTGCACATTCAAGCCTCGGTAGTTGGCTTGAAATGTCTGTCAGTTTCCAGTGGTCTTTCTGGGATGACATGTGGCTCAATCCTGTCCTCTTTACAATATTTCACAAGGACATGTGAAAAAACAATAGATGATGGCAGGAGGAAGATTGTGTCATACTGCCCAGACACTTTTGCCTGGAGAGCATCAGGCCAGCATCAGTGTCCTTTGGGGCTACACTGGGGGTGCAAAGGGGACCAATAGAAAGGGACATGTTCAACTCATGGGCTCAAGTCTGGGATTCATAGCGCTCTCCTCAGAGGGGGATATTTCTACATTTCTTGACATGCTTCACCACCTAATATAGGCCTGAAACCTATTCTTTTCAAAACGATTTGAAGCCCCCTGACAGAATAAAGTCCATTAAGACACAAAAATTTATTATTTAAGCAGTTTTCGCCAAATGCAAGGAAGTTCTTTCCTCATTATGAAGTCAGATTTCTCAAACTGAGAAAGATGGCACTAGCCATAGCTAAATATGGAAGTGTCTTCTCTCTTGACATTCTTATTGGGAACATCCTTAGTGGGCTGTCTGCCTACACCTAACTATCAGAAAATGTGCTAATATAGGGGAGATGGGTGAGTTTGAAAACTTGGAAATATGGCATGATTTATATCCAAGGTTATTATGGAAAGTTTCATTATCTGACAACTGTTAAAGGAGTTTAAGAAGAGTTTGTGGCTGCTTTCCAAGTAAAATAACACCAAATATATATATATATTCAAAGAAATGATGGTTCTAATGCAATTTCTAAATACAATATTGGTCAAATTGGTGCTAGGCCAAGAGTATGTATTCCTGAAGACAGAATCATGGAAACTTGCAACAGTGTCCATCAAGCCAGGTCCCAATTCTGCTCACAGTTCTAGCATGAGCTATCCTACATAATCTTTGATGCAGTGAGCTAGACATACTAGTGAATGACAGTGTCCTCACCATGGAGGATTCTTCCAAGGAATACATAATAGCCTCTGCTTGGACAGAGAGATGGGTTAGTGGTTAAAGTGCTTGTCTGTCTGCAAAGCCAACATACCCGGGTATCACACCCATTCCTTTATCTCTCTTTCTCTCTCTCTCTCTCTCTCTCTGTCTCTCTCTCGTGCTCCCTCTTTCTCTCTAATAAATAATAAGTAAAAATATTTTAGTAAAGAAGAATGGCCTCTACTAAGCTGAATCTCATTGCTCTTCTAGCCATATTATACTGACTTTAAATTTAAGAAAGAGGGCTGGAGAGATGGCTTAGTGGTTAAGCGCTTGCCTGTGAAGCCTAAGGACCCCGGTTTGAGGCTCGATTCCCCAAGACCCACGTTAGCCAGATGCACAAGGGGGCACATGCATCTGGAGTTCATTTGCAGTGGCTGGAGGCCCTGGCATGCCCATTCTCTCTCTCTCAATATCTGCCTCTTTCTCTCTGTGTCTGTCACTCTCAAATAAATAGATAAATAAAAATTTAAGAAAGAAAGAAAAGAGAAGGATCCCTGAATGGTGGTAGCATTTCCTGATGGTCTCTAATATTACTGGAATATGTTTCTGGTGAGATACATTCACACATATTTCAGAACCATATGATTCTAAAGGTCTGCTTCATTCTAGAATTTATATAAGTTCCTATATAGAAAGCCCAGTTCCATGGCTGGAGAGATGGTTTAGAGGCTAAGGCCCTTGCCTGAAAAGCCTAAGGACACAGGTTTGATTCCCCAGTACCCACATAAGCTAGATTCACAAGGTGGCACATGCATCTGGAGTCTGTATGCAACGGCTGGAGGCCATCGTGTGCCCATTCTCTCCCTCTCCCCCTTAAATTAATTAATTAGTTAATTAATTAAATATCTGAAACAAAAAAAAAAGAAAAAAGAAAACCTGGTTCCCGATACCCATACAGTTCCCTATGGTGAGTTTCCACAGTTGACTTCGACTTCTTAGCTGAGAAACACTGCAGTCATTTCAGAATGCCAATCTCTAGGGGCTAGAGAAATGGCTTAGTGGTTAAGGTGCATGCCTGCAAAGCCTAAGGATCCAGGTTCGATTCTCCAGGACACACATAAGCCAGAAGCACATGCTGATTCATGCGTCTCGAGCTTGTTTGCAGTGGCTAGAGGCCCCGGCGCACCCATTCTCTCTTTCTCTCCCTCACTCTGTCTCAAATAAATAAATAAATAAATATCTTAAAAAAAAAAGAATACCCATCTCTTGGCATCTCCACAGAGGATGTGGAAAATAAATTCACTTTTTGTAAATAGCAAGGTTCAGTGGTCTATGGAAAGTAATTTTCTGTTGCTTACAAATGAATTCCCAAGACTGAAAAGAAGAGAATTAATTATACTGCATAGTTGTGAACATTCTTATGTCTCCCACTGCTTGGTACAGTGTTCTGGAAATGCAGGTGTCTGAAACAAGAATTTATACACTATGCACAGCTATTTAACCTGCTAGGAATGACTGGGGAAACTTGGTTGCAATCTTCCAAAATGAAATTGGATTAAATTTAGTAATAATCAATAAAATGAGGAAGGCAGAGTACTATTCTAGATAATTTGAGCGAAGCAATTAATTATCTAAAGGAATGTAACTCTTCAGAAAATGCAAGCCAAGTGCATGTAATGGCTCAGCTATGACTTGTACCTCCAGTGTAATCACACAGGATGAGAGTTCATAATTTAATCAGAAGTCAAGAGCCCTTCCGAGTCCATCCGCACACTTTAAACTCAAACTTCTTGCATCCTTCCAAAACGCAATATTTCTCAAGCATGACTTAAGAAAAGTGTGTTAGCTCCTTTCCTAGCTTGCATACCAAAATGCTTGACAGAAAACAACTGAAGAAAGAGAGGATTCACATGGGTTCGTGGTTTGAATGAATCAAAGTCCTTCATGATGGGGGAGACACGGTGACCAAATATGAAGGGGCTGGTCACATTGCGTCTTTCCGTACGGAAGCAAGGGCGAATGAATGGGGGTGCTCAGCTTGCTGCCCCCTTCCCATTTTTATTCAGTGCTGAGCCTGTGGGGTGACGCTGTCAATACTGACCGAAGGCCTTCCCTCCTCAGTTAAGCTTTCCTAGAAACGCCTTCAAAGACAGTGCCCAGAAGTGTGTATCTTAGCTGTTTCTAAATCCAGTCAGGTTGACAATGATTAGCCATCACCAGAAACATTACTTTTCCTCCTCTCCATAACTTTTGATTAATTCCCAACGTGGCTCCATTCCAAACACCAGTTTTAATTAAAGAGTTCTCAACAAACAAGATTTCCATCATTTTCATATATGTCACAAAGCCAAGAAGGGACAAAGGAGAGTGATGTGGCTGTAGGGCAAAATACATAACAGACCATGAGCTTATTGTCAGGTAACACAGGAAAATGGGCATAGAACAAGCATGACCCAGAAACACCCACATCCTAGCATGGAGGAGGCAAGACATGGTATGGCAGACCATTCTCCTCAATGTCTGTTTTCTCATGTGCACTGGGGTATGTTTTTAAATGCACCATCCTCAATGATTGACAGAGAGTCATTATGCTGTTGTTGCATAGCTTGAAAGATTTAAAAAAAAAAGGTAGATTAAGAAATAATTTAAAGGTAATAGCCTATAGAGTTATTCCTCTCAACTTGTGTATATAATCAGAAACAAAAATAGAAAAAGAAATGGACTCTCTTTGATAACACGTACTGTTGTGCAGGATGTCTGTCATCGCAGCATAATCAGATGAATCCTTGTTTGCAAATTATAAATTATTCAGAAAGCTTCTTATTACTGCTCCATGGCTGTTTACTGTGGGGAGGGAGTACTCACTTGCTCACTTCATTTGCCTGATGTATTCGCTAAAAGTGGAGACAAAAATAAAGCATTTTGGCATATTTAGTAGGGAGTGTCTGTTCTAGGCTAAGTACAAATACAATAATTGGGCCACATTTATGAAAACAAAATATAATTGCTCCTGGGAATCGTGCGGCTGTTCCTCCACGTGTAACTGCCTTTGTCTGACCGAATCCTAGATAGTGTGCCCATGGACTCTGACGTGGAGGCAGGGTCACTGTCCTGACTGAAGGTCACAATGCACAGAATCTGACGGGAACAAGTACCGTGTCCAAAAGCAAACTGCCACTTTGAGAAGCAATCAAGCAGTTTCCACCAGACTGATTGCCTCCAACTCCACCTCGAGGCATTTAGCGAAGTGGCAGCCAGGTCTTGATTAATCAGCAGCGGCACTAATGAACCAGCCTTGCCTGGGGTTTCCAGCATTCTCTGATTCCTAACTGCCTCTTTAGGGAACCACTTGGGGCCTCGAGTGAGCCTCACACAGACAGCCTGGTTTCCGAGTGGGCACAGACACCTGACGGCAAAAGAGACCAAAGAGAAAGTCCCGCTAAGTGGAGCATCCACATTGTTTGTGGTGGATCGAACTACATAGCCCATATAAATATTTAACTTCAGAATGTGAAAGACAATTTAACTGTGCAAATGGGCGAGTTGCATTGTGGGCGGAGTTGTAAGGATCAGGACCCCTAGAAACCTCTCCTTAATGCAACCTGGCGACACAGATCTCCCAGGACATGACAGAAAGCAGCATTTCATTGTATGACTAGTCAGTTCTGCAAAGTTGGTGAGGTAAAAGGTAAGAAGATGACTGTTTCCTTACAGCTTGAGATGGATCTTCCAGTGAAAGGCATTCATTCAGGAAAGTAATTCCAAAACACCCTGGGAAAGGGTAGGGAAGGAAGATCTGAGAAAGAAAGTTGACCACAAAGATTGAGATATCAACTAAATTGCCATTATGCGTAGCTGAAACCAAGTCCCAATAGAGAACTCAGAGTTCCACGAGGACACGAAGATGTCAAGCCCTCAGACCCTGTCAGTCAGTAGGCAAGAGGTGGGCTGTCAGCGGCAGGTCCACCCATTGACCCACTGACCACCATATTCCCATCACCACTGCAAGTCCTCACCCCAGGAATCACAGATGCAGGGAGTCTGGTGGACCCTGTGATACTCCTGACACTCACAGTACTTGCTTAAGTTGTAAAGGTGACATGTGCCTGTGCTTAAACTTCTTAGCATCCCAATTTTACCACACTCCCCTGAGGTGAAATCCATGTTTGGTTGTAAGAACCAAAGATCTGCCAAGTGGAAAGGGAAGGCTGCTGAAGAATTAATAATAACAATAATAATAATAATAATAATAATAATGTCCAAAGTAAGTCATAACATAAACTCAGGCCCTGGATTTCTCTCTGGTGGTGCTGGCACTGGCTATCATAGATAAGGTTTCTGATAGCAGAATCCTAGCCAGGTTTACAAAAGCAAACAGAATGTTTCATTTGACCAGAATCTCTTACTGTTTGCTTGGCCATGTCAGCATCTGCACTCATTCACTGCCCGTAGCCACGTTTGGTTAAATGCGCAAATGTCACTACTACAACCTCACTATGGAAATGAACAGCTCAGATACTAGTAATAGTCACCGGAGGGACTGGGGAGATGACTCAGTAGGTATAGCACTTGCTGTACTAGCATGATGAGCAAAGTTTGGATCTCTAGAATTCACATAAAATCAGATATGGGAGCATGTATTTGTAATCGCAACGTGTCTACGGTGAGATGGGAGACAAAGCTAGCATCCCTGGAAGCTTTCAGACCAGCTAGCCTTGGGGGTGACAGTTGCAAGCAAAAAGAAACCATGCCTGAAATAGAGGGTCAGGCAGGCCGGACGGATGGCTCAGCCATTAAAATGCTTGCTGCAAAATCTGATGACCCAGGTTCCATTCCCCTGTACACAAGTAAAGCCATATGCACAGATTGATACAGGAATCTGGACTTTGTTTATAGGGAATAGAGGCCCTGGCAGACTCATTCATATTCTCTCTCTCTCTCTCTCCCTCTCTTTTCCCTCACTCTGCTTGGAAATATATTTTAAAAACTCAAAAATAAATAAAGGAAGAGGCAAACACTAACATCTGAGAACCTCCTCTGATATCCACACACATTCCATGGTATGTATTCACGCATGACCACACCCACATCATACATACATCTAAATAAAGATATTTTTTCAAAGTCACCGGAAATTCTATCACAGCACCGATGGTTAAATGATTAAGTTTTTTTAATTTTATTTTTGCAAATTAGCTATTCCTATTTAATCCTATAAAAATATTTCACAGTGAGCAATCCTCATTATAAACCACCGTTTTTATTTTCCATTCCATAAAATTTTGCCATGTTGATATTATGCATTTTGCACATCAAAGGTTGTACGTTGAAATAAAAGACTGTGCAGTGATTAACCAACCCACGTCAGTCATCAGAAGCAAACGAACTGCCAATCAGCAGTCTCCTGCTTCTCGTCAATTATTGCCTTTGGAGCTCGAATTGGACTCTGGCGCTTTTAATCCCTGTACTTAATTGTTGTTCAGAAACACCGAGGACCATTAAACAGCTCTTGCCTTTCGGTCTAAGGGGAGCTAGATTTGGTAGCCATTAAAATGTTAGGATCCCATAAACGAATGGCTTCCTGTTTAAGTCCCATCAGGAAGCAAGCGCCACTTTAAATCTATAAAGATCTTGGTGGTTGGTAACCTAGCTGCCTAATTCTAATCCTCTCTCTCTCTCTCTCCCTCCTTCTCTCTCTCTCTCTCTCCCTCCCTCTCTCCTCTCTCTCTCTCTCTCCCTCTCTCTCCTCTCTCTCTCTCTCCTCTCTCTCTCTCTCTCTCTCTCTCCATGTGCCACCAGCAAATAATTCAAACAAAACATGAACCACTTTCTACCTCCAAGATACCTGTTTCCTGAGCCTCCCTCTGTCTTTCCTTAAAAGTGAGCTAAAAAAGCTGGGCAATAGCATTTTCCTTAGTTACCTACAGTTCATTTTTCAAGGCATGGTCTCTTCCCAAACGTTGTTATGTTTCCTCAGAGAGGGGTAAGAAAAACAGCACTTTGGATCAGGGATCCGGTACACCCTTCCTGTGTTTTCAATTCCCAGTGAGAACCAGGCAGAGCAGAGAAAGAGAAGGTCCACATTATATCTGTAAGACAGGCGCTCACTGGAGGCCAAGACGCCATGGGCTTTAAACTATTGTGTGCCTGTGGTCTATAACAATTGAAAGACTTGAGTGAGGAGGATTGATAATGTTTCCTGGGTCAGTCTTTGTTCTGATGAATGATTCTGCAATTGATTAGAGAAGGCTCCCTTTCATGGTGGAGTGTTGTTGACTGAATGCTATGTGGTTCCTAACTTTGGCACAAAATTTGTCTTTTGAAATACTTTCTTTTCTCCTCTGTTGCTGGGGGTTGCCAAGCTACAAGGAGTGGAGTCGTGTTTGGCACATCCAGGCTGAGCCTGAAACCAGGGATCTCCATCTCCCACTCTGCTCTCCGCCTCTCTCTGCTTCTGGCATTGTAATGTTGCTACCACCCTTCTGATCCTTCACCCAGATCCCAAAACTGATTGTTTTTATTTCTTACCCAGAAGAGGGTGGAAAAATTTTCACCCCCTGAGAGGGGTGAAAAGAATTTGATGTAAACTATACCATTCCTTATTAGTTTTACAAGTGACTTCTTAAGGAAGTAAGGAAAATGTATAGGGCCTAAAATTTTTTAAATATTTTCTGTTCATTTTTATTTATTTATTTGAGAGTGACAGAGAGAGAAAGAGGCAGATAGAGAGAGAGGGAGAAAGGGCACACCAGGGCCTCCAGCCACTGCAAACAAACTCCAGACGTGTGTGCCCCCTTGTGCATCTGGCTAATGCGGGTCCTGGGGAATCAAGCCTTGAACCGGGGTCCTTAGACTTCACAGGCAAGTGCTTAACCGCTAAGCCATCTCTCCAGCCCGAGCCTAATATTTTTAAATGCAAATATCAAAAGTTTTAATTCCACTTACAAGTAAGATATGAGTATATTTAAATTTGTGATAACCTGGTGAGCCTGTCTTCATTGTCTTGTTTGGAGGTGCTGTCCCCTCATATCTTTCTCTCAGTGACCTTTCTTGATACAACTTCTGTGCTTCAAATGCTCTTTCCTTAGACCAAATTAGCAGGCCTTTCACTTTTTTTTTTTTTTTTTTTTTGGAAGCCAGCATCAGCTAGGGTCCATAGAAAAAGCAATGGCTTAGAAATCTTGATGAATGCCAGTTCTCCCAGGGCGCATCAACGTGAAGTGTGTCTGTGTATGCATAGAGGAAATGCAGATTTGAATAAACATCCCAAAACACTTTGATAGGGTTCCAGGATCTGCTGGCTGCCTACGGGACACTGTGCTGGTGTCTGTATACTTCTCCAACAAGAATGCTAACCCTTTAGTTTCATGATGGAAATGACCTTGTGAAAAAAAAAAAAGCCCAATTATATCCATTCAAAAATGACTCATTTAGTCCCTAATATGTGTACGGTATGACAGACAGTGAACACTGGTGTGATGTCCACATTCTTTTCTGCTATGAGGGACAGGCTGCTGCCATGGCTTCAGGATCAAAGAAGCAAGGCACATGTACGGAAAATGTCCCACCACAGCCTCAAGCGTCTGTCATTAAGCCGCGTCCTTAAGCCCAAGCTTGAGAAGTCGATGATGCGTGTGGCACTTGTAGCTTTGTGGGAGGAGGTGTGTTACTGAGGCAGATCTTGGAGCATTCCAGCCCAGCCCTGCCCTGCTTACTGCTCTCAGCTCACTCGAGTCTAGGTCCTCTCTGCTGAGGTGACATGCGATGCCTGGCTGTCTCTTCCTTCTGTGCTGTCCCCACCATAATGAAGCTTACCTCAAAACAGCAAGCCTGAGATAAATGTATTCCTTTTATCAGCTGCTTCTGCTTAGGCGTTTTAGCTCAGAAATGGAAAGGTGGAAGGAAGCATCATAATAGAAGGATAAAATGGATGAGCAAGTAAATTTAGATAGATATCATTCCAAAATGCAGGTAGAGAGAGAGAATGGGCGCATGGGGGGGCCTACGACCACTGCAGAAGAACTCCAGACATGTGCGCCCCCTTGTGCATCTGGCTAACGTGGATCCTGGGGAATCGAACCTGGCTCCTTTGGCTTTGCAGGCAAATGCCTTAACTACTGAGCCATCCCTCCAGCCCTCTGTGTGATATTTTTAAAATGGAAAATGATGGCATCTCACCTGTGTTGTAGAAGAAGGATGATAGAGGTCAGCTCTAGAAGGTATCTACACCACAAGGCCTGGAATCTGATTATGTTACTAAATTTGACAAAAAAAGTTTTAAAGAGCAAGAAAAAAATGTAGGTATGAATAAATTAAATATCTTAACATGGGGAGGTCATCTTGTGGTATGTGGGTGAACCCGGTATATTTACAAGGATCCTTATAAAAGGGAGAAAAGTCTTAAGTTTGAGAACAACATTTTATGATGGAAACGGATGTGAAAGTGAAGCCATTGCTAGAAAATGTCATAAGCAAGGGAAGCTAGGATGGTTGACAGATGGACTCCCAAAGCCTACGGAAGGATCACAATATCAAGCTGAAAACAGGACTTTTGACCTCTAGGAAAAGTTTGATTCTGCCACCAGGTAGCCCATATGTCTCCCTTAAGTATCCACTGTGTAAATAGATAAAACTGTATAATTTGGAGTATTCATAACACTCAACTTCCGTAAGTGTGTGGTGATATTTTCTTTTTAAATAACTCTGCATTTGACTCAAAATAAAAACTTAAGCCGTTAACATTATTTTAAGTGAAAGTTGTAATGAACATTTACTATGACATCATATTACTGCTTTATAATGCATGCAAATTGTCCCCCATTGAAGGTATTTAGGGTGTGATTTGTTCTTGCTGACAACCCTATTTATGATCTTTATCAGTCCTCTAATTTGGAGTCTTTGTACCGCTTCCACTAACATCACAGTAGATCCCCAGTGTCATAAATTGCTAGGCCAAGTTCAACTTAAGCCAGTAATACTTGCAGTGTCTGCTACTTAAGGAATTAACATCTAATGAATAAGAAATCCCAGTACAGACCCTGAGGGCACCATTAAAAGATAGGGCTTAAGTAACAACTTCACTGAGTCCATGTTATACAACAATCAAGTTGGACTAGCATCCATTAATAAGACCATTAATACAGGTCATGTTTGCACTTGCCGTGAAAAATAATCATGTGTAAGGTGATGCTTACATTTCTGTAACTTTGCCAACCACTTCATCTGTATAAACCCATGTTTAAAATCCACGTTTAGCTTGGCTGAGTGGCACGCATCTATAATCTCAGTGCTTGATAGGCTGAGGCAGTAGGATTGTAGGTATTTCAAAACAAGCTGGGCTGCATTCTGACACCCTGCTCAAAAAAAATTCAAAAGAAAATGGGCTGGAGAGATGATCCAACAATTTAGTGAGCTTCCTAACTGGCCTGAGGAGGCCTGAGACTACTCACGTCTGAATCTCCAGATCCCACATGAGCAGACAGGTTTGTCCATGGGTGCCTGTGACCCCAGGCCTGCAAAGAGGAGCAGAGACAGGGAGTCACCCTGGCTCATGGAAAACAACAAGCTCCCGTATCAGGAAGAGACGCCTGCTCAGCTTAGAATGGGCAGAAGACCAGTGGAGCTGGACTCCCAGCACTCTGCTCTGTCCACCCCAAGCGAGTGTTCCCGAGAGCATGTGAGTTCATCAGGCAACCCAAGGGCACACGCATGTGCATACAACACACAGACGCCTACCACATGCACACACGAACCACATGATTCACAAGCAACCCCCCCGCACCTACATCTAGCATTTGATTTCCCTAAGTACTTAGCTTAGTGCTGAGGATGTAACAGTACTAATTAAAAAGAGTTTCCAAATCTCAGAGGCTTGTTACCAAGTAAGAATAAAAGAACCCTGTAAAACTCAGCACATCCATGAACACTTAGCTCATGTAAGACATTGCTCTGTGTGCTCAGGAGATACAGGTACTGGGGCTGGGGAGATGGTTTAGCATTTGCCTGTGAAGTCTAAGGACCCAGGTTTGATTCCCCAGTACCCACATAGGCCAGATGCACACGGTGACACATATGTCTGGAGTTCATTTGCAGTGGCTGAAGGCCCTGGCATGCCCATGTTCTCTCTCTCACTCACTCACTCATAAATAAATAAAATATGTTTAAAAAGATACACAGGTATGGCCAGTCTAGCATAGGGCCTTAGCTTCACTGAGGATACACACATGCAGATTACTATTACAAATCCATGTGTCATCGCGTGCATGGCATGATGACAAGCACTTTCACACCTGTGCTATTCTTTCCCCCAAAAAGCATGGATTGAGGATCTACCGTGTGCAGGTTTGCATGTGCACACATCTGAGCTCCATGCACATGCGTGTGGAGGCAGGAGGAACATATTTAAGTGCCCTTCTCCGTTTCACTTCCCTGAGACACACCAAGCCTGGAGCTGCTGCATTCTGGGTTAGACCAGCTGAGCAACAAGCCCCTGAGATTCTGCTGTCTCCACCCTGCTCAGGACTGAGGCTCCAGGCATGCGTGGCCACACCCAGCCTTTCAGCAGCAGATGCAACTCAGCTCCTTATGCCTGAGCAACAAGAGCTCCCCTGAGCAGCTCCCAGGTGCTGAAGAGTGATTTTCATAGTAGCTGCCATTTCCATACCAAAACCATTATTAAGAAAGTAAAGAAAATTCTAACTTGTCACCACGGACAAGAGGAGGTCAAGGGACATAATAATGAAATGAAATATGACTGCCGAGAACAGAAAAAAAAAAAAACGTGTTTATGGAAAACTTGTGAAATCAGAATAAAGACTGAAGTTCAATTCGTAGTCATGTTTAAATGTTGCTTTCCTAGATTTTATTGATTTATCAAAATAATATAAGAAGCTAACATTAGGGCAAGATAAAACTGAGTGAAAGGCTTGGGTGAACTTTCTGTACTAGGTTACAACTTTACCACAAATTACATATTATAACAAAATAAAGAATGCATTAAAGACAAATGTGGAAGATGTCTGGTTTCTGTTCAAAGCACGCAAGGAGCTTAAAAGTTGTTACCCTGTCTTAACCAGTAAAAATCCGAACCAACTGAGAAATCAACAATTCTTTGATCTGTTAGAGAATGAGGTCACAGGGTAAACTACAGCTCCCAACATTTAAAAAACAGACATGTAAGTACAGAAAATCACAGCTGATTAGAACTGAAACGTACAAACAGAAACACCGCAGCCATCCAGCCCTGAGGCAGGAAAACTTGAACTGTAATTGATGAACTTCTCCAAGCTCCCTGCGGATGAGTCTGAGTGTTAAAGTTTTGGGCATGGGATGTTTTTTTATCCAAATTAGCTAGAGAAATAGGTCCACCGGATATATGAATAAAGAGATTTGTTGTAAGGTTTGGCACACATGGTTGTAGAGGCTGAGAAATCCCCAGAGCAGCAGTAAGCAAATGTGAGGCTCTGGAAAGTTTCAGGCCTGAGTTAGGAGGTCTGGGAACAAGGACAGCCCGCGTGAGTGCGGTTTTGAATGAGGAGTCCGAAGTGTCTTCATGTGTTTCCAATGCTTAGTTCCCAGTTGGAGGCAATTTCGGAGGTAGAGACTTGCTAGAGAAGGCATGGTGCCGAGGTCTTCTTTGGGGTGTTATAGCCCAATTCCCTTTGGCCAGAGCCATATATATATTGGAATACTTCCTTCCTCTGTTCGTTGACCCTCTGCAACGCTTTTTCCTGCCATGACAAAGCTTCCCCTTGTGACTGCAAGCCAAATTAAACATAAGCCCTCTCCTCCCATTAACTTCTGGTCAGGTGTTTCATGCCAGAAAAGAGAAGGTAATGGAGACATGATGCAATGACATGACCCACATACGTAAAATTGAAAGAGAGAGGGCTGGAGAGACGCCTGAGTCATTAAGGCACTTGTCTACAAGGCCAAAGGACCCATGTTCCATTACCCAGGACCCACATAAGCCGGATGCAAAAGGTGGCACGCGTGTGTCTGGAGTTGGTTTGTAGTGGCTGGAGGCCCTGGTGCGCCCATTCTCTGTCAATCTGTCTCTATCGCTCTCTAAAGTAATTAAATATTTAAAAAAATCAAGACAGACAGAATGTTATGAAGTCCTCAATACCCCTCTATAAGAAAACATGCATGCAGAAAAACAGTGAACATTTAGCTCAATTCAACCACATCATTAGCCAACCGTACCTAATCAACATTTATAGACCATTGCATGTAGTAATCACAAGAGATAGAGCTGATTCAAAGTCCCATGGAAAGGACATTTGTGGCCTTAAGACACACATAAAGTGCATTAAAGACTGGAAAGTATACAAGTTCATTTTAGTATACCCACCATTCAATCTTAACATCCCATTGAATTGTCAAGACCTGAAAAACTTTTGTCTTAGTCAAATGCAATGAAGGTCTATATCCCTACGAGTGGAATTATGACTGCATAAGTACAAGCTTTTAGAGGCAATTCAAAGACCCTTAAGGCCTTCCATGTAAATCCTCTTCTTTTTCACCTAGCATATATATATATATTTTTTAATTTTTAAATTTGTATCTTTTATTTCATTTACTTGTGTGGTATGTGTGCATGTTCACATTTGTATGGGCACACATGTGTGTGAGTGCACGTGTGCATGTGTGCATGGGTGTGTGAGAAAGAGAGAGAGGAAACCAGAGGCTGTCGCTGGAGGTCTTTTTAGATCCCACTCTACATAACTTGTTGAGGCAAAGTCTCTCAGTTGTACCCTCTCTCTCTCTTTTAATTTCATGTATCTGGGTTATGTCATTACACCCTGTTTCAAGTACCTTCTCTTTTCTGGCACAAGAAAAGAGCTCACTGAGTTGGTTAGTCTCCTTTGCCTGTCTTCCCTCGTGCTGGAACTACCCCCGGTCCTCCCGCCTACTCTACACTTGCGTCAGAGCTGGAGCCTGAGCTGGGTCCCCACACTTGCTCATCAAAGGTTTCAGCTTCTGAGCCATCTTCCCAGGCCCTGTTCACTGCATTGCCAGGACCATGTCTGAGCTGATAGGTTGGTTTTCATGCAGACAGATAAGGTCATGTGGAGGCTCTAGACCTGACAGAAGAGTAAAGCGGTTATTTAAAAGTAATGATTGATGCTGCACGTGACGTAGTACAGAAAACGGTAACAATGTAACAAATCGCCTCTTCGTACTCACATTTTGGACGTGTGAACCCCTCCACATAACAACTTACAGGCATGCACGATTAAGCAAAGTGGATAATCCTCACTTTGGATAATCCTCACTTTCCTTCCAGAAGGAAGGTATGTAAACAGTAATAGCAACTAACTGCACACTGACAAATTGAAGGATTAAATGATGTAAACTGATTTGGATTCTTCTCTTCACTCACACGCACTTAACGTGGTGCTGTTTACTGATTAATAAATTGCACACAAGTTATCTTAAATCAAGAAAATTGCTCACATATTCATATAATTTTAAATCCTTAATTACTTCACTACATTTTAGGAAGATATGGGAAGGATTATATATGGAATGAATTTTTTTAATTAGCATTTCAAAAGTCTTGAATGGTAATATTACACTATTCTAAAGATCATTACATACTAATATGTCCAAACATTTTTCATAGACCTAAAGGTTCTTGTTATTCCTTCTAAAATTCAAACATAATGAAGGTATCTGTGGGCTGCTAAAACTCTTGTGGGTCCTTCACACTAGGACTGGAGCCTTGTAATACGTTAAGTACTGTAACTCTTAAGGTTATGCGGTACTATGATGTAGTCCGGGTGTGTTAAACATTTGGTGTTCTTTCACTAATCTGGGGTGTGTTTCTCTGATGAGAAAATATTCAGTTTGAAATGTTATGAGCACTTCCTCCTCCATGAGGAAGTAAGAAAGACAAATGGAAGGAACCAGAAAATAGAAGGATTTCATGTAAGAACAGATGGAAAATAAAAAGGTGTGTGAAGAAATAGTATCACCTTCAAAGTTTCATAGTGATCACCTAAAATCAAGGTTCAATATATGTTGATTTTAAATGAAAATGTCCTCCAGTGGTTCACGTGTTTTAATATGTGGTCCCTGGATGGTGGTGCACTTTGGAAGGTTGTGGAATCTGTATAAAGTGGAGCATTGTGGAGGAACTGGGTAACTTGAGGTCTTATAGCCCAATGATTCCTTTCCTTCTTTGCTCCGGACTCTGAGAGTCAAGTGACTCTTGGCTTCCTACTCTGGCCTGCCATGATCGACTCTACTCTGTGGAACTGTCAGCCAAAATAATTTTTTTCCTATCCTAAGTTGACTTGGGTCAGGTATCTGTTCACAGCAACAAGAAAGTAACTGATACAATATTTTAGTTCATTCAGGTAATGACAATAAAAGACATTAGGGTAGCTTATAAATAAAATAAATGGATTTCTTTTGATTCTGCAAACTGACAAGGCAAAGACCAGGCAGATCTGCTGTCTGATGAAGGCCTTTGTCTTGGTTCATTAGCATCACCTCAGCACTGTGTCCTTACATGGAAGGAAAGTCATATGACCTCCATAAAGCAGTTTTATATTTTATTTTTATTTATTTATTTGACAGAGAAGGAGGGAGGGAGAGAGAGAATGGGTGCACCAGGGCCTCCAGCTACTGCAAACAAACTCCAGATGTGTGCGCCCCTTTGTGCATCTGGCTAACGTGGGTCCTGGGGAATTGAACCTGGGTCCTTTGTCTTTGCAGGCAGATGCCTTAACCGCCAAGCCACTGCTCCAGCCCCATAAAGCATTCTTTTATTAGTTATGTATATAGTGTGTATACAGCCAGATGGTACCATTGTTAGCCTTCACCGTGTCGACCCCCCATGAGGATTGTGGGTTGTGCATTCCAGTTATGGGGGAGAGGTAATGTCTCTGTGCATAATGACCCAACTTATGGCTCTAACAATCTTTCTGCCCCCTCTTCTGTGAATTTCCTTGAGCCATGATGGGTCCTTTTTAGGTCTACTTCAGTGATGAGGTCTTGGGAACTTCTGTGTCTCTGGATCTCTGGTTTGGTAGGAGCTGAGTGTTCTCTGTGTCCATCTCCTTCACCCTGTGCTGGCACCAGGTTCATGGAGAAAGCAGCTCTTGATCATTCCCCTACTAACTCTATGGTTTCAGCTGGGGTCCTGGTGAGGTGTGATGAGCTGATTCTCTCCTCAGTTTCTGCGTGCATCTTTCTTTCCCTGTGAGGTGAGGGGAGATTAGGCAGACACCATCTTGACTGGAAGCCAGGCTCTCATAAAGCATTTTTAAGGGCAATTTTTTTTTCAATAGCTGTGCTAAGAAGATGGTTCAGTGGTTAAAGACATTTGCTTCCAAAGCTTGTTATCCCAGGTTTGATTCCCCAGAAGCTATAGGAGCCAGGTGCACAAAGAGGTTCACACTTCTAGAATATGATTGCAGACGCAAGAGGCTATGGTGTACCCACTCTCATTCTTTCTCTCCTTATATCTCAAATTAAAAGATAATTTTAAAAATAAACAAGCTGTGGATATTAAATAATTATTCAGTAGGTTTCTCTTCTTAGAACCTAAGGACCCCTTCAAGACTCCAGTTCTTAATAACATTACATTAAGAATTGCCAACATGCTAATTTTGGGTGAAAACATTCACATCACAGTATTTGCATGTCTATACATACATGCAATATCTTTGGACATGCATGTATATATGTACACATAGTGCATGTTTATTTAGCATTCTTCATATAACATAGACAACAAAAACAAAACCATCCAAACAATTGCCACCTGGAGTGTGGCTGCGCCTCTAATGAACCATCCACTATTAAGTTGGAAGTGGTAAGAAGGAAAAGGAAAAGATTTGGAGCTAGCAGAAGTTCCTGTTTTGCCCAGACCCCTGCTGCTTCTCCTCTGGGCCTGGGAGTTGCTCTTTTCACCGCTCATTAACACTCCAGTCCAAAGGAAGGGCAGATGGCTCCCAAGGCTTGCAGGAACCTCATTATCCCATAATTGTTTGCACCCTTTCCTTCCTTGGTACAATTCAAAGGCCCATTTTTTTTTCCTTCTGAATTCTGTTGGGCAAAGTATCCTTGTATCTCACAGTCTATCAGCTTTAACCCTTCCATTGAAGTGGAGGGAAGGAGGAGAGGCATGTGAACTCCATGGAAAGTCTCACATCACCTTTCAGGAGGGAAAGAACACGGACTTTTCCTCACACCAATTATCTCTCACACCTCCTAAGCATCCATGAGTATTATTCAGCATTGGTCCTATACTATGATCTCCACACTCTATTTTCCTTTTAATTTTTTTTTTAATTTACTTGACAGAGAAAGAAGCAGAGAGAGAATGGGCGCAACAGGGCCTTCAGCCACTGCAAACAAATTCCAGATGCATGTACCTTTTGTGAGCATGTGTGACATTGTGCACTTGTGACACTGTACATGTGGCTTACGTGGGACCTGAAGATTCAAACCTGAGTTCTTAGGCTTCTCGGGCAAGCTCCTTAACCACTAAGCCATCTCTCCAGCCCTGCATTCTATTTATCTTTGCAGCATTAAAGCCATTTTGCAACTATTAATATCTCTGATGAATAAATAATGAATTCACATTTTTCTAGGGCTGAAACTAAGCCTCTGGAAATATTTTTAAAATTTAACTATCATTTATTATCTGGTCACTCACTTTTTAAATTATTTTGGCTTACTGTGTCTCAGACACAGAGGAGGAGATGGATAGGGTCCTGACAGGGTGAGTATATGAGAAAATGAACTGAGAGATCAAAATGACATCACTCTCATTTTCTCATCTAGAACTTCTCAAACTTGCCTCATCATTCTTATCATATGTAACCATGGTGACCACAGCAGATTCCTAGTCACACCACCCTACTATGATTCCTACTTTACCATACACACCACCACAATCTCATCACAACCCTTGCTTCACCATACACACACACCACAACCGCCTCCTTTACCATGACCCGTGCTTTAACACACACATACACATGCATGTGCACACACACACACACACACACACACAAATGCATCATAACCACTAAAAACCTGAGCCTTGTCTTTTGAACTATTTTGTTCTGAGTTTTTCACCATTTTCTATATTTTTTTTGTTTTAACTTTTTACATAAACAATCCCAGACATCCTAGGTGATTCTGTAGAAAAATAAAAAGAGCTAAAAAGTTGAACTGATTCGCTAATTTACTATAAGAGTTAATTGCTGAGGAGTTAAACTTATCTTTTTCAGCAAATGGAAAAATCCCAAAGAGAGAAATGTTCATAAAGGGCTCAGATGGATGATAAGAAGGAAAGACACCTTAAGCTAAAACAAAGTAAAATGGAGTTCATTGTTAGGGCGGCCTGACTACAAAAGTGATTGGTGTGCAAATTTCCACACCTTGTTTGTTCACTTACCCCTCCCCTCAGCTATGAAAACTATAAAATGAAAATAAAATCTCAGCTCAGTGTCAGAGCGTCTTTGGAGAGCAATCTCAAGCTCTTTGGTCCCCAGGTAAACAAACTCCTCTACTTTCACTCATGCTGGTGTTGGAGTGATCTTTCCAGAGAATTTTTGCAACAGTCCTATCACCGGGACAATTGGAGGCAGCTGTTCTATTCCAAGAGACAGAGAACAAACTCACACATTTCACATGCCATAGACAACTTGACACAATGTGTATCCACACAATTAACGAGACGCCAGCTAGCAAGCACTGTTTGCACTGCACTTCCTCCTTTATGAGTAGGCAACTGGAAGGAAAGACTTCTCTACTGAGGATTTTCCCTGAAACTCAGAGGGATAGGAGTAGAGACGTTCAGTACAAAGCGGGCTCTCCTCTGGAGACTAGATTTAGACAGCACCTGGCTCCACGCATTATGTTCTGTAAGAGCTCCTATGGCGAGCTCACGCTGGGCCACAGCAGAGCAGAGAACACAGCTGGGAACACGGCAGATTCTGACTAGTATCGTGATCGCCTCACCTATGAGCAAACACTTTGGGAAATAATTGTCTTTGAGGACAAAATGGTGAAAAATCACTTTGCTTTGAAAAGAAGGAGACTACCTTCACGGGATATTGAACTACAATGATTTCATATAGACGGACACTTTATGAGGACGGAAGTGCTCCTAGATGAACAGTAGACTCACCATATGCTTTTACTAGAAATTTCTTGGAACTATCACTATCACTAGCACAAGACATTCCAGGAAGCTGCTGCCAATAAAAGCGAGATAAACTGCTGAGAAGAGCCTCCTGGAATGCTGAGCAGATCCAACTGCCCGTGGCTGAGCTCTGGAAGCTGCCAATGCATTGCTCCTCTGAGCCATTGGCACAGGGCCTGTAAGACGGAGCCACAGTTGAAAGGTAGCCCAAAACATTCACAGTATAAGGGGTTGATACTAAATTGCTTGTTGTGTTGGGTCTCTCCCATATAATTCCAGGTGACTTTGGTCTTCTTGGAAACTTACAAACTGAAGATAAACTTTATAAACTGTATGGCCCCATTGGTTCAACAACCTCATTCTTCATTCAGCAAATATGTATAGAGCTCTTGTGAGCACTGGAGCTAGAGCGACATGAAACAACTTGATAGCTGCTTTTAACTTGATAGTCCTTTTAACCAGGACTGTGATTCTGCTAGACAAGTATAGAAGAGGCTTTATAAGTCCAGGCTGCATATCCCAAAGAAAATACAAAACAAAAAATATGAATCATCCAAATGAAAAATGTTTTAGGAACAATCAACTTAAAGTTCTGGTGGAATGATGGAGTTACATAGAGCTGAATGGGCTGAAGATGATGGACAATGAATGAAGTTCTTGATGTCAAGCTTTGGTTAAGAATTTTGGAGCTGAGTCAGATCGGATGGTAACTATTTATGCTTACAGCCATGCAATTGTATTGTTCTCACCTTTGGTCAGACAAGCTGCTCTTTGCAGATGGTACTGTGCCTGGAGTTCATTTGCAGTAGCTAAATGCCCTGGCACATTCTCATTCTCTCTCTCTCTCTCTCTCTCTCTCTCTCTCTCTCTCTCTCTCTCTCCTCTCTCCCTCTCTCTTCCCCTCTATCTCAAATAAATAAATAAATAAAATATTTTTAAAAAATAAATATAAAAATGCCTGTCTCTTGAATAATTCAGTTTCTCTAACAGATACCTGAAATTTTGACCATGAAGTCTCTCCTTTACAAGATGTTCTGCCTCCCTTGGGTGCCCTACTACAATAGTTAACATGTTTCCTAGCATGGAAATCAACTCTTAGGCTATGAATTCATGACTACTTCAGAGTTTAGCTATTTGCCATCATGTTTGGAGGAAAGGTTTCAAGGAAATGAGGGTAACTGGGAAAGCAGTGAGAAGAAGAAAAGACAGGGTAGCTAGAAATGGCAGTGTAATTTCAGGGGGGCTGATTGTCCCAGCTTACAGGAGTCGAGGAAACTATGGAAGATAGCAATGTGTTATACGTAGTGCATGGCTTATTTATAAAATGGAGATAATATCTTTGCTAGAGTATGATGCTTAAATGAAATAGCCTGTGCACATTAGGTGGTTTGCAAAACCATGAATTTTCTTTCCCATTTGCTCTTTTTATGTAGAATATCTGTGTTCTCAGATTATTAGATCATAGTAAACACACACACACTATTCTCAAAGTGACAAAAAAATCCACATCTCTCTGTGTCTGGGCATCTTTTACTTCAGCTTCTTTATGTGACTGGATTTTAGAATTAAATATATTAATCTTTTATGTTCAAGTAAGATGTTCAACAGTATAGCGAATGAAAGAAGCTTCATACCAGCATAAAGAGTACAGGACTTGACACAAATTCTCAAATAGGATAAGCCTTTCTGTGAAGGAAAAATAGCTGAACAGTAGGTGTTTGGGGGTGAGATGAACAAGCATGAAAACGAGCACAGGAGGCTTCTGGATGATGGAAAAGTAGTGCAAATGCTCTGCACCTTTCAGCAAAATGCAGTACACATTTGAGATTTGTGCATTTCACTGTGTAAAAATCTGAAGAAAAAATTGTAACCAAAGAGATTTATATTTAGTGATATAATTGCTAAATGACTTAAAAAGAAACTGCTATTGGTAATTGACCTTGAAATGCATCCAAGAATTTTGATCGGGAAATTAATAGAAAAGTATATAGCTATTACAATAAAATGCAATGGTCAAATCTAAGTGGTGGTTATGCAGATACCTACTATAAATGTTAACTGTTATGAATATTTTTATAGTAACACATTAGAAGAACATGTGATAGTTTCTCATGTCCTTGGCAGGCTTGTACTCTAATTCTTGGTTCAAATCTTTCCTGATGGACATCTGAGATGTAACTAGTCTGAGGCTGAAACAAAGGTGTTTTCAGCAACAGTGCAGTGTATGTTCAGGCCTTAGATAGAGCATGTGAAACCACACACACACACACACACACACACACACAATATTGTATGGCTTCTTTTCACTTCTCAATAGTTGTCATCCAGTCAGATCCACATTCCAGGAGCTCAGCAAACTGTAATCTCCTGATCCCTCTGCTAGGGTCATAGAGGCTTATTCAGCTAACTTTCCCTAAAAAGTTACAGAAACCTGCCTTCACCGAAAACAAAAAGGAAATTAAAAGAGCCAAAATGACCAATACTTTTGTTGTTCAATTTGTTGTGTTTCATCCATGTTTCCCTCAAACACATTCAGTTTTTAACACTTTGGAACACTCCACTTCTTAACTCAGGTTAGGGGCTAAACCTCATATTACAATCTCAGTACCACAAGAATATTGTTAGAACCACTAAAACATTTTAAAGGTATATATATTTGAGAAAAAGAGACAAGAGGAGGAGGATGGAGAGAGAATGGGCATGCCAAAGCCTTTATCCATTGCAAACAAACTCCAGGTGCATGTGCCAACTTGTGCATCTGTCCTATGTGGATAAGGGGGGAACTGAACCTGGGTCCTTAGGCTTCACCAGCAATCACCTTAACCACTAAGCCATCTCGACAGCCTCCCACTCAAACTTTTAATACATATTTTTGATAGACACGTGATAGTTGTATATACTTATGGTGTTTTAATTCACATATACATTGATTAATACTCAACTTAGCAAAGAATGATGCTTAATGCCAATATGGAATTCATCGGCCCTTCACGTTGAAGCACTGTATCCACTCTACTCTGTTCTGCTAATCTCCCTATTTCTCTTCATCTTTCTCTTTAGGGATGCTCTTAAGCTCTGTTTTGTGTTCACTACCTTTTCCTATCCACATGTTAGGTGATCTCATAAACTTTCATCCCGTAAACATCATCCCGTAATGATGACTTTTAGAAGTACCTTTTCAACTCTCTACTCAGTATATCCAATTGCATATCTAGCAGGCATCTTAAACCTGATCAATTGACAACTAGGCTGTCCCGTTTTCAATAGCAACAAAAAATTGGAATAACACTAACAAAGGATGTGAAAGAACTATATAATGAAAATATAAAAACACTCAAGAAAAAAATAGAGGATGATATGAGAAGATGAAAAGACCTCCCTTGCTCCTGGATAGGTAGAATTAATATTGTGAAAACGGCAATTTTACCAAAAGCAATATACAGATTTAGTGCAATACCAATAAAAATATAAGCATTATTCTTCACAGAGGTTGAAAAATGATCTCAAGATTCATATGGAATGGCAGAAGGTCTCAGATATGCAAACATATCCTCAGCAAAAGAAATACCTCTGGTGGTATCACCATACTGGACCTAAAGCCATATTACAAAGCCATAGTGACAAAAACAGCATGGTACTGGAATAAAAACAGAAACACAGACCAAAGGAACAGAACTGAAGACTCAGAACTTGGGGCAAGCAACTACAGCTGCTTGATCTTTGACAAAGATGCCAATAATGTAGACTGGAGAAGAGACAGCATCTTCAACAAGTGGTGTTGGACAAATTGGATGATCATATGTATAAAATAAAATTAGACACACTAATTTTGCCATACACAAAAATCAAGTCCAAATGGATTAAAGACCTCAATATAAGACCTGAAACTCTTCAACTACTGGAAGAAAAAATAGGACACACTCTCCACGATATAGTCCTGGGAATAGAGTTCCTGAACAAAACCCCTGTAGCCAAAGAAATGCACTCAACCAATGGGATCTCATAAAGCTAAAAAGCTTTTGCACAGACAAACATACCATAAACAGAGCCAATAGATTGCCCACTGAATGGGAGAAAATCTTTGCCAGCTATACCACTGACAGAAACCTAATATATAGAATCTACAAAGAACTGAAAAAACTAAACAATAAAAATCAAACAGCCCACTCCAAAAGTGGGGCAGACAACTAAATGGGGAGTTCTCAGAGGAAGAGTTACAAATGGCTAACACACACTTAAGAAAATGTTCAACATTCCTAACCATTAGGGAAATGCAAATTAAAACAACTATGAGATTACACCTTACCCCAGTAAGATTAGCAATTGAAGAAAATACCAAATGAAAACAAATGCTGCCTAGGCTGTGGAGCAATAGGAACACTCATTCACTGCTGATGGGAATGTAAGCTGGTACGACCACTGTGGAAATCAATGTGGAGACTCCTGAAAAGGATGAATATAGAGGTACCAACAGACCATGTTATTCCCATGCTGGATATTTACCCTAAAAGATCCACACCTCAGATTAGACATATTTGCTCAACCATGTTTATAGCTGCTCAATTCATAATAGCTAAAACCCAGGTACCCATCATTGGATTAATGGATAGCCAACATGTGGTATATCTACACGATGGAATTCTACTCAGCAGTAAAAATAAATGACACATTGAAATTCATAGAAAAATGCTCAAACTTGGAACAGATCATTCTAAGTGAACTCACACAATCACAGAAAGACAAACATCACATGATCATCTGCAGTTCCTAACCTGGATCAGCCCAAGTTGCTGACACAACTGAAAAGCATCTTGAGGCCTGGACAATAGGGAGGGTAGGGCTTGGGGGACGGGAAAGGGTGGAGGGACACAAAACTGAAACCAAATTGAACTGATACCATAGAATCTTATATCCGGGAAGTAACTCTTTTAATTCTCTCTAAATTAATAATAATTATCCCATTTAACCAGTGCTGACTTCATTCTCCATTGGAGAATCTGCTTCTCTTTTTCAGATGGGAGCTAGATCTGAGGAGATATAAGACCCAGTGCACTCCACACTGGCCACAGCTGAAACCACAGAGGAATTGGAGAAATTAGCAAGAATGCTGCTTTCTGATATCAGCATAAGGGTGATGGAGAACGATACTGAGGACACTCAACACTTACCAAATGAGAGATCCAGAGGCTCCTAAGTGCCCATCACTGAAGTAGACTTAAAATGTTCCCAGCATGGCTCTGGGAACTTGTGGAATTTGCAGAAGAGGGGGAAGAAATAGTGTTAGAGCCACAAGTTGGGACATTTTGCAGAGACATTGCCTCCCCTCCCCCATAATGCATGACCCACAATCCCCATGGGGTTGACGTATTTCCCCAATGAAGAAGGCCTCTTTAGAAAAGATACAGAAAGGAAGGAAAAGATGGTACCAACATGTGTTGATTACATACAAAATATGTCCATATCTAATAATAAAAGAAAGAAAAAACAAAAAAGAGAAAAAAATTTTAAATCAAAGAATAGAATGAGATTCACATACATATTTTAGTACATTCTTTCTTTTATTATTGCCCCATTAAATAAAGTTTTGTTTTCACTAATCTATCCCAGGAAATATGTAGCCTCTTTTTGCTCTTAATTCTCATCTCAAGTTATCATAAAGAACTCTACCTTTTTCACTGTATTAAACTGACTTCTTCTAACATGACAGTCAGTACCTTTGGTAAAGATCAATAGTATTATTCAGTGGAAGAAGTTAGTTCCCAGAGATATGCCTCACTCCAACATCTTCACTACCAGATGATGTGTTGTGAAAAATACACAGTACATTGGTAGTATTGCCCACATCACGCTTTCATGAGCAACAGACACAGGGCTGAAGAGTGTTTATAGTTCAACAATGGTTTCTTTCCTGATATACCAACTAGTGCTTACTTACTTTGTAAGTGTGCGCTAGCTTGTTCTTAGAGAAGATGAGCCATTCTTCTACTTGAGTGAAAAATCAGGCCCTATCAGAAGAAGAATTAATTATACTAATCCAACAACTTCTCAACCTTTAGGCCTGAAGTAACAGAACAGAATGAGGATTGTTGTGCTTAACTTTGAACAATACTCATTCCAGAACAGCAGGTCTGTTTAACTCCTAACAGGTGTTGTCACTTATCTTCAAGCATAACTAATTCTATAAGTCAATAGATAAGTAGCCAGATTACATTTATAAGACGGAGTATGGTTAATGCTTTCTGTATACTTATATGTCATGGTCCTTAAGTAGAATAATCTAAACAAATCAGCCCAAGTGCAACATAGCAATCAAGATAGACCGATGCCATGATTTAATGGAGCTTGCTTAAGGATAATCATACAAAATTATTTCCTCTAAATTTTGAATTCCTATAACTTTCTAAAGTCATCCAAAAGGGAGATTACTTGTGTCCATGGCATAAATTTCATGAAGCATGAATAACTAAAATAAAAGCCATACACACATAAGTATTTTAGAATTAAAGAAAAGCTAGATACTATGCTGTCCAGATCTTCATAGTTATAGCTGAGGAATTAGGCCATAGATGCTCAGAGATTTATCCTAAAATTTACATTGATACAAAAATTAGCAAGTTCTAGAATCCAGGGCCATAATATTGGCATTTATCCTCCTTCTGGAAAATACTCCAATTAGTTAGTATGCTCACTCATTTACTTCACCTCTGAAAACTTTCAAAATTCCTCTGGTTACTGAACAATTGATGAAAGATACAAAAATTAAGAAGCCATCAAGCCACTGGAAAAGAAGAGACAGTCCTGTCTCCTGATAGGGGAAAGCACTTTCACTGATAGGTAGGATTTCTTTTTTTAATATTTGATTTTTTATTTATTTATTAGAGAGAGTGAGAAGGAGAGAGAAAGGGGAGGAGAGAAAGAGAATGGGTATACCAGGGCCTTTAGCCACTGGAAATGACCTCCAGACACATGTGCCACCTTGTGCATCTGGCTTACCCAATCCTAAGATTGCTTTTGTTTGTCTATTTCTGAAGTTATGTGCCAGACAGACCACGTGGAGGCCATGAGATAGGGGACTGTAGTTATGGCGACATCACTGAGAAGGATAAAGTACATGCATAGAAAGAGAAACCGACTGCCCATTAGTGTCGTAAATCAGCCTGGCAGAGGCTTCGCATATGGCCTGGGACACACAAGGGCGCAAAGTACTCTTCAGACTTCAATTTCTGTACAGAAATTCTTGTTGTAGCCGGGCGTGATGGAGCACACCTTTAATCCCAGAACTGCGGGGGCAGAGTTAGGAGGATCAGCATGAGTTCAAGGTCACACTGAGGCTACATAGTGAATTCCAGGTCTCCCTGGGCTAGGGTGAGACCCTACCTCGCAAAACCACAAAAAAGGAAAAAAAAGGAGGAAGAAAGAAAGAAAGAGAGAGAGAAAGGAAGGAAGGAAGGAAGGAAGGAAGGAAGGAAGGAAGGAAGGAACGAAGGAACGAAGGAACGAAGGAAGGAAGGAAGGAACGAAGGAAGGAAGGAAGGAACGAAGGAAGGAAGGAAGGAACGAAGGAAGGAAGGAAGGAAGGAAGGAAGGAAGGAAGGAAGGAAGGAAGGAAGGAAGGAAGGAAGGGATTTGTGTCATAGACCAGCACAGTTTCACTAAAACAGAAAAAGTGACTTGGAAGCAGTCGCTTTCTTGAGCCTCTGCAGGCATTAGAACCTGGGGCTTCTAACAGTCATGCTATGCAACCCAGAGAGTCATGGGTTAGAATTTCAGCTCCTGTACTGGCTACTTCTTGACCCTGAAGAAATTTGAAACCTCCGGCTCAGTTTTCCCATGAATCGTAGGGAGGAAGACAATAGTACTTAGCTAACCGTATTGTTTTGAGAACACATGAGATAAAACAACCAGAATACTCCAGGATATGGTAAAAGCCACCCAGAATTTACCATGTTCCACATGTGCCACTTTTTAATTTATAGTCCTTATCTCAGGGGGGAATTCTTACTTTTGTTTGTTTGGGGAACAAGGTCTCACTATAGCCCAGAAGGGTCTTTGGACTTGCTATGTAGCCCAGGACTCAAACTTACAATGTAGTGTCAGCTTCCCATGCATTGATATAATAGACATGTGTTATAAGTCATGGAATTACACAAAAATTTTTAATTAATATATTTATTGACAATTTCCTACATGCATATGATGAATTTTGTCTATATTCACTCCCATCGTTTCCTATTTATCCCCCTCTCATTCACATTGAACTCTGAACTCCTTCATTTTCCCAACTGGTCTTCCTTCTACCTTCATATTTTCCTTTTGTGACCAAATAAAGTTAATTAAGGATGTTTGCATAAGAACTAGAGCTTTATTACTGCGGCATGGGCAACTCACTAGTGGCTACACCACTGAAGAAAACTTCTCCCCACACCCCAGCAACCGTTAACGGCCACTACCAAAACCCTGAGAGCACATCTGTCATTCAAGACACCATGTTGAGTGGCCCAGTCTTTATGAAGGTTTTGTGCAGGTAACCACAGAGACTGTGAGTTTATTAATACAACAGCTGTGTCATGTCTAGAAGAGAACAATCCCTCCAGTTCTGCATCATAGCCCCCTCCCATCAGGTCCCCTGAACCTTGGATCTGGTGACATAGATGGCCCATTTAGGACTGAGCACTCAACAGTCACTTACTCTCAGCACTGTGACCAGTTATGAGTCTCATAGTAAGGCATGCCCACTGCATGAAGAAGCTTCTCTGAAAAATGAAGAGAGCAGGGCTAGCCTATGGGCATGAATATAAATATTTAGAAGGCCATCTGACTGGTACAACATGGTGACACCAATTCTTTTAACAAAAATAATAAACTGTTTTTTCAATTTTATTTATTGGGAGAATGAATGAGCTTATGGACCAGTTAGACTGGTGCACACATCTGCAAAACAACATCAAGATAAAGTGGAAGAAGAGGATGGACACCCTAGATTGTTCTCTGACGTCCACAGGCATGTTGTGGTATATGCAGTGCCCATGTGTGCACATGTGCACACACACACACACACACACACACACACAAACACAATTTATAAAATAAAATAAATAAAAAATTGTTTCTGATTTTTTGGTTTATTTTTATAAATAAAATTATTATTTTCATCTCCATATTTCATAAAAGCTTATCATTGAGTAAAAGATATACAAGAGTGCACATCTGAGCAAGTACTTTTTGCCTAGAAGAAAAAAGATCTCAGAGGACACTGAAAATTTTAAACATTTATCAAAAACAAAAAATGGTAGTTAAATATTGTTATGTTTTGCATATTAGAGAAAAAAAGAATTTTAACGAATATGATTTCTGAACCTATACTGGGTTTCATAAATTTACCAAGAGCTATTTGTGGGGTAAATAAATTGAATAAATGTTGTTTATCTACTGATTAATAAGCTTGATTTAACATAAAAATTGATCATTTATATATCATAGCATCTCACACTTTTAGATGCATCATAAAATCAGGGAAAAATTGGTTTCCATGTAACTTATGCCCACACAGTGTGCCTGATAGAGTATCTTTTACTTTCTGATGGTAACTAGAGTCTTTTTGCTAGATTCCATCTGAAAGGCTTATCTCAGCACCTTGCCTTGCAAGTCACAGATTCAGTTTGGAAGTAGGAATTCCTCCTGCCTTGCAAAATAACTCATCATATGGCTTTTCCCCAGTATCTACATCCCCAGACGTTCTCTGGGATCCAGAGTGATGATAGAATTCCCTCTATGAAGGAAATATGTTAGACTCAGTTGTTCACACTTACTTCTGGCAACCCAAGGAATATGGTAAGGTGCTTAGCATCTGTGTCCTTTCTTACAAAGTAGGATATTTCTATTCTTTCAGCCCAGGACAATCAGAGCAAAGAGAATCACAGCAGAGTGGCAACGACATCTCAGGAGATGCTCTTGTTTATTGCTTTTCTGGTAAGCAAAAACGTTTCCTTGAAACCCAAGAGATTAACTGGCCTGCTTAAACCTATGTAGGCAGTACATAGCCAAGGAAAATGGACCCAGGCTCTAAACATAGAATTCTTTACCCTCCAAACGTGCCCATGAGACAGATTTCACATAGCTTGAGCATATGGTCTGCTAATGTGATATAAATTAATCACTTATAGTAGTTACCCTTATGTCAGCAATGTCATCCTACCCTTGACTCTATAGCTAAGTAAAGACACCTTTTCCACCTCTCATTGGTTATGAGTTTGAACCATTTAGTGGCACTTAATAGGAAACTCTTTTTCACTACACATTCACAAACTGATATAAATTTAAAATATTTTGTTGAAAACTAATTGAAACCATCAACATTTAAAAACTAATTTTAGAATGTCTGTAAGGATAAAACCCAACTAAGATTTGTACAAAATGATCTCCAGAGCCTATGAAGTTCCATTAGTTCTGAAACTTTCTTACAGTTTGTGTTTTACTCCTGATCTTAGAAACAGGATTTCTCCTTCATTTCAGACAGCTTGGCAGAGTCATGGAGCTGACATAAACAAATCCTGACTTCCCTTGTGGGATATTATAAAGGTGGGAATTGTACAATGTTTTGAAATGTGCCTTTATTGCTATTAATCTCATGTTGCTGGGACAAAATTCTTGACCAAAAGCAGCTGATGGGAGGAAAGGTTTGACTTTTGGCTCACAGTCTCGAGCAGAAAGTCCTTGATGGCGGGGGAAGAAAAGCATGGCATGAGAAGAAACTCGACATGACTTCTGCCACAGAAGGTGGAAAACAGCAGCAGGAGAGTGAGCTGAACTCCAGCAAGGGGATGCTGGCTAAAACACCCCTAAGCCTGATCCCAGCAACACACCTCCTCCAGCAGGCTGCACCTCCCAAATTGCCACCACCCTGGAAGTAAGCATTTGGAATACATGAGTTTATGGGAACACGTGGTTCAAACCGCTATAACCTTCGTTTCAAATGATAGTTATAAAATATTCAGTATAAATTGTTTATGTCTAATAACCTCTGACACTTCATCAAAGGGGGGACGATAATGATTGATGACGGGGAAAATGTTACAACTAAGAACAAATTTTACATAAAATCCCCAGGAACCAAAACAAAGAAAAGATCCATGTTTAATTTTTAATATATTATTTTAATATAATATTAATATAATATTTTATTGCACCGTAGTCTACCTTTGACATTTTTAAACATTTTTATTGACAGCTTCCATAATTATAGACAATAAACCATGATAATTTCCTCCTAATTTTCTTCCTTACTTTTAAAATCTGTAAACTAAGAGAGATTCACATTTAACGCTACTATTTTGTCAAACATATGAAATATTTGCTATTGAATTTTCTATAAAACAGTTATATTTGTGGATACATTTCTATAAAAAAAATTTTATTTATTTGATAGAGGGGTAGAGAAAGAATGGGCACTCCAGGGTCTCTTATCGTTGAAAATGCACTCCAAATGCATGTGCTACTTTGTGGATCTGGCTCTCTCTGGGTATGGGTGAACTGAACCTGGGCTGGCTGGCTTTGCAAGCAAGTGCCTTTAACCACTGAACAATTTCCTCAACTCCTATGAGTAAATTTTCTGTATTTCATTTGTTCTGCTTAAAGTTTCTTCCTTTTATAATAGTTTTTGATGTATTGTTACCCCTTGACCCTGATTGCTTCGTACTCCTCTCTGACTCTGCTCTTTATGAGGTTAAACAAATATGTGATTATTGTATTTTTACAAGTAGGTTGTTCACTATACAATTATAATGATAAATGCATTCAACTTTTATTTCAGTTTGACACTCAAAATCCTTCCTGTGACATCCCGACATGCTGAAACAAATAAAGGATAAAAATAGCAGTGGGCACACAATCATGTCCTCTGCTGCTTCATGAAAGAGTAAAGCATTAAAAGTTCAAAGGGTAAAGGTCAATAATCCCATCGCTGTCGGGATTTGATAACAACATCACATATTTTTGGAAATTTCAAAATCATTTCTGAACTCTTTTCACTGATGTAGTTGGCGTTGATGGTTATGTTTGTACAGTCTCCTCAGAGAACTTGTAAATGTAGCTTATTCAGCATCTTTTATATTCTCGACATATACTAGATTTTTCTTTATGCTACCATAAATAAATATTGATAAGAAGCAGGTTTCCTTACCACTGGATCATAGAGGAAGAGATAGAAGTACTGAGAAGTTGGGCTGGAGAGATGGCTTAGCGGTTAAGGAGTTTGCTTGCAAAGCTAAAGGACCCAGGTTTGAATCCCCAGGGCCCACGTTAGCCAGATGCACAAAGGGGCACACACATCTGGAGTTCATTTTCAGTGGCTGGACTCCCTGGCATGCCCATTCTCTCTCTCTCTCTCTCTCTCTCTCTCTCTCTCTCTCTCTCTCTGTCTCTCTCTCCCTCTCTGTTTGTCAAATAAATAAATAAGTAAAAAAATTTTAAGAAAAAATAAATTCCAAGAAGTTAATAGGCTTACTACTAACCAGCATAGTTGGGCTTACCTCAGACACAGGAGGGAAGCAAAGTGAATGTCGGGTTTTTTGTTTTATTTTGCTTTATCTTCCTTTATATAATTTATGTATTCACAATAACAATACTTTCCTTGGACTGGAGAGATTGCTTAGTGGTTAAGGTACTTGCCTGTGAAGCCTAAGGACCCAGGTTCAACTCCCTATAACCCATGTGAGCGAGATGCACATGGTGGCACATGTATCTGGAGTTCATTTGCAGTGCCTAGAGGCCCTGAGGCCCTGGTGTGTCCATATTCCCTTCTCTTCTCTCTCTCTCTCTCTCCTCTCTCTTTCTCAAATAAATTAATTAATTGGTAAAATATTTGTAAAATGTTTTCCTTAATATTGATAAGAATTTACCAGGATTGCTCTTTATACATTGATACATATTTAGTATTAATATGTATTCCTTAGAATTTGATACTCCGGCATTGGTCAAAGGACAGAATTAGAATTATGTTTAGTTATTTATTATTATTTGCTATACATAAATTTCTATTTGATGTCCTCCTCAATGTTGATTCTTAGTTTCTTAGTTTACTTATGCTTGGGTACTCATGCCCATGACACCAAGACCACACTGAAATTATGGCGTGAGTAAATGTCATAATCTCTTTTCCTATTTGTTTTGTTGTTAGTCTTACACTTGAATTTATTACATGCTGATTTTGGCTTGGTGTGTGGTATAAAAAAAAAAGTTTCAGGGGCTGGAAAGATGTCTCTGTTACCAGCAAAGCCTAAGGACCGAGGTTTGATTCCCCAGTACCCGAGTAAAGCCCGATGCACAAAGTGGTTCATGCATCTGGAGTTCGTTTGCTATGGCTTGAGGCCCTGGCATACCCATCCCCACCCCATCTTTCTCTCTCTCTCTCTCTCTCTCTCTCTCTCTCTCTCTCTATCTCTATCTCTGCAAATGAGTGTCATTCTTTGGAAGTGCATATCCGCTTTCCCCACCTGAGCTTGCCTTTGTCCTTGACCCTGTTGTGTACTCTGGACATCCATGTGTGACCTAGTGACTGACTACAACATGCATGGGTATGGTGAGCGCTCTTGTCCACTTGATGGACTTCTGAGTCACGATAGGTGCAAACCTCTGTGCATGTCTATGAGGGAGTTTCCAGTTTCAATTAATTGAGGTGAGGAGACCCACCCTAAATGTAGATGGTACCATTCCATGGGCTACAGTATTGGACTTCATGAAAAAAAAAGAATAAAATAAGAACATACATCAGCATTTCTTAATTTGTTTACTCACGATATAATAATCAGAAGAAAACACTTATAGAATGAGAGAAAGTATTTGCCACACATTAATCTCCACATTATATAAGGAACTCCTACGACTCTGTAACAAAATCTAAAAGTGTGATTTTTAAATGGGCTAAAGGTATACAGAAACATCTCTCCAAAGACGAACAACTGTTCAACAGGTGTGTGAAAAAAAAAATACTGGATGGATAAGATGGCTTAGCAGTTAAGGCATTTTCCTGCAAAGCCAAAGGACCCCAGTTCAATTCCCCAGGTCCCACGAAAGCCAGATGCACATGGGGGTTCATGCATCTGGAGTTCGTTTGTAGTGGCTGGAGGCCCTGGTGTGCCCATTCTCTCTCTCTCTCCCTCTCAAATAAATAAATAAAATATATTTTAAAAGCATGTGTCATTGTGACACATTTTAAAAATTACTTACACATCACTAGACATAATGGCTTGTATGGTTATTATGAAATAAGAGAGAGAGAGAGATACATTGTCAAAGTTCTGAAGAAATATGAGTCACTAGCCACTATGTAGGAAGATGATATTAACTTGATCTGTCACTGTGGAAAGAAGTATGCAGATTCATTTAAAAAGAGAGAGAGAGAGAGTGAGACGGGGGCTGGAGAGATGGCTTAGTTATTAAGGTGCATGCCTGCAAAGCCTAAGGACCCTGGTTCAATTTCCAGGTCCCACATAAGCCAGATGCACAAGGTGACACATGTGTCTGTAGTTTGTTTGAAATGGCTAGAGGCCCTGGGGCACCCATTCTCTCTCTCTCTTTCCCTCTCTCTCGTTCCTTTCTGTCTCTAATAGATAAATAAATCCTAAAAAAAAAAATTACAGGTACAGTATGATTCTGATCCACTAATTTAACACATATGCATTTATTGAAAAACACTGAAATGGGAGTCTGGAACATATACAAGAACCCTCACCTTCATTGTAGTAATGTTTGTAATGGTCACACTGTGGAAACAAGCTAATATAATGAGTGTTCCTTAATCTTTAAAACAAAATTCTGAAATACGGACGAGATGAATGAGCTTGAAGGGCATTGTACTAAGTGTTAAAAAATAGTCAACAAAGGACAAATTCAGGGACTAGAGAGACAGTTCAGCTGTCAAGGCACTTGCATAAAAAGCCTAAAAACCTAGGTTTGATTCCTCAGTACCCACATTAAGCCAGATGCACAAAGTGGCACATGCATCTAGAGTTTGTTTACAGTAGCTAGAGGCCTTGGCATGCCCATTCTCTCTCTTTCTCTTAAAAATGATTAATCCTATGTGATTTTACTTAGAGGAGGTAACTAGAAGAGACAAATTCATACAAAGTTTGGAATGGTGGTTGGCAGAGACTGAGGGAAATGAAAAGTTAGTAATTAATGGACATAAAGTTTCATCTAAGAACAATGAAAAAGCAGAGAGAACTAAGGTAGAAAACTTTCCCACAGTCATCAATATGTTGTAAACCTTAAAACAACATAAAAACCTCTAGAGTAGATCTGATGTGATTTTTGCCACCATAAAGTGAATTGAAAAACAGTAGAAAGATAAAATACAATCTTCTTTTCTCCCAAAAAGAAAAAGAACTACCTGAAAATGAAGAGGTTTAGCAGAATGTAGCTCTTCTCAAAACATTCACCTCAACATTCCTTCACAACTCACTAAGCATTTACTTAATATCTACTATTGCAGGGCATTATAGTAACATAAAATATGGTCATAAAGTATAAAATGGAATATTCTGCCAGGATGATTTAGCTCAATTGCTTTGTTCAACAAAAGACAAACCTGGTGTAAATAACAAGCACTCATCAATGTCACCCGGAGTCTCTGTCTCTTCCACCTGATCAATAGTGCTTAACAGCAAAATCTTACTACTTCTAAACCATGTGTTGTTTAATACATCTCCGTTACACCTTTTGATGGCATCTGGCCATCCTGGCACAAATTCAATGCAGAGGTGAATGATCCTATACCAAGCCAGGTGAGTTTTCATGAAGGAAGACACCAGAGCATGATTTTCCCAGTGCTCAAGGAGAGAACAAATGTCTTTGCTGAGAAGTAACTTGCTTGATACAGACACACGTAGACATATCAAAAAATGTACAAATGGCCACTGATTTTTGTTTTTCCTTTTGCATTTATTCTTTTCTTGCTTAATTATTCTAAGTCTTCAAGGGAGATAGCTCAGTCATGCAAAAGTGAGAACGTGAGTTGAACCATAGTACCATGGAAGGGCTCCGCATAGTGGTGTGAGCCTGAGATTCCTGCACCGAGGAGGTAGACAGAAGCATCACCCGGGCTCACAGACTAGCCTGTCTAGTCTAATTGATGAGCTTCACTCCAGTGAGAGACCCTGTCCCAAACAGAGTGGAAAGTATTCCTAAGGAAGAGACTGGGGTTGATCTCTGGCCAACACACACACACACACACACACACACACACTCACATGAAGATAGTAATTACCTTAAATGTTCCCAGACATTCTAGCAGACATACCTGTAGTCCACCATGCATCCCAGCCTAACTATGAATGTTTTCCAATACATTTGTTCACCAGGGGTTAATTCTTTGTTGCTATCATATGTAATAAAATATAATCATATGGCAACCATTCATCACCACATGCCTACTTCATGGAAAAAAATACAAAAAGTGTAACATTAATTTTTGTCAAAGATTTTTTGTTAAACTTTTTATTAACAACCTCCATACATATACACAATGTACCCTGATCATAATCCCCTACCACAACCTTCCTTTGTCCCTTTCTTTATCTCCCCTTTACTAAATCCCTGTTTTTCAATGAGTCACCGTTCTATTTTCTTTTCATTTTTTTAACTTCATATTATGGAGGCTCGAATAGGTAGCCTTAGCCACTGTGAGATCATGAATGCATTGATAGCATTGCAAAGCATTCCACTCCATCCTTTGGCTCTTTCTTCTTTCTCTCTCTCTCTTCTTCTTTCTTTCTTTCCTCTTTCCCTCATATTTTATGGTCCCTGATGGAAAAAAGAGAAATAAAATGTTTTTTTTTTAAGGCAAAACATTTTCTGAAGAAAGGTTGAAGGTTATGTGAAAGTTAAATAAAATTCTTGAAAACTGAAAAATATTCATCAGAGTATGGTGTTTTTCACATCTAAACCCAGCACTCAAGAGACAAAGGCAGGAAGGACTCTGCAAGTTCAATGCCAGCCTGATCTAAAGAGAAAGTTCCAGGCCAGACTGGACAAGATCAAAGGGATTATTATTTTTTATTTCTAAGAGTTTTTTTTAGGCACTTAAAAACAACATCCAACAAATTAGTACCAGCTTTTCAAAAAACAAATTATGAGACAGAGAGCAAGAGAGAAAGAGAGAGAGAGAATTGGCATGCCAGGGTCTCCAGTCAGTGCAATCAAACTCCAGACACATGTGCCACCTTGTGCTCTTGCGCAAACTTGCGCATGTGTTACCTTATTTATATGTCTGCTTACATGGGATCTGTGGAGTTGAACATGGGTCCTTAGACTTTGCAGGCAAGCACCTTAACCACTAAGCCATCTCTCCATCCCAGTACTAGCTTTTAAGCATGCTTTTCTCCTTTATTTTTAGAACTTAATTTATACATTAAAGTCTATTTTACTGTATTGAACACAAAAATAAGACTCTATCAGGACCAATGACATTTATTTCTCTCAATTTCAGTAAAATATCAATCAATGTGCATGATGTATGATCCCTTTTCAAGAAAAAGATGCTCTGGAATAAATAATTTACTGAAACATTTATTAATGCGAAATTCAGATAAGAGCAAATTCTCTTGGTTCCATACTAATTTCTTCCCTGTTCCTGGAATGTTCCTTTTATTCCCTTTAATTTTCATCCAACCTTTCTTCTTGGAGAAAATATCACTCTGTTTAATATCTTAATTTTATAAGTCCCATCTTGCTTGGGAGGATAGGAGAAGTAGAGGACAATTTGCACATATATTACCTCGTATGTGTCACACAAATGCAAAATGGCGACACATAAAAATATTTAAATCAAATTAATATAGTGGTAGGAAGACATTATGATTAGAGTATAACAGAAGTTAGAGTATTTGTGGGATGGTAGGAGTCTTGGATTATATATTAAACGGATGCTTTTCCCAAAAACCACAGACTATAGGCCTGAACTTTACCATTAGGTCAAAGATAATATCTCTACACAGGTAAATTGTTCAAGTTCACATGCATCAGCACTATGTCTTGTGTTATGTGTCAAAATTATCCTATTCATTGACAGTCTGCAAAATCTCCAGGTACACTTAATCCCTACATGATATATAGATGCCTGTCACCCACACATTTGTTGTATGTTTAACTTTTACACAACCTTTTTTTTTCTGCCAGGGGTAATTTTAAAACTGTGCAGCTGCCCTCAAAATTTAGAATCAGATTTTAGGCATGGCCAAAAATGGGGACTTTTCTTCCTGAAACCAAAGCTGTATATTTCTAGCTCAGATTTCTCATCATTTTTTTCTCACTTCTTCTCAGAATCCATAAAAATCGAGTAGGCAAACTGAAATAAAGGTAACTAGAATTCACAGCAAAGTCATTGATACAAACTTTAAAATATGTGTAGCTGATAAGTAGCAGTTTCTCTTTTAAAAGCTGAGAAGAAAACTCGACAAGGAATACCAGAATCTGTGCATCAGAATAGGGGAGTTCTCCTCTCAGAGGTCCCCAGGGGATGCAGGAGTCATCATTAAACAGAAATATTTCTGCCAGGCCTAAGCCTCCTTAAAGGTTATAACTTGGATTAAGGCTGTATATAATCATTTGTATTCCTCTAATGAAAACTCAATTCAACAACAACAAAAAGAAAACCTTAGCGGTAATTACTTCCACATTTGAAATTTATGAAATAAATTGTGATTGAAATTCAATGCCTTTCCCATGTCTGTTTCCCCACACATATCAGTTTCTTTGAAGATATATTGATGTTGTTAAAATGATTCAAAGCTTCGAATAAAATCCAACATAGTATATGCAATTTTCAGTTCACTGAAGCAAAATCAACCTCCAGTAGGCAGTTTGGCATTTGTATCTATAGGCAAGGGAATTTCTTGTCTTCTCTTTTAAGTCCCAATGTACAAAGTAGTTCGAATATGTAGATACACTCCTTATAATGTACTTTGAGGATGAATTAAATCAGAAATATTTGCTAGAATTATTAAAAAATTGTATGCTTTAAAAAAAAAAAAAGCTTGTGGGCTGGAGAGATGGCTTAGCGGTTAAGCGCTTGCCTGAGAAGCCTAAGGACCCTGGTTTGAGGTACGATCCCCCAGGACCCACATTAGCCAGATGCACAAGGGGGCGCACGCGTCTGGAGTTTGTTTGCAGTAGCTGGAGGCCCTGGCATGCCCATTCTCTCTCTCTCTCTCTCCTCTCTCTCTCTCTCTCTCTCTCTCTCTCTCTCTCTTTCTCTTCTGTCTTTCACTCTCAAATAAATAAATAGATATAATATAATAATAAAATATTTTTTAAAAAAGCTTGCTACTGATAAAGTACTTGTCCCCCTGGGTGCATCACCATAATAATAGAGAACACTGCTATCACTTTGAGGAGGGAGTGGAAAGTTGATATGCAAATATCTCTAATAGCTTAGAATAAATACTTATTTATGGAAAGGCGTGAAAGAGGTATATTTCTAGGAAACATGATGTTAATGCACCTCCCCCCCCCAAGCTTATGATTAAATTGATTGCTCCTCTGCTGGTCACATTATTTTAAATGACTATGGAAGTTTTTTAGAGAAAGTCACAAGCTGACAGGATTCGGACTCTAGTGACCTTTGAAGGCCGCAGCTAGTCCCTGGTTCCTCCCACGCTCTGTTTCCTGGTGGGTCACGATGGGAGCAGCTGTCAGCGCATGCTCGCTTTGGCATCCTAAAGTGAAGAACTTCCTGCCTTGCCAGGACGGGTGGCAGCCCTCTGAAACCATGAGGCAAATGCATCCTTTGCCCAATTCACTGTAGATTCTGTCAAGTATTATAGTCACGGTGGTGGAGCAGAAATTAATATGAGAAGTCTGTAGAAAACTAATAATTTTTCTATAATCCTATTAAAAAAAACCTACTGGCTGGGCAGGGGAAATTAAAAAGTACACAGTAAATCCTAGCCTAGTCACTACCTTTTTGATATAGATGATTGAGTCATTTTGAAAACTCTTCTAAATTCTCCAAAATCCTCACATAAATGAGGAGTTTCTCTTCCCTTACTTCTCCATCAGTCATCCTGGTGCTTTGCTTCTTCTTGGAACAGTTCTCACCGTCAGAGTTACTGCATTTTGTAACGGTAAGTTCTCACTACGACAGTTACTGCTTTCTACATAGTGAGACTAGGAGCCAAGACGAAGGAGGAATTCCCCATCGGTAATATCAGAACACTTCCTAGAAAAAGGAGTTGGGATGAAACTTTCTAAATTGAAATTATATCACATCATGCCATATTGTCACCTTTTTCTCCCCGATACACACGCAATGATTTCAGGGTTTTATCTCCATAGCCATCAAAAGAGAGGCAAACTGAACACTGGAATCATTGCGTCACATTACATAATCGTGAACTGTCTTTTGTGCCTGCTCATCTTTAAGGCACTGCTTTTGTTTGTTTCTAGAAAATGTTTTTTTTTTTCTTTTTTTCATTTCACCTATCTCGCTCATTCAAGTGTCTACTAAACTTCCTCCCTGCAGAAGCCTGCTCTGAGATTGATCTATGTTGTCAACTTGACAAGGCTCAGAATCACCTTTGAGGAGTTATGTATTAGGTCTGCCTCTGAGCAGATCTGCGAGGAAGTGTTCGAGTACGTGACTTGAGGTGGGAAGACTCACCTTAACTGTGGTCGGTACCATTCATTACCTGGGCTGGGGTCTTGGGCTATACAAAAGAGAGAGGGAGCTGGGCACCAAAATTTGTTGCTCTCTGCTTCCTCATTGTGAATTTAATGTGACTAGAGACAGTTTACCAATTCTTCCTTGAAGACAGAAACCAGGGGAAAAATACTGTATTTGTGTTTATCTAAATGAATATTTAATTTAGGAAGGGGGGTAGAGAGATTGTTTAGTGGTTAGGGCACTTGCCTACAAAGCCTAAGGACTCACATTGAACTCTCCAGGTCCCACATAAGCCAGATGCACAAGGATGCAAGCTAATGTCATACATGCGTACAAGGGGCACACCCATGTGGAGTTTTCAGTGGCTGGAGGCCCTGATGCACCAATTCTCAATCTCTCTCTCTCTCTCTCTCTCTCTCTCTCTCTCTCTCCTTCTCTCTGTCTCTCTCATAAAAAAGGCCAGTCTGTTGGGCTTGCCTCAATCCCCCCTCCCATGGTTAAATTAGCCTCATAGGTGGGCATGGTAGCACATGTCTTTAATTATTCCAGCTTTCAGCAGGCAGAGGCAGGGGGATAGTTGCAAACTTGAGGTCAGACAGGGCTCCATAGTAAGACCCTATCTCAGAATAAAAATAGATAAATAAGTAAATGCATATTTATATATGTGTGCATACATATATGCATAGATGCATTGTGTATCTACAAAAACAAATTCATGTTTATTTTATAATTAATTTTATTCATTTATTAGAGAGACAGGCAGACAGACGACAGAGGAAGAGAGGGTAGGTATTTCAGGAGACCTCTTGCCACCGCACATCAACTGCGGATGCGTGCACCACTTTGTGCGTCTTGCTTTATGTGAGTGTGGAGGAAATCAAACCCAGGCCAGCAGACTGTGCAAACAAGTGCATTTTAGCCATTCGGTTTTCTGTCCACTGCATATTGGATGAATGGAACTGAGAGTCTGTGGACATGGCTGTGATTTTAGAGCGAGATTTTCCTCACTGAGTAGGGGGTCAGGCCCCAGGGTCTGAAGAGCTGGTGAAGCTAAAGGACTATTGGGCACCATGGATCCAGTGCTACAGGACCTTCAACCACCCACTACACCCCACGGAGAAAGACAGACACCTGGCCAGTGTGTAACTCCAGTGTCCTGTGAGTAGGCAGGTGGGCACACTGCCCGCCGGTGTGTGAACTCCCACAGTGGAACCGTTTTCCCACCTCACCGGTCATCCTGAGTCGCAAGTGCCCTTCCTTAGTCCCCCTTCATTCATTAGATGCACCGGTTTGCCCCGTCTTGGATGAGCTCCCTGCACTGCTTGCTCAAGAGGAGCAGAAGACCGCTTCCTTTACCTTCAGCTTGCATTTTGTAGCTCTTTGGTTTGCTTTTTGTTTTATGGGTGTTTTTGGTATTTTGTTTTTTGTTTTTTTTTTTTTTTGGTTTGTCAAGGTAGGGTATCACTCTAGCTATGGCTGACCTGGAATTCACTTTGTAGTCTCAGGGTGGCCTTGAATTTACAGTGATCCACCTACCTCTGCCTCCCAAGTGCTGGGATTAAAGGCGTGCGCCACCACGGCCGGCTTGGTTTGCTTTTTATTGCTTTTCAATATAACCTAAAGCTTGAAATGAAATGAGAGAACAAACTGATACACTATTTTACCGTTATCTCGCAATACGAAATATTGACAAAGAAAATGTTCACACTTGACACTCCCCCAGCCCACCCTAATTCATATAGATAAATGTAATCTCCAATTCAATGGTGTTTGGAGGGATGATACCTAGGTGTTAGGTCATAAGGATGGCATTCCATTAAATGAGATTAGTGTCTTATTAAAGAAAACAAAAGGCCTGAGACAGTGTCCGTACCTTTGGCCATGTGAGGACACAGCCACAAGACTCCAGCTGGGAAGCAAAGAGCCTGGAACTGACATGGCATCTAAATTTCCAGTAACCAAGACTGTCAGTAATACACTTTTGGTCTTTTTTATGACAGAAAGACAGTGAGAAAACAAGACAGAGAGTGAGAGAGAGATAGAGGGCATGCCAGGGCCTTAGTCGCTGCAAACCAACTGCAGATGTGTGTGCCACCTCGATTGCATTTGCCAACTGTGTGCAGGCCTCACCTCGCGTGTCTGGCTTACTTGGGTTCTGAGGAGTCAAACCTGGGTTCTTAGGCTTCGCAGGCAAGAGCCATAACCACTAAGCCATCTATCCAGACCCAATAATAGGTATTTGTTGTTGACTAAGTACTCAGTCTAATGTACTTCCTCATGGTACCACAGACAGATTGTGATGATGTCATACAAAGCAGGCTGGGGAGGTTTCTCAGTTGTTAAAGGCACGTTCTCAAAGCCTTCTTGCCAAGATTTGATTCCCCAGGAGGATGAGAGACACGTGGAGGCTAATGCCATCCAGCTGATGCCAAGCTATCCACAGTCTCATATGGAGAACCAGGAATTCTTGGCCTTTGACCTCAGTCCAAGGCCAAGCCGCTCAGGCAAGTCTAGCTGCCACACCCATAGTCCCAAGCCACCCAAAGATTCATGTACTGTTTGATCCAGCTATGATTATAAGCTGCTGAAGTTTAGGATTGCTTGTTACTCAATAAAACAAGCTGACACATTCAACATTCAATGAAAGATGATCAGTGTCCAAAGATCCTTTAAAGCATGAAAATACCCTCTGTCTTGCTGGAGACCAATGGCATGTTAATTAACTAAGTAAACAGTACATGGTTAGCTATGACATGTTCTCAGCACATTGCAAAATCTTGAACATGTCACCTACCAATCAAAACTTTCCTCAATCTTTATAATAATAATTTAAAAAAATGGCAAGATGGACTGGAGAGATGGCTTAGCGGTTAAGCACTTGCCTGTGAAGCCAAAGGACCCTGGTTTGAGGCTCGATTCCCCAGGACCCACGTTAGCCAGAAGCACAAGGGGGCACACACATCTGGAGTTCGTTTGCAGTGGCTGGAGGCCCTGGCACACCCATTCTGTCTCTCTATCTGCCTTGTTCTCTCTCTGTCACTCTTAAATAAATAAATAAAAATAAACACAACAATTTTTTAAAAATATGTACCTTTGGCTGGAGAGATGGCTCAGTGGTTATAGGAGATTGCTTGCAAAGCCTGATGGCCAGGACTTTATTTCCTAGTACCTATGTGAAGCCAGATGCACAAAATGTTGCATGCATCTGGAATTTGTTTGCAGTGGCAGGAGGCCCTGAATTGACCATTCTCTCTCTCTCCCCACCTCTGTCTCTCAAATAAATATTCAAATAAAGAAAATATTCTTTCAAAAAATAATATGTACCTCAAATGATTATTGCAAGAAAAGGATAATATGTTATCTATCAGGCCACAAACTAATCAAGGTCATGACATATCAAAGGTAACAACACTCTTTGGTTAAAAGAATGATGAAAGGTCTTTACAGAAACAAATAAACCATAAGTGTTTAAATCATGACAATGAGCAGGCTAAATAGATATAATTATAAATTGTTCCACAGATTAGTCAAACAAAGAATATTTATGGTGAACATTCTACAAAACGAGGCTTGTGAATGGTAACATGGAGAAAAGCAAAGGGCTCATGGGCTTTGGTCTCAGTTGGCACCACAGCCCATCACTTGGGGACTGTGTGATGTTAAGCATCCAATTAAACTTCACTCCAATTTCTTTTTATCAAGCCTTAAATAGAGAAAATAGCATGCACCCTATGTGCTTACCATAAAGAGTAAGTGGGAGACTGCCTATAAAACAACTGGCTCATTTCCTGACACATGCTGGGTGTAAAATAAATTATTATGTCCTCCCCTGACACCCCAAGGTTAACAGACCATTTTCCTTCTGGGCTTTCATTTCCTCAGTGCCTATTTATATTCTGCTAAAATAATGATTCCACTTAAGCAAATATTTTTGTTCCCAATTAATATGAAGAAAACATCAGTCATTCATCATTTTGTGCTAAAAAGTAGCTCTCGTATAAATGTTTTCCTCACGCAGCTTATGAGTATATCAAATGGTGATTGTTGACCATTATAAGCACACATCTTCTACAAGGCATTAAAATAGTCAGAGCCAAATGCTATTTTCTTCTAAGAGAACTATTTTCAATGAAAATACAGATTGAGTTTTATGTCTCCAATCCTGTCATCTGCAATTGCCTTTATTTCCTTAACTGCTGCCCTGCATGCCCCCCCAGCTCCCCCTGGTGCCATCGCGGTTTTTGCCGGCCCACACAAAGGGGCCTTTACTTCCGAATCACTCATGGAGAAGGTAACTAAATAAAAACCAATGTGTTTGTGACACTTTGGAGTAAATGTTTATTCTGTAATATGCCAGCTGTCCAACCAGATATTTGACTCAAGTTGATTTCAATGACAATGTTAGGTTTGGGTTTATGTTATTTCCACTGGAATTTACTTATGTAATTCAATATTTGTTAGACTGAAAATAAGTAGAGTTGAACAAATTATTTTTCTCACAGAAATCTCTGCCTAACCTTCAAAGATTTAAAACAAAAAAAAAAGTTGTCTTTATTTCTCTGCAACTATTCTAATTTAAATTTTTATTGGCAAGAAAATTTTTCAAGCAATTTTCTTGTTAATCCATTAATGAATGTGCTCCTGACAGATGGAGCTGTTCTTGCAATTAATGTTATTTTTTGCCTCCAGAAAAGAAAAAAAAAATCAAATCTCGTCTATTCTCAAGACAACATGTTCTCGTTGCTGATTCGGGCTGATAACCCCTTGACTTCTTAGATGGCCTAATTCCTTACAGGATGGGCCCCTTCATGCCTCTACACCCCTTCACAAACTCAATGATGCCCCATTTCAGTGGGAGCAACTGGGCTTGGTCTATAGAAGATTTTGTAGGATCAAGGAAAAAGCTTTCAGTAACTGTACCACAAACTAACTTTATGCATTTTAAATATAGTTAGATGTGTGGCTCTCCACCTCAAACATGGAAAGTATTTGTCCTGACGTGCGAGTTGTTCAGGCTGTGCTTTCCAGAAATCAGTCTCTGAAGGCTCCCTCAGCAGAAGTAGATATGAAAGTCGTTAGAATAAATAGAATATTGACTCATTTTCCTTTTCATTTGAAACACTTCAAGTATATAGAGAATATAGCCACCCAAGAATTTACAATGGAAAGTGATTAATTCAATGTTTTCTCATATTTTCTCCTCCTTTGTTAGAAATAATATTTGTCAGAAACAGATGAAGCCTACGACATGCTTGTACACACTCTGGTACTTGAATTTGGTGTTTTTAAGCTTCCGGTTTTCTGTGTGTAGAATTATCAAATATGCATGGTTGTTTTTGCATAGTCCAAACCTCGCATTAAGTACATCATTCTAAATGTATGCTTTTTTTCAATTTGAGTTGCTTAGCATTAGATATTTTTAGATCTATCCATACAGCTCATCTTCAATGCTGTATGGCATGAAAACCCAAAAATAGTATGCCCATTACCCTGCCGCCACGAGTTTAGTAACTTTAGATTGCTGTTCCATTATCAATGCTGCGTGAGCGTAGCATGAGAGCACCTCTCACGTTTATCCTTAGAAGGTACATTGTTAACCTTACATCATGAACAACTGTAGACCCCAAGCACCAGGAAATCATTAAACAGAGGCGTCAATCTCTTTCCATTACATGAGTGATTTCTGTGCTTCCTCAATCACCCTTATACTTGTCAGATTTCTTTCTATGTGTCTATATGTGTATGTCTGTGTGTTGTGCATGTTTTTACACACATGTGAACATGAGCATCTACATGCATGTCTGTTGCAGCCAGAGGTTGATGTCAGATATATTACTTAATCATTCTCCATGTTATTTTTTTTTTTTTTGACACGGGGTCTCACTGAACCTGGAGCTAAACAAGGACTAGCAGACCAACAAGCGGCTGGAATGCCCCCATCTCCGCCTCCCCAGCGCTGAGATAACAGGCAATGTGCCCATTGTCTACGTGGGTTCTTCATGTAACTGCTTCACCAACTGACCAGATTTCTTCTGTTGCCTTTGTAATGTTAGGCTTATGAACCGGAAGCTTAATGTACTTTCGATCATCACCCCTCTGATTTTAATGATGTTCAGCACCAGTATGAATAACTGATTTGGATTTTCTTTATATCATCACCACATCCTCTGTCTGATGTTTCTGTAGGATGTTTAAAAATGACTTCAGGAATTCTAGTCATGTTCTGCATACCAATTCCATTCTGAAGCTTGACATTTTTATTTTTTTTTTTCTTTTGCCCTTGGGAAAACTGTCACTGTTGGGAGTGTCAACAAAAATAATACATTTCTTTTTTGGTCCTATTGTCTCTTCTCCCCTTCGCTGTTTCTGCTACTGGCTTTCTAAAGTGAAGTGGAGTGATGGTGAGATTAGAATAAAATTCCTAGTATGTATTTCCTACCCTTGCTCTCACCTTCCTTCTGACTCATGAAAATTAAGAATACCTCCAAGGCCCATGTAATAGCCTTCGGCTAAAAGCAGTGATTTTAAATAGCTAAGGTATAAGCAAGACACATCAAGAAAAGCATGGCATGATCTGATTTTTGTGTGGAATACATGAAGTCAAACTTGTAGAACTGGAGAGTAGAACGATGGTCACTGGAGACTGGAGAGGACTGGAGGGGGAAGAATAGGGAGAAATAGATCAGGGATCTAAAGTTCCTAGACACAAGGAATATGTTGTAAAAATCTACTGCATGACACAGTGACCATAGATATTAATAATGCTTTGTAGCTACCGAACTTGCTAAAATAGCACATTTTAAATGCTCTTATGACAAAAGCAATCGTGAGGTAGTGGATTACGTTAAAGGACAATAGTTTTAATGTGCCTGCTTCCTTTGTGCTCCACCACTCTTGTGTTTTTCTTACAGACAGAATTATCTAAAACTCACTGATTGTTTTAACACGTGATAAGTCACACTGGCTGCTTTTGCATCCTCTATTGCTGCAAGCTTCATGAGGGCAAGATTACTGTCTTGCTTTGTGCTATATTCACGAAGCATATTAGCAGATGGGGCTGGAGGGATGGCTTAGCGGTTAAGGAAGGCATTTCCTGCAAAGCCAAAGGACCCAGGTTTGATTCCCCAGGACCCACGTTAGGCAGATGCACAAGGGGGCGCACACATCTGGAGTTTGTTTGCAGTGGCTGGAGGTCCTGGTGCACCCATTCTCATTCTCTCTTTCTCTCTCTCTTTCTCTGTCAAATAAATAAATAAACAAAAAATGTTTTTAAAAAGAATATTAGCAGATGTTCATTACCTACATATTTAATACATTGCTTAATGTATTGAAAACCTACTATGTTCTAGCTTCTCTATTATAAATTGAGAATAAATGAATCAATAAGGAAAAGTCCCCACCCATTTTGTCACTTACAGGGACAGAGTCTGAATTTCCCTGTTTTCTGAACCAGTAAATACATCAGTGTGCAAGAAAGGACTCAGAATGGAGACAAAAGGCAAGAATCCCCAAATTTCTGGGGTGTGGACAATGAGGGAAATAGAAATTTAGAAAATATCAAGGCCATCCTCTGGCTCCTTCCTTCCGTCTGTCTTTTTTCACTTCCTGACCACCATACTGTGATATGCTCTGCTTGACCACGCCATTCCCACCATGCTGGACCGACAGCTTGAGCAAACAATCACAATCAATCTTTCCTCCTTTAATTTTTTTTCTTAAGAAGTTGGGCTATAGGGATGAGGAAAGCAAATAAAAGAATATATTTTGCTAAATGCAATATCAATCCTTCCAAATTATGTGTCAATAACAATGAGAATTGTGAATGTTAATCAAAGTTTCCTAACTGACAAAAAAATGACTTTAAATCAATCATTCCAGAAAAGCATGTAAGTATTTTTTTGACTATCTTTATATAAAATGGTGTGAGGCAAAGTAGTACATGTGAACTCACAAACATTTGTGAGGTAAAATATATAGAAAAATAGAGTATGGAGTATAATTAAGAAAAATATGATGCTGATTTTTTGGTTTTATGATGTTTATGATACTCAGTCTTTTTACTGTTAATTTGTTTTGTTGATTTAGTTTGGTGAAGATGAGGATTAAAGAAAAGGCCTCACACACACGGGGCAAGAGCTCTACCAGTGAGACGCAGGACATTCTCAGATTTTGAAAAACATGTGCTTTGCTGGAATTTCTCACACAATTTTTCTTTGCACCTACTTTAATATTTGCGACTACAGGTATGTTTCTTCTCAGAGAAGACTCTGTAGCAGGCAACCCTGTCCTACTTCCATCCCATCACTGAGGACCACATGGTCATCTGCACGGTTAGGATTATGTCCACTGCCTCTTAGTCCCAGCTGGAAGAAAAAAATAAATGAGGTGTAGCTGATGTTTTAAAGGATCAGTATAGAAGTGGCATATGTCACTGCCAGACTCATGACATTGCCAACATAGCCTACACTTCATCTTGTCATGTAGCTTCGCTTTGTAAGAACATCTTCCCAGATTATGACTATTACAGTGACAACATAGGCTTTGCATGGATAATTGATAGCTGCACCATAGGCAACTCAGTACAGAGAGATCTTACTGTCACTGTTTTTCTTGTCCTACCTCAGACCCTTGTCACATCTCATATTCCACAGAGGGCTATACCTGACATAGAAAGGAAAGTAGAAAATCAGCCCCCCTGATGATAAAGGATTCAGTCATACCCAACAAAGACCTTCTAGGGCTGCCAAGATGATTCAGTGGTTAAAGGCACTTGCTTGCAAAGTCTGATGGTCCAGGTTTGAGTCCCCAGTTCCCACATAGAGCCAGCTACATGGAGTAGTGCCTGTGTCTGTATTTCATTTAACAGTGACAGGAGGCCCTGGTTTCTCTCTCTCTCCCCACCTCTCTTCTCTCTCTTTCTCTTATACACATACAAATAAGTAAATATTATAAAAGAAAAGAAAACCTTCTAAACCTACCAGTGCCTTTAAATCCCATAATTGCATCCACATAAATTTCAGAACCATTTCTCCTCCTATATTGAGGAGGAAAAGATTAATGCTACAGAAACAAGAGCAGAGATAGAGAAGGAGATGAAAACGGAGATGGAGAAGAGAGTACGCAAACTCTTAAAATAAAGAATGAAAATGAACCACTACTGGTGATCTTATAGAAATTTTTAAACATTTCAAGAAAATACATTAAAGAGTTGTGTAGCAAAAAAAAAGAGTTGTATGCCAAAATATTTAATCTATTTGAAAGAGCAAATTTATAGAAATATAAAATACCAAATTAAATCAAAAATAAATAGAAGGGCTGGAGAGATGGCTTAGCGGTTAAGTGCTTGCCTGTGAAGCCTAAGGACCCCTGGTTCGAGGCTCAATTCCCCAGGACTCACGTTAGCCAGATGCACAAGGGGGCGCATGCGTCTGGAGCTCGTTCACAGTGGCTGGAGGCCCTGGCGTGCCCATTCTCTCTCTCTCTCTCTCTCTCTCTCTCTCTCTCTCTCACTGCCTCTTTCTCTCTCTGTCTGTGCTCTCAAATACATAAATAAAATAAACAAAAAAAAATAGAAAACATGGAGTGGGCTATAACAATAATGAGATTGAAGTATGTATCTAAGAATTTCTCACAGAGGAAAACACAGGCATAGATAATCATCACTCAAAAGCTCTACCAAATATTTGTACAGTAATTCACATCAATGTTTCACAGATTCTTCAAAGAAATAGAGAAAATAACTTCCTAACTCACCTACGAGGTCAGCTCTGAGGCTTAAAGAAAATAATGCCCAACGGTAGAAAAAATAAAAACTAATATCTCCTATGCAAATGAAAGCAAAATTCTTCCAGAAAATGCTATCAAACTAAATACAGCAACATAGGAAAGTGATTTTATACATGGTTAAATAAGATTTATCTTAGGAATGAAATTTGATTTGGCATATGAAAATTAATCAACACAATAGCCCATATTAAAGTAACAAAGAGCAAATTTCAAAAAAGTGATCTCAGTTGATACATAAAAATTGAGTAATAAAACTCTGAATACACCTAGTTATGAAATCTAACAATTCTAATAAAACTTATGCCAAAACAAAAATCACAAAAGCTGAGACTGCTTCAAATTAAGGAAAGCCCCTATAAAAATTCTTTAGGGCTATAAGATATAAACAAGAATGAGTTATATTTTTATACATTAACATTGAAAAATTCATTAATTAAAACAAGAGAGTGCATCAAAACCTTCTTAAGGAAACGTGACTCTCTGCTTTCCAATTTGTAGCAGAAACGTGTCAGACACATAGATAGTAGAGAGCAAAATCCCAGCGATGTTAAGTCTCTGAGGGTAATCTTCATTAGTGGAGGGGAACTGGTGAATACATAACTCAGGTTTTTCCATATCTTATTTTCTCCAACTTGGAGGCATGCTCACACTGTTTCTCAGAAGTCTCCAGGAATATTAATCCCTGTTTTCCTATGTGGTAACCTGGTTATTTACACGCCTGAAAGCCCCTCCTTTCCTGTCCTTACTATGGTCATGCCTGCATCTCATCCTGTTGCGTCTACAGCTCACTTCCTAACTTAGTCACTTGCACATCAGTCGTTGTCTCAGAATGTGCTTGTAGCAGACAGCTTCAGGTTTGCTGAGATGAACTTCCACACTGGGCATGGTTATGGAAGAAGGGATATTTATTGAAGCTTAGAGATCCAGGGGAAGTTCTATAATGGCAGAGAAGCTGGCCTGCCTTCACAGGAGCAAGCAGAGAGAGAAGCACAAGCCTAAAAGCCAAAAGCCACAGCACACTTGAGGAACTCCAGCTAGGCACACTTTGCATATCTTTAGATTGAAATCTGAAACCCACTAACACACCTTAATATCCACCCAGTGACACTGCCTCCAGCCAGGTGGCTGCAGATGCAAACTACAAACAAAGAAAAATCTGAATATATTGGGGGCCATCTATTTAAACCACCACATTCCACCCCTGGCCCCCAATAGATTTATAACCATCACACATTGTAAATTGTATTCAGTTCAATTCAAAGGTCCCCATAGTCTTGACTAATTTAAGATACTAAGAAAGACCTGTAAAATCAAACAAGTTAAACACTTCTAACATACAAAGGCACAGAGTAAACATTTTCAACCGATATAATATAATATGATATAATATAACCAGAGACTGACAGTCTCCAGATTTTCCAATTCTGCCCTTCCAGCTGGGCAGAGTAGCCCGGGGAACACTTCTATCTTAGGCCAACAGCATGCTCTATTGTAGCCCTTGCATAGTCCTGGTATATCCAAAACAACTTCAGGTCTTCATGGAATCCACAGTCCATCTTCCAAAGGCTCTTCAGCCTATCAAGGCATCAGGCCCTACCTCATGCTGCATCTCAGCAGTGGCTCCTGTGCAATTCATGACCACTCCATGCATTTTCCATGCTTCTGAATCCAATACCAGGAGTGCAGGACACAGCCATATTCCTCATTCAGGGACAAAATAAATCCTAACCTTGAAAAGCAAGTTCCTTCTCCAGTCAACTCTTTCCAAAAGAGTTTGCATATCTATGATAGTCTTTCCTCAGGCATAGTTTTCATTGTTTTAATGTATAGCAGTTGGACCAGCTTCCCTAGGATTGCTAATGTGTTTGACAAAAGCAGGTTCAATACCCTAAGACCAGTCTCAGTGCTTGTATTTATCTTGCTTGAGGTTTGCCAGCTTAAAAATATTAGGGCTGGAGAGATGGCTTAGCTGTTAAGTGCTTGCCTATGAAGCCTGAGGACCCCAGTTTGAGGATCGCTTCCCCAGGACCCACGTTAGACAGATGCACAAAGGGGCCCATGTATCTGGAGTGTGTCTGCAGTGGCTGGAGGCCCTGGTGTGCCCATTCTCTCTCTTTCTCTATCTGCCTCTTTCTCTCTCTGTCACTCTCAAACAAATAAATAAAAATGAATAAAAATTTTTTTTTTAAAATCTCAAATCTTTCAGTCCATTATCTTTAGCCAAGCACATCAGTCCATTACAAATTTAACCTTGATCAAACTCTCTGGGCCTGAGCAGCAGGACATAGCCAGCCCTTATGCCAGTAGCCCAGTTCCAACAAAGTCCCCTGCAGTCTTTCCTTCCCCTTAGAAAGCTCATAAGCTAAGCCTCGAAGTTCAATACTGTCTGCACTTAGCATTCTCAGACTCTCATCAGAATAGTCCATAAAACTTGGCTTACCACTCCAGAAGACATCTTCAGTTGCAAGCACAAAGTCCATGCCCATTCCTCCAAAACCAAGGTTCCAAAAGATCAACATCCACATGGTTAGGTTCATCTCACCCCACTCCTGTTACAAAGTGCTATAGCAGAGAGCTTCAGGTTTGCTGAGATGAACTTCTAGACCAGGCACGGTTATGGAGGAAGGGATATTTATTGAAGCTTATAGATCCAGGGGAAGTTCCATAATGGCAGAAGAAGCTGGCCTGCCTTCACAGGACCAAGCAGAGAGAGAAGCACAAGCCAAAGGCTAAAAGCCAGAGCACACTTCAAGAACTCCAGCTAGGCACACTTTGCATATCTTTAGATTGAAATCTGAAACCCACCACCACACCTTAATATCCACCAATGACACTGCCTCCAGCCAGGTGGCTGCAGATGCAAACTACAAACAAATAAACAACTGAATATATTGGTAGCCATCTATTCAAACCACCACACTGCTTCTGGGGAAACCCAAGTCAGGAGCCCTTCAATGCTACAGGCTCTACATTCTTCTCTTCAGAAAGTCTATTCCTTTGTACCAGCCATGCTGGACTTATTCAGAAGACAGAATTGCAAGCAAGAAAGAATACTGACCTCAGTTTGACATTATTCCTTCAAATCTTTTAGCAAATCTATTTGATGTGTACATGTCACTGTCAAAGCAAACCTGAATATACATAAAGGAGAATTTCCTCATCTATCGTTTTTTTTTTTCTTTTTCAAATAATATTTCTTACTTTATTAATGCTTTCCAAGCTATCATTATAAATGACTCTGGGGTTGCCAGTGTGACCTCTTAATACAAAATATCCTAGCAAGACAATGTTCTACCTCTGCAGAAGGATGCACAGCTATAAAGAGCTCAGGAAAGGGAGAGAGCGATGGCTCATCAGTTAAGGTGCTTGCCTGCCAATCCTAAGGACCCAAGTTTGATGCCCCAGTACCCACGTAGGTAGTACATGCATCTAGAGTTCATTTGCAGTGGCTAGAGTTATTGGTGTGCCCGTTCTCTCTCCCTCTCTCTCTCTCTCTCTCCCTCTCCCTCTTTCTCCTTCTTTGTCAGATAAATTAATTAATTAAACATTATAAAAAGAGTTCAGACAAGCAAGATCCCCAGTGGGCAGTTTACTGGGTTTTATCCTAACACTTGGTCCTGTTTAGTCAGAGCTAGCCCTCACATTCACACATGACTAAGCTTTGGTTTCAAGAACTGTTGACTCATGCGGGGTGTGGAGGTTGGAGTATATGTCCCCCATAGACTCAGATGTTTTATGAAAGCTTATAACGTGGGTGTCTATCCATCTGACTATATGAGGTGTCACCACAGGGGCAGATCCTGGGGCCCAGCCCTAAGCTGTGTTTGGCGGCGGATATGATTTCCAGCCCAAAGGTATGCAGAAAATTCTGAGCTCTGGCGGGGTCCCTGCTGCTTGCTGCCCATTTGTGCTTGTTGCTTTCGGTTTTCACAGGCTTTTAGGTTGCTGCTCTGTGCTTGGATGTACAGAAGCAACTTCTTACACCACGGATGGGAACTCCCCCCACCCATCTTTAAGCCTGACATAAACTCCTACCTCCCATAAACTGTCTGGTTTGGATGTTCATCCAAACAACATGAAAATGTCTACAAGAAGCATGCCACATAATGACATTCTCTAGAGACACATTTCTTTGCCTTATGAGGCAGTTTAATTAAAAAAAACAATAACTTTCATATTCCAAACATTGAGGAGGTTCAGCAGTCTTCCAAAAGTTCTAATGCCACCCCCACACATAGTTTCATCAGCTTTGTTGCTTAGCTGACCTTGGTTCTAATTCTGATATTTGCAGACATGAGGTTTTTATCTTTTTCTTGGGGCTTTGATATCTGCATACCCAGGCCTGTAGTGTGTTACTTCCTAGTCTGTAATTTCCACTCTGGTCAAAGGTACCTAACCAGCAGGTGTTCAGTACCTCTGACTTATAAAGCTTGCAAATGTAAGTCTTATGGCATAAGTCTTTATATACTATATAACATACATACACACACACACACACACACACACACACACATACATATATATATATGCACATATATGTCACAATGTGTGTATATATTATTTAATATGTTGTGCATATTAGATCACATATTTATGTTAGTCAGCATACTCTTATTTCTTACAGTACAAGAATGAGACAACAGCAGCCCACAAGCTCAATATTAGCCATCTTTTTATTCATTGCATATTATGGATATAATAAGCATTGTTGGGCAGAGAAGGGATTATTTAAGAGGGCAAGGGAAGACATTGTAATGGGAGAATGCTCTGTCCATGACATTGGTAGTTTTCTCCAAAGTCGGGAAGAAAATTACTGTCAACAAAGTTAAAGAGAAAAAATGTGGAACGTGGAATAAGCAACATTGAAAAGTAAAATTATTCGACAGTAGACCAGAGATTATTTTTACTCTAAACCCTAACCCTTAGCCCTATTCTTAACTTAGGTCCTAATGAGTAGACTATATATTCCTTCTGATGTTATGTATGAGTCATGCTGAGAGATCTGAAAGGAGAGATTTGCTAAATGTGCAATTCCAAATATCTTCTTCAGGTTCACGATGGGGACAAAATGGTTCAGTCAATCATTTATGAAGGAAAGATACAAGCTGATCAGTTGTTTCAGGTCTTGGCAATGGTAAAGAAGGAGGAAATCTTTGAGTCACATGGGAAGGATGGTTCTTGTACTAAGCAGTTTTCTGGACATAAAGTTGTAGGAAGATTTCTTTACCTTCAGGGTTTTCCAGAATCGCAGGGCTCAGGCAGTGCTCAACAACCATATCCTTCATCCGATCCTCTTTCAGCTTCAGTCTCCTGAAACCTCCAAAATTAAATCGGTTTGGGAATCTCCTAGCTGTACTAACCTTTTCCTAAAGAAACCTTATAGGAAATCCTGTATGCAAATAAGGTAAATTGGAACTTCTCTGCTTCTATGGGAGAAGAAGAAAACATGAATTTTGTCCAGCTCACTGCCACTGTGCAGCGTGATACCAGGACCCCCACCCTCGTATGCCCTTGTGAAAGGGACCAGATTCCCTCCAGCGTATCTGACAATTCACCAAGACTGCCGTAAAGATTTCCTCCCCTTACCTAATCATCAGATAGGCCCTTCTTTACTTTAGGACTTCACCTCTTTTTTGAAGGACATCAACGTGAGAAAATTTGCAGCTACAAATTCCATCTCTGCCCATGAAAATAAAGGTAAGTATTTTCAACATCTCTCGCCAGTTTTGCAATAAAATATTTTTAATGACCTCGAAGATTAGTGTTTTGACCTTTATCTATTTGTCTGTTATGAAGGTCCTGGGTATGTAGTGTCAGGCACTGGGAGGTCATGAATATCAAGGCCATTTTATGCCTGGAATATTGCTGCATTGTAAGCAATACTCCCTTGACCCTTAAACTATTTCCGCCACCACTTCCACAATGGACCCTGAGGCTTAGAAGGTGTGATACGGATATCTCAGTGCTGAACACCCCACTGTCACTTCTTCTTAGCACAATGGTAACTTTTGAGTCATCCCAGTGGTCACCACCATCTGAAAACAGAAGCTTCTCTAACAAAAAGTGATGGTAGGGGCTGGAGGAATGGCTTAGAGGTTAAGGTGCTTGCCTACAAAACCGAAGGACCCAGGTTTCATTCCCCAGAATCCACATAAACCAGATGCCCAAGGGGAGTGGACACATCTGGAGTTTGTTTTCAGAGGCTGGAGGCCCTGGCGTGCCCATTCTCTCTTCCCCTCTCTCACTCTCTCAAATAAAGAAAAACTTTTTTAAGAAAAAAAAATTTTTAAGTCAGAGTTGCATTAATATATGGGCATAAACATTAAAAAGTGCTTACAGGGCAGTTTAGTGGACATAATGTATGTGTTTAGCTAGACAACAGCAGGTGTTACTACCCTAGTGCTCATGACCTCCTGAGCCATAGGTTTGAAGTACCATATATGTATTCCCTCCCATGGACTGGGCCATGTCAGTCATGTGCACAAGGGAGCACACATATCTGGAGTTTGTTCTCAGTTGCTGAAGGCCCTGGCATGCCCATTCTCTCTCTTTCTCTCATTCTCTCTCTCTCTCATTCTCTCTCTCAAAATAAATAATTTAAAAAAGAAAAATAGTAGCATTTACTAAGCACGTTCTTTCCCCACCCCTCCCCTGAGACTATATTCACCAGGACACTGACATCCTTTAAACAGCTGCAAGCAATACAGGATTTGGGGGTTCCTTTGCCAATGCAGCAATACACACCAATGCACTAATAATTTTGAGGTGTCTCTGGATTTGAAGAATGAAATCCACAGACCAGAAGATAAGGTTCAGAAAGGTTTCGTTACAGCTTAGAGCTTTAGGAAGGTTAATAGCTATGGGCACTTAAGCACAGAACATAAGAGAAGCAAGGTAAATCTCTTGTCCAGGGAGACAAGAGTTGGATTGAAAAGCCCACCTCAAGACTCAGGTTAGGGATTTTTTTAAAGTGTTTTATTTATTTGAGAGAGAAGCAGCTAGAGAGAGAGAGAGAGAGACAGAGAGAGAGAGAGAGAATGTGTGCACTCAGCCCTCTATCCATAGCAAACAAACTCCAGACACATGTGCCACCTTGTGCACCTGGCTTTATTTGGGGACTGAGGAATCAAACTTGAGTCATTGGCTTTGTAGGCAAGTGCCTTAACTGTTAAACCATCTCTCCAGCCCAGATTGGGGACTCTTTTTTTTTTTTTTTTTTTTGTGGCAAGCCAAATAGACCAGTCTCTTTTTTTGTTATGGTAGAGAATGAGAGCAAGAAAGAGAAAGAAGAGGCAGAGAGAAAGAATTGGTGCACCAGGGCCTCCAGCTATTGTAATTAAACTCCAGATGCATGTGTCCCCTTGTGTGCATGTGCAACCTTGTGCATTTGCGTCACCTTTATGCATTTGGCTTATGTGGGATCTGGAGAATCAAACATGAGTCCTTAAGCTTCACAGGCAAGTGCCTTAACCACTAAGCCATCTCTCCAGCCCAGGTTGGGTATTTTTATGAGCCCCATGGATGGCTGGTAGGTTTAGCCAGTCTAGTACTGACATCACATGTGTGAGATCGGGATTTCTAGAAATAGGAAATTTTCCTAGAAATCTTAATTCTCTAAGAGGAGCCTCTCTGAAGGCACTGTAAGGACATCCTAAGGGGGCTGAGGTAAGGAAGAGTCAGAGCCCTCTGAAGATTCTGACCTATAGAAAAGTGGAATGACCTCCATTGCTCGATTGTCAACAACAGGCCAAACAACTATTTCCGCACTTACCCAAGGAAAGACTATCCCCCCTGGTGTCCAGTCACCCCCAGAACTAAAAGTGAACGAATCAATGCATCACCCATGAGTCAGAAAGGACTGGCCAGATAACTAATGGCTGACACAAAAGGCTCACTGCATTCCCAGGAGGAAAACTAAATCAAAAGTAATAATAATAAAGGTTTTGCAAGTCTCTGTAAAATAATGCTTTTTCTTTACTATTCATTGCTTTTTGCCCAGGGCCTCTCCACCAACTTTAAGGAGATTTGCATATAAATGGCACTCCTTTTCATGTCTTCTGAGTTCATCAGCCCCTTGTTGCTTACTCCCTACCTGAAGTCTAATCCTTGCTTTGCAATATCACAATTGGTTGCTGTGGAAATGATTATGTTGTCACAAACAGAGGATTAGAAGTTCGGGAGGAGAATAAAGAGCAGGAGCGGTGAATTCTTAATAAACGAGCACTCTGTTACCATACAGAATTGCTGAAGAAGAAGAAACAATGGACATGAGAGCAGAAAGGGAGAACAATCAAGACACGATTGCTAAGCAATTCTAAAATTAGGATATTGTTAGTACAAATTTAAAAATAAAATACCAGGCTGGGAGTGAAATGGGGGGTTTGGGGTTCAGGAAAGTCCTTGAGCCCCAAACCCTAGTTTTGTGTTTGCATTTAGCCAAAGAATTTGGGCAAGCCAAACTGAGAAGAATAACTATTAAGTTATTGTATTTATTGAGGGAAGTACAGAACCAAAGGAAGGAAAAGGAATAAACCCACGAGGCTTGAAAGCCCACGTGGCAGGCCTGGAAAACCCATGGAGAGGACAGAAAAGGAAGCACAGAGAGCTACTGCCCTGTGGGGAGCAAGAGGGGTAAAGAGCCTGTGTGGGAAGCAGGGCCTGGGGGATCTCCCTGAGGAGAAACACCAGAAGTGATGGATGGGCCGGGCCAACAAGAAAAAACGAGGCTTGTCCCCTCTCATGCATTTATCTATACCCTTAGGGTGGTGGGCTCTACCTTCGATCTCAGGTGGGCCAGAGAGACAGTGATTGGTCTGGGCTGGAGGCTGACTCAGGAAGAGGCCAGCCATGAAACCAAGTTCTGGGATGTGAACTTGACCAACCACAATGTTAGGACAAGATTAAATCCTAGAAGAGATCTCCCTCCCAAGAGGGGTCCAGGTTGTTTGTGGGGGGGGGGAACAGATCTAGGGAAGAGATAAGAAGTCAGATCACACTTTGATCTCTGGCAAAGCAAAGCGGAGACTGCAAGGATAGACCCAAAACATCCCTGCTTCTTACTCTCAGGGACTCTCAGGGGTGCAGTTTCCCTCAGTGATTGCCTGTCAGGAAGATGGCTCAGTAGGTAAAGTGGTTGACAGATGAGTATGAGGCTCTGTTTGGAGCCCTGGCAACCACATGCAAATGCTTGATATGGTGGCATTCAACGGTGATCTATCTCAGTGCCGGGGAGACCAAGGTAGGATCCCTGGGACTTTCCGGCTAGCTTGTCTTGCCAAATTGGTGAGTCCAGGTTCAGTGACAGATGCTGCCTCAAAAGCTAAGGTGGAGGGCTGGAGGGATGGCTGAGTGGTTAAGGTGTTCGCCTGCAAATCCAAAGGACCCAGGTTCGATTCCCCAGGACCCTCATTAGCCAGATGCACAAGGGGGCGCATGCATCTGGAGTTTATTTGCAGTGGCTGAAGGCCCTGGAGAGCCTATGCTCTCTCTCTCTCCCTCTTTCTCTGTCAAGTAAATAAATAGAAATGAGGATATTTTTAAAAAACTAGGGTGAAGAGCAAGTGATATTGATATTTGGCCTCTACACATGTGCACACACACACACGCACACACGCACACACACACATGTTCACAAACAAATGCACCCACATACATACAAACACACATACACAAACACATGCATACCACACACAAATACACGGGGAAGAAAGCAATGCCATTCTGTTATTAAAAAAAAAATACTTAACTCTGGAACTAACTATAAAAACACTCCATATATTAGTAAGAAGAGGCTTTAGTATCTTTGAATTCAAAAATTCTAAGCACAAGTGAAAGAGGGAGGGAAAAACATAAAAAGAAAAATAGATGGATATACAGGATTAATCACAGTTCTGGTAGCCAGGATAACCTGAAGGGGAAAAATAACTCTTTTGGTATTAGCGTCAAATGACCAGTCACAATCACTTAGCAGCATAGCTGGAAAACTCACTGGCCAGGCCAAGGAGCAACCTATCACAAAATAAAGGCAGAACGTTGAAAGGTGCTTAAGAGTCGCAATTCCGCCATGAAAATAGAGAAAGCAAGTGTCTCTTCACTCTGCTAGGCAGACCGTCCAACCAGAGCGCCTTGACAGAAGAGCCCGGGGAAAGCGATCGGCTGGCGAATGGGATGAGGTCAACCACACACGTTGATTTAAGAATTAGGCACCTGGATGTGCCCTCAATCTCCACTGTAGGTCGTAGAGAAGGTCTTGAAGAGATTGAGGGCAGCACATAGCATTTGGGCTCACTTTTCTTTGCCCTATTACTCATCTAAACAATGCCGCCTCTTAGATCGTTTTTTTTTTTTTTTCCCCACTACATTTTTACGAGGATAAATACCAGCTTTGTATAATTGCTTTTGTGCCTTTATGCAAGAGCCCTTCTGAGGGAATGGTTCAATTTGTACTTTATCTCTTGGCGCATATAGTCATCTCTCCTGCATACCTTTCACCATAACTGTTTGCCCGGATTCCTCTTCTCTCCTCTCAACCCGGTGTAAAATGACACTTGGTTTCTCCCATTTGAATAAAACTATAATACTGCCATTCATTCAGAGGTAAATTGTCAATACTTAATGGAAGGTTCAATGCCCTCTGCGAAGGCATATCAAAAGCTATAAAAATGACATTTGATATTGGCAATCAGAGATCCAAGGAATAGAAAATTACTGTAATTACTGGCCCCTTTTACTTGAAAACAGCTATTCTTTTTTATCTAAAATTTGTATGATCACTTTACATGTAAGATTTATACAATGGGTTAAAGACACACTCTATTAATAATTAGATAGTATTGTATATGTCTTTTCCTTTCTTTCGCCTCCCTTTTCTTTTTAAAGGTGAGGAGAGGACAGAGAAAAAGAAAATGAAATAGTCCTTTGATCTTTGTGAATGTCCCTATTGCACATTGTGACTTCCAAGTGGACATTTTCCCAGTACTGTGAGCTGTACAAAGAGAAAGGCATGAGCTCTGACCTTTGATTCTGGGCACCAGAAGTTAATGCATCCAGGCTTGAGCCTCTGGCATCTTCCACAGGTCAGGATATAGCTGGGGAGACAGAGAACTGTCAGTCACGCTGCTACAAACCAGGCTGGGGAAAAAAAAGAGAGAGAGAGAGAGAGAGAGGAGCGAGGTCTCAGGCATCAAGGACCACCTGGCATCTGCTCAAACCTGCAAGGGAAACCTACTTCCCAAGGCTCCTGCCTTCAGGAGAGTGTGCACGGAGTGCCCTCCACACCCAGCTTGTCCTGAGACCCTTCAGAGCAGTCGTAGCCTCAGCAGTGGAGAAGACACAGAAGGGAAGGGAAGCAAACGCAGACATTGTACTTCTCAAGGAAGTCAGAGACAGTGGAGGAGAGAAAACACTAAGGGGCTTGGCCATAGATATAGGTTAAGGGAGGAAGAGGAGTTGGCCTTGGCATCCATCACAGAGTGATGTGTTTCTAAGGAGAATAATAATACAAATAAAAGAGGCCTTTCCCGAGGTTGCTTGACATGGGGGGGGGGGGCGGCAATGATGTCGCTCACCACACAGAGCATGAAGAGTTACCCAGGGCAGCCCAGACGACAGGAAACTGACAGTTTCCATCCATGTGAAAAAGCAAGTTGAACTCATTTACAGGGGTCAGTCTACTCCTTTTCAAACTAACTGGGGGACTGTATCAAGGACTCTTCGTTTCTCAGCTGGCTTATTAGCATTTCAGTGGGAGAATGTCAGTCAAATGCAGAGGGGGGGGGGCTTTCTGTCTTCAATTTTCCCCTTTATATCCTTTTCTGCAGAAAATGAGCTTGAAACCCTTCAAGCCGAGGTTCCTTTCAAGAGAGAGACAAAAGAGTCAGGTTAAAGTGAAGTTCTAAAAAGTAGAGTCTTCCCTGGACGTTTTACAGGACAAAGACCTTCACTAGGGGAGTGAAACCCTCCTCTGGATGCCAGTGACCTTCCTTCCTTCCTTCCTTCATTGCGCAGATATTCATGCAGCAAGAGTCCCCGTGAGGCTGGGCACTGGGGGGCCGGGGCTAGGGGAACAGAGGTAGGGCCAGCACAAGGCCTTTCTTTGTGTGTCTTCACTTGTAGTCCAAGACACTGGTGGGCAGCAACCAGCAGACACACCTCGTCAGTAAGCCTGAGGTTTCCTGAGCAGCAGGAAAGCCTATTCACAACCTGGGGGCCAGCGCCCAGTGCCACCCTGTGTCCGGGGGTCTCACAAAGGCTGCAGTACACCCAACTGGACTACTGACCTAGAAGTGCAACCTGCCTTCCTGAGCCTGTGGCCCTGACGCCCCACCCAGGCAACATGACTCACAGCCCAGTCCAAATGCTCATTCTGCTACTGAGCAGCTGTGTGAATCTGAGCAAGTTACTCAGAATCGCTGGGCTTTTTGCACCCTCACCCTTTGTGCCCCAGCCAGGAGGCTTCATCGCAAGAAGCTTGCTCAGATCACGATCAGTTCACAAGCGTTCATTATTGCTGCAAAGGTGCAGATGTGCCTGGTTCAGCCCAAGCGTAGGCACTGCTTTCTACTTTGCTTACTGATATTGTAACAGATCAAGATAAAGTTCTTATCTTTCCCATTTTATCAGGTTCTTATGACGCAGGATTTTTAGACTCAGCAGAGGTCTCCCAAATTTATGAACCCAAATTTTGGGTCCTTATCCAACATTTTTTTTTTAAGCAAGGGATTAACCCAAACAGAGTCAAGGATAAATTATGAGTTATTTTGAATTTATTTAGGGAGAAATCATAAACCGTGAGGTTCATTTAAGGGAATCTGGCATCTAGGAAAAGGCTGGAGCAGAGTCACAAGCGTGTGGAAGACAAGATCTAGACGCTCATGTAGAGAGATTTAGAGGAAACGTGTACTTGTGTGTATGGCACAGCATCGGCCCTGAGCCACCACATGAAAAAAAAAAAAAAAAAAAAAAAAAACAGGGGCTGGAGAGACGGCTGAGCAGTTAAGGTGCTGGGCTGCGAAGCTTAAGGACCCAGTTTCATTTATTCAGATCCCATGTAATTATGCCAGATACACATGGTGTTGCACGCATCTGGAGTTCATTTGCAGTGGCTGGAGGCCCTGGCGCGCCCAGGCCTAATAAATAACTAAAACATAAAATCTTAAACGGAACAAAAAAAAAAAAAAAGAAGAAGAAGAAGAAGAAGTGAAGGAATCAAGTGGTGACGGCTTAAGGGAAAAAAAAAGAAAAGCAGAAGGAAAGTACCACAGCAGAATCCAGGAAATTCAGATAAGAAATAGGTAGTAAAGAGAGTGACACCCATAGATACCCCGAGTTTAGAGAAAGTGCACCAGCAGCAGGCCCCGAGTTTAAAGGAAACACACTCGTGCGCAACAGTGTAAGGGAAATACGCACTTGGTAGGCTCAGAGGCCTAAAAAAAGCGTACATGGTACCACAGGGAGGTTACCCCTCCCACACCATATTACAGACAGAAGGTAGAGAACTACCCAGCCCAAGCAGGAAGCAGTGCTCTGCTCTCCCCTCCCTAGCCAGGCTGGGTAGGTGAAAGCCAGACTTTTAACATATACCCAGACAGACCTCACAGGGCAATGGTGGGCTCCGGGAAGGGGAAGTCCTGATGGGTTTGCAGATTCAAGAGGCTGACCAAAGACCAGCTCACCAAGGCAGTGTGCTAGACTGTGGTGTCGGCAGGGGGCGCTGCAGACATCATAGACCAGCCTGGATCAGACCTGAGTTCCTTTCTCGAGGAGGTCAGATGGCATCGTCTGGTTTCCACTTTGGGTTTCTTGTCCCTGACTACATCTGCCTACAAGAAGCTAGCTTTCTCCTGTTTCTCCTTCCCTTAGAAACCGCTTTTGCTTAAAGCACTGACGACTTCCGCTGGTCCGTAAGGTAACTAGAAACAAGATAAAAGCCAACCATCTGTGTCCTTTGTCTGAAAATTTGAGGTCAGAGAGCCTCCCATACGGCTCAGTCAGTGAATTGTTAAGTGTAGGGACATGAATTCAGATTCCTGGCTTCCATGTTAGAATGCTGGGTGTAGTGGTGTATACCTATAATCCAGGTTCAGGGAAAATGGAGACTACAGAATCCCTGGGACTTTCTGGCCAGCTAGTCTACCTGAATTAGTAAGCTGCAGGTTCTGTGAGAGACCCTGCCTCAAAACATAAGGTAGAGAGCAATGGAAAAAGGTACCCAGGGGCCTGGGGAGATGGCTTAGCGGTTAGGAGCTTGCCTGTGAAGCCTAAGGACCCTGGTTCAAGGCTCAATTCCCCAGGACCCACGTTAGCCAGATGCACAAGGGGGCGCACACACCTGGAGTTCGTTTGCAGTGGTTGGAGGCCCTGGCGCACCCATTCTCTTCCTCTCTCTCTCTCTCTCTCTCCTCTTTCTCTCTGTCTGTTACTCTCAAATAAATAAAAATAAACAAAAAAATTTAAAAAAAAAGAAAAAGTTACCCAATGTTGACCCTTGTTCTTCACACGGATGTGCACACACACACATACATGTGAACCTGGAAACACACACACACACATGCCATGCACTATACATGTATACACATGCAAAAAAAATAAAAATAAAAGAAAGAAAAAGGAAACCCTTGGGATCACGTTCCTACTAAATCCTTTGGATAGCCGTGTCGGTCACTCAAGGCATGTCTGTCTGTCTAGACTGGAGATACTTTCAAACTGAAGACATAGACATAAGGCAACATACCAGTGGCTTTTCCAACATCTACTCCGGACCTCCAAGAACATCCCCTGAAGTCTCTAATCACCTTTTTATTCCATGATCATCAACAGCTCACCCCATGATGTAATCACCCCCACACAGAAGCAACCACTCCATAGGGACCATGCTGGTCTGTCAAAGGACAAGGCCTTCTTCATAACAGCTTGTCAAACCACAGCAGCATTGTTTGGCCAAGACTGTTAAATTGCTCATACATCTCATGCAGTGCCCCAGTTTTTTTTTTTGTTTTGTTTTTTGTTTTTTGCCTGTTCCACCTTAAATTTCATGTTGGTGTCCCAAATACGGGGTAAGGGCTTCATCTTGTCCATTTCCCCAAAAGAGCTATGACAACACACTCCAAACTGCTATTTCCTCATTACTTCATAATTTTGTTTCCTTTGGACCAGATCTGACATGCGTAGGTCCCCATAGCGCAGTTTCTGACTTGGAACAGCAGTTACCCTGCCACCTCGTCCCCCAACGGTATACCTCCATCATCACCCTGCTTCAAAGGATTACCTATTTCCGAAATAACAGAATAACTTTGACTCTCCCTCTCCTCAGCCATATACAGTGTGTTTAACATTTGGTGCCTCTCTCGTGAAGAAAATTAAAAGCGCCACTAAATTAATTGGACTTTAAAGCCCCACTTATGCTGTGAGATAGTTTAGAATGTTTAGATAATTAATTCTGACTGTTTTACACTCTATTCTTGTAAGTGTATTGTGCATTTCAGAGCATGAAAGTCTTTGTAGATAACCCTGTTCTCTTGAAGGTCTCTCCAAATTAATTATAATCCAAGGGCAATTGTGATGGCATCCTTGGGAAGGGAAGGCAGGGAAAAGAAAACCTAACTCAAATACTTTCTGCTTTGTTTTCACATTCCTCAGTGACAAGTAACTACCTCCCATCACTTGTTACACCTGCTGTGATGGACACAGAACCCCTGTCCTGTGGCTATAAGAATGTGTCCCCCATCAGTGTTACAAGAAGTAGCATATTTCTGCTAGAGGACCGTCCCTCTTTCTATACCCACAGACAATCAGCAAAAGATTGATAAATTTTCTAGAAAAGCCCAAGGGGGGTTAGACAGATGGCTCAGCAGTTAAGGTACTTGCCTGCAAAGCCAAACAATCCGAGTTCAGTTCCCTAGTTCCCACGTAGAGCCAAAAGCACCAAGAGGCACATGCGTGTGGAGTGTCTTTACAGTGGCTGGAGGTCCTGGTGCACCCACTCTCTCTGTCTGTCTCTCTTCTATCTCTCTGTGCTTGTAAATAAAATAAAATCAGCAAGGTTATGTTTTTGCTGAGATAGCCACCCTCACTTGCACAATCCACTTAGCTCCACAGATGAATCTGAAAGTGTCAGCCATGTTTTGCCACCCTGTTAATCTCTTTGACAAAAATAATTATTCTTTTGTACATTACTTTTTATTATCTAAATAAGTACAGATATGTATCTATGATCCAAGATGATTTTTGCTATACAGCATGGTGTTAAAAGTGTGTGTGTGTGTGTGTGTGTGTGTGCACGTGCATTATCTTCTTACACATTTATGCATGGATGGGATCTCAAATGAAATTTTGTTTTTATAAACAACTTTAGAAACAAGGATAAGAAGCCTCCAGGAAAATGGTCACGTTGAAGAAAACAAACATTACTGAAAATATTGCTTTCTCTACCTCTTATTTTTTTCTTCATAACGGATGGCATTCACATAAAAACCACATCTTTCCTTCCTGAGTAGAACTATCATTACTTGTATGAACTAACAATGGTTTCTTTCTTGACCTGGGTGGTAGTTTAATACAGGCGTCCCCCATAAACTCAGCTGTGTTGAATGCCATGTCCCAGCTGATGACAATTTGGGAATTAAATCCTCCAGGAGGCAGTGTGTTGTTTGGGGCGGGCTTATGGGTGTTACAACCAGCTTCCTCTTGCCAGTGTTGGGAATACTCTCCTGTTGCTTTTGCCCACCTGATGTTGGCCAGCAGGTAATGTACACCCTCGGCTCATGCTATCAGTTTCCCCTGCCATCATGGAGCTTCCCCTCAAGTCTATAAGCCAACATAAACCATTTTTTTTCCCACAACCTGCTCTTGGTCAGGTTATTTCTGCCAGCAACATGAACCTGACTGCAACAGTAAAGTTGGTACCAAGAGTGGCACCTGACTGTGTGGCTTTGGCCTTTTGGAGCTGATTTATGAGGGAGGAATATGGAAGGATTTGAAACCTTGACCTAAGAGATGCCTTGCAGTGCTGTAAGTACAGCTTGATGGACTATTCTGGTCAGAGTTGATAGACCTGACTGCAGTAAGAACTAAAGACGGTGAGGTTTTGCTTATGAGGGTGAAAAGGAGCTTTGCCTGGACTGGACTACAAGCAGTTTGTGTGAGAGGCTTGCTGTTATGCCTGCGTCCTGAGAACTTGTGCAAGGGTCGCATTGCATAGAAATAGGCTGTGAGCAGAGGGATATGGCATAGAAAAAAAAATGAAATATTTGGGCTAAAACTGCTGCCTATTCAGCTGCAATTGAGAGAGTACAACCATTGAGACTGGGCCAGCTGACCTGCATTGGAACAACAGGTAGAACGCAGTCTTTTGAAGGGGCCTTGAATGCTGAAGAAGTGTCCTGTTCTTCAAAGTCTGCTTTATTCCCCCTGAATTAACAAGTTGGTAGTCCACCAGGTATTATGGAGTATAACAAATCCAGGAAAGAGAGGGTCATTAAATTTGCAACATGGTTTTATTTTTGTGGAAATGGCCATGGGCAGTATGAAGCAGGCTTGTTGGGTTACCTGCACGGAGACCTGATAGAGCCATGAGGGTGAACCGTGGGTTGCAGGGGAGGCCCAGTGGAAATGCCAGGACTAAGAAATGGCCGCCAAGGAAAGCTGCTGGCACCGGATGAAGTTTTCTGGGTCTGGAAGTAGTGTAACTGAACTTGTCACTGGTCAGATTTGCTGGAGTTGGAGCAACAGAGTTTGATGTTGGCCCTGTTTAAATCTTGTACTGGTGAAACATTTCTTTGCTCTGCCCAATACCATCTTTTACAGTTTAAATGTTTATTCTGTGTCATTATTGTTGTTATTATTTTGGTACTATGGCATAGTTAAAAGATCTTAGACTATGGGAATGTTTGAACATAACTGGGATTGATAAAAACTATGGGGACTTTTAAAGTTGGATAAATATATTTTACCTCATGTATGTTTATCAGTGTACTAGTCAGGGTTCTCTAGAGGAACAGAACTGCTAGAATGAATTATTTTTAAAAGGGAATTTATTTGATTAGCATGTGGTAGTACAATAGCAGTTGCAGGCCGGAGAATCACGGAACCTGGTAGCTGCTCAGTACACATGGCCAGAGGCCTCAGCAGTCCCGACCCGGCACTGCAGATGGCACCAGAAGGCCTGGGGGCTTCCTGAGGAGCCACTGGGTTTCGATCCACACGAGTCTTCAGTGGACACTGGTCTTCAGTCCGCACTGGTCTTCCATCCTCGCTGGAAGGCAGCAAGCAGGCTCCGGCAGCCAAGTGGAAGGAAGGAAGGAAGGAAGGAAGGAAAGAAGGAAGGAAGGAAGGAAGGGAGGGGCTCTTTTCACCCAGAGCTTCCTTATATCAAGTCCCCCTCTGAGTGGGCCTCCCACTCTGGGGGAAGTGCTCACTCTCAGAGAAGGACTTCCTCCTTCAGTTAATCCTTCGTGGAAGCAACCTTGGAGACCCACCCAAAAGGGATTTCTGTGGATTACTAAACAGATCAAGTTGACAACACCTTAACTATCACAATCAGTTTATGGGGGCTGGTGTGGAATGTGGTGGTTTGATTCAGGTGTCCTCAGTAAACTTAGGTGTTCTGAATTCTACGGTCCCAGCTGATGGCAATTTGGGAATTAAACCCTCCTGGAGGCAGTGTGTTGTTGGGGGCGGGTTTATGGTTGCTATAGCCAACTTCCCTTTGCCAGCGTTTGGCATAATCTCCTGCTACTGTTGTCCACCTGATGTTGGCCAGTAAGTGATGTCCAACCTCTGCTCATGTCAGCTTTAAGAGAAAACAGAACAACAGAGATACGAAGACAGCATATATCATGAACAAAATGTAGCTGCTGCTAGAATTCAGCCCTGTGCCAGTACTGCAGGTGCAGAGCGGGTTAAAAGAAGACCCGAGCCTGCAGCCAGCCACCTAACTCCTCCGAGGCTGGCCGCAGCCCTGGGAGCCGAGCAACTTGGTGGAGAAGCCTGTGTCCTCATTGCTCTGCAGGAACCCCGTCCGTCTGCGGCGAACAGCCCTGAAGCTAAGAGCCCCCTCCCGTCACAGCCTCATTGGATGATGAGGCCTGCTGGGAGCGTGAATGATGGCCTTGGATGCCTTAGAATTGGGCCTGGATGAAACGGGAGATGCTGGAGGAGGTGGCGCCGGAGCCCCCGTGGGAGAAGGAGGAGATGACTGATGCGGTCGGCAGGAGCTGAGTGGGCTCAGCACCACGTACCGGGGGCTGCGGGCCAGCTCCAGCGCACACGGAGCCCAGGGAAGCTGGGATGCACCTAAGTCTCAGCCTGTGACACAATATTCAAATGAAGAAACTAAGTTCAAAAAATGAAAAAAATAAACAAGTTCAACTTTAAATCACAACGCAGGTGGAAGGAGCTCAGAGGACAGACTGACTGACTGACTCACCCGCAGTTACTCATAAGTCAACACATCTTCCCGAGAACTTGTTCCTAGCATGGGTTCTTTGGCCACCACTTTAAGTTGGTAAGGTGGACACGGAACCAGTACTGAATGCAAAATCGTAAGAGGATTGGCTACCAGGCTGGAAAGCGGGTCCCGTGGGTGAAGCACTCGCTGTTCAAACATGAGGACCCGAGTTTAGGATCCCCAGAAAATCATGTCAGTGTCAGGCGTGGAGCTGGTGCACAGGGCTGGGGAGGCCAAGGCAGAATCTCCGAGGCTCAGTGGACCGCTGGCTAGTCTACCCAAGCTGGTGAGCTCTAGGTCTAGTGACAGATCCAGTCCGGAGGAAGAGTGGGGACACCGTGGCCTCAGTGCACACAAATACACATGTGATACACATGCCTGAGCGCACACAAACATGTATATATGCATCCACACCACAAACACATGAGTTTGTTTGTGGGGGCACATTTCACATAATTTGGGTGTGCACCACAGTCTAGGCTGCTCAGTCCATCGTAGTCCCCTTTTCTTTTTTTTTTTTTCTTTTTAAATTATTTTTATTTAGTGCGCCCCCTTGTGCATCTGGCTAACGTGGGTCCTGGGGAATCGAGCCTTGAACTGGAGTCCTTAGGCTTCACAGGCAAGCACTTAACCGCTAAGCCATCTCTCCAGCCCCCTTAGTCCCCTTTTCTAACCTTTAGCTCTACAAATCTTATCAAATATCCCCACACCCTGGTTAACTCCTCTCCTTCCCTATTGACAAAATCTGTTCTCAAGGGAGGATCAGGTGTTAGCAGTTTTCCTACGATGAAAATATAAGCTGAAGCTAAACTGCTGAGACACTTCTAAAGCCCTCTGGTTGTAGGTGGAGGGCTGCTCACTGAAGGTTGTTGCAGTTCCTCTTAAGTGTCAATCGCTGGGCTCTATTCTGCAAGCAGAAGAATTACATCTGTAAAGTTCTTTGAAGCCTACAGAAACTTTTGCATAGCTCTCTTCAGAACCCTGAATGCCGAGTCACAAGCTAATAGACATGAGGTCTGTACTTTGTTTCTTGCATGGTGAGCACAGAGAACATTGTTGGAGATTTCACAAAAGCTTTTAAAATCTCAAGGTTGTCTCAATCAGGTTTCCAATGCAATAGACTTGAAATGGACAAAAACAAACATTCTGACTTGACAGACTGACTCTGTGAACCGGGAAAAAAAAAAGAACCACATTAAATCAACACTTCTCAAGCTGAAATAAGGGAACAAAAATGTTGAACTTTATTTAAACATTTCTTTTATTCACAACACTCTCATGTAAGATACTATCATAATGAAGACAGTCTTCCAAGAAAAATAAATGTGTTAACTATTTTCCAAGTACTGGAATGTCAAGTAGGTAATCTCATGAAAATATTAAACTAGATTTTAAGGATTTTAATATGTATTGTTGCTTTACAGATTTATCTCTCCCTGGCAAAAGTCTCCTAGAACAAGTAATCAAGTCCAATTTATTAAGTTCTACATTCCTGTCCGTACAGTGTGGACACTGGTGGCCTCAGTTCATAGCTTTAAAAGATACAGTTGTCTCCCATCCAAGTACTAACCAGGCCTGACCCTGCTTAGCTTCAGAGATCAGACGAGATCGGGTGTATCCAGGGTGGTATGGCCGTAGACTAAGAGATATAGTTGTTACCACTAGCAGTATTCTTTTGGGCATCTCTCTTTTAGTAACATGTCTATATCATGCTGTTAAAACTGCCCTTGCAAAATCTGAAGTGGTAAATTTTTCAGGTCATTTAGGATCAGCATATGAGTAGTAGGAATGCTAGTTGCTACCGGATGTACCATTGTTTCCCAGCCTTTTCAGTGGGAAGTGTGAGACTATGCAAATGTTTTAAAGAAGAAAATATGAACCCATAGTGTTATTTTTGAGAGAGGGAGAGAGAGAGAGAGAGAGAGAGAAATGAGCTGGAGACAGTAGGACCCCTGGGGCTACCAGGCAGCCATTCTAGCTGGCTTGGTGAGTTCCAGGCCAGTGAGAAACCTTGTCTCAAAAAAAAAAAAATAATGACAGATGGCACCCCAGGAAAGACTTCTGAGTTTATACACATATATTTGCACAATAAATAAATAAATAAATAAATACATAATAAAGACCTAGTAGTATACCAAAATGTACAAACTTTAAAAGGTAAAAACTAATCATCAGATGCAATAAACATGTGACATTCGAGATTATCATTTTTTATCACCACATACAACTCTTGTAAGGAAAAACATGCTACTAATCCCAGAGGTTATATTTTTAATAATTGGAATTTTTAATAATTAGTATTTTTCTTATTAAGAATTAATGCCCTCTGGATACAAACCAACTGGTGCACAGTGGTTTGATGTTACACCCACAAGACTGCAACTGTGCTGAGCACATCAACATTTTGGCATAGACGAGGGATGTAGACAAAAATGAATGTGAGAGAAGACAGAAAGAGGAGGGTCCTTGCTGAACTGGGCGTGAAGAAGAAGGGGACAAAAGAAGGTAATGGGATGGCAATAAGATCAAATTACTGTGTGTTCATGTATTAAGGTTCTGAGTAAAAACAGAAAAAAAAAACAATAACGCAAGGGGCTGAGGAGAAGTCTCAGCAGTTAAAGGTGCCTTGCTTGCAAGCCTGGCAGCTCCAGTTCAACTCCCCAGACTCACATATAGTCTGATGTCAAGTGTCGTGTGTGTCTGTGATTCCAACTCACCTACGTTAATGGGAGATGGCGACGGCAGGAGAATCTGTAAGCTTTTAGGCCATCTAGACTGGTGCACAGGAAGTGAAGTGATAAAAACAAGGGCAACCCTGTTGCCAGCAGGTTGGAGGAAGAGGACAAATACCCAAGGTGCTATTGAGACATCACAACTTGCAACTATGGCAAGTACGACTTCATCTACAAATCCTAGGGATGTTGGTTGTGGTGGTTTGATTCTGGTGTTCCTCGTAAACTTACGTGTTCTGAATGCTTGATCCCCAGCTGATGGCAATTGTGGAATCTGGAACCTTCATGGAGATGTATTGTTGGGAGCAGGCTTATGAATATTAAAGGCCAGCTTGCCCTTACCAGTGTTTTGGCACAATCTCTTGTTGCTGTTGTCCACCTGATGTTGGCCAGGAGGTGATGCCCACCCTCTGCTCATGCCATGTTTTCCCGTGCCATCATGGAGCTTCCCCTGGAGTCTGTAAAAACAAACCCTTTCCTCCCACCAGCCGCTTTTTTGGGGTGCTCTCTGCCAGCAACAAGCAGCTGACTAGAACAGTGGTTTCCTCACATTCCAGGAGATGCAACCAGATCTCTAGGTCATCATCACATACTTCTATTGAAACAGATGAGGAGCAATTCTTTCTTTTGCAGCTCATCAGCTAGGGATATGGGTTTCAAAGAATAGAGGTATTGCCCAGCCTTGGCAAGACAGGAACTTCATTCTGATCCAAGTTGGTGATGAGGATAGCTTCCAGATTAGTTCTCCTTTTTCCAACCTTGCCAGCGAGCCTTTTCTTAGTCTGTGCTCTCTCTCCTCCTCTGCCCACCAACCAATCAAGGTCCTCCATGTACATTAGAACTTTGCAGCAAGGCTCATCACAATTGGATGCCTAATTTATAAACAGACCCAATGCAGGTTGTCAGGTTGATTCCCCAGTCTTTCCCTCTAGAGACCCCTGCTGGGTAGGATGGGAAGAGCATCTCTTGGCTTGTGTGTGGGGAGGGGGGTGCTTTGCACCTCTCATTTCTACTATCACTTGAGGCAAATCTTTCATAATTTCCCTTCTTCATGTCTGTTACTTTTCAAACCCTTACTAAAAACAGACAAGAACTTAAGACTTCAGAACCATTGGCTTGAGGAGTCCTAAGCCCCCTCGCAGCCCTCTCTTTCAACCACACAACACTATTTTTCAGCTCCTAAATGATTTGCCTAAAGAGTTGACAAGATCTGGGGGCCTGAGCCACCAGCTTGGAATGTTGGGTGCACGTGAGGTCCCAGCTGGCATGAAACGGTGTCACCACGGCTCACCCACTACTATAGAGGTGTGCCCTCACTAAGAGGGGAAGCTTGTGTCCATGGAGCAGACCCTGGAACGGCGCCGCATGGTCCTCCTCACAGAGCTGCTGCTTGATTTTTTTGAAGATGCACTGCGAACCCTCTAGCATGTGCAAGTGGATCACCGCACTGCCTGGCTGTAAAACGATTAAGAAAAATTCTTATTTCTGCCAAGTGTGGTGGTACACACCTTTAATACCAGAACTAGGGAGGCAGAGATAGGAAGATCGTTGTGAGTTTGAGGCCACCCTGAGAATACATAGTGAATTCCAGCTCAGCCTGGGCTAGAGCAAAACCTCACCTCGAAAAACAAAACAAACAAACAAGAAAAAGTACTTATTAAGAAAGTTTACTATCTTTCCAAGTTTTAACTTTCTAATGCTTAAACGCCAAGCACTTATTATATCAGCTCCCCAAAGCACCTTTTTATGCTAACTGCTGATCCAATTTTAAAAAAAGGCACCCCTAAGATATCTTTAAAATAAAGGTAGGAAATGAGGAACATTAATTAAACCATTGTCATTTTGGACCCAAAGTAGGAAACATTCTTTAATCCTAAAATCCCTATTCAGCCAATATTAATGAAATAAATGTTGGTATAAAAGGCGCAAAGAATTATGAGCAGGAATTGCTACTTTCATATGAAATATAGAGAAACAAGAAAAAGGGAGTATTTAGATAATGGAACACATAACACTCTGGTGATAAAACAACTTAATTGGGAATAAATTAAATCTAGAAGTAATAACCATATACTGGCAAATTTTAAGAGGGAAATCATTCTGTCTGCTATGAGCTCACAAAATAGATACCCATAAGTACAGTGATTCTAATTGTTTTCCCAGAGCTACACACACAGGCAGCCTGTGTCTGCAACTGGCCCTCCAAAGGTATACATACTTAGAAGAATAAAAATCCTGAAAGTAAGGAGCCTATTGATTAAAAGGGTTGGAAATTCCATCCACATGTGCCTTTGAGATGGGAACATGTTCTGGGTTTGATGGTGATGAATTAGAATGTAAGATTCCTCCAGATGTTCCAGGAGCGGTGGGGACAGCCCCATGCTCAGGCCTCTTCTTTTCTTCCTCCCTAGCTGCCTCTGCATCTTTGACTTCTTTCCTTTCTACATGCCGAGGTCACAGAGCTGCACTTCTCACTCTCATTAAGAAGGTTTTGTTTCTTTTTGTAGGAGGCAAGGTAAGAGAGCAGGGATTCACTCCACTTAACTCTGCCCTGGAAGACCCACACAAACTTTGGTTTTTCCAGTGCCTTTATTTGGACAGTTATGTTATTAATTTTTGATCTGTCTTTGTAATGAAGACATTTAGGGCTATGAATTTTCTCCTTATGACTGTCTTCATTGGGTCCTATAAGTTTTGATAGTGTTTTCATTATCATTCCATGGGATTTTACAATTTTTTAAAAATTTCTTCCACAACCCATTCATTATTTAAAGTGGGTTGTTTAGTCTCCAGGAGTTGGTGGCATTCTTGATGTGTCTCTTATTGTTATTTTCTAGCTTTAAGGCATTGTGATCTGACACAGTGCAGGAAGTTACTTCAATTTTCCTGACTTTATGAAGGCATGCTTTATGGTGCATAATTAGAGATCAGGGAATCCTCCCTGACTCCTTTTATGAAGCAAGCATCACCCTAATACCAAAACCAGACAGAGATGCAACAAAGAAGGAAAACTACAGGCCTATATCCCTAATGAACTTAGATGCAAAGATCTTGAACAAAATCCTTGTAAACCAAATTCAACAACACAACAAAAGCATTATCTACATTGGCCAAGTAGGCTTCATCCCAAGGATGCAGGGATGGTATGACATACAAAAATCAGTCAACATAATATACCATATAAATAAACTAAACCATAAGAACCACATGATCATCTCACTTGATGCAGAGAAGGCCTTTAACAAAATACAACACCACTTCATGATCAAAACACTAGAAAGAATAGGCATGGAGTATTTATATCTCAACACAATAAAGGGTATACATAAAGCTCCTAAGGTCCAATTAATTCTTAGTGGGGAAAAAGTGAAGGAGTTTCCACTGAGATTGGGAAAAGACAGGGATGACCACTCTCACCACTGCTCTTCAACATAGTACTAGAAGTACTAGCCCAAGCAATAAGACAGGAGAAAGAAATAAAGCAGATTTAAATTGGGAAGGAAGAAATCAAATTAGCCCTATTTACAGATGACATGATTCTATATATAAGTGACCTGAAAGTCTCCATCTCAAAGCTTCTAAAGGTGATAAATTCCTTTAGCAAAGTAGCAGGATAAAGAATCAATGCACAAAAATCAGTCACTTTTCTGTATGCAAAGGACAAATATACAGAGAAAGAAATCAGTGAGACTGTTCCATTTTCAATAACAACAAAAAAAATCAAATACTTTGGAGTAACACTAATAAAGGATGAGAAGGAACTATATAATGATAACATTAAAAAAAAACTTAAGAAAGAAATAGAGGAGGACCCGAGAAGATGGAAAGACCTCCCATGCTCCCAGATAGGTAGAATTTATATTGTAAAAATGGCAATTTTACCAAAATCAATATATAGAGTTAATGCAATACAAATAAAAATACCAGCATCATTCTTCTCTGAGACTGAATAAATGATCTCAAAATGCACACAGAATGGGAAAAGGCCTCAGATATACAAACATATCTTCAGCAAAAGAAACACCTCTGGTGGTATCACCATACCTGATCTAAAGCTATATTCCAAAACCATAGTCACAAAAACAGCATGGTACTGGAATGAAAACAGAAACATAGACCAAAGGCACAGAATTGAAGACCCAGACTTTACAGCAAGCAAGTACAGCTACTTGATGTTTGACAAAGGTGCCAATAATGTAGGCTGGAGAAAAAACAACATCTCAGCAAATGGTGTGGACAAATTTGGATGACCATATGTAGAAAAATGAAATTAGAGCCATTCATTTCACCATACACAAAAATCAAGTCCAAATGGATTAAAGACCTCAATATAAGACCTGAAACAGTTCAACTACTGGAAGGAAAAATAGGAAGCATGCTCCACTCACAACCACTGAATGTGGCTTCTTGACAATTATTTCTTCTAGAAATTCTGGCTTGGCACTAATCTTGCTATCAAGTGAATGGGTTAGATGCATTTTTCTGCTTTCTCATTCCCCCCTCCTTCTTTTTTTTCATTCTTTTTCTGAGTAGTTTAGTATCTTACAAACATGATTTACATTGGAGTCTAAAATAAGATATTTAGATCCATCAGAGTTCCCCAGCCACCACCTCATAAAGATTGCATCCCACCATGGGGTTCAGCAAAGCTACTGAAGGCCTTGTTCAATACTGAAGGGCCTGCTTGACTAATTTTATAAGGTTTTTTTTCATGTTATTTATTTATTTTAGAGAGAAGAGAAAATGGGCACACTAGGGCCTCCAGCCACTGCAAAGGAACTCCAGATGCATCTGGCTTATGTGGGTCCTGGAGAGTTGAACTGGGATTCTTTGGCTTTGCAGGCAAATACCTGAATGGCTAAGCCATCTCTCCAGCCCCTTGATTAACTTTAAAATAAACGTATTGACAATATTCATACATATAGACAATATACCATAGTCATAGTGTCTCATGGCACTGTCTGTTCCCCTTCTACTGTTCTCCCTCTCTTTAGTCACTTCTCTCTAGCTAGCTCATCTTCTCCTATTTTTTTAAGGTTTTTTTTTTTTTTTTTTTTTTTTTTTTTTTTTTTGAGGTAAGGTCTTGGTCTAGACCAGGCTGATCTGGAACTCATTTCATAGTCTCAGGGTGGCCTTGAACTCATGGTGATCATTTTATCTCTGCCTCCAAAGTGATTAGATTAAAGGTATGTACCACCACACCTGGCTCTTACTATTTTTTTTAATTGACCATATTTATGTATGTACAAAATATATTTTGGCTGGGTGCGGTGGTGCACACCTTAGTCCCAGCCTTCAGGAGGCAGAGGTAGGAGGATCACCATGAGTCTGAGGCCACCCTGAGACTACAGAGTGAATTCCAGATTAGCCTGGACTGAGTCACTGATGTTCCTGCTCCTATACTCTCAGACTCTCGAGGTGCACCTTCCTCCACGTCTACCTTACTTTGTCCCTCCTCCCATGGAGTCCAAATTTTTGGGTCCACGAAAACCTGATTAGCACAAATCTAATTTGTCTTCTCCTTCTCTTATGACTGAGTGAGAGGGAGCCCGGTAGGTTGGTTAGGCAGTTAGGGTGACTGGGCCCCTAAAAAGGCAGGAAGGCTGGAGATCAAAGGATGACCTGACTTCATATCACTTACCTAGCTCCCTAGACCTGTTTTTCCATACCTGAGCCCCTCCTTGGGAGGGAGGTTTTTTCCTAGAATCCTGGCATTGTAGTTGGTCAAGCTTAGACCTCAGAACCTGGCATCACATTCTGGCCTCTTCCTGAGCCAGCCTCTAGCCCAGAACAATCAACTCTCTCTCTGGCTCACCTGAGCCACAAGTTGACACCCACCACCATAAGGTTATAAATGTAGTTTACCAGGGCAGGGCAATCTTCCTCTCTGGTGAGCCTCCAGCTCCTGGTATGTTTTCCTTATGTCAGCCTCGCTTGGCCCAGGCGAGGGGAGAACCCCGTCGCCTCTACTTTCTACCTCCCCTTGCTCATGTAGGCTCATTGAAGCTCACTGAACGGCTTGCAAGCAGCGTGGTGGAAGAGCCTCTCCATCCCCCTCAGTTCCTTGCGGTTTAAGTAACCTTAGGGAGGGGCCTCATGAGCACTGAGCACTTCTGTGAGGTCTTACAGCTTTCTTTTGAGTTTCATGAGCCTCTCCCCTTCCCCATAAGAAAGAATGGTTCATCCTTAGGAAATAGCTACACAACGGTTCCTCAGTGAAATTTGGGGAATATTCTGGCTACTTTGTTATTAAGCCTAGATCTTCAGCTATCTAAGATAGCTCATGAACTATCAAATGTCTTTAAATGCATTTCTTCCTCACTAGATACAATGGGAAGATCTTCAAGCCATCCGAAACATACACATCTTAAAGTCTTTGCAAAATAAATGTTGAATATATGCTTAGAGTTGTGTAGGTCACATACTTTTTCCTGAAAAATAGGTTCAGGTATTTTGGTTATATCATTTTGTATAAATGTATCAGCAAAAAATAACATATACTTGGGACTAAGTGGCAACAGTATCTTACTTTTTGCCTAAGCATCTAGAGTAACCGAACTCTAGTTTAAAACAAAGTGACACAATGCATGTCATCATTTTAAAAATAGAAACATGAATTACCAATGATCACGATGTTAAAGTGTAACTGATCTTCCCGTGTTGCTTTTATAACATAATGCTATGATGCAGTAACATGAAAACAAGTATTTCACTACAATGGGAAAGGCCATTTTAACATCAGTGCCTCTATTTGGCCAAGACTTACTGTAAAAACAAATGATTGAGGAATGATGAAGGTATACCCATGATTCACACTGTTATGAATTGCTGTGTTGCCTTATCCATTTCAAGCAAGCACCTTTAACCACTGGGCCATCTTTGCAGGCACGTCATCCATTTCCTGCTGGTGGTCCTCTGCATGAAGCCATGGACCTCAGTTCCAGTGTATGTTTGTAGTAGAAAAGGAATACGCTTAGTGGCTATCAACACTCCTAACCTCTTTTTGGTAGAAACTATCTTTTGGCAACCTACATATTTACTAGAAGAGATTTCTTTTTTTACTTATTTATTTATTTATTTATTTTTTTGTTTTAGTTTTATTTATTTATTTGAGAGCAACAGACAGAGGGAGAAAGGCAGATAGAGAGAGAGAGAATGGGCACGCCAGGGCCTCCAGCCACTGCAAATGAACTCCAGACACGTGTACCCCCTTGTGCATCTGGCTAACGTGGGTCCTGGGGAATCATGTCTCGAACTATGGTTCTTAGGCTTCACAGGCAAGTATTGAATCACTAAGCCATCTCTCCAGCCCTTACTTATTTATTTCAAGAGAGAGACAAAGTGGGAGAGAGAGAGAGAGAGAGAGAGAGAGAGAGAGAGAGAGAATGGGCATGCCAAGTCCCCTAACCACTGCAAACAAACTCCATATGCACGGGTCCTGGGGAGATTTCTTCTTAATCAGGTGTGACCAGAGCAGTCAGCCACAGAGACTGGCTTGAACAGTGTTCAGCTCATGTGTACTATCTTCTCTTACTTAGAGCTCAGTGGAGCAAATGAGAAAGGTAACTATCTTTCTACACCCATGGTGTAGAAAGATGTTATCCACTGTTCTCTGATAAAAGACAAAGTGATAGGTGAAATGTGGACATTACTGGTAGCAATGACTTTGGCTATCTGTCCCAGGGTCTTTTCAAGAAGGGAGTCTAAGTCCAACTGTAGAGAGAAGCACAAACAACCCAATCGTCTCCTACCTGTTAGTTCCAGGCCAACGGTACAACCATGACCATAGTCCTCTCCCCACCACCCTCCCCTTTCCCCTTTCATGTGTCCTTCCACTGAATCCCTTATTCCCAGCTAGTCACAATTCTTTTTTATATTTATATATTTTATATATGCACAAAGTGTATTTGATCATAGTAGCCTTGCCCTGCCTCCCTCTGTGTTTCCTCTACCCTCCTGCTCCTTCCTCTGCCCCCTTCCTCCCTAAACTAGTCCTTCTACTATTTTTAATTGATTGTGAGTTTTATTGCTTTACCCTACTGGGTGTTGGTCTTATTCCCATCAGATTAAACTCTTATCTCCTCTCCCCACACCCAGCCCCAATCCACTGAGGGGTTACTGGTGTTCACCGCTGGGTCATGAAAGCATCAGTCGGTCTTTATGTGGAGGGGCCAATCCCACAGGGTTCCTCATCCCATGCTTTATTTTTTTTAATTTTTTGTTTATGTTTATTTATTTATTTGAGAGCAACCGACAGAGAGAGAAAGAAGCAGAGAGAGAGAGACAGAGAGAATGGGCGCGCCAGGGCTTCCAGCCACTGCAAACGAATTCCAGACACGCATGCGCCCCCTTGTGCATCTGGCTAACGTGGGTCCTGGGGAATCAAGCCTCGAACCGAGGTCCTTAGGCTTCACAGGCAAGCGCTTAACCGCTAAGCCATCTCTCCAGCCCTCATCCCATGCTTTAGTTTGTACAGTCCTTCTGCCCCACTTCTGCAATGTTCCCTGAGCCTTGGCAGGTGTGTAACAAGACTACTTTAGTGGTAGTCTCTAAGTCTCTGTGATGTTTGAATGAATAATTGAGTCCTATTCGTGGTACTTTAGCATGGAAGATCCTTGAAGGTTTTGCGTAAATGATCAAGGCAAGGCAGAGGCAGGTGCATGAAAGGCATGTGCACAGATAGCGTTCATTCATCATTCATTCATTTGCTTACTCCTGCCTTCTTTCAACTGGTCTTGCTTATTTATGAAACGAGGAATCCACTAGGCATTGTGTTAGAAAATAACATAAGCTGCATTTCAAAACTCTAAACTTTCCTTCCACATCCTGAACATTATAATAGAGACTGGCTCTTCTTCAAAGAAAATCACTTCCTTCCACACCCATGATTAGTTAGATAAAGAGAAGATGATAAAAGTTACCTTGTGCCAACTGGTGGAATTTGGTAGCATTCTACATACTGTCTTTATTGCCTGTTTCAACAGATCTGCAGGTTGCTATAAAGATCTTTATTTCACAGATGTTGAAAGGGGTTTGGGGTTTCAATATCTGGCACCAACCAGCTAAGTGAGATTTGATGACGGGCTGCTACCCCCAGTGGCTGGTTTCTTCCTGTCTGCTATGTAGCTTTCAAATTCCAGTCACAGTTTCATACAACCATAGATGTCAGGAGTCCAAATATGCCATTTCTTTATTTTACAGGAAGAACAAAGGAAGTTTTATTAAAGTCAACAGAGTTACCCAAAGTCTTTAGCTATCCAGTCAAATTTCAAAATGATGCCACTACCCCACGTGGAATTAGGGCATTCAGCAAATAAGATGTGAGTCACAGTTTTTGATCCTAGGGTCAGTGTGCACTATCTCTAATTAACGAGTTCCATGTGCTGACCTCTGTGTTTACACATAAGCCATTGTCTGCACGCCGCACGCTCCAGTGAAGAAGCAAAAAAGCTTGGCCTGGATGAAACACGGGGGCTTGTTGACCTCACTCGGCACTGAGAGCACCTCACCTGCAAGGTCTTCTCAAAGGCAAGTGCAGGGACCGTCTGCAGCCGAGGAACCTGTGAGTGGCTTGACCTTCACAAAGTGGAGCTTAACTTTCCCTTTCAACCTTTCCCTGAGAGGCTTTTCCTCTGGACTGGGGAGAAATAGAGACTCCCATGGCCTTGGCAGTAGTTATGTTTTGAAATGTTTAAGTATGAGCCATAGGCACAGAGTGCTACTGGAATAGCTAGCCATTTGATGTTTTAAAAGGAGACTAGAAATGGTTTCCGGTCCTGCTTCCCAGCTGCTCCTGCAACACAGGCCAGCTCATCAGAGGGTCTCTGTAGTTAACTAGGTAAAGACAGGAGCCACTTTCACCTGTAAGAAATATTCTACTGCTGCTGTCTTTCCTTCTTCCCCAACTCATCGCTGACCTCGCCCGTGATGAAGTCAACCTACCTGGTGGGGCGGCAGGGATTAGACAGAAAATGGACTATCGTTTCCGAATTATAGGCAAATTTCTTAGAGCGTGGGGTTGGAGTTAAACACACCTGGCCAAGGAGTTTGCGCAGTTTGACAAACTCGAAAGGTCATGAGCAATAACTCAAACCAAACATAGGGAGTTCCCAGGGCAGGACAAAAAGGCATGGGCATATTGGGGGTCATGAGAAGGGAAAGACTCAATAAAATAATTTTTAAAAAAAATCAAGAAATTACAATTTTAAAACTTCCATCACAATTAGAAACTATGTAAGGACTTTCTCCCTTCCTGGTGGAAAACCCGCTGCTTTCTAAGACTCTTACTCGAAATCCCTTGTACACCCCTAGCTTTGGGTTTAATTTTAATTTTTATCAGATTCTAATCCCATCCAGCTCCCTTCCAGAGCCACATATGACCTCACTTATCAACACCAGAAAAGAAATGGAAGACATTTTGCTAGCCACCTTTTGAGATGTAACTTGAGAGCCATCCAAATGCTACACATGGCTAGTGCCATGACACTTAAATGTGACTCTATGTGGAGCAGCTCACACCCATGTGAGGTGTGACTTAATTTCCTCAGAACTTTCCTTTGAGAAAAGAAGCAATTGTGTCTTAGAGAAGCTTGCATCCATGGCTTTGGGTATGCTTTCTTTGTTTTTGTTTTTTTTAAAGTATAAATTTATTTGCAAACAAAGAGAGGTAGAAGAGAGACAGACAAAGGGAATGAGTGTGCCAGGGTCTCCAGCAGCTGTAAATGAACTCCAGATGCATGCCCCACTTTGTGCATCTGGCTTTATGTGGGTACTGGGGAATCAAATCAGGTTCCTTAGGCTTTTCAAGCAAGCGCCTTAGCTCCTGATCCATCTCTCCAGCACAATCCATTTTAGTTTTTTTTCAAGGTAGGATCTCACTCTAGCCCAGTCTGACCTGTAACTTATACTGTAGACCCAGGCTGGCCATGAATTCACAACAATCCTCCTACCTCTTCTCTTCTGAGTGGAGTGCTGGGATTAAAGGTGTGCACCACCACACCCAGCTTTGGGTATGTCTTTATTCTCTTCTCGAATGCCTTACTTAGTATCTTTAATAGCCTCTCAGGCTCACTTTCATACTGGGTAGGCCCAACTTTTTTTCTTTGTCTAAGCCACAAATCCTGGACTGTCCTGAGTTGAGGTTCCCTAGGAGATTACTGGAAGCATCCAGCTACTGAGGGTGGCAGTGTCTCTTTCTCCTCGCTGCTGGCATACCCACAGAGGCACTGCTTTCACAAAAGAGACATGGCCACTCAATTACAAGATGCTGTCTTAAAGTACCTGCGCATGACTTCTTAGATTGCTGTAATGTTTTTGAGAAAGAAAGAAATACTTTTGTTCTCAGAGGTGATCAAGTGCTTAATGCTCTGAAATTGCCATGTTTTTGTTTGTTTTGGTTTCTATGGATTAAAATTTTGGAAAGCTTATTAGACACAAGGCCCCATCTAGAAGTGAGTGAGTGCTTGATTGATTCCAATTAGTGTGTAATTGGAAGTGGGCACAGTAGTTATACCACCTACTCTAAGAATTTTGTTTTTAACACATGTTTCATGTGCTCTGCTTACAATGCTTATGAGGTTGTGAGAAGAAATGATTCCACAAATACTCATTCACTGGAGAGCAACCATATACATTTATGTGATAATTACTTAACCAGCAAACACTTTGTAATGTACTACATAAGGTGGCACTACAGGCAAGGGTTCTCAAGCCTGTTGTCTGTGTTGGACCCCTGCCTCAGCATCAAGAGACTGAGCATGATGCTATACTTACCAGTTATCCAGGAGCAGAGCAGCATCTCAGCCACATTGGCAATCCTGATTAATTGTGCGCAGTAGTCTGCTAGGGCTGCTATCAAAATAGTCCCACAAACACGGTGGCTTAAGACAACGGAAATGTACTCTCTCATAGGACTGGAGGCTGAAGCCAAAAGTCAAGGTGTTAGTATCAGCATGGCCAGGATTCTTCCACAGTCAGGATGGCCCCTTCCTGGCCTCTTCCTTCTTCAGTGGACACAGGCATTCCTTGACCTTAAGTATATCACTCCCTGTTCCATGCTGTTCTGCCAGTGTCCTTATCTTCTCTGGGCAATTTCCCTTTGTATCTCTGCCTTACAAAGACCTGAGTCATACTGGACCAAGACTGCACGTTACCCCCAGAAAAGCTTGTTTTACCTAAAGACATTTCAACTACCCAGTTTCCAGTGAAGGTCACATTCTGGAGAACTAGAGGTCAAGATATCTACATTTTGGAGGGAGGGAGACAATGCAGACCTTAATGGTCCCTTGATATCTGTCCTTGCACCTGGTGTGGTGGTGCATACCTTTAATCCCAGCTCTCTCTCAGGAGGCAGAAGTAGGAGGACTGCTGTGAGTTCAAGGCCAGCCTGAGACTACATAGTGAATTTCAGGTAAGCCTGGGCTAGAGTGAGACCCTACCACAAAAAAAAAAAAAAATCTGTCCTTGTAAGTAAGGTGACAAGAATGTTAAAAAAAAGAAAAAGAAAAAAAAGGCTCCCCTCCAGATGCAGCTAGTGCTAGTGTGTCTTGATCCCTTAGACTCGGCAAGCAAGGCGTAGAAAGAGAGTGTGTGTCTTCCCTGACCTACGATGCCTATGTTATTGTACACAGACTTTGAGCTATTCTACTTGCTTCACAGATGAGAACTTGTTATTGTTAGTTATAGAAACTTTCATTTGCAATTTTGAACTCTGATGTGAAAAGTTAATTCCTTTTATTTTCCCTCATCCTTAGTCTCTCCAGAACTCTAATCGTGAAGGGACATTGTCTTTTGTCGAAGGTGTTTTCTGCTTCTATGTAAATGGTCATGTGATACCTTTCCTTAAGTCTACTTATGTGATGAATTATGTTTACTGATCTCCATATATTGAACCATCTCTGCATCACTGGATGAAACATACTTGATCGAGGTAGATGGTAGCTTTCAGTTCTGCTTAATATGCTTTTGAATTTTGGCAGATCCATACGTACATGAAATGAGTTCTCCTACCTCTGAAATGTCCTACAATGTGGGAATTCTAAAGTTCTACCACAGATGCATGGCTCAATGTTTGCATGAACGTGTCTGCTGTGTGAGTTTTCAAGTTTTCTAAGAGTGTTTCCACGTGTTGCTTTGATCTTGTTTGCCTTGCTGTTCTGCTTCAAAACTTTGCAACTGAAGGTAGAAATTATATGCTGACTTTAAGTTCAATCTTAATAAATGTATGCATTTAATAAGGTTTATTTTCTGATGACATTTATGGAAAAATTATGCCCTTTGAAAATAAGTGTTTTCCTCCTTTTACTGTATAAATCCCAGCAGATTAATTATAGGATGGTTTATGGTAAAAATTATGTGTGTGTGTGTGTGTGTTTGTGTGTATGTATATATTTGGTTTTGCACTATTATGTTTGATGAATGTTACCTAAAAACTGATAAATTCTATTTATGTGAATGAAATGATGCATTTCCTTTGACATTTGATCATGAAATTTATATCCTTTAGCTCAATAAATACAATATTCTATATGTAATTCTCTAAAAGGAAAAAAATAACTTGGTCATCCAGCAAGACCATTCTAAAGGTATTGTGTGTGTATATGTGTACATGTTTGTATATGTGTGAATTTTGGATTTGGCAGCCTCTGTAACTATATGGGCTAAGTCTTGAAAATAAATCCCTCTACCCGTCCCTCCATATGTGTATGTATGTGTGTGTGTGTGTGTGTCTGTGTGTGTATGTGTGTATATATGTGTGTGTATATATATATATATATGTTTTATTGGTTTCCAAGATTTCTAAGTTGTGTTTATATGTGTTTGATACATGTGTAAATGTTTAGATATAAATAGAGACAGAAACAGATACATGTGTGTATATATATATATATATATATATATATATATATATATATACATGTGTATACAGAGAAAAAATTGATAGATGATAGCTACATAGATATAGCTTTAGATACATGTAGGTATATCTGGACAAATCCTGTTGGTTCTGTGTTCTATTTCTCTAGAAACCTTGACTAATGCATCACCCAAGAGCACACCAATAATCCACAGAGAAAACGAGACATAGGATTTTAACAATGCAATCTTTCGCTCTCCCTATCTCCTCTCTCTCTCGCTTTCTTCCCCCTATCCTCTCTGTTTTCTCCTCTCATGTGAGCCATATCCAAACTTTCCTTTGGGCTTCTAGCCTCCCTTTTATGTGCAGCTGTAGAAGCCGGTACCCTCCTGTGGCTGAGCAAATGCTTAGCCTGCAATTTAAACCAATGAGACTCCTTCCTGGCAGACAGACTGGCTCTAGTGTGGAGGGTGCATATGGTCGGAAGTGATTTATCCTGACAGTGTCAAACTAAAAAGATATCCATTCCTTTCTTCTCCCGAGACCTGTTCCTGATTTCCCTGAAGTTGTCCTTAAATTTTGTAATCTTATCCATATTTCAGCAATAAATTCCCTTTTGTGCTTACATTCTATCAGAATCTGTATTCTCTTTTACTTGTTTCAACCAGGGAGCCATAAATGACATGGGAATATATTAAGAATGTTCTGTTTAATAGCAGAACATGACTTTGGTAGTTTTATAGATTGTGTCATGCTTATCTGCTTAACCAATTTTCTAGCAAGGTTATTCATGTTTGCACTTCTTCCATCATTTTGTACACATAAAACTCTCCACATATCAACATAAAAAGTAAGAAATTATGAGAGTTATATTCATCGATAGGGCTTTTTTTATATGTCTTTATATGCTTACTAAGGGTTCATGAAATCTACCTCTTCGAGCCTTTAGCTATCACCAGTGTTACCACACATGCTTTCGATGCACTCACTCTGCTCTAGCCATAGGAAGTCACTTGTGCATACATCTTTCAATGTTCCCCCCTCCTTGATGTGATTAGGATTTTTCTCAGAAGCCACATAACCATCCTTACTGCAAACCAGAGATGGGGAGCGTTCTCACAATGTCATTACATGTCAAGTATGTGTTAAGTCCCTGTGCTTTCAGAGCCATCAGCAGATGACCAATTTACCAGAACAATCACAGTGGTCAGGTTGGAGTGAAAATACTATACAACTCATGAAATAAAGAAAAATGCCCTGCCCATCATGTTTGGCTTCAGAGTCTGTGGAAAGTGGCAGTGGATGACTTTAAAAAACCATTGGCTTTTGTACCTAGGAGTCAGCCTCAAACTGAGGGGTGGTGTGTATGGCAAATCTGTTTCAGAATCTTGTGAGGAGGGAAGTGTGAACTTGGAAAAGCAAGTTTGATATTATACATATGTGTTATATTTTAGAATCAATGTAGAGAACCAATTGTCTCCTTTAAGCATATCATGTTTGAAGCTGGGGAGATTGCTCAGTGGTTTAAAGGTTCCTATTTGAAAAGCCTACTGCCCTGAGTTTGAGTCCCCAGTAACCACACCAAGTTGGATTCAAAGGAGCATATGCATCTGGAGATGGAGTGCAGTGGAAACAGACTCTGCCATGCCATACTCATTCTCTCTCCCTCTCTCTCTTTTTCTCTCCCTCTCTCTCTCACACACACACACACAAATAAAATTTTTTAAAAAATACATATCACAGAGAAGCTTGAAAAAAGATTTTATGACTTGATTTTTGATTAAACAAAGGTGCAATGATTTATATCTAGAATATTCTCCACATAGGAAGTTGCTAGAACACCCTTGGGGGGGGGTTAATATTGAACAAACAGGTGATTTTTTGCCTTTCCCATCCTGTGTCCATCTAATTCAACTCCAAACAAGGCAAATGCCAGCAAACACATGCCATGTCCCAGTCTCTCCCCAAACCTAATAATGTTCCCTTTTCAAAAATGAAGAATCTATTTTCATTTATTTCAATACATTCAGGTAGATTCCATTATCCTAACTAATTCCAGGAAATAACTAACATTTGAACATCAAAGGACAGTGAATGTTAAACTTTGTTTTACTGTATCCCAAAATTCAAATAAAATTTTATGTTTTCTTCTATTTCCAACTGAAAAGAAGTATTTTGCACATGGCATTTGCATATTTTATCATTTAGAAGTCTATCTTGTAGGTCTTTTAAAACTATTCATATCCTTTGTTTATGACTATATAGTGTTCCATGAAATGAAAGGTAAACATCACCTTTGTCATTTCCATGGTTCCAAAGTTTGTGTCAGTATGTATCTGCATTAACAGGACAATTTACAAGTGAATTAACAAGTGCTGGGCCACTATGTATAGTCATCTGTCATTCTGATAAAATAGTCCCTTATATTAAAAGAATACCAATTTTACATCAGTCATATTTATAAAAGTGGATCTGCCAAATAATCTTTTTTTCCCTATTTATTTTTTTGCTCTCTAAATTCAATATACATAATTTCAATTTAATCTTACTATTTTTACCATCTGGGCCCTTGGCTAATAGAAATAATGCTTAAAACAAGATTGATTCATCAAATAAACAGAAATGCTGCATTTGTTTTCTGTGTACTGGGTTGAAAATATTCTTCCACTCTCAAAAAAAAAAAAAATGACAGCAACTCTAGAACCATTTCCTAGTGTGAGAAATTGGTTTAAAATCCAGCTATTAATTTCCACAGCCCTTAAGAAAATCTGTACTAAAAATGGTAGCCGTTCTTACTGCTGGCTTGAGAACCTCCTCCAGGGAGATGGTGGTAGACACCGAAGAGACTCGAAACTCATCCAAGCAGAAAATCGGGGGCCACTGAGAGCTCAGGACTGAAGGAGAGTGGCAAGACATCCCCCAAGGCTCAGGGAACATTATGGAAGAGGGGGTGGAAAAAATGTAGGATACACGGGGTAGGAAAGTGTATTCTGAGACACTACCCCACTCAGAGACTGTTGCATCCGAGACACAATAATGAATACCCCAGCCAAGGAAGGCCCTCGGTGGAATAAGGGCAGGGAAGGGAATAAGGGAATAATCTAATAGGAATATGACAAATATGCAACATATTCATATAATAAAGTTCTCAGTGAAAACAATGGTAGCAGTACATTAGAGATAGAAACTAATGCCATCAAAGGAAAGCAGTCTCAACCCTCATATATCACTTTACCATTGGACATGGAAAATGGGAAAGCATAGTGATACCATAAGAGTACTTAGTAGGAAATTAAGTTCCATGAAATTCACCTCCTGCTGCCACTGGAGAAGAAAATTTTTTTAAAAAATGATATTTGGTTTTCAAGCTTAGAAATCTTGCTTATAATTTTCTTTCTGGATACAAATAGTTGATTCCAAGGAAACCATGTGTACCTTGTAATAAGTCTCACACAAAGTAACTTATTTGAGTGCATAATGTGCTTCATTGGATAGGATGTAAAAATTAAAACTAAGCTCCATAAACCACAGAATTAGCAGCAATAATGACTAATATGTGGCCTCGTTGTTGCTCCTTAGACAAACTGCCTCCAGTTGTAAAATTAATACTGCACATCTAAACTCGGCATTCCTCCAGGTGCACTTCTCAGTTCTATTAATAAAGAGAATGTTGTCAGTCCAATTTAGTACTTTTTTGAAAATGACAACAAAAACACCTTTGAGGTTGGATAGAATATTTTACCTCAAGTCCCAAATGCTACCCATAAGTAATTTGCCTTGCTTAAGGGTGCATACACTAAGACTTATTATTCACTGGCATAAAGCATGAAATAAGTAGTCCATTAAAAGGTTGGATTCAGGTAAATTTCAAGCCTAACACGAACATTAACTAGATCACCCTTCCCTAATGGATGTTATATTACTTAACACATTGTAAGGTTTACTCACCCGCTAACAGTGATGGGCTCTTCATGTATAATTTCCTGTAACATTTACAGGAGTTGTTGAGAATAATGCCCCACACCACCAGTGAGATCAGATTTGAAAGCATGACACAATTAGGGTATACAAGAGCATTTAACCTGTCATAGCCCTGGTTCATAAACTTGTTCTGTTTTTTGTTGTCATTGTTTTTTTCTTGGGTGGGGCAAGAGATCTTGTGCCTGACAGAGGTAACTGCGAGAAGTATGGATGCAAAAAGTCAGGGAATGCATAAGAACGGGGTTTCAAAAAGTAGCACTCCCCAGTTCCAGTAGTGCAGGGCTCAAGGCTAAGGCAAGTGGTTTTGTGCCCTCTGAAAGCTACTTGACCCTCATGTCTCCTTTTCTGGGAATGCTCAAAGGTCAAGATGAGGGAAGGATGTTTGCTGTGTGAGTTTAAAGAATATTGGCAAGTTCCTACGTGCACCTGTGCTTAAGCTCTGAATTGGCCTATTTGGAGCCAGAATTGAATTGGAATGAAAAAAAAAAAGGGGGCAGTATAATCACCAAAAGCAACAGGAGAGATTGAGAAGAGTGGCAGGCCTTGACCTTAAGACCTCCATCACGAGGGAAAGGGGCTTAGATGCATCTCGCTTCTTTTACTTTTTTCCAGCAGGAAGACAATAGTGTAATACTCTTAGCTGAGTGATATCAAATGGAACCTCTGGGTTCCAATATGTATTTTAAGTCAGTTGCTGACAGCTCTTATAACAATGGTAATGATCATTTCTCAGGGATTGAGTTAGACTAGATTCTAGACAGGGTAAGTGCTTTTTTTTTTTTTTCTTTTCCTTTTTCCTCTGCAGAATAACTTCTTGTTGCCAACAATGACAAAACTTACTGGGTATAAGGCAGATAGGAAGGTAATGAGAAAGGTAAAAACTTTCCTAGAAATGTCTGATAAGAATGCACAGAGGCAGCAGGATCCAGTAACTGTCCACATGGTCAAGACCTTATCAAAACTCGTACCAATAAGCAAGCGGAGGCTTGAAAATAACATCTATGGCCAGAGCCAGGACTGTCGGCTCTGCCAGAAGAAGGGAGCTAAATCTGAAGAGGCGTCTCCATCAGGAAAGGGCAGTGCTGGGAGAGGAGAGGAGTGGAGAGGGAGAGAGATTTGGGTCTAGGATAGAACATGTGAGTGCACCCTGAGAGCCACTGCAGACGGCAGCGATGACATTGAAGCCCTGCAGTCCCGACATGTGCATACAGTGACGTCCACGGTGCCACTCCGCCTCTCCGCATAGTGTGCATGCCGTTGTCTCCACGGAGACATGGAAGGTGAGGAGCAGCAAAATGTAATGCAATTACTCATTCCACTTCATAACACCTGAGCCTGCAATGAAGAATCTTACAAAGGCGTGTGTGTGCATGTGTGTGTGTGCGTGAGTGTTTGTGTGTGTGTGTGCATGTGTACATGCATGCAGTCTAATCTATATATGTACTATTCACCGTCTTTCTATACAATTCTACATATAAATATATATGTGAACGTTTATGTGCATATATACATATATATATGTATGTATGTATGTATGTATGTATCTGTGTGTGTGTGTGCATATGTGTGTGCCTGCGTTGGGCATGAATGCAGTCTAGTCTACATTTATTTGAGAGAGAGGAAGAGGGAAAGAGAGAGAAAGAGAGAGCTAGAGAGAAAATGGGCATGGCAGGGTATCCAGCCACTGCAAACAAACTCCAAACACATGTGCCACCTTGTGCATCTAGCTTATGTAGGTTATGGGTATTCAAACCTTGGTACTTTGGCTTGCAGGCAGGTGCCTTAACCAGGTCTAAGCCATCTCTCCAGCTTTGATGACTTTTTTTAATAATTCAGAATTTGAACTTCATATTAGATATAAATGACACTGTCTAGTTTTGTGTTCATTATTAACAGGACAATAATGTTATGAACTTACATATCCTAATACATATTCTTCCATTATTTAATATTCCACAAACTTTGATTTCCAGACCAGTCCAATTATGCCTGTGGAAAAAAACTCTACAATTGCTAACTTCAATGAAGAAAACACAGCCTGGAGAGGTCAGATGACGTGCTAGTTTCCAAAATGAGTCTGTGGGTGGAACAGGTATAATCAGCAATTTCTCATGAGTCTAGCTTTCTAAATGTGACTATTATCCTCTCCTTAGTGAAGAAATAAACCTGGGCTCCAACACTGATATATTCATGTCAGACCCACTTATTTCTCTTGCGAAAATAATTTACATTTTAACTCACATTTCTCACCTGATTTGTATTTGTGATGGAGGTATTACTTCTGCTTTTTCATCAGAGAAACTAGCACAGAGAATATGAGTGTTTTTCTAAAATCTTACCAGTAGGACATGCAGCATATAGTACTTACTGATGCTTTATAGGAGAAAGAAAGGGAAGAAAAGAAGGCAGGAGGGAGGTGAAAGAGAGTGCTATTTATGTATAAATAAATAATTATTAAAGTTAAGCTATTGTTCATGAAGTTTAATATGTGCTTTTCATCCTGTAGTTCTGTGGTCTTAAATACATCTTCTGTTCCTTAAACTTACTATCTCGTGTTCTGACTGTGGCTACCTACTGCAGTTCCAGGCAGCCCAGCAATATTTGATGGCAGGAAATGGAGAAGAGAATTGGAAAACGAGGCTGGGAGGAAAGTCAAAGAGCAGAGCTTTCTGCTTTTAGTCATAGAGAAAAATAAATATTTCCCAGAAACTTTACTAAGACATCCTCTTACATCTATTTGACTAGAAAAAAAAAATCATCAAAAGTCCTCCTAATCCTACAAGGGAGATGTGAACGGCGATTGCTTTAGTCTTTTTATGCAGCTATGATAGAATACCTCCGACATGGAGCAATTGATAAAGATCAAAAATTAATTTTCTTGCTGTTCTGAGGACTGGAAAAAATTGAAGATCAAAGCATCTGCGGAGCTCAGTCTCCGCTTCCCAGATGGCGCCCGGAGTGCTCGGCGTTCAGGGGACACATGGGGCCCCTCGCACGCATGCCCGAGGGGGATGAACGTGGCAGGGTGAAGCCCACTGTTAATCCCTTCTCCGAGATTGTTCATCTGATCATGAGGGCGAAGTCCTTAGGATCCAAACACCTACCACCATGACCTTGCCACCAACACTGTTGCCATGGAGATTAAGTTTCCAACAAATGTGAGTGTAAGAGTAATCAGAGCACAGAACAGAGCAGAGAAAATACCTCTTTAAAAAAAAAAAATTTACTTATTTAAGAGAGTGAGAAATAGTCAGGGGGAGAGAGAGAGAGAGAATGGGCACACCAGGGCCTCCAGCTGCTACAAACAAACGCCAGATGGTTGGGTCCCCTTGTTCTGCCAGCTCGAGCCGTGGGCCCTGGGAAATCGAACCTGGGTCCTTTGGCTTTGCAGGCAAGCACCTTAACTGCTAGGCCATCTCTACAGCCCTTTGTTTTTCTTTTTCATTTGTTAACAGTGACTACTTTTATCCCAATTTCATACTGGCAGATGAACAACAGAGCAGGGTTGGGAATACAGTCCCACATTAGATATAAATGATACTATCCAGTCTTGTATTCATCTCTAATGGGACATTGTTGTGAGTTTATATGTCATAATACATATTCTTCAATTATTTAATATTTTGTATCATTAATATTAGTAACTATTATATGTGTGTGTAACAGAGTATATTCATGTTTCCCTGGCTGGTGGCTTTGAATTCATGATTCTTCTACCTCAGCCATCTGAATTGTCGTGGCTATGGTATTGTGCCATTGTGCCTAGCCAATCCATCTTCTCATTGCCACCTCATTCCTTATATTTCATAGGAGTGATTTCTTTCCAAAATACAACTTTATTATTTTTTTTTTCATTTCTGCATACTGTCTCACACCTCACCCCCTAAAACTTCCTCTAACTGGCAGGCTCCAGCATTGAGACTCTACCTGGACCACCAAGAACAATATATCCTCTTGTTTTCTGCACAAACCCTTCACGGAGAAGCTAGAGATACTCCTCAAAATTAAACTCCCACGGTAGGCAATAGCCAACCTTAGCAGAGACACTTAAAGTGGTATTTCAAAGGAAGCCCTTATGCTTCTTGAGGGACACAAATGTAGTTGATGTTCATTCTAGCTCACGTGGTCCCAGAGCACTGTGCACTCGCAGCACAGAAATACTGAAGAGCAAAACTGACAGTGCTGTGGTTGGCAGGCTGTCCTAACACCCCTAAATGCAAAATCTACTCAATAGCGTTTCCCCACTAGGGCATAGTCTTTCTCCCCAGGTTGAACTCATTCTGGAAGTTAGATCATTCAGTCATGATTGGTGTCTTATGAACATCTCCATGTCCTCACATCACAGATCAGTGACCTGTGTGAGAGGCAGAGAGAAGACAGACTGGTAAGCACCAGGGCAGTCAGTATAAAGTCAGACATTTCAGACATTTCCAGAACAATAAGCAGTGAATATTTGCCAAAGTACTTAGAAGTCAAATAGACCTCCTTGGCTTCATTATTCAATTAACCATTATTTAGTGCCTTCTGTCTGCCAGGCACTGATTCATAATTGAGTTATATCTAATCTCTGTACTTAAGGAGGTTCATCTGGTAGGAGAGATAGAGGCATGCATTAAAATACACTTATTTTATCCTCCTCAAAAGGACCTTCAGCTCTTTCACCTGAGATGATAGAAAATGAAAGTTTTGGACCTCTCTTGTCAGTGAAAGAACCCACACATCTAACTCTTCCAAATTCTGTCTTCTTACTTGAAAACATTATAACACACTCTCCTGGGGCAACTGTCTTGCAGATGGAAACACTGTTCTCAAGTCTCCACATTCTTCTGAAATCTCTATGGAAATGATTAGGTGTCAGTACACTTCAGGGCAGGGACTTCTAGGATTTATCTTTGAGTACATAGACTACACACCAAAAGAATTGCAAGATTTTTCTAAATTTATATTAATTTATTTCATCAATAAATAGTGAGTTTGCCAAGGAAAATATATGTGTATATGTATGGAAGTGAATTACAGGAGAATGAGACCTAGGAAGATACAATATTTATTAATCATATCTAGTGATATATACACACCTGTACAGACTTAATGCACTGGATACCATATGTAATTGTGACAATTATCACAGTTAGTTGATGGTAACTTGCACTTATCAGTGAGTTAAACTTAATGAAGTTGAGATGGAAGATCCTACCTAGCATAGTACAAATACAGAAATGAATTTAAAGGTTTTGAGAGACAGGAATACACACACACACACACACACACACACACACACACACACTATTCCGAGAGGGCCTAAAATACCCTCCCTCTGCTGATGCATTGATAAACGTGTACGTGGAGGGACAAGACCGTTCTGTGGATCTATGTGCTTGGCCTTGCCTGTAGGCTAAGTGGGATGGCTGGAATTAGACTATTCCTCTAGTGGCACTAACTCTGGCTCAATGAATATCACCCAGTCAAAGAGCTGTGTGTTCCAGGGACAAAATATTATGTTTTCATGTTTTGACAAGGATTATTAATGATGGATAATTGACTAGAAAGCCTGATAACTGAGGCTGTCAAGCAAGAACCTACTAAAATATTGCTCTATAATCAGACCTGGAGGGGCTGCAGTTATAGCTCAGCAAATAAAGCCATGTTCTTGCAAAGCCAGATATCCTGGGTTTAATTCCCCAGTACCTACGTAATGCCAGTTACACCAAGTAGTGCATGTATTTGGATTTGTTTGCAGGGGCAAGAGGCATTGGTATGCCCATTCTCCCTCTCTCTGTCCTTGAAAATAAAGAAACATATAAGTAAAAATAAATGTAAAAACCTAGATTTTAAAAAGTATTAGGAGCCAGGTGTGGTGGTGCACACTTTTAATCCCAGCACACAGGAAGCAGAGGTAGGATTTCCATGAGTTCAAGGCCACCCTGAGATGACATAGTGAATTCCAGATCAGCCTGGGCTAGAGAAAGACATTAGCTCAAAAAAAAAAAAAAATTGGGGGCTGGAGAGATGGTTTAACAGTTAAGGCACTTGCCTGTAAATCCAAAGGACCCAGGTTTAATTCCCCAGGACTCACATAAGGACTCACAAGGTGGCACAAGCATCTGGAGTTCATTTGCAGTGGCTAGAGATCCTGACTCACCCATTCTCTGTCATCCTCTCTCTCTCTCCCCCTCTCTGACTCTTTCTCTTCCTCTCTCTGTCTCTCAAATAAATAAATAATAATAATTTTAAAAGTATCAGGCATGCAAATTATAGACCTGAATTAGTAAAGGCTACTAAATAAAATTCAGATCTATTAAACAGGGGTGTGGTAATAAGGACGGCTACATGTTATAATGAAAAGATAATTGATTTTGAGGTCAAGAGACCTAAGTTTTAATTTCTGCTTTGCCAGCTGTTGATAGTATCATATTTGACAAATTGAAAATTGTGGCGTTTGGGAAATGGCTCAGTTGGTAAAGTATTTTCCTGCAAACCTGGGGACCTGAGTTATAGTCCCCAGAACCCATCTTATAAGCCAACATAAGAGTATGTAAATTTAAACACACTGCTGGGGGTTGGAAAGGCAGAGGCAAGAGGACCCACAGGTTTGCTGGATAGCCAGCCTAGTTGAATCAGGTAAACTCCAGATTCAGTGAGAGACCTACACTCAAAAAAGAAGGTGGAGCCGGGCGTGGTAGCGCGCGCCATTAATCCCAGCACTTGGGAGGCAGAGGTGGGAGGATCGCCGTGAGTTCAAGGCCACCCTGAGACTACATAGTGAATTCCAGGTCAGCCTGGGCTAGAGTGAGACCCTACCTCAAAAAAATAAATAAATAAATAAAGGTGGAATATAACTGAGGATGACACCTGACATGACTTTGAACTTCTGGCCTAGATACACACACACACACACACACACACACACACACATGAACATGTACACCACACACACACATAAAGATAAAACAAATTGATAATTGAGAGTTTAACTATATGCTACCTAGCAATAATTTTTGCTTCATGTGTCTCTATGAGGACTGAAGTGCTTCTTTCTCCTAATAATGATTGTGTTTAGCCCAGTGGCTAGTAGCCTCTTTCCTTCTCCAGTCCTGGGATGGACGGGCTTGCTCGGGGCCATATGAATGTTCTTTTAGAACCTGCAACACACGCAGGTTGGAATCTGCTTTGGCGTGTGCCTGTAAACTGCCCCATGAACCTCCGGTCTTATGCTTGGCTGATTTTTTTTTTTTTTTCTTTCCCAGAAGACAAATTTTGCTTCAGGAGTAAGACAGGGTCATCATGACTCCACAGACCCCTGTCCTTTGCAATTCCCCTTGAAACCACAGTGAGCTGCATTTGCTCTTCCTGGAATTTCTACTGGGTGTCTGAGTCTGTGTTCCTAACCCTCCACCGGCATGTTTCACTAGCACTGTACAGGTTAGTGTTATGATAATTTACAATTGTGCCCTCCTTTCAAATGATGTGTGGCGGTTTTCCTGAATGAACGGTGACTGTAATTGCAGAGATATCAAGCTTTATCAGCCAATTACTGAGCACAGATGATTGCTTTCAAGTGTTCCTCGCAGCATACTTGAAATAAAAAGCAACTGGCCCAGTTATGTCAGGGAATTTCATTGCTTTCACCCATGGGCTTGAGGGGGAGCGAATGAATTAAAAAAAAAAAAAAAAGCCTTTGCACCAAAGCAGATAAATTTAGTACGCATAGTCTCTGCTCTCCAGTTCCTATGACCAGCATTTCACAGGCCCTCCAGCGCCGAGGCTTTCTGCTCTTTTATAATCCATTTCCGTAACGGCAATGTCAGGCAAAGGTCTCGGTCAGGAGGCCTTTAGCTTGTGTCCTTTAAAAGGGCAAAAACAACAAAATAGTTTTCAGAGAGTGAAGAAAATAAGCCCCCCATTTCTATCCTCTTGTGTGTTCAGTTTTGTCTCCTCCTCTTGAATCCTGTGGTCAGAATAATTTGAAAGGCCTTTCTGCCTTGGCCATCAGTTGTTGACAGCAGAATCATCCCTCGTATTCACCACGGAGATTCCTCTTTCTTCTAGTGCAGCTCAGTCATTCATCTATGTAGTCTAGTTATAACTACCATATGCACCGTGAGTGAATGTATCTTATTACTGGCTGGCCATGCATCATGCTCAGTCAGCTCATCATCTGATCGCAGAACATGCTGGAAAATATGAAACTAGAAGTTGCAATGTCATGGGGAGATGAATGAGGGGGAATATGTTTAGCTCCAATCCAATCATCTAAATGTTAGATATTGCAAGCATAAGATTCCCTCATCAAATGCTCAGGTATCGGTAAGAGGAGCTAAATGTCAAAAGAAGATGTAATTAAAGGGGAGTAGCGTATTAACCAGAAGTTCTCTCAGATGCCTCTGTGCTGTTGGAAAGATGACTCTAGTGAGGCACATGGGAATGAGGGTTCTAGTATGGCCCTTGGGATGGAGGTTCCATCCTCAATATGCTTGCACAGGTTACAATTATGATACAACTGTCCTCTGAAGAGAGTATAAACTTCAAATCCTGCCCTCCATAAAAAAAAAAAAAAACCTGTTATCACCAGTCAAACCCTTTCTTTGTCTCCCACCAACTCTGTTAGATATTGTTAGGAAATACTTGAAGAACACACGCTCTATGAGCATCTACTTGTCTAAGCAGTTTTCAAGATACTTATTGTCTTATGTTTGTTTTCACTGATGGAAGGAGGTTCAACAATTTAGTACCACGGTTGGTAAGAAGTATTCAATTTTGAAAGATTTATTTCTAGGAAAGCAATGTGTGTGTGTGTGTGTGTGTGTGTGTGTGTGTGTGTGTGTGTGTGAATTGGAAGGCTCTTAACTATGTAAGCGGGTACATAAACACACACTTACATAGTCCATTCCAAAGCACATCTACATTCACTTTGAGATTAAGTTTCTTGAATGAGCTGTATACGCCAGCTGTTCCTTCCGTTTCTCCCCATATTTATGCCTTAAGCCAACCTACCGAAGAGGTTTCCATCTTACAAGTCCTTTGAAAGTCTTCTGGACACAGTGAACAATTGCTTCTGAATTGTTGAATGCAAAAGACATTTTTCTCCTAATCATGATATATCCCCTTTAGCAATTGCTTAAAATTGTACTGTCAAAGAATGCATAGGTGTTTACAAGTTGGGGGGATGGCTCAGTGCTTGAGGTGCGTGTTTGGAAAGCTTGGCAGCCTGGGCTCTATTCCTCACGTGAAGCCAAATGGACAACTGGTGCCTGTTCCGGCAGAAGGGGAGGCCCTGGTGCCATCCGCTTTCTCCCTCCCCCTCTCTCATACACATGAACACAATTAAAGAAAAATATTGTTTTAAAGAAAAGCACATGGTGGCTGGAGAGATGGCTTAGAGTGTTTGCCTGCAAAGCCAAAGAATCCTGGTTCGATTCTCCAGGATCCACGTAAGCCAGATGCACAAAGGGGCACATGCATCTGGAATTCGTTTGCAGTGGCTGAAGGCCCTGGCATGCTCGCTCTCTCTCTCTCTCTCTCTCTCTCTCTCCCTCTTTCTGTCTCAAATAAATTAATAAATAAAATACATTTTAAAAAAAGAAAAGCACATGGAAGTTCAGAATTTCAACTCATACTAAGAGGTTTATTATAGAATCCAGTATTGTCAATCAAATAAACTTTGCCTGAGGTTGAACAATAGAATCTATCATTTTATCAAGATAGTTTTCACCTTAATTTCAGGATATCAACATTAGTAACAAACATCTCCCCTCACATAGACTAGAAAGAGCCATTCATCCTAGAAATAAGAGGTGTGTCAATTACAAATCTGGCATTACAAAAAAAGTCTCCCTGTGCATACACAAATATCACCATCCTAAAATCAATCTGTTTTTCAAAGTGCTTTCATAGCTTTACTCTTAAATGTATTTTACTTTATGTGCTCCTAAGGGTGGCCACATGCACAATACATATATTTGTTTCTTAATGATAGTGAGATTCCATCTACTCTCAGCTCTCCCCGTAGTATGGACAGATAACAGCTCAGTTCTTTTGTCTTCAGCACAATACCTTCTGTGCTGGTCTCTGTGGTCTTGTTTTCTAACAACCATTTTATTTCTATCTGTTTTTTCACTCCTATGAACCATGTACTTACCTTTGTGAGGTACTCCCCAGCATTAAGACACACCTACCCGAAATCCTCAAATTTTCTTCCTAACATTTTTTTTATTCTACAACATCCCCTCCCCTTTTCTTTTATTCTCAGCTGACAGAAGAGATAATTAGATCCATTTAGACAGGAGATGAAATCTACCTGTTGCCAAAGCCATGCTACTAGAGAGTTGTCTAGGCTCATGTAGAGACTCCCACACCCATACTCCTTCCAGTAATCCCAACTAAATTTACTGAGTGTTCCCCTGCCAAAAAAGAAAGGAAAGCAGTTGGGAAAAGGAAAAAAAAAAAACCCCAAAGGATCAGCAGGAGTGGGGGGGGGGGTAAGAAAAGATAATTGGTGCCAAATACAATCAAATGCATTATATATGTAAAAAATATTATAGTGAACTTGTTGTTATAGATAATTAATTTATACTAATAAAATTTTAGAAAACTGTATGTAGGATTAGAAGGATAAAACATGGGTCAAAGCCACATGGATCTACTTCATGGATATGACATCAGTTTCTCAAAATCAGATCATGTTCTCATTTATGTCAGGTCAGATAAACAAGCAAATTTCTGTAATTATATACTGCCTAAATGAAATTTGCATTTGTAATATTTATGTTTATACAAGTTCTTAATGAAATCTCCCTCTAGTTCTGCTATGGGTTCATTCTACAGATTTTGATACCCCATGATTTTGTTTTTCTTAAATTCAAATGCCTTTCTGATTTCATTTTTTTAACCCAGAATGTTTAAAAGAAAAATGACAGAAAAATATAATGCCAACATAATCAAAACAGGCTATTATGCCTATATTAAAATCAGAAAACTAAATTTCATACCAAAATTTATTTCCAGAGCTAAGGGAGATCTTTTAACTTAGTGAGTGGCTGGAGAGAATGCTCAGTGGTTAATGGCACTTGTTTACAAAACCTGTGAGTCCACATTTGATCCACCACACAAGGCCAGATGCACAGGGTGTTACATGTGTCTGGAGTTTGTTTGCAGATGCAAGAAGCCAGTGCATCCCATACTCTTACTTCCTTTTCTCCTTTTCTCTCTCTCTCTTTCCTCTCTCAAGTAAATAAATAAAAATAATACAAAAGGCTAAAGAATAAAATCATAAAAAGGACATAAATGCTATTAACATTTAAAACTGGGCAGGTATTTATAGAGTAGGCTGAACCCATTTCTGGGCTCCTCCCACCTCCCTGTTCAGAGTTCCTTGCCTGTACAGTGTGGGTGGGTGTGGCAGTCTGGAGTGAGAGGCCAGACCCCTGTATCTGGGCTCATCCCACCTCCCCAGTCTGCGTTGTCTGCACTGGCTCTGTGTCCTGGAAGGCAAAGTACAAAGTAAGCAAGATCCCTGTTCCTTTGCTCCTCCTAGTTTCCTGGTCCTGAGAGGTCCCACTGTGCCTTGGTCCAGGAGGCCTGGCCCCTGTGTGAGCTGTGGAATCAGGCCTTTTGCTCTGGTATCCTGACTGGCCACTCGGAACCAATATCCCTGTTAACCTGAATCAGAGGGGGAATGGGCCAAAGGACAAAACTTGCTTCCTCATCAATAAAATAAAGAATCTTCCTAAAATGGGTAGACAATACAAAAAAGCCAATGAAAGTCAGAAAACTGACAGATCTCCTCTAAGGCCTAGTCTTACTACAGAAACCTCCAATGAAATCATACAGAAATCAACAGAAATTCATTCCCAAAATGAAAACAAAACAATCAATGAGACCCTGATTAAAAAAAAAAATCACTGAACTTGAAGAAAACTATCAAAGAAGCAACAATCATATCAATGAAGTTGAACAGAATCATCTCCTAGAGCATTCAGCATTTGATAGTAGGCTTAACTTGATGGAAGAAAATGTTTGAACCCTCCAAAGAGATATGAATAAATTGAAAGTAAGTCAAGAAATGGAAGGCCTCAACAACTGATTGATTAAGCTTAATGAAGACTTGATCAAATGCAAGAATGAACTACAGGAAGCATCAAGAAAATCAGAACTCAAATTGAAATCACACCTCAAAAAAGAGATGGACATGATACAAAATAACACAACAGAAATCAAAAATCAACAAGAAATTATAAAAACCTCCTTAGAGCCACTCATCAACAGTTACTCATGTGGAAGACAGAACCTCTGACTTGGAAGATAAGACAGAAGAAATTGATCATAGGCCAAAAACTTTGCTAAGTTCAAAAACTCAAGTGAACAGAATATGAGGGAACTGTGAAACACCCTAAAATGACCAAACATCTGGATTATTCATGTACCAGAAGGAGAGGAAATCCAGGCCAGAGGCATAGAGAACATATTTAACAAAATTATTGAAGAGCATTTTCCAAATCTTGCAAGAGAGTCTCATCTAAATGCAAGAAGCCCATAGAACACCAAACAGGGAGGACCAAAGAAGAAACTCTCCAATACACATCATAGTTAAAACTCTTAACAATGAAAACAAAAAGAGAGTGCTAAAAGTAGCAAGAGATAAGCAATTCACAACATACAAAAGCAATCCCATTACAATAACATCAGATTTCTCAATGGAAACCCTTGAAAGCCAGAAGGGCCTGGAGTGGAACACTTCAAAGTCTGAAAAACTATGGCTTCCAACCCAAGATACTTTACCCAGCAAGTATCCCTTATAATATATGATGAAAGAAACACCTTCCATGAAAAAAGTCAACTCTATGATTATTTGAAAACAAAGCCAAACCTACAGAGAATACTTGAAGGAAGACTGCACACAGAATAGTCAAATAACCAATCTCAAGAGCCAACAAGAAGATCACAACAATTAAAAGTAAACCAGGCTCAAAACAGTACATAACACAAGAAACCACCAAGCCCCATAAAACACCTCATCATGGGAGGGATTAATTCAAACCTCCCAGTAATAACCTTAAATACTAATGGTCATAACACAACCATCAAAAGACACAGGTTATCAGGATGGTTCAAGAAACTGGACCCTTCCATCTCCAAGAAACCCACCACACCACTAAAGATAGATACCTCCTCAGGGTGAAAGGTTGGAAGATGAAATTCCAAGCAAATGGAAATAAAAAACAAGTGGGTATTGCTATATTAATATCTGATAAAGTAGATGTCAAACAAAAAGTAACTAAAAAGGACAAAGAAGGCCACTTCTTACTCATCAACGGAACGATCCAACATACACACACACACACACACACACACACACACACACACACACACATGCCAAACATGGGGCACCACAGTTTATAAAACAAAACCAACTCAATAATAAAACAAAAACAAACACCAACACCTTCATAGCTGGAGAATTCAATACTCCACTATCATCAATAGATAGAACATCCAAGCAGAAAATCAACAGGGAACTAATAGAGCTCAACTTGACCTAATGTATATCTACAGAACTTTCCACCCCAATTCTGCAGAATATACATTCTTCTCAGTATTCCATGGAACTTTCTCCAAAATTGACCATATATTAGGCCATAAAGTGTGCCTTCATAAAGTCAGGAAACTCCCACATCATGTCATACCACAATGTTTTAAAGCTAAAAATTAACAAGAGACACATCACAAACTCCACCAATTCCTGGAGACTAAACAACACACTTTTAAACAATGAATGGGTCATGAAAGAAATCAAAGAAGGAATTGTAAAATTCCTAGAATTGGATGATAATGAAAACACAACCTACAAAACTTACGGGACTCAATGAAGGCAGTCCTAAAATTCATAGCCCTAAAGTCTTCATTACAAAGACAGAGAGTTCACAAATCAATAACCTGCCTGTCCACCTAAAGGCACTAAAAAAGGAAGAATCCAACCCAGAGAGTCCCAAAGGGAAAGAAATAATCAAGATTAGAGCAGAAATTAATGAATTGGAAACTAAGAAAACAATCTTTAAAAATAAATGAAATGAAGAACTGGTTCTTTGAAAAAACTAAACAAGATTGGCAAACCCCTGGCCAAACTGATCAAGCAAAAACTAGAGAAGTCTCAAATTAGCAAAATCATAAATGAAAAAGAGAGCAGGAGAGCTCACTACAGACATCAATGAAATTGGATGAATCACCAGGGTATACTACCTAAACCTCTACTCTACAAAATTAAATAATCTGTAAGAAATGGATGAATTCCTAGATACATACCACTAACCAAAACTAAACCCAGGGCAGAATAATCACCTAAACAAACCTATCACATCCATGGACATTGAAAAGACAATCAAAAACCTCCCCAAAAGCAAAGTCCAGGACTGGATGGCTTCTCAGCCGAATTGTATCAAACCTTCATAGAGGAACTGAAACCAATTTTTATCAAACTATTCTGAATAATTGGAAACCAAAGAATCCTTCCCGACTCCTTTTATGGGGTTTGAATGACACTAATACCAAAACTAGGCAGAGATGCAACAAGGAAAGAAAATTATAGATCAATATCCCTAATGAACTTAGATGCAAAGATCCTGAACAAAATCCTTGTAAACTGAATTCAAAATGCATCAGAAACATTATATAGCTTAATCAAGTAGGCTACATCCCAGAGATGCAGGGACGGTTTAACATACAGAAATCAGTCAATGTAATATACCACATAAATAAACTGAACCGTAAGAGCCACATGATCATCTTAGTTGACACCACCACTTCTTGATCAAAATACTGGAAAGAATAGGCATGGAGGGTTTATATCTCAACACAATAAAGACTATATATAAAGCTCCTAGATCCCAAATAATTCTTAATGGGGAAAAACTCAAGGAGTTCCCACTGAGATTGGGAGCAAGACAGGGATGCCCACTCTCACCACTGCTCTTCAGCATAGTACTAGAAGTACTAGCCCAAGGAATAAGACAGGAGAAAGAAATAAAAGGGATTCAAATTAAAAAGGAAGAAGTCAAGTTTGCCCTATTTTCAGATGACATGATCCTAAATATAAGTGACCTGAAAGTCTCCATCCCAAAACTTCTAAAGGTGATAAATTCCTTCATCAAACTGGCAGGATACAAAATCAATGCACAAAACTAAGCAGCTTTTCTATATGCAAAGGACAAATATACACAGAAAGAAATAAGTGAGACAGTCCCATTTTCAATAGCAACAAAAGAATTAAATACCTTACAATAACACTAACAAAGGATGTGAAAGAACTATATAATAAAACCATAAAAACACTTAAGAAAGAAATAGAGGAGTATCTGAGGAGATGGAACAATCTCCCATGCTCCTAGATAGGTAGAATTAATATTGTAAGAATGGCAATTCTACCAAAAGCAATATGCAGACTTAATGCAATACAAATAAAAATACCAGCATCATTCTTCATGGAGATTGAAAAAAAATGATCTCAAAATTCATATGTAATGGCAGAAGGCCTCAGATATCCAAGCATAATCTCAGCAAAGGAAACACCTCAGGTGGTATCACCATACCTGATCTAAAACTATATTACAAAGCCATAGTGACAAAAACAGCATGGTACTGAAATAAAAACAGAAACATAGACCAATGAGACAGAATTTAAGACCCAGCACTTAGGGAGAGCAGCTAAAGCTACTTGATGTTTGACAAAGCTGCCAATAATGTAGGCTGGAGAAAAGACAGCATCTTCAACAAATGGTGTTGCTGGACAAATTAGATGACCATACATAGAAAAATGAAATTAGACCCACTAATTTCACCATACACAAAAACCAAGTCCAGACAGGTTAAAGACCTCTATATAATACCTGAAAGTCTTCAACTACTGGAAAGAAATACAGGAAGCACTCTCCATGATATAGTACTGGGAAAGACTTCCTGAGCAAAACCACCATAGCCAAGGAAATCAAACAAGCACACAACCAATGGAATCTCATGAAATTAAAAAGCTTTTGTACTGACAAACATATCATAATCAGAACCAATAGATTACCCAGTGAGTGGGAAAAAAATCTTTGCCAGCTATACCACTGACAGATGCCTAATATCTAGAATCTACAAAGAACTTGAAAAACTAAACAATAATAAAAAAAAAACAATCAAACAACCCACTCCAAACGTGGGGCAGAGAACTAAATAGGGAGTTCTCAGAGGAAGAATTAAAAATGGCTAACACAGACTTAAGACAATGTTCATCATGCTTAACCATTAGGGAAATGCAAATTAAAACAAATGTGACATCCCACTTTACCACAGTAAGGATAGCAAGGATTAAAAAATCAAATGAAAACAAATGTTTGCAAGGCTGTGGAGAAATAGGAACACTCATTCCCTGTTGGTGGGAATGTAAGCTGGTACAACCACTGTGGAAGTCAATGTGGATACTCCTGAAAAGGATGAATATAGAGTTACCAACAGATCATGTTATTTCCTTACTGGGCATTTATCCTAAATACTCTACATCTCACTTCAAAAATATATGCTCAACCATGTTTACAGCTGCCCAATTCATAATGGCTGAAATCTGGAATCAACCTAAGTGCCCATCATTGGATGAATGGATAACCAAAATGTGGTATATCTACACAATGGAATTATACTCAGCAGCAAGAAAAATAACACATTAAAATTTGTAGGAAAATAAGTCATACTTGGAACAAATAGGTGTTAGTCAGGGATCTCTAGAGGAACAGAATTGCTAGAATGAATTATATTAAAAAGGAAATTTATGGGCTTCAGAGATGGCTAAGCGGTTAAGGTGTTTGCCTGTAAAACCAGAGGATCTCAGTTCAACTCTCTAAGACCCACATAAGCTAGATGCACAAGGGGGCACATGCATTTGGAATTCGTTTGCAGTGGCTCGAGGCCCTGGTTTGTCCATTCTTTGTCTGTGCATGTTTTTCTCTCTCTCAAATAACTAATTAAAATATATATAGGAAAAAACAAATTTATTGGATGAGCTTATGGTAGTCCAATAGCAGTTGCAGGCCCTAGAATCAAGGAACCCAATAGCTGCTCAGTCCACATGGCCAGATGTCTCAGCAGTCCCAATTCAGCACTGAAGGCCTGGGGGCTTCCTGACGAGCTGTTGGTTTTTGAACCACATGGGTCTTCAATCCATGCTGGTCTTCAATCCACTCTGGAAGGCAGCAAGCAGATCCAGCAGCCAAATGGAAGGAAGGAAGGAAGGCATGTCCCCCACAAACTTTGGTGTTCTGAGTACTAGGTTCCTAGCTGATGGAAATTTGGGAATTAATGCCTCCTGGAGCCAGTGTTATTGTTGGGGGCAGGCTTATGGGTATTATAGCTAGTGTCCCCTTGCCAGTGTTTGGCATACTCTCCTGTTGCTATTATCTACCTGATGTTGGACAGGGGGTGATGTCTATCCTCACTCATGCCATTGTTTTCCCCTGCCATGATGGAACTTCCCCTCAAGTCTGTAAGCCAAAATAAAGCTTTATTTTTTCCCAAAAGCTGCTCTTGTTCAGCTGTTTTCAGCCAGCAATGCAACAAGATCATTCTAAGTGAACTCACACAATCACAGAAAGACAACCATTGCATGATCTCACTCATCTGCAGTACCTAACCTGGATCAGCCCATGGCTGACATGGCTGAATAGCATCTTAAAGCTTAGACAATAGGGAGGGTAGGACTTGGAAGAGGGGAAAGGGTCTGGGGGTGGGGGATTGGACACAAAACTGAACCCAAATTGAACTGGTACCATAAAATCCTATATTCTGGAAGTCAGACTAAAAGGTGAAACCCTCAAGAGGACCATAGAGGGAGCACCTGGATTGCAGGGCCCTGGGGAGAGTGAGATGAAATCTAACCTTAAATTTCTCCTGTTTCTCTTTCTTCTTTGGCTTTTTCTTTTTTCATTTCCCTTGGCACTGGCCTGTAATCCCCTGTACCAGGATATGGTCTACACCCACAATGAGCTGTTGATCAATGAGACCTACTAGATCTCCCAAAACAAACAAGACAGACTTCTGTCAGAGCACTTGATTACCCACCAGAGGTTAATGGTAAGATCATACTGCTGAAGACACCATACACTGTTGACACAACAATGGAGAGACCTGGTTGGAATCTGAAGGAGAGCCAGTCCCTAGACAATTAGCCCATCTAGTGCTGGAAGATGCTACATGAGCTACCTGGGGTAAGTGGCCAACATCTGTCCAAGCTACTCAAAGTCTAAGTGACTCAGAAGCAAACAACTCAATGTGATGCTCACACAAGTGAAATAGTGGCACACAGCCATGGTGGGTAACCAATTGCTCTTGGATTGGCTAACAGATCTGCTCAGTGAAAAGGTAACCATAACTGGAACTGGGAAACAAGTCAGAATCATATCCAGATAATGATTCTGCTTTCCATTGTCAAGCTCCCACTAACCTTAGACTATAAGTGTGTCTAAACCTTTTTAATTCTCTCTATATTAATAATGGTCATCCAAATTAACCAGTGCTGACTTCACTCTCTGTTGGAGAATCTGCTTTTCTTTATCAGATGAGAACTGGACTTGAGTAGATAAATGACCCAGAAAACTCCACCCTGGCCCCAGCTGAAACCACAGAGGAATTGGGGAAATGAGCAAGAGTGCTGTTTTCTTAGTGATCCTGGTATCAGCACAAGGGTGATAGAGAAAGATAGAAAGATACTGAGAACACTCAACACCTACCAAACCAGAGTCCAGCGGTTCCTAATTGCGCATCACTGAAGTAGACTTAAAATACTCCCAGCATGGCTCAGGGAATTTTGCAAAAGAGAGGCAGAAAGATTGTTAGAGCCACAAGCTGGGACATGCTGCACAGAGACACTGCTTCTCTCCCCACCACAGTGCATGACCCACAATCCCCATGGGTTTGACTTGCATCCCCAACAAAGAAGACCTCTTCAGCAAAGGGGCTGGGAGGAGGGAAAGGATAGTACCAGTGTGTGATGTTTCCATACAAAATATGTCCCTATCTAATAATATAAATAAATAAATAAATAAATAAATCATTTAAAACTAACAGCAGAGCTGCAAATCACAGGAAGCCACAGCTGACAGAACTGTAAGGATAAACAAAAATAAACAAAACATGAGCAAATAAATCAGAGATTCTGGCATTTCTTTCCAAACTCTGATAGGACTGGTAAAGAGAAAATCAATAAAAACATACAAAATTTAAAATGATAGTATGAGGCTGGAGATGTAGCTAAGACTGTATAATGCCTACCTTGCCAACATGCAAAGGGTTCTTGATTCTAACATCAGCACCACATATAATCCTAGTACTATGGAACTGGAGGCAAGAGGTTAAGTTCAAGTTCATTTCTCAGCAGCCTCTGGATTTCTGCTTTGATGGACTTTGAGTCTTCTCAGTGTCTACTGCCATTTCCCTGGAGGTGGTTGTCAGGCCAGCAATAAGAGCAGCACTCATATATTATCTGCCTTTATTTCTGTAATGTTCCCTAGGCCCTGGCAGCTGTGATAGAAATGACACATGTTGTGTTAGGCAATCGGCTTTCTTTTCTTGATTTAGTGATGTTGCATTCATGAGACCACAGGGGATACTGCTAAACCCACTGAGGAGGGCCCTCAGTGATTTGGGGTAGGGAAAAGGGAATAGAAGAGTATAACCCAGTGGTGTTATGACCAATATGCAATGTGTGAGAATAAATTAATAAATTATTGTTTAAGAAAAGAAGTTCAAGGCCATCCTCAGGTAAAAACATGGCCAGCCCACGCTGCATGAGACCCTGCATCGTCAACAATAAAAACGATTACCTAATTCATACACAGACTATTTCATTTAATCAATGTCATAAACAATAGAATATATGCATTCTTTTAAGGTCTGTGCGGAATATTTCTCAATAATAAATATATTCTGAATAATATAATTTTCAATAACTAGAAATTTTCAACTTATAGCAAGTACATTCTTTGGCACTAATAGAATTAAGTTGAAAATAAAAGTAAATGTAAATATTATTAAAAAGTCTTCAAAGTCTCCACATTTTTCTTTTACCTCCACATGTTTTGAAACTACTAGACAGAGAAGTAACATAAAAATAGAAGAAATCTAAAGAGAAATTAGAAAGCACTTTTAACCTAATAAAATGAAAACACAGATTGTTAAAATGCCTGTGTGTGAGGTATCAAGTAGTGACTAGAGGGAAATTCGTTAAGTGCCTATATTAGAAAACAAAGTTTTAAAATCCAAGATCAGAGCAACCCCCTTGAGAAACTGAAATAAGAAAGACAAATGAAGTCCAAGTATGCAGCTGGATTTGTCCCAGGAACATGATGTTTATTTGTCATCCCAAAAAAGAAAATCAACCAAAGTAATTCATCATATTAATAAAAATGGAGAAAAATCTTGGCAGTTATTCATTTAACAAAACTTAATATCTTTTGCAGATAGGAACAAAAGAATACTTCAGGAAAAAAAAAGAAATAGAAAAAAAAAAAAAAACCTACTAGCCTGATAAAGGGTATCTATAAAATTTCTCCAGCCAGGCTTGTACTTAATGGTTGAAAGACCCAAATATCTCCCTGAGGATTAGTAAGGTGGCAAGTATGTCAATTTTGGCCATTGTATCTAGCATCTTACTGAATGACAGACAGATGTTGAGTAAGAACTAATGTCCAACTCAGGCAATATCTTTTCTATGAAGCAGGAGCAAAATGTCTGATTTGATACAATGAAAAAGCCTGTGCATTTCTCTATCCATACCCATTTACTTCGTGGTAATAGTAAATTCCAGAATTTAGTAGAGATCAGCATCAATCATGGCTTTAGGTTTACTTTTCATCCTCTTCTGAGACCTCACAGGTATTTGTCGTGAAAACCTGCAGCGGGCTACCTCTGAGACAGCTAACCAGAAAAATGTTTGGAATCAAGATTCATTCATCATTCAATCTATTTGTTCAAATGTCCATCCCATTCCCAAACAGACTATAAACAATGTCAAGACAGGAACTAGGCTTGATGCACATATTTGTGTCATTAACATTCAGAATATCATCTGGCAAATGGGAACATCTTTAAGGAACCAAATTACATTGCCAATGTCAGGCCACCACATACCGAGCAACATAGTCTGCGTGAAATACTAGAACCATCTAAAGCCAAAAATCCCACCTACTCAGCAAAATGAAAGACAATAATTCCCTCAAATTTTGTCAGAAAGCAAAAACAAACAGACAAACAAACAAAAGTCCATCTGTCTTTCTTAGCTAGAAGTAAACCAAGGCATGCTCGTGATGTTTGATTCACACCAACTATAATTTCTTGGTAGGAGAGACCTAAGAGAGCCCAAGAGCTGTTTGAGAACGTATTTCTGCAGCCTTGCTCCTGGCATGAGTGACAGAAATGACCACACAGCTCAGTAACTCAACCGTGGGCTGGCCATTTGAACGATTATTTAGCCAGTAATCAAAACACGTGGAGAAAATATCTCCATGACATTCTCCATTGCACGAGAAGTGAGGCCACAGCTAATGAGAAGAGACAATAAGAGATCACGCTGCTCAACTCAGAGCCCTTGCCTGGGGCAGACAAAGGGAAAAAAAATGAGCTTATTTCCTAATACAGCTAAGACTTACCTTTATGGGCATATACCAAAGAGGAATCGAAAATAAGTAGCACATAACTTTGCATTTTTATAATAAGTTTGAAACTAAACACTAGGAAACCTTGTCAGCCCCTGCTAAGCTGATTCCAATTAAGGCTTCTGGCAGGATTCCAGCTGTTTTCCTCCTCAAATAGCATAGGGCATAACAAGGTTTATGAAGCATTCAAAAGTCAAACACCCTATTAACATAAACATGTAGTGAAATCAACTCTTCTACCAATTTTCAGCTTGCTTTCTTCCTTCCGTGTGGGGTGGGCTGGTAGAAGATGCAGTCGGTTTTCCTTTGTGAAGTCTTTGTGTGTTTGCTTGAATGCAAACCAGCAATGGACTAATTCCTGGCTCCTTGCTCACAAGGGTACTTTCATTATAAAGAATTCCTTCTAATACTAATTCCATTGCCCATGGCTGGAGCTTTTACTTTCCGTGGCAGTTCTGAACCTCAAAACAAGTGAATATAAGTCAGTGGTTGAGGCTCCTGGGTTTATTGTTTTGATTCACGTGCCCCTCCTGTTCTGCTTGGAAACGGATTTGTTAAATGTGGGCTGCCAGGGCCAAGATTTAATGTAAGAAAGGGCTGTTTCCTTGGCCATGAAAGTCAAATAAACTCCAAATTGAAGGATATAAGCAGGTATGATGTTTAAAGTGAAAGAAAAATAAGCAACGAATTGAAGCAATAAGTTTTTGTACCAATTCAGTTTAAGAAATAAGGAAGGAAGCCCATTATGTCCAAAGTGAGCACCCTGTTTTAGCAACTCCCTTAAAAGTGACAAGTTAAAGGGAAGTAAGGTCTCCCTTGGACAGCCTCACAGATGTATCTTCTTTTACCATGCAATTCAATAATTTAAAAGAGAAACTACTAGGTAAAAGAAATATGTTTACTTCCCTCCAGTGATCTACAGAGCAGTTCTTTTGTACAGGGTGTGAAAATTGTTCCTCTAATGAAAATAAAGAATGTATAGATCAGAGTAGGTGTGTGTGGGTTTATAAAAGGAACAGAAATGAACACACATGAGTTTCTTGTGTGTATTATGGATAAATATAAGCATCAAAATATTATGATAGGGCTGAAGAGTTAGCTTAGTGGTTAAGGCACTTGTCTTTGAAGCCCAAGGACCCAGGTTTGATTCCCCGGAACCCAGATAAGCTAAGTGCACATGGTGGCAAATGCATCTGGAGTTTGTTTGCAACAGCTGAAGGCCCTGGCACACCCATTCTTTCTTTCTTTCTCTCTCTCAAATAAATATTTTAAAAAAATTGTTATAAAATTTTAATTCCTTAGGTTAAGAAAAATGAAGTTAAAAGTCACAATGCTAATCTCTTACTTCAATATTTATATCAAAATGCTAATATAGTTTCATGAACATAATGTGATATTTATGTTTATATAAATGCATAAATTAAGTTATATGCTTCTACTTAATCACTTGGTATCTTTATTAAAATTAAAATAAGATAATCATTTAAAGAGTTTCTCCCAATGTCTCTCTACTAAAGCTTCCTATGCATGCATACCTTATCCACATAGTAATGAAAACCACCCATTGAGTTCATTAATATTCTTAATTCCTATTCTATACTGGACAGTTGACACCGTATCCATATGACCTCAGGAACATTTAGACAGAGAGTCACTACTGATCCTGTCATGTGACAAATAGAACATTAACTTGTGTACAAGGCACAATAGTTATAGAAGACTGATATACAGGAATGTGCAGGGCATCGGCAAAACCTCTGAGATACACGGCGTCCTTGTTCTTTCCTGTCCTAAGTGAGGACTACGCCTGTTTCCTTCCTTCTTCTTCAGTACCCAAGTCCCCTCCTTTTCAAGATGGGCTTCTTCATTCTTCTACTTCAGGACCCAGGAAGTGACTTGGGAATGCTCCTGGATACTGAAGTCCATTTCCAATGTTCTACCTAAATTGCTCACTCACCTTGGCAGCTTTGGAAAGCTGAAAGCACTAGCTCTGAAGGCTGAAGGCCAAATGAGCCTGTTGCTAGCTCCAGCAAGTTCTCCCTCACAAATGACGTGGAGAGAGATGGCATCACCACAGGAAGTCACAGCACATTTCACTGGCTGGGCTCACTTCAACAAGAAATAAATCTTCCCACAGCTTAGGGAGGTCCTGTGATGATCATCTTAATCTCTTCCTGGGGCAGTGCCCCTAAGAACTTCCCATTCGACCATTAGATATTAAGCCTCATCTTCTCATTTCTTTCTATTTAAAAAGAAAATGTGTTGAGTTGTGAAAATATTTTTATTTATGTATTTGAGATTACATAAATGTGTGTATGTGTGTGTGTATAATGTGTACATGTGTGTGTGGAGAGAGAATATGGGTGTGCCAAGACTTGCTGCTGTAAATAAACTCCAGATGCAACCAACTTTTATCTAAAATTTCTGTTATTGATCATATTTATCTTAACTGTTTTTAGAGGAATCTGGATAAAGTAGTGTTCCATAGTACATTGACTGCTTTTTGAAAAAAAATATTTTTATTCAATTATTCACAAAAATGTCTAGAGAAGTTTATATCAGGCACTCAGATACCCATTTCAATTCAAGAAGTTGGATTTGATAAATGGCATTTATCTTGAAGCCCTTGTATATTCACACATTGATACCTCCGAAGCCATTCCCATCATTGAAAGCAGTGCCAGCATGAGCTAACTGTGCAGGCCTGGGTTGCAGGAACCTTACACACTCTCAGAGAAAGACCTGGTTTTTGTTCTGACTCGGTAAGCTCCTTGGTGTTAAAATCTCAGCTATGTGAATATTCTAACTGATAAGATTTTTTTTTTTTTGGCATTTCTAAGCTTTTAACCAAATGGTAACTTAATCAGATAATTTATACAAACAATGTGGACTTGTTTTTTAAATACTTAAAATTATTCTTTATTTATCTGCAAGGAGAAACAGAAAGAGTGAGAGAGAAAGAGAGGGGGAGAAAGAATGAGAAACAGGGAATGAGGGCAGCAGGGCCTCCTATCACTGTAATTGAACTCAGATACATGCATCACCTTTGCATCTGGCTTTATGTGGGTACTGGGAAATTGAAGACCAGCTTTCAGGCTTTACAAGCAAGTGCTTTTGACTACTGAGCCACCTCTCCATCAGAGTGTACTCCAGTGTACTATGGACTTGTTTGTGATATAGGGGCTGGAGAGGTGGGCCTGGGATTGGAGTAGTTGAGATTATGCACGCAGTGAGTGCACAGGTCCCTCCCCGGATCAAGATAGCTACTCGAGTTGGCAATGCTTCCGGGGTGAAGTCCATCTCACTTCTGGGAGAATCAGACGCTTGCATGTGACCACTGGACAAGCTCTTCAGGGACCATGGGCTCAGATTCCTCTGGACTCCTTTGCATGTTCTCATTGCTAATTTTGTTCTGTGTCCTCCTTGAACAAACTTTAACCATGGCTAAGAAAATCTGTTGATATTTATTGTGTTCCTGCATTATGTTGATAAAATATGTCAGATAAAATAGGATACAATAGTGCATACTTAAATATGCACATGAAAGTTTTTCCTTTGTATTTTTGTTATTCTTTCTTTTTGTATTTTTTTTATGAGAGAGAGAAAAAGAGAGAGGAGAGAATTAGTGTGCCAGGGCCTCCAGCCACTGCAATTGAACCCCAGATGCATGTGTCATCTTGTGTGCACGTGGGGCTGTTGCAGTCAGGATCACATTACTGGAAGAAATCACCCGACCAAGAGCAGCTTGTGAGAAACAGGGTTTGTTTTGGCTTACAGATTCGAAGGGAAACTCTATGATGGCAGGGGAAAACGATGGCATGAGCAGAGGGTGGACATCATCCCCTGCCCTACATAAGATGGACAATAGCAACAGGAGAGTGTGCCAAACACTGCCAAGGGGACACTGGCTATAACACCCATAAGCCCGCCCTCAGCAATACACTGCCTCCAGGAGGCTTTTAATTTCCAAATCCCCATCAGCTGGGAACCTAGCATTCAGAACACCTACGTTTATGGGGGACACCTGAATCAAACCACTGCAGGGACCTTGTGTGATTGTGTCACCATGTGCCTCTGGCACATTGGATCTGAAGATTTCAACATGGCTTCTTAAGCTTCACAGGAAAGCACCTTAAATGCTAAGTCATCTCTCTAGCCCTGTGTATTCTTTTTTATTTTTATTTTTATTTATTTATTTATTTGAGAGCAACAGACAGAGAGAGAAAAAGGCAGAGAGAGAGAGAGAGAGAGAGAGAGAGAGAGAGAGAGAGAGAGAATGGGCATGCCAAGGCCTCCAGCCACTGCAAATGAACTCCAGATGCATGTTCTCCTTGTGCATATGGCTAACATGGGTCCTGGGGAATCAATCCTTAAACTGGGGTCCTTAGGCTTCACAGGCAAGTGCTTAACTGATAAGCCATCTCTCCAGCCCTAGCCTTGTGTATTCTTATATAATCTTTTCATCAGTAGGATATTTGTGAGACTTATCTACTATAATAGGGACCCCAAGTTTATTCAATTTAACATTGTAATACTATGTTTGATGTGTCATAACTTAATTACTAATTTTTTCACAAAATTATTTAATTGCCAGTAGGGAGAGAAGAGAGAGAGAGAGAAAGAGAGAATTGTTGCACCATGGCCTCTGGGCACTGCAAAGGAACTCGACACATGCTCCACTTTGTACATCTGAATATACGTGGTACTGGGGAATCAAACACCCAGAATGTTAGGCTTTAGAGTCAAGCACCTTAACCACTAAGACATCTCTCCAGCCTCTCATTCTTTTACTGATGAGCAGTTGGATGGTTTCTCACATTTTGCTTCTATAGTGATACAGTAAAAATATGTTTTCAGATGTCTACTTACACCTGCATGCTAAAAGATCTCTACCAAATTGCTGAACAAATGACTTACAAAACGACTTTTGACTAACAATGCATGAGGCCTCGGACAAGCCACATTCTAACCACTATCTGTATAAACTGGCTTTACCACACTGATGACACAACATCTAACTGGTTTTTACTATTATTTGGTAGTAATGTGTGAAGCTAAGAAACTTCTGAACTTGTTTATCCTTATTTATTTGACAGAGAAAGAGGGAGAGAGAGAATGGGTGCACCAGGGCTTAATGAACTCCAGACCCATGTGCCCCCTTGTGCATCTGGCTTACGTGGGTCCTAGGGAATAGAACCTGGGTCCTTTGTTTTTGCAGGCAAATGCCTTAACCTCTAAGCCATCCCTCTAGCTCTGAACTCTTTTATTTATTAGCATTTTGTAGGGCTTCATTTCTGTGACACCCCTGTACATCTTTCTCCATTTCCTATAATGAGGTCAAAGATTTGCTGCTGTTTTTAAAGAAAAATCTTCTCAGGAGATGGCTCAGTGTTTAAAAGCATTTGCTGTGCAAGTAGAAGGATCTGAGTTCAAGCTTCAGCATCCATGTCAAAAGCTGGGTGTGGCCAACATGGCTGTAACCCCGACACTGAAGGGGGGACAGAGGCAGGAGGATCATTGGAGCTTAGTAGTCAGCTAATGTGAGCTCCAGGGTTTGGGGAAAGACTCCATTCTCAAGAAAATTCTCAAGAAAGTGCAACACAGGGGATGCCCAGTGTTCTCCTCTGGCCTCCACATGCACACACGGAATGCATATCTGCACACACATGTGCAAACACCACTCACACACACCATCACACTACTCCCACATGCACATGTGCTAAAAGAAAATCGAAAAGAACAGAGAATAATATATATTATAACATAATATATAAAATAATAGACTAGAAAAGAAGATATGACTATAGGCATATAGATAGATAGATAGATAGATAGATAGATAGATAGATAGATAGATAGATAGATAGAGTGAGGGAGAGTCTCATATAGGCAAGTCTGGCCTTGCTGTGTACTTGTGGATGTCCTTGAACTTCTGATCCTCCTGCATCTCTCTCCTGAGGGCTGGGATTACAAGTACATGCCACTATGTCCAGCTTTATGTGGTACCAGGAATCAAACCCAGGGCTTCAAACATGCTAGGCAAGCACTCTATCAACTGAGCTACATCCTGGCCTCCTAAATAGTCTTTGTATATTCTGCATTTTAATCTTCACCGGTTATACCCAAGGGTTATTAGTCAGCTAGATTTGAGATAACAGAACACCATTGACTGTGTGTGTTAAATAACCCTCATTTTCTCACAGTTTTTGAGGTAAACAGGTCCAAGGTCAAGGTATTGGTAGGTTTGGTTTGGGGTGAGGACCCTGTTCCTTTTCACAGTGTCCTCGTGGGAGGAGAGTGAGCTGGTCATTTCTTCTTCTTACAGCAGTCATAATCCATCATAGGGTCCCCATGCTCTACGACTTCAGCTAAGCTTAATTACCCTCATATCCAAGTACCATCATCTCTGGTGTCAAAGTTACAATATATCAATTTCTTAGGGGAACACAACTCTTCCATCCATGGTGCAATGGAGTGTCTGTCTTTTCTTTTTGCATTTTACCATTTGATATTCACATCTGTTCATTTAATTTCAATGCTACCAATTTCTTTCAGAATTTTTTAAATGTCCCATCTAAGGTATCTGCCAGAATTCAAAGCTATTTCATGTACATTTCTCGAATCATCCTAACTTAAACCCTTTGGCTTCAAATGATAGAACAGATTATTTTTCCTGGACAGTATGAATCAATCACAAATTGATTCTTCGCCATACTTGCTACAGGTTAGTCTATTAAAATTTATTTCATAGCTCATCTTTTGTAAACCCACACTTTTGAATTCCACTTCTTTATTTTTTTATTTCTCATGTGAAACTTCTGATTCATATGTCTCTGGGAGTACTGGACATGATATAAAAATACATTAATCAATTGAAATCCATCAGAGTCATGTATTTAAAAGAAAGGCTCGGGTGAAGGATCTACAATAGTGTTTAGTATGTAAACAACTGGCTCAGGTGCTAGACATGACCATATAAAATAAATTTTTCTTGTTTTTTATTCCATTATGATAGCCCTTCATGCTAAGGTTAAACTGTATTTTATAAGGTAAGTTATAGCTGTAGTCATAATAAAGTTTGGTCAGCACCAGGCTCAGTACCTTCGTGGGATGGAGACCTGTGCTCTGTTTGCCCTTGCAGCGCCTGTGCACAGCGTTATTGCTGAGACATGCCAAACAGTGAATGTGCTTAAGAAATGAGTCGAAACACAGCCCAGTAACTCTCCACCTCAGAGTTAACTGTTCCCAACCTTTTTATCCTTACATGTCCCGTCCCTTCCTTTCAACCCCATTGCCCTAGAGAAGATGCAACTTCATCCACACTAAATTTAGTTTTCTCCTGCAATATGCATGCTCATGAAACTAAACCAAGAAGAGGTTTAAAGAGAAAATGTTGTCCTCTTCATGTGGCTGTGTTCCCGTATGGATCACCCTTCCCATTTATCTTGCATCTCTCATTCCTCTTCATTTTTTGAGGCTTGACCCCTTTGAGTCCCTCCTTTTCCTGTCTTGCTATTTCCCCAGGAGTCAAACAGAGACATGATTTCATTGCTATGTGACTGTCTAATTCTTTGTAACAATGGCAATGAACACAACTTATTTAACTTAACTTCCTCCGGTATCTAAAGCAGGCCTGTGCATGCCAGACTCTCTCAGCACAGGTAGGTTGAATGAACCAATGTGAAGTCAGTGATTTGCACCCTGTTTTCTAGTTTGATGGCCAGTCACATGTTCCATTTCTATATGAAACATCAGCTGTGTGCTGAGAGTAAAGTTATTTTCTTGTTCCCCAGAGAGTTAAGAGAAAGGTTGAAATTTTGAAATCTTCCTTGTATTTATAACTTTCGTGAAATTTTGTTTTTATTTCTGAGGCATATTGCCATTTTATTTGAACATTTATTTTGACCAGATTGAAAATTTTCTGTTAATTATGAATTGAATTGGCCAAGATAGCACTGTAGATTTGCTCTATCGCTTCTGTTCATGGAATCTATGATAGACTTTTCATCCACATCTGCTCATTTAATTTGTTTAATCTAGCATAATATTTTCTTCATATATGGTGGTGGCAGTTGCTATTAAATAAAGAGTGAATTAGAAAGAACTGAAAAACTCATGTACCAACATTCTGTTTATACAGTAAAATTTCAAATAGTCTATGCTTATTTTTGCTGATTTATTGTATATTTTCCATATTTTCATTATACAAATAATACATGTTTACATGTTAACCAAAAATGATTGGCTGGACAGCTGGCTTAGTGGTTAAGGTGCTTGAATGCACAGCCAACGGACCCAGATGCAATTCCCCAAGACCCACGTATACCAGATACATGTGTATCTGGAGTCTGTTTGCAGTGGCTGGATGCCTAAGCATGCCCATTCTCTCTCTCTCTCTCTCTCTCTCTCTCTCTCTCTCTCTGTCTCTCTCTCTCTCTCTCCCTCTCCCTCTTTCTGTCTCTTTCAAATAAATATAAATAAAATATTTGAAAAAAGGAAAAAAAATTGAGAAAATACAGATAATTTTTAAGTTGTCTAAAAACCCATTACTCCAAAATAATAGCTTTCAGTGATCTGCTGTATATACTTGTAAACTTTACCCTGTGAAATCACACCAATATAACTTCAGATTATACTCATTTTTGTAAAGAAAATTTCAATTAATGAGTTATCTTTTCTTCTTTCAAATTATAATCACTACCTGTAGCATAAATATCAAGACATTTTTTCATATTTGATGATTGCTGGCACTTTCATTATATGGACTGATGTCACATGTCAGATAACCATTCTTGGTTATAGGAAATTGAGGTAGCTTCTAACATTTCAATATTGTAGCCTTGTGATGATATATATTTATAAATGTATACTAATTACTGACAATGAATTCTGGAAAGTGAAATTGCTAAGAAAATAATCTGACTTTATTTTTAGCTTTATAGTTCAGTTTAAATTGTCAAATTGCCTTCAGAACAACAACAAAAAACTTTTACCAAAATTTATTCTTCTTATTATTACCCTTCCTAACAAATACCAGATAGGTATTTCTTGGACTCTGATGGGTGAAAACAATGTCATATGTTTTTTACATTTTCATTGTTTTCAAGTATTAGTGAGTTTGAATACCTTTTTTAAATATTTTACTTATTTCCAAGCAGAGATACCCACACTGGGGGGGGGGGGCATGGGTATGGCAGGACTTATAGCTACTGCAAATGAACTCCAGGTGCATGCGTCAGTTTGTGCATCTGCCTTTACATGGGTACTGGGGAACTGAATGGAGGTTGTTAGGCTTTGCAGCCAAGCACCTGAACTGTTGGGCCATCGCTGCAGCCCTGAATATCTTTCCATATTGTTATAGGCTAGTTCTAATTTTCTACCATGTTGAAGTTCTCTTCATATTCATTTTTCAAAATATCACCTTTGTTCCCGGGACTGACATATTACTGGTCTGAAGTTTACTGCAATCTCGATAATTCTAATTTAACAGAATGGTGTGCCCCTTGTCTTATAACCCACTCCCAAAAGCATTTGCTAAAAGATTTTAGGAAGAAACGCTTCATTGGATTCCATCCTCCCATGCGTCCACTTTTCCGTTGTCTTCTCCAAGGGCGCTCAGAGAGAACCGTGTAGCTCATGTGCTTTCCAAGATTGATAGACTCTGGGTGCCAAAGGTGCACCGCTCGGAGCATGAGGAATCATGAACCAGCAGCAGTGCGTTGAGAAGCGCGCTCGCATTGCCCGCGCTTCGTTGCTGCCCTGGGTAGCGAACACAGGAGCTCGCTTGGAGGCACATGGTACACTCGCACGTGTTAACAAAGGCAGACCGTTATCCCCAAGGAGGGCTCTCCGGGGAAGCAAGAACAGCGCACAAAATGCTCCGGTGGGGAGGAAGGAATAATCGCCCCAAATGTGAAAACAATGATAGCTGTCTAGGAGTCGTTCTTTCCAAAACTGAGACCACAGGGCAGTAAGGGTAAATGTGTTGGCTGATGAAACGCAGACAGAAAAGCCAAACGAGTATGTCCAATTCTGATGGGAATCACCACCCAAAGCAATATGCAAAATGCTATTTTGGCAGAAATATTAAATTTCACTTAAGCAAACACTGTAATTCCCTCAAAATTATAGGTAATTTTTGCTTCATGTAGGTGCGTATTCTTAAGGCAAGGACTTTATTTTTTTCACCATATTATTAAATGGGGCAAAAACCTATAATAGAGTATATCCCAAATACAGAATTTCCCATCATCTCCACTAATACTTCATATCCTCCACTTACTATTTCAAAATAAATGACCTTTCTTTTCTCTCATATGCTTCTTCTTATGGCAAAAGTCTTTCTCAAACCCCAAGTCAAAGATTACCTTGTTAACAAATCCAGTGTGTGTGTGTGTGTGAGAGAGAGAGAGAGAAGGAAAAAGTGTATGCATATGCCCCAGCATGCATGTCAGAGGATGGCCACAGGTTGTCACAGCCCACCTTGTTTGAGGTAATATATCTATTGTCCACAAGTAGAAATACTCAAACACTTGGCTAGTTGGCCAGCAAGCTTCCAAGAGACTCTCCTGTGATGCACATCCACCTGCGTTCTCACCATAGGAATGGAAGGATTGCATACAGCCACCAGGGCACAGGGGTTCTGGATACCCAAACTCAGTCCCTTGTGCCTGCGCAGCAAATGCTTTTTCCACTGAACCACCACTCCAGCCAAACAAGACAATTTTAACTCAGTGATCACAGTATGTTGTTCCTCTTCTGCATACCTTTTGAAAAAGTAGAAGAACTGGGGTTGAAGAGATGGCTTAGTGGTTAAGGTGTCTGCCTGGAAAGCCAATGGACCTAGGTTTGATTCTCCAGGACTCACATAAGGCATATACACAAGGTGGCACATGCATCTGGAGTTTGTTTATGACATACCCATTCTGTGTGTGTGTGTGTGTGTGTGTGTGTGTGTGAAGAGGAACTGTTTCTGTCTTGTTACAGCAATAGTAAAGTCACATTATGTCTGTCACTTTGCCTACTGGTCTCCCAAGCAAAGGGACGCCAGAGTGGATATATAATTGTTCACTCTCCAACACTCCCAAGATCTTATACTATCGACCATTTGGATTCAAAATGCCAGTGCACAAATGACTGAAAGCCCCAATAGCAAAGTGACATATCGTCACATGACCGAAGCCTCTCTGTCTAGGTCCTTGTACTTCTGAGAAATCCGCACCAGTATCTGTACGGGCTTCCTGATACTGCGGCCATCTGCTGGGTTTTAGATGACTGCCACCCTTGCTCTCAGTACTCAACCTTATCTCGGTGTCTGAACCTCTGAGACGTCTCCAGATGGGCTTCTCTGCATTATCCGCTTTCTCTCCCTTCCTTCCTTGAGATGACTAAATGACAAGACAAGTGTGTCCCTTTCACTAGGTCACACCAGGGTACCTGGGTTTACATGACAGAACATCTTGAGCTCAAGCAGACAACATTGCACCATGTGCAGATAACAGAGTCTGTGTGGATTTTCTCCCCTCAGATTAGAATGTATTCCAAGTTAACCTTTTCCTTGGGAAATCCAATGCTGTATTTCAAACACTGATCAGTCACCACATGAGTTGACCTCACTCCTGAAGTCCAGAAAGTACCTGCAACACAACGTGAAGAAGGTGAGGTTGGGCGTGGTGAAACACACCTTTAATCCAAGCCCGTGGGAGGCCGACTTAGGAAGATTCCTGTGATTTCAAGGTTACCTTGAGACTACATAGTGAATTCCAGGTCAGCCTGAGATAGAACGAGACCCTACATTGAATCTCCCCCCCCCCAAAAAAGGAAGAAAAGAATAAAGAAAAAGGAAGGTGAGGGCCCCACCTTCAAAGATTGACAGCCATACGTCAGAATCCGGAGATGTAAGAGTTGTGATAACCCTCCTTCAGTGGCTGAGTGATCTTGTTGTATCTCACCTATTTCTTTTTTCAGCTCTATCTGTTATGTATCATGAAGGAAAAGGTACTGAAGAAGAGAGAAAATTGGTATGTTAGTATGTTTTCTATATAATGGAGAAATATTGCAAGAGACATCAATGCCATCCTTCCCTGCAGTGTTTCAAGATTATGGTGTCATTTTGACCAAGTAGGAAAAAAAGAATCTGTGTCTAGTGATCTCAGGGAAGATCCTCAAAAATTTTAATCCTCAATTTCCCTGTCATCATAACAGCTTTATTCCATCACCTCGACAAGTCATTCAAAAGGACGGAAGGTAAATGCGGGATACTAAACAGCACAGGAAGGTGTTTGCAGCTGCCAGTTAGGATGAGCTTATTTTGTCTCCAAAAAATCATTGACTAGTGTTTTCTCCCTTGGGTAATATGGTCATTACCCTCAATATTTGAAATGATGGGGGCCATAAGATAAAACAGTTGACAGTAGCCCACCCATCCCCCCCACACAGTTTGGAGCCTCCCAGCCAGGATGTGATCACCTGTGTGAGCCTACGGAGTCTTAGCTGATGGAAGATTAACCCTCAACCTCAGGCCTCTGTGCCCCTTCAGAAATCAAGTTTGCAAAGCTGGATGGAACCGTACAAATGATGGTGGCCTGTTTTTCCTTCCCAGGCTGTTTAATTTATTCTGCAGACCCAGCTATGTCCTGCCTCGGGGGAGACTCATGGAGAAGCACAAGCCCCGGTCTTCCTTCCTGATGCAGGGAACAAAGTCAGGACCCAGGCTCCTTGCTGGAGCATGCCTGCGGAAAACCTGATTTCCAGATGAACAGAGCACCAGCTCTGCACCACCTACTCTTAATTCTAATGAAAATAATGCATCATGTATCCTCTGAAATTTTATCATGGTGTACAATATTGATCCTTCTCTTTTCATTTTTTTCTATGTCATTTTCTTTCTCTTTCTTCTATCATATATATATATATATATATATATATATATATATATATATATACACATACATACTTTTTTTTTTACTCCCTAAGCTGCCCTAGGTCACATCATGCCTTAAGAAAATAAAAACAGCTTCATTTGTCAGGCAATATCCATAACAGATGTCAGTGAAAACAGAGCATCCTACAGAGATACAAACTATACCTTTGACAGTCAGAAATGAACACATTCCACATTCAATAAGACAAACATGTCCAAAGGGCTATTCTAGCAGATTTGACTCCAACATTGTAAAGTGCTTGAGTGGCTGTGGCAGTAAAGAGTAGATGCATATTTCAACACCCTAGGAGTTCATTTCTGCCAATCAATGGCAGGAATTTGCTTTGAGAATATTACCTAAAGGTGTTTTTGAATCACTGGACATTTGGAAGCCTAGTTTGAAACATGCATTTAATGGAAGAAGAATGTTTAAAAGGCTTTCTAACCATTTGAAGCTGTTATTCTAAAAACAGCATTTTGGAGAAATGCGGCAATGCTCTTTGATGTGCAGGGGAGGATGCAGCTCAGCCAGGATGGGCAACTGGTTTCACAAATGCACATGGTAAAGAAGTAACAACAAGAGGAAAAAATAAATAAAAGCCAGACTGCACTGAGTCTAGCTCTTCTGTTTCTACATATACTTAAAAGTGAAAGAAGAAAGAGTATTAAGAAATAAGATTGCTTTCAAGTTTTTAGAAAGGTTACCAAAAAAAAAAAGAACCTTCTAGGGGCCAGAGAGATGGCTAGGGGGTAAAGTCCTCGTAATACAAGTGAGGACCTCAGTTTGGATTCCCAGCCACCACATAAAAGCGGGTCACAGCTGTGTGTGCCTGTAACCCCAGCACTGGGGAATTAGAGACAGGCGGATCTCCTGAACTTCCTGTCTAGCTCTGGTGAGATCTAAGTTCAGTAATAGACCCTGCCTCAAGACATAAGATAGAGACTGAAGAAGACACCCAGTGTTGTATGTTGACCTCCAGTCTTCATATGTGCATGTACAAACACACTCACACAACACACATTAAAAAAGGGGAGGGGGCTGGTTTAGTGGTTAAAGTGCTTGCCTGAAAAGCCAAAGGACCTCGGTTCAATTCCCCAGGGCTCAGGTTAGCCAGATGCACAGGTGGCACATGTGTCTGGAGATCGTTTGCAGTGGCTAGAGCCCTGGCGCGCCCATTCTCCCTCTTTCTGTCTCTCTCTGTCTCTGTCTCTCTCTCTCTCTCTGCTTCTCTCAAATAAATAATTTTTTTTAAAAAAACTTGTGAAAGAAAAATAAAAGTTCAGAAAACTTCTTAAAGCTTACGTGTACAACTAACAGTTCTCAGAGAAATACAAATAGCAAATACACACTCAACAAAATGTTTGTGATCCCTAACCATCAGGAAAAGGCAAATTAAAACAATGATGAGATTCCACCTTACCCCAGTAAGGATAGCAAACATTAAAAATCAAATGAAAATAAATGCTGGTTAGGATGTGGAGATATAGGAAGCCTCATCCACTGTTGGTGGGAATGTAAGATGGTACAACCACTTTGGAAAGCAATATGGAGACTCCTAAAAAATATTTACTATAAAATTACCAATAGACCCAGTTATTCTCTTACTGGGCATGTACCCTAAAAGCTCCATGCCTCAGTCCAGAGAGGTTTGCTCAACCATGTTTATAGCTTCTCAATTCATAATAGCTAAGAGCTGGAATCAACCCAGATGTCCATCATTAGATGAATGGATAAAGAAGATGTGGTATATCCACATGATAGAATTCTACACAGCAGTAAGGAAAAACAACATAATGAAATTTGAAGAAAAAATGGTCGAACCTGGAACAGATCATTCTCAGTGAACTCACCCAATCACAGAAAAATAATCATCACATAGTCTCACCCATCTCCAGTTCCTAACCTGAATTTACCCAGGATGCTGACATACCTAGCAAGCGTCTCAAGGATGGGACAGTAGGTTGGGTGGGGAGGGAGAGAAGAGTAAGGGAGGGGGTGAGGGACACAAAACTGGACCCAAATGGTAATGGTACCATAAAATTCTACATCCTAAAAGACAGACCAAATGGTTGAACCTTCACCATGCTCTTAGAAGGAACACTTGAGTCACAAGGCCCTGGAGAGGGTACGATGAAGACTGACCTTAATCTTCTCCTGTCTCTCTCTCTCTCTCTCCCTCCTTCCCTCCCTCTTATCTCTCATCTCTCTGTCTCTTTTATAATGCTTATATTTTTCTTCCCTCCCTTCTTGGGCACAGACCTGTAAGTGCCAGTACCATCAGGTGGCTATCATCCACAATGAGCTTTTGATCAGAGAGACCTACAAGGTTTCCCAAAAGAAAATAGATTTCTGTAAGAGTACTTGATGACCCACGAAAGGTTAGTGGTAAGACCCTACTGCTGAAGACACCATACACTGTTGGCCCATAACATGGGGTGACCTAGCTGGAAGCTGGAAGAGTCAGTCCCCAGACAGCGCATCTAGTGCCAGAAGATGCTACATGAGCAATGGGGAAAATGAACATTATCTGTCCAAGCAACTCATGGTCTAACCTTCTTAGAAGCAAACAACCTGTTGTGATGCTCACACAAATGCAATAGTGGTACACAGCCATGGTGGGAAACCAGCTGCTCTTGACTTGGCTAACTGATCTACTCAGTGGAATGGGACCCATAGTTGCAGGTGGGAAAAACGTCAGAACCATATTCAAAAATGAGCCCACTTTCCATTATCAAGTTCCTACCAATTGTGGGCTAAAAGTGGGCCTACACTTATAAAATTCTCTCTAAAATAATAATGGTTATCACATTCATGTTGTACTAACTTTACTCTCCATTGAAGAATCTACTTCTCTTTTTCAGATAGATGCAGATTCTAAGGAGAGAACCACCCCAACATACCTCAAAATGGCCCCATGTGAAACTAAGAATAATTGGGGAAACAAGAAAGAGTGCTGTCTTCTTCGTGAACCTGGTACCAGCACAAGGGTGAAGGAGATAGACACAGAGAACAACCAACTCCTACCAAATCAGATATCCAGAGACACAGAGGCTCCCAAGACCTCATCACTGAAGCAGACCTAAAGTGAACCCAACATGGCTCAGGGAAATTGCAGAAGAGGGGTCAGAGAGCATGTGAGAACCACACATTGGATCATGATACACGGAGACATTTCTTCCTACCCATAACTGATGGCTAACCCCACAATGCACGACGCATATACCCCAACAAGGAGGGTCCCTGTGGAGGGGGAGGACAGGGAGGAGGCTAACAATGGTACCAACTTGACTATATTCACTGAGTACAAAACTAATTTAAAAAAAATGGAACCACATCTTTCCTTAAGCTTTTACCTTCACCAAAAAAAGGGGGGGGAATAAGAAGGGGGAAGGAAGGAAAGAAGGGAGGAAGGAACAGAGGGAGGGAGGGAAGTGCAAATGAAAAAGAAGCTTTGGCCATGTCAGCAAAAGTGTGAAGACTGTGACAAAATTCAGTTGAAAAAATTATCCCCTGAATTGGGACTGTTGTGGTAACTTTCCTATTTCAGAACCTATTTCATGACTGTGAGCAAAGACTGAAAAGTCTAGAAACTATGCTTCTTTTGTCATAGGAAACTAACACACACATAAATGGCACCAGAAGTAGAGTGGAGAATCAGAAAGTTTATTCATGTTGACATGGGCTCAGGGGAATCACTTCCAAAGCCTAAGTCTTGAGCTCTGCTAGCTCAGAGGTTTCTTTTGTTTTTAAAGTATGACGGGCAGTTTGAAATCATCTTGGATTCCTTATACTATTGGTGGGCTACAAGTTTCTAAGGCTACATGATTTTGGGACACAAACATAAACTTCCTTACCAATCAATCAGTGATAAGAAATGTAACAAATAACAAATAACAAATGTAGAACAGAAAGCTGTTTGTTCAGGGGTGTTTGTGTCTATGGCTGCACTAACCAGATAACATACAAGCAGGGTGTGGCTATAGATAGGGTGTAGAGACAGGGTCATGTTGTCTCCTTGGTAAAGCTTGTACAATAGAAACTGTGTTTACAGTATCATATTGGCCTGGAATTTGTTAAATTTCTTCTACCACACCTTCATATTACAAATTGGTCACTGTACTAAAGTTGATTTACAATTTTATAACCCTAGTTTTACTTTTCTAATGTACACTGATTCCCTTAAGAGGCTCCCACCGAGCAAAACTCATGAAGATGTCTCACAAACCCTAAAATACTACGCATATGTTATAATGACTTTTGTAAAAGACAGCTATGTCTCCTAAGACCAAAGAATGCTATGGAGAGACTCAGGCATCCATAGAATATGTTATAATGACCTTTGTAAAAGAAAGCTATGTCTCCTAAAACCAGAGTACTCTGTGGAGAGACTCAGGCATCCATAGGATATGTTATAATGACTTTTGTAAAAGAAAGCTATATCTCCCAAGACCAGAGAACTCTGTGGACAGACTCAGACATCCATAGGATATGTTATAATGACTTTTGTAAAAGAAAGCTATGTCTCCCAAGACCAGAGAACTCTGTGGAGAGACTCAGGCATCCACAGGATATCTGATGGGCTATTTATTGAACATGTGCACCCTCAATATACACCTCCTTATATCTTTTATGCAAACTTCAATCTACATGTGAATTAATTCCTATCACTACTGCAATAAATTTTCACAAACTTTATGGCTCAAAACAATAGAAATTTATTACCTTATCTCTACGGATGTCAGGAGTGTTAAATCACAGTGTAAGTGGGGCTACATTCTCCTCTGGAGGCTCTGGGGATGCTCACGTTTACAGGCCCTGAAGATTAGGATTTGAGCGTCACTAGGAAATGGCATCATTCTACCCAGTATAGCACTATTAATCCCATGTTGTGATAAGGAAACCAGAGGTCAGAGGAATGAAATCATTTGGCCAAGCAATGAGACATGTACAAAGGTGCATCGCAACATGCACTGGTAAGAACCAACTTGGTATTAAGTCTTAACATAGCAGCAATCATTGTTGGTTGCAATAAACCTCCTCTTCCAGCAAACATCTGTCTACTTGCACTTTCTGCTTTTGAGTGTGGGAAGAATTAAGGAAAGGATAAGGATGAATAAACCTAAACTCACCTCAGTTCACATCTGGAAAAAAGAATATTTCCCAAGGGTAGATGCTTCACACAGGGGAAGTGGAGAAAATTCTGAAGGAAAGATGCTTCTGTGTTGTCATTGAAAGAAGTGATGTGGTTCGGATGGAGAGTTTTATGGTACCATTGCCATTTGGGTCAAGTTTTGTGTCCCCTACCTTTACCCTCCCCTCTCTCCCCACCCACCCTATTGTCCAGTCCTAGAGATGCTTATTAGGTATGTTGGCATATTGGGTAGATTCAGGTTAGGAGTTATAGATGAGTGAGACTATGTGATAATTGTCTTTCTGTGATTGGGTGAGTTCACTGAGAATGATCTCTTCCAGGTTCAACCATTTTTCTTCAGATTTCATTGTCATTTTTCCTTACTGCTGTACAGAATTCCATCGTGTAGATAAACCACATCTTGGTTATCCATTCGTCTAGTGCTGGACATCTGGGTTGATTCCAGCTCTTAGCTAGCTGAAAAGTTTCTTCACAGACAAATATACAATAAGCAGAGCCAATAGATTACCCACAGAATGGGAAAAAAAAAATGTTTGCTGGCTATTCAACTGACAGAGGCCTAATTTCTAGAATCTACAAAGAACTCAAAAACCTAAACAATAAAAAGTCAAACAACCCACTCACAAAATGATTAGGACAGTCAATCCATCTGCGATTGGTGTCCAAAAGGCCAAATAGTATTCAAGTTGGTATCTGCGTCTCGTCCATGTCTATATCTGGGCCCTTAAGCATCAGATGTTGTATCCACGCATCAGCATGGTCCTTTGCTGTTTCCTAAAGGTCATATGGACTCAGTTTTCATACCCTCACTTTGGCATCTGTGCTAGAGTCAGCAGCAATGACAGGAGCAAGCCAGGCTGAACCGTGGAGCAATGTAACCGCATGTAATGTGGACAAGGAAATAGAGCGATGATGATTTATTCAGGGCATTTCGGGTGCCAGGCACTGTTTTAAGCACTTTATGTGCTTGGACTCATCGACGCTTAGAGCAGCTCTTTGCAGTAAGAATGAATATTTTATGTCTGTAACAAGTGAGGACTCTGAGGTTTGGCTGAAGTCACACAGCCAGAAAGGGTTCAGGTCTGGTTGCAGTCTGTCCTAGAGCCTATCTGAGGGTTATGTTGTAGAGTCTTCACCTGTATGGCCCAGTATGAAGACAGGAGAAAGGACAGGGAGTCTTAGCAGTGTGGCATGAGGCTGAGATGTACTGAGAGCAACCTATATGGGCCAGGAGATCTTGACCTACAGAGTCAACAGGGATGGGGCCTGGGTCCATCAGTTTCTCTCTAAGCCTTGCTGTGTTCCACACAACCTGCAAAGTACTATGGGAAAGGGTTAGTCTTAGAGTTGGCTGCTCTCAGCTTCTAACCCTTATCACTACTAGGGTCTAAGCTTTTAGGACAAGACACGACGGAGCCCCAGTACACATATACACACAACAGTGATCATAATTCCAGTCATATGCTAAAGCAGAACAGGATGACACCCTGACCCACCAAGACTGAGTGAAGATTTTTCCAGAACCTGCACCTATCCAGACTTAATCAACTCTCGTTTGCATCAAATATGTATCAGAAAGAGAAACGATGATTAAATTTGTTTATGATGATATTTGTCAGTATGTGATTAAAACTATTACTATTTTATTAAAAGTACTCAGATCAGCTAGGACAGTATATAGAATTTTCATTGCAATTTGATGACTGGAAAATTTTTATCTAACTTTGAAATACTGTTGGCTTAAAAATAAGGGAAATCAGAATCTTATGAAGATAAAGATTAAGCTCAAAGATTGAGCTATTTACCAGAGAGACCTCCAAGGTCCCGAAAACAAGACACGCTTCTTTCAAAGTACTTGATTACCCGCCTGAGGTAAAAGGTAAGACCCTATTGCTGAAGACACTGTATGCTGCCAACAGGGAACATTGAGAGATCTGGCTGAAATCCAAAGACAGTCAGTCCCCAGGCAGTTAGCCCGTCTGGTGCTGGAAAAATGCTACATGACCCGCTGGGAGTAAGCAACCAACAATGGTGTGAACAAACAGGGGTCTAAGCTACTCAGAAGCAACCAGCCTTTCAAGAAATACACACCAGTGCAACGGTGTACACACAGTGTACAGGAACCCATATCTGGAACTGGGAACCAGGCCAGAATCCTATGGAGACAATGATTATGCTCTCTGGTGTCAAGTTCTCACTAGTCTTTGGCTAAAAGAGGGCCTACATTGATCAAACTCTCCCTAAATTAATAATGCTTATCCAATTTAATCTATGCTGACTTCGCTCTCTGCTGGAGAATCTGTTCTTCTCTTGCAGAAGGTAGTGAGACCTGAGGAGATAAACTACCCCTCACACTTCAGCCAAGCCTCGGCTGAAACTGCAGAGGAAGTGGAGAGACAAATAAGAAAAAGAGTGCTGCTTCCATGGTGAACCTGATAATCAGCACCAGGGTGAAGGAGACAGATGCTGAGGACACTCAATACCTACCAAAGCAGAAATCCAGAAGCTCCTAAGAGCAGAAGAGGGGACAGAAAGATTAAAGAGCCACGGGTTGAGACATCATACCCAGAGGCATTCCTTGCCTCCAATAACTGACTGCTGCTCCCACAAGGCATATCCCGCAACCCCATGGGGAATGTCAGCAACCTCACTGAGAAGGGGTCCCAGCAGAATGGGGCAGAGAGGAGGGAAAAGATAGTAACAATACATGATGTACCCATACAAAGCCTGTCCTTAATTTTAAAAAAAGAAAGAAAGAAAATGAGTGGGGCTGGAGAGATTGCTTAGCAGTTAAAGCACTTGCCCGCAAAGCCAAAGGACCTAAGTTCAATTCCCCAGGACCCACATAAGCCAGATACACAAGGTGGTGCATGCATCTGGAGTCTGTTTGCAGTGGCTAGAAGCCCTGGCGCATCCATGCGCTCTCTCTCTCTCTCTCTCTCTCTCTCTCTCTCTCTCAAATAAATAAATCTCTGTCTGTCTCTCAAACAAATACATAAATATTAAAGTACAGCTGCAGGCAAGGGTGAGATACAAAAATATGGACTCAAGCTCACTGTATTGAGTGTACTCATTACAGAATAAGGGGTGAGATATCAAATGCACAATCAAAAGATACTCCTCAATTCCAGCATGGATTGGCTGGTTCTTAGAACATAAACACACGTTCCACCATTGTACACAGTTTAGGACTACTCAAAGGCTGTTGTTTACACAAAACCATAGTGTACGCTTGAGCCAATAAAAATTATTGCTTACCAAATTTCACCTTTTAGAGACTCTGCAGACAACATGGTATCACCAACAAAAACTAGGAGAAAAGTCTTATTTTAAAAATATTTAAATGTCTTATAACCATGTGCCCCATTTTCCTTGTAGACATCTTACAAGATCAGTCAAGCTAGAATTTTAAAAAAGGATCTATTCACCCAAAACTTACACAATTTCCATAAGTTTGTTGCATTTGCTTTCTGCCTATTTTTCTTTATCATCTTACATATATACATTAAAACTTCATCTGAGTAAGTACATTCAAAAACTATAGCAGAAGGCTGGAGAAATGGCTTAGAGGTTAAGGCACTTGCCTACAAAGCCAAAGGACCCAGGTTTGATTCCCCAGGACTCACATAAGCTAGGTGCACAAGGTGGCACTTGCATCTGGAGTTCATTTGCTGTGGCTGGAGGGCCTGGCATCCCCATTCTCTCTCTGCCTCTTTCTCTCTGAACAAATAAAATTTTAAAAAAATTAAAATATTATATTTATGTAAAATCAAATACAGCTCTTTGGAAATATCCCTATTTATATGGCATACATTAATGAAGTAAGAGGTAAAACTCTACAGTAATGAGTATGCCTATTTTTTAAAACTATTTATTTATTTGCAAGCAGAGAGAGACAGAGAAATAATGGGCATGCCAGGGCCTGTGACTGCTGCACAGGAACTCCAGATACATGTGCCACTTTGTACATATAGTTTTATGTGGTTACTAGGGAGTTGAACTCAGGTCATTAGACTTTGCCGGCAAGTGTCCTAACCACTGGGCAATCACTACAGTCTACTTGCTTACTATTTTAAAGTATTCACTCAAATGTCTACAGAAAGAAGCAATTAGAAATTGAATCTTCCCTGATGAAAATTAAATTATCATAGTATAACTGAGTTATATTTGGTTTATATGTGAGGAATGTCTTAAGAATATGTTTACAAAGCAATTTTCATTTTAATATGTTAATAGGTTGCAAAATACATATTTAGTATTACCTACATTAAATCTTAAGTAAGTTAGATAAATACTATCATTTTACAAACGAGACTATTAGGATCCTGAGTAAGATAACAGCAGGATCTTGGTTCTCTCAAACTTATAACTTTTGACATATTTAGAATTTATTTATATTTTTGGAGATTTTTGGTTTATAAGTATGAAACATCTTTGGATAAATATCATTTAACATGAATTTTAAAGGAGAAGCCATAAAGGGCATTCAGATTAAACAATTAGTGTATATAAAGTCATAACATCGGGGAAAGCATTATTTTTCTTTCATAGCCTATGCTGTGTGTATCATGAGCAAGAGCCAATTGAGGCAAAAATTAAAAAGTCAGTATTGAAGAACTGGATTGGTTTTGTAGCTGACTTCCCAACACCTGCCCTATAGAGCCCTGTGGGAAAGACCTAACATGGAGAGGGTCTCAACATGGGAGGGGGCCACATCGGTGCGAGAGAGGGATGTAAGGCTTGGGAGTGACTAAGGCCGCACAAACCACTCTGAGGCAAAGATGAAAGCTTTTATTGGTGGAAAGCACAAGCTGCCAGGGCTGACTTTCAAGAGCAGAGCACAGCCAGCCTGAGTTTTCAGGTCGTGGGTTTTACAGGGCTTTTCCAGTTGAGGGAAGGGAAAAGGTTCCTTTAAGGGAGATCTAAGATAGCCAAGGTGTGAGACAAGAACAGTGACCAGGTGACTTGTGAGATAAGGGGGAAGGAAACCATGACCTGGGACATTGTTAGACAAGGGAGGGATAATGGCTGGGCAGGGGTTTCTTGAGGAATGTGGATAATCCACTTCCTTATGTCTCTGTAGCCATTCTGCTGCCCTTGGTGACTCCATCTTGGGAGTCCGTCCTGACCCAACACTGGAGACAGTTCTTGCAATGGTATAGCCACTGGTAGGTCCTGTGTGCTGTGGTAAATAATTTGTCACCTATGTTCGTACAGGAAACCTTAATTTAACTCAGTGGCACGTACACACACACACACACACACACACACACACGAGAAAAGAGATATCAAAGTAGAAAAAGGACTACTTGGGAAGAAGAAGAGTTTCAGTGGAAGGGAGATAGGAAGAGGAAGAAAGAGAAAATGCTGGAGGTAGTATGATCAAAATGCAGTGTATACAAGTATAAAAATGGAACAAAAAAATGAAGAAAACTGAGTGTGGTGGTGCACACCTTTAATCACAGTACTCAGTCTTGGAAGGCAAAGGTAGGAGGATCCCTGTGAGTTTAAGGCCAGCCTGGGACTATATAGTGAATTCCAGTTCAGACTGGGCTAGACCAAGACCCTATCTCAAAACACAAAAACATTTTTTTTTTAAAAAAAAAGGAAAAACTGAAAAAAAAAAAAAGCATTGTCATTTTATCCCCCCATTCCTGTAATTAGTTTTTAAATGTCCATGTGAAATCTGGGGGAGAGAGGTTTCTGAGAGTGTTTGAACCACTTGTAAACAAGAATGTGAGACTTCTAGGTGGCGCACACCTTTATTCTGATTCCAACATGAAATGCAGTGGCTTCTAGACTGGTCCTCCAAGACACATAAACACCAGTACAGTGATTAACCCAAGTTTTGGGCAGCCGCAGCACAAAACCAAGTCATGAACATGAAAAAGCAAAGGTCATGTCTCAAAAGACCCTGATTTTTCTGCCATGAAGCTTTTTCTAGAATCTGCCTGGACAGCAGGAGCTCAGGCCAAGGCTAAGGACTTCTAGGAGACGGAATGTAGAGACTGGAGTTTGGGGAAGTTGGGTAGCTGGATATTATGGGGTGTGCAGCAGAGCCGAGGGGACTGCTGAGGAAAAGAGCTGCAAAAGTCTTCATTCATAATAAATGGCGGCTTGCCTCTGTCTAAACTGTGAGCACACAGGGTGATTTCACACAGGCTGGCAGAAGTAGCTTCTGGGAGCAGGGAAATGAGCGGGGACCCCAGGGGCTCCATAGCGCAGAGAGGAGCAAGTTCACGAACAACTCAGGCATTTGAATGAAGCCCTGAAATGTCTTCTTAGAAGCACAGCTACTCTATGCTAACAACGGGCTCTCCCAGAGCCGTCTTAATAAAGTTTAACAAGTCCCCCCGCCACACACACACAAGGAATTAAGCTGGTCGACAGCAAATTAATTGCTTTCCAGAACACAACTCAATGTCTTTAAAGAAAAGTTAAACTCAGACAAAGTTCCAGTATTCAGTAGACAATCAGGTGAGGATATTAAACCAAGTGTGTGAGATACCTAGTTTTTTTAAAAAAAGATCTGCACTCTAATACCTTATAAGACAAGCTGTCTACAGCACATCTTCCCACACATACAGATGATTCCGCCAGAGTTCTTTCTGCTCTGTTTGTTTTGCTCGTGTGTATGGAATGTCGTATGTGTGCTGGGGTCTGTGTGATATATACACGTGTACGTGCCCTCACGGCACACCCCATCACATTCACCTGCAGCAAGGGATGCTCGCCAGGGGGCGGCTGGAACAAGATGTCTTGGGGTGTATTCTTTGCATGGCTCTTTGGCCCATTCTAATTTTGAGGCTGACTTTCTTACAGAGTGTGCTGTGTTTCATGAGCCCAGGCAGTTCTCTGGTCTCTGCTCCCCTCTGTAGGACTGTTTACTGGGGTCCTGAGATTCAAACCCGGGCAGTTTCAGGCCCCATGGGGCCCCCATGCTTGTGCAGGAAGTGTAGTTAACCTCTCTGCCATCTCGCCAGTCCTGTGGAAGAGTTATTTCCGTGTGGTTTAATGATTATTGAGTACTTTCAAACATACTAGGCCTAGAGAATAACAAAATAAATGAGAACAAAAAATGACGTTCTGGGGCTGGAGAGTTGGCTTAGCAGTTAAGATTCTTGCCTGCGAAGCCTAGTGGCCCAGGTTAGATTTGTCAGAGTCCACGTGAGCAGATGCACAAGGTGATGCATGCACGCAGGTGGCACGTGCACATAAGGTGGCATATGCATCTGGAGTTAGTTTGCAGTGGTAAGGCCCTGTTGCACCAGTTCTCTCTCTCTCTCTCTCTCTCTCTTTCTCATAAAACAACAACAGCAAAAAAAAAAAGAAAGATTTTCTGGGGCTGGAAAGTTGGCCCAGCTGTAAAGGTGCTTGCCTGCAAAGCCCAGCAGCCCCGGTTGGATTCCCCAGTATCCCTGTAAAGCCATATGTATAAGGTAGCACATACATCTAGTGTTTGTTTGCAGTGGCTCGAGGTCCTGGAATGCCCATTCTCTCTCTCTCTCCTTCTCCTTCCCCTTCCCCTTCTTCTTCTTCTTCGTCTTCGTCTTTTCCTTTTGTCAAAGTAGGATTTCACTGTAGCTCAGGCTAACCTGGAATTCACTATGTAGTCTCAGGGTGGCCTCAAACTCATGGCTGTCCTCCTACCTCTGCCTCCCTGGTGCTGGGATTAAAGGTGTGCACCACCATGCCCTGCTCTCTCTCTCTTCTTGCAAATAAATAAAAATGAAGAAAAATAACAAACGTTGCTCTGCAAGCATGGAACTTAAAATCTAAAGGCGTGAGGAGCTGTAGATGCCACATGGGTCAGCAGAAGCAATATGATGTACTTGAGGGAACAGAGAAAAGCAGCGGGGAAAAAAAGTGGAAAAACTCCAAGAAAGCTACCAACAAATTCCTACAAGCTACAACAGCAACAGCATCTTTTGAGTTTGTATTCCAAAATTCCTTCCAAGAGCCAAACTGATTCCTTAGGCTCCAAGCGGACCTTTGATGTGGATGTGCTGTTTCTTAATGCAGAAAGAGAGGCCAAGGACAGTTAAAGGGCTGGTGCTCCATTCCAAAACTATTACCTGAAGGAGCAGATCCTGAGCCCAGAAGAGGATAGGAGGTAAGTAAGCATTCACATGCAAACAGAACAGTGCAAACTGCCACTGTGGGAGGGGGCAGGGGGAAATCAGAGGCATAAGTTTCCACTTAAGAAGAAAATTATCTTTAATTAAAAGGAAACTATGGAGAACATGTTTTATTCAGGTAATGCTTTGTAAATTGCCTTCTCTGTGCTGATGAGAAAGCTGAGGTACACAGAATATTTATGACCCAGGACACTAAACAAATTGCCTATTCCCTTGCAAATCAATTTGGGGCAAGGGTAACAAGTAAGATGAAATTAGACTGTGTTCTGTCATTTACGACAATTTACAGATCTCTTCAGCAGAGTTTTCGGAGCTCAGTGGAAGTAAAGAAACTCGCTTCAAAGTATTTGACTTTTTCTGTTTGTTTGTTTTGTTTTTCGAGGTAGGATTTCACTGTAGCTCAGGCTGACCTGGAATTCAATATGTAGTCTCAAGGTGGCTTCAAACTCCTGATGATCCTCTTACCTCTGCCTCCCAAGTGGTGGGATCAAAGGCATGCGCCACCATGCCTAGCTTTATTTAACATTTTTATTCTATTTAAATATAACTATTTAGGGGCCAGAGAGATGGCTTAGTAGTTAAGGCACTTGCCTGCAAAGCCAAAGGACCCAGATTCTATTGCCCAGGACCCACGTAAACAAGATGCACAAGGTGGTGCATGCATCTGGTACACTCATCCTCTCTCTCTCTCTCAATATCTCTCCCTCTCTCTCTCTCTCTCTCTCTCTCTCTCTCTCTCTCTCGTGTGTGTGTGTGTGTGTGTGTGTGTGTCTGCCTCTTTCTCACTCTCTCAAATAAATAAATAAGAATAATTTTTAAAGACAACTAAACACAATTATGATTTCATCATATCAAATGTTGCCCATCAATGCATATTTTGAATGCTGGTTAGTTTAAGACTGTGGAAACTTGATGAGACTGGATCTAACTGGAGGAAGTAGACCAATCCTTCAGGAGAGTCTTGGGGGTACTTATTATCCTTGGCCTCATTTTGACACTCAATCTGCTAATTTGTTCAAAAATAAACTACATCTTCTACTACATGAGCCATCTCTCACAAGGTTCTACCCAAGCACCTGGGACCAAGCAACTATGTGCTGAACCCTCTGTAATCATGAGACGAAATGAATTCTTCTATCTTTGAATTATATCTGTCAAGTGCAATAAGAGATGACATCCAGGCTGGAGAGATGGCTTAGAAGTTAAGGTGCTTGTCTGAAAAGCCAAAGGACCCATGTTCAATTCCCCAGGACCCACATAAGCTAGATGCACAAGGTGGCACATCCGTCTGGTGTTTGCAGCAGCTGGAGGTCCTGGCATGCCCATTCTCTCCCTCACTCTCTTTCTCTCCCCCCTTTTCATGCTCCAAAATAATTAAGTAAATGCAAAATATTTTTTTAAAAGATGTAACATCCAAAGCATGGGGAAATGCTCAGGTCCTTTAGCACACAAATCTTGATACCACACACCTTGGATGACAGTACCAGAACTACAGGGTTTAATGTTTACCCTGCTGGTATTTGGTCTTGCTTTTTCCTTAATTTTATTTTAGAGAAAGAGAGGGGAAGAGAGAGAGAGAGAGGGAGAGAGAGAGAATTGGTGCACCAGGTCCTCAGTCACTGCAGTTGAACTCCAGATGCTTGCACCACCTGGTGTGACCTTGCACTTGTCCCAGCTTTGTGCATGTAGCTTACATGGGATCTGGAGAGTTGAACCCAGGTCCTTAGGCTTTGCAAGCAAGTGCCTTAACCACTAAGCAATCTCTCCAGCTCTGGTCTTGCTTTATTCTTATGCTTTCTTGCTGTTCTGTCCTATACTGTGAGAATGAAAAGTTTTTACTCTCTATTATATGTTGGAAGTATATGTTGGGAATTTGTCTTTTGTTGCTTCTTTTTAAGTTTTATAGGGCCTCACAAACTTAAGAGACTGTGAACATAAGCTTAAGAACAGTTTTGGAATCATTAAGCCTATAGCAATAAATCATTTTGCATTATTAGGGCTATGAGCCTTTGAGGGCCAGGGTGAGGAGGTTATGGCTTGAGTATTGCTCTTCCTAAAGCTTCCCCCTAAAAATCATAGTGCAAATGCTTGATCCTGAGGTTGGAATACTGTCTTGGAAGACTGTGGGAACTTTTAGGAGGCATACACTAACTGGATGAAATAGGCCACTTGGGGAGAGTCCTTGGTGTTAAATTATCCTTACACCACACATGTTCTTCTCTGGAAAGAACTTGTTCCACCCCATGCTTCCGCCCTCATGATGTCTGTGGGTCAACCAACCATGTACTGTACTCTAGAACTGTGAGTCAGATAAATCCTTCTGCCTTTAAGTTGTTTCCATTGGGTATTTCTATTAGGTATTTTGGTCACAATGGTAAGAGCTATCTTTATGCTTTATGTATACTTAAAATGTCATGAAACTTAAAAACATTTTACTGCTAAATAATATATGTAAGGAATTGTAAAATGTTGGAAAATTTGCCATCAAAATGCATGCATATTTGCTTGGAGAGATGGTTCGGCCATTAAGAACTCTTACTATGCAAGCACAGGGCCTGAGGTAGGGCAGGGGCTTCTGTGAAGCCACTCAAATTTGACCCCCAGGACCCACATGAACAGTAGGGCATGGTCACATGTACATGTAGCCCCAAGTCCCATAGGGAAGAAGAGACCAGAGAATCACCAGGGCTCATGAGAAAAAAAAAAGCTTAGGATCAGTAAGAGAGTAGAGCTCAAGTAAGAATGGGGTGGAAGACTGGTGGAGTGGGACATCTGATATTCCCTCCCAGCATCCAAGGAGTACGTACCCGTCCATAGGTGAGCACACAGGGTGCCACATGGGCATGCGCACATCATACCACACACACACATACACACATAAACACACACATACAAAGTATATAGCGGGTAGTGAAGGTTTTCAAAAGCATCTGTTGCCATCACTTCCATAATAAATCAGTATAAAGATCCAGCCTGCTTATTCCCCTTATTTCTGTTTTGATAGCTAGGATTTGCCATTGCGTTTATGGTGTGGTATCCCTCAAAGATCCACATATACAGGATGGACCCCCGGGTCATGGTGGTGGCGGAGTACTCTGCACCACTAAGGGGGAAGACATAGTGGGAGATTCTTCAGTCGTTGACAGTATATTTTTGAATGGGATCATAATAATGTGGTCTGTCCCTTTCTGCCTCTCTTCTCTGAGATATCTTTTGTGCTCTCCCTCATACCCCTGCCATGATGCACCATCATATCAAGTCCTCATCAGAACAGAGACAGCAGACACCAGTCCATAGAATTTCCTGTGAAATTTCTTGTGAGGTAAGTATTTTTTTTTCCTTTACAAGTCAGTTGCTTCAGAATGTATGTATGTATACATTCTGCATGTATACATTTATATAAAACACAGCTCAACTTCTGGTTTGGTTCATTAAATTCCATTATGATTTTTGTTGTTCTTGTTGCTGCTGTTGATGTTGTTATTTGGGTTCTGCAATGGCATCAGTACAATATAGTCCCCAAACCCAGTGCCTTGACCCTTGGGAAGAAATTCATGAACCTAAGCAGAATCTAAGTGACTCTAAACCCCCTCAGTCCTGTGCAAAACTTACCAACTACTAATACTTAAAGTGAAGGAATAAAGGAGTTTTACCCAGACCTTGTTGGAAGATTGTTTTCTACTCTCCTCTCCCCAGGGATCCCGGAAACACCCCTCCTCCCCAAATTTTCCCATTCTTCTTTTCCCCGAATTCCACTTTGTGGGACACTTGAGGGGTAGAGGAGTGAGTCGTTGCAATATTTTTAATGTATGTTTCCTTCAGATAAACAGAAATACTTCTCATAGCCTCCCTTTGCTTCTTGCTCCATCTCTAGCAAGAGTGGTGTAGATATGAATGTCGTGGAAGGTGAAGGAATTCTTCCAAGAATGCTTCAATATCTGTGTTGTCTGTGCTTGTGACTTTTTTAGGGGCCGTAGCTGCAGACAGCCCTCTAAGGCTGTTTGCTGTGCTCAGGTAAGAAGTATATGAACAGGAAGGAACTAGGGAACTCTACCAGCTTTCACATGGTTCATCAGCAATGGCCTAAAATAAATCACCTGAAAGATTCAGCATTCAATAAAACAGTACATTTTCATCTTCTTCTGTATCTGTCTCATGCATATTTCCTAGGAAAGATGAAAACACTCCCTCCTATAAAGGATTCACTCAGACTTCTTTGCCCTCAGACTTCTGTACTTAGAATAAGGATTTCAATGGTGTTAGCAGGAATATCATCACCCCTGATGCCTCCATAATGGCCTCACACAAGGCACCTGAAGGCCTCAAGAGAGAAATGATTTTTACAACAAGTTAGTGCCACAAATGCCATGCAAATAGATGCTACAAGAAAACAGAGCACTGTGAGAACTAATGACCTCAGAGCTTGTGGGTCTCAAGTAGCCTCAGTATAAAGGTCAATTAATACAGGAGGCAGGATTAACAAGCAGGAGCTGAACAACATCTTCCCAGGGAGCAGGAGGAAGGGAGGCTAATGGTCCTCACTTCTCTCTGTCCCACACAAGCTCATTCCCCATGCAGACCAGGCGGCTGTTGTCAGAATCCTGTCTTTGTAAACATCTTTACTTCCAAAAAAGAACACAATGCTGCTCCCCTGATGCATTTCTTCACTTGTAGCTGTCTGAATTAAAAAGCCAGATGTTTTTATTTGGGGAATTGACTGCCGGGGTGATTGCTTTCAGGTGAATCAGTTAATAAATTAAAATTTAGGGAGCAAGTGAAGTCTACTTAGGGAATAGAACTCTCCCAGCTAAAGGTGGCGAGAAAAGATATCAGCATAGTTGTTCTTGGAATAGCTCTGTGGATAATTACATAATTAGGAGGGGAGGGTGATGGATCCCTCCTATTGATTAGCTGTCCAAAAGTACCTTGTTACTAAACCTGAAGTCAGGCATTTTGTTACTGAAATAAGACTTGATGTATGAGTCCTATATAAAGGCATGTATTGTAAGAAATGCTATGTATTGTACAGATGCCATACCCCTGGGATCTCAAACTATTTTGAACAAAGTCAATTTCCTCCAATTTTAAAATCTTCTGTGTCAAGATTACCTTCCATTCCAGCTATTTCAGTATCTTCCTGGAACTCTTGACAGAGGGGGAAAAAAAATAATCCTTAAGAGTAAGCAATGGCACCACTCCCAGGGCCTCATTCCCCACCCATTCGTGTGCCCCACTCCAACGTCACCTGGGCATCATCCATCACCCTGAAGCTTCTCCTTGGAAGTACCCTGAGTACTCAGAACACATCACATGTGTCACAGCCTGTATCAGGTCCTTTCTCAGAGCACAAAATATCCAAGCAGGCAGGAGGGACTTAAGAAAGGGACAGGGTTTAGTCTGACTTACTGTTCCAGAGGCTGCGGTCCATCATGGAGAAGAAAGTACGGTAGGCACAGGAGGACTGTACCACATTAGTAGGGAGGAAGGAGAGAGAGACCCAGAGAGAAGCAAGCACAAGTTCTACCCACAACTGCACATCTCCTCCAACAAGGCTCCACCTACGAAAGGTTCCACGCCTTCCCATACAGTGCCAATATCTGGAGATTACATATTCAAACATATGAGTCTATAAGACAGAGTATTTTACATTTGAACCACAACACAGTCTCCTTGACTACTTCCTCATTCTTAAAATTTGTTTTCTGTCTTTCTGGAGCCTACCACTTCACTGTGTCACCGCTTTACTTATTTGCTACATTTATTTATTTTTTACTATGCCATCTCACATAGGTTCACATTGTAGTTCTAAGGAAACATTTGTCCTACAAATACAAAATTAAAGAAAGGAGGATGGAGAGATGGCTTAGTGGTCAAGGCACTTGCCTGAGAAGCCTAAGGACCCATGCTTAACTCCCCAGATCCCACATAAGCCAGATGCACAAGGTGATGCATGTGCAATATTGTCCATGTACATGAGGTGGTGCACACACCTGGAGTTCTAGTGCAGTGACTGGAGGCCTTGGCATGCTAATTGTCTCTCCCTCTCTCTTTCTCTCAAATAAATGAATAAGTATCAGGAAATATTTTTTTTAAAAATGAAAGAGAGGAACAAAAAACTGAGTTTGGTTTTTAGAGAAAACACAGTGGGAAGGATGGTTCTTAGTTCTCATTATTAAGTGTTGGGCTTAGGTTTTGATAATCCCCACCTCTAACATTTGTCATACCTGCACAACTATAGAAGAATGTGTAATCACAGTCTATGTTATCCACAGAACTATTGTGTCTTTTCCTTGCAAACTCAGGTCTGCAATAGGAAGGACTAGGTTCATGGGCTGGTGAAGGAGGCATGCAAGTCACAAACTCTTCCCAGCACCACCATGCTCACACCCACACCCACCATTCACTATTCCTCTGACTAAGGAGTGGCCAAGTGGCAGCTTCATCTGCTCATCAGAGAAAGGCAAGGACAAGCCCTGACGGGCCATGGAAGCAGAGGTCAGAAGTTGGAAGTATGATGTCAAAGAGAGTTGATCGGGTTCTGAGTGGTGTGCCACTTATCTGTACAAAGGAGACAGTAGGGAGGGAACTACCTGGCTCCCCTACATACTCTAATCTCATTTAACTAGACTTCTCAATGTGGAACTGGCCTCTACTATGTTCCATGTCCTTGTCACCACAATCTTGATATATTCTAAATATTATGTTCATTTTACTCTTTGTTTTGTTTTTCTAGGTCAGGTCTTACTCTAGCTCAGGGTGACCTGGAATTCAATTTGTATTCTCAGGGTAGCCTCGAACTTATGGTGATCCTCTTACCTCTGCTTCCAAGTGCTGGGATTAAAGGCATGTGCCACCATGCCTACTCATTCTACTCTTATCCAATTTAAATGATTTTATAATTTAAATCTTTAAGTATTTATTCATGTGTGTGTGTGTGTGTGTGACAGAGAGACAGAGAGTTGGTGCATGTGTTCAGGGTTGGCCCTTGCCTGTCTGCCCCATCTGAGGTATGAATTCTTGCTCTCCGTCTGTAATTTTCACTCTGTTATTCTTTGCTGTGCTCAACACAAGCTTCTGGGAAATTTTCCTGTCTTCATCTCCTATCTCCTGGTCAGCATGCTGGGATTACAGAAGCCTGCTTTTCATGCGAGGTCTGAGAATCAAACTTGGGTGCATTGTTTTTTAAGCAGCAATAATGGATGGTATGCATAAAGAATCAAGAAAATGAGCAGGCAATATTGTTTTCCATCCTTCCTGGTGGCCGCTAAGGACCAAGGGAAAGAGAGTTTATAAGCAAAAGGTTGTGGGAACGAGATGAAGAACTTAATCAGACAGCAGCTTAATTAAAAACTAATGAAGTGAGGAAGTTGGTCTTAGCCAGGATGAAAATTATTTCATCGTATGTTAGTCTATTTATGCATTATCTAAGCAAGGATTTCCAACCCACTCAAATGCATCTAGAGAAAAATAATACTTGGTTTAGCAAAATTGATCATGTACACTACCAACCTGTATCTATTTCCATGCATGCATGCACTCATTTCCCGTTTCATAATGGTAAACTGGGAGAATTTTCTTTATGTTGCATAGGATTCAGGTTACTAAATATGAATATTGATGATGGAATACATTAAAAGCACTGTGTTAGAATCAAAACCTAGATAGATAGATAGATAGATAGATAGATAGATAGATAGATAGATAGATAGATATTGCCATTCTCTGGGGTTTATATCATATACACCTCATATGCTACAGCAAACCCCCCCCTCATTACTACTGCATAGAAGTTGTTTTTGTTACAGTGTATGAAAAAACTTAAGGCTGAATCTCAGTATTGTCTTGCTCTTTCTGACTATAGTTTCAGACATATTGGGGTCCCTGTGCACCCTCATCTATGAAGTATGTAAAATGAGAGGATATACTACAATAGGGTCTTCTGAGACTGACATGAATGAAGAAACACAATCATAGACAAAGAACTATATGGTTTGGTTATAAAATGTCCCCTCCATGTTTGGATTTAGATCCATGTTTGGATATGGCCTCTAGCTGGTGGCTCTGTTTTGAAGGTTGCAGAAACTTTGGCACAATAAAGCCTAGCTAACAAAAATAGATTGTTAGCAGCGAGCCTAGAGGTTTGATCTGCTTCTGATTCTGGGGTGGGTCTTCTGTTCCTTGATCCACTAGGATGTGAAGAGTCTTTACCGCACACCTCTGCCAGCATGGCTGAGCTCTTCCCACCATCGTACCATCCTGCTTGATGATTTCCACCTCCTGAAATCATGAGACAGAGTAAGTCCTTTTTGCTTAAGGGGCTTCTGTCACAGGTGCAAGAAAAGTAATAAATTCAATGGGGAAGAAGCAATGAGGGTGTCATCAGTGCCTACAGCATGCGATTATCATGGAACATCTTTATTATAACATAACATGTAAGTATACATGAAATCTGTTTGTCTATTCATTGACTTCTCTGAGACCTGCCTTTCTATTCTCAATTCCACAATGTTTATGACATAATGGACATTCAGTAGCTTTATTAACAATATGTCCCTAAGTATATCTGTGCCAATATTTAACATTTTATAATGTACTAATCATCTCTGAAGATGTCTCATTTACAAAGCAACCACAAATAATAAAATTAAATTAAAAAGTGTTCACAAGACAAAAGTCTGTAAAAATGGCCAGAAATAACATACTTTCCATTGTTCTTTTTTTTTCTGTTCAAGAATAATGGTATACCCACTAACAAGGGAATAACAGTGGTTCTGAATTATGTAATGTACTGAGTAAACCATTATTATCCTCTTTCACCACCAATAAATGCTATCCTATTTTATACTAGTCACAACACATCATTATTTCAGTCAAATTGTCCTTGGACATAAAAGTCACAAATATATTCTCATTTTTTTAATAATATGACAGGAGATTTGACTCTGATATTGTCTAAACTAGCAAAATACAGAGTTGGGAAGGGAAAGCATCATTTGTTGATGAATACTTCATTAATTTCAGTGATAGGCAATAAATGATTTAGGCAGTGGAAATTCTAAGCATATGGAAGATCTGTACCATGTAAGGACAGAAACAAACTATACAAACAGATTTGGTCCTTTATGAAAAGGGCGTCTCAATGTTCTTGTGGATAGAAAGAGAAGGGCAGAATCACACGTCATTAGGCAGTACTATTTTATATCATTAGAACAATTCCTCTGCCATCTAAGGCACTCTGGTCCAGCCCAAAATGTACCACTCATGAAGGAACCAGCTGAGACTGTCTGACTCCACCTCTTCCCACCCAGTAACTGGCACTTGGCCGCAGAGGAGAAGAGGGCTGCTTAGTCTACATTGGTGGAAAGGTCGCTCATCTTTATTGGATGCAGCAGTGGTATTTTTCTTTTTGAATCAAGGCAGGCAGCATCTGGATTTAATGGAAATTTGTGTGTCAATGTATCTATTCATACTATAGAATAGAGACTTCAATGCTGAAATCATTAATTTATTGTCAGAATATTTCAAATGCAATCGAAGGAATCAGAAATGCCTTTGCTCTGCCTGCTTTGTTTTCTTCTTCTCTTTTGAAGATGAGGACTGAGTTCTGCCTCTTTGGATCAGATTTCCTCATTTGAGTAGAAAATGCCCCACCTCATAAGTACTTACCACTTCTTACATAGATGGTGGTATGAGTACTAAAGAAGTCATAATTTACTTTTAATATGTGAAAAAGGATATTCCATCCATAGAAGGTAGGAAACTTCTTAGAGTTATGGGACTGTCTTGGTTGAAGGAGCTTGATAGGATCGGCCAGGTGCAAGTTCTATTGACTCACTCTGAGGAAGAACTTAGGTGATGCTGTATAATTTCTCTTTCTTTCTCTCTCTCTCATATGTAGCAAAGAGAAAAGCAGATGAACACATGAAAAGAAAAACATAGACAAAGTAAAATGACATGAATAATGAACATCACTAAACTAATCCTCAGGGAAGTGTGAAACATCTGGTGTAAGAGACCGTGTGTGTATATGTGTGTGTAAACCCATGATACTGTTGATTGGCATTTTCTGGGGCACATGAAAGAATCTTGCACAGTATGTTCATTCCCAGGATGTGGTGATAGAGATGATGTTTAAAACACGAGTCCTTACACTTTGGTTTCTCCTTCAGATAATATGAATCTTCGTACAGTTAGTTAAAACAGTAAGTCCATAAAGAATTGCAGGAGTCTAGGAAGATGGCTCCGTGGTTAAGGCAAGATGCACACAAAGAAATACACGCATCTGGTGTTTGTTTGCAGTGCTGAAAGCCCCTTTTGTGCACACACACACACACCCCGCACACGTGTGTGCAAATAAATAAGATTATTTTTAAGATAAAAAAAGAATTATAGTAATTATGATAGTCACACTCATGGATGGGGAATTTCAGTCAACTTTGTTTATGTTTCTGTAGGCTAATGAGGTCCCGCCTCCCATCAGACGCAGGTGAGAGCTATTGTGGGGACTCATGGATTTCAGGAGGCAGAGCTGGCTCGGAAAAGTTAACCTGGCATGGACACAGGGTGACACGGCTGCAGTTAAGGGATGGGCTTCACAGTCTTTAAGTCCCATCTGAAATGCTCTGCTTAGGCTGAAAACAATCCAGTCAGCTCCAAGGAGTCCTTAAAAATATGCCTGATGTTGAATTTGTTTTTGTCCCTTGGGTGTTTTGCATATACGCTGGTGGAAGCTAGCCATGAATTTTTTTTTTTCATGAAATCCAGTTTTATAACTGCCTACTTCTAAAAACACTATTAGTAAAATTGGTTTTCCCCATATTAATCCCCTTAATAGACTTAAAACAATTATCTACCACAATTATATTTCATGTCAACTTGGAAGATGTTATAATTTGGTACATAGTTCCTGTTACTTAAAGAAATGACTAGGAGAAACATATTCACTACTGTGCGATACTGAACATGAAATTTCTCCTAGCAGTATTAAAAATCTCTGTACGTAGAAGAAAATGACATATTCATATCACCACTAAGCTTTAAGAAAGCTGTATACTCAAGTCTTCTTTAAGATGGCGTCGTGATTTTCTTTCTTATTGTACTGTCACGCTCAACGAGCAGGATGCAGAATGGTAGAGACTGTCTCGGAACATGAACACCACCAAGTCCATCACACACAGGCTGACAACTGCCCCAGCCTAAGCCAGGGGAACGCTTCCATGCCCAACTACTGTTGAAGAGTCCATCTGAGAATGACTTCCTCCCGTGTCTCTTTGTCCTCTGATAAGCGAGTCTCTAGCAAGGCATCCCCTGCTCACTGGAAAATACGCTGCCATCAGGTCATGTAGCAAACCCATCATTAGATAGAAATCCCCAAAAGAGATTTTCCAATCAACTATGGAAAGAATCATGGAATGAATATCTGTTGTGTGTGGGTTTTCTTTCCCATAATGAAACCCATCTTCCAGGTCCTTCTTCCATGCAAGGTGCTCCTGAGCAACCCCTGCTGTGCGTGTCACCCTCTCTGACCCCCCTGAGTGCTCTTCCCACATCACAAGAATCCACCCACTTATCACCATGGACTCAATCTGCAGGATGACGTACATATTTAAGGATTTTTTTTTTTTAGCAAATTACACTCTGCATTGATCCAGGCAGAATGAAAGATATTTTAATTAAGATAACTATAAAATAAATAAAAAATGAACAATTAGTCAAAATATAGGAAATGAAACACACAAACAAAACAGTGCCTTCTACAATTTCCCAGCATGACTAAATTAGCAGCACACTGGAGGTACTCATTTTCTCAACTGTATTTACACATTATTTTATATTTTTCTGCTCAGATGAATGCTGTGTTTTAGGCAACCACCCATTAGAATTTCTGATTCTGTCCCCAGTGTCCTCACTCCTTATGTAGATTTATATTTGTAAGAAAAAAGTTATTTTCCCTCTGCAACGAAAAAAATATTGACTAATGATTCATTCAAAATATCTTATATTAATGATAAGAATAAATTGTTTTCTGTGCTGTAACCACAAGTATGTCATTTGAGAGATTGTGATTATACTTCTCTGTCTCCTGTGCCTGTGGCTCTCTTGAGTACACACGGCTTCCAGAGCAGCAGAATGCCTCTGCTGCTGAAACTCCTCCTCTGGGTCTGCATCCTGGTCTCCTTGCCCTGCTTTCCTTCCCACTTTTCGGGCATTCTGTCAGGGCTGGAGGGAACGCGTGCGTCAGAGAGCCTTGAGGAAAGCGACGGGGAAATGTTGATCAATGGGCTGTAAGATGTAGCTTGATAGGAGAACAGAGTTCTGGTGTGCTGATGCAAAGTAGGGTGATTATAGGTGACGATAATGTATATATTTCACAAAGCTGGAAGAAGGGCTTGGGAAGGCTTTCACCATAAGACATGATAAGTGCTTGTGGTGATGTATATGTTAACCTTGATTTAAACGTTACTCAGCGTATAGATGTTTCAAAATATTTAGTGGTACCCCATCAATACATAACTTGTCAGATTTTGATGGCACATACTTGTAATCTCAGAACATGCAAGGTACAAGCAGGAAGATCAGGAATTTATAGTCAGACCCAGCCTGGGCTACATGAGACCCTATCTGGAAAAAAAAAAGAATAAAAATTATTCTTGGTGACAAAGTAAATGGCTACAAGACATAGCATATTAAATGTACAGAAAGTATTTCAAGAAAGAAAACAAAAGATAAGCATTAGGATGGAAAGAGAATGAGAGAAGGAGGGAGGGAGAGGGAGACAGACAGACAGACTTAGAAAAAAATGTACATACATCCAGCTTACACAGCACCAGCGGTTTTCACCTGTACTTGTGAGAACTGAACAGGCCTGGATCCAGTGACTTTGCCAGCTGTCTGCGATCCCTTCTGCCAGAGGGCAGGAGATTACATTATTGTCCGTCATCTCTGAGTCTCCCTTCTTAACGTTGTTTGGTTATCATTTGTTTCATTTGGTTCTATTTCTTGTGACAAGGTCTCAGAATGCAGCCCAGGCCAGGGGCAGGGTTTGGGTTAGATCTCTGCTAACCCAATTTCCCCATTTCTCCTCTGACAGTGGTCCCCAATGGATGGCTTGAGGAGAGACAGAAAGTCTGGAGAAGGGAGATGAGTTATTCTTCTGATGTTCTCACTGATTTTCCAGTGTCTTACAGAAATAATTATTTGTCCTAGGAGCACAGTGCCTTTCTGGTTCCTTCCACATTATCTGAGCTAGCCACAGAAATGTCGTTCCCTGGTCCAGTAACAGGCTCCCGAGAGGATCATGGGGTTACCAATCGTTTAAGCACCTGAGGCCATGGCACCATATCACTTGCCTAACACCTTACTCAGACGGCTGAGAATTATCTCCATGTAGATTTAAACCCTCTAACCATTATTCCCTGTCAGAGGAGAGCTAGAACATCACACAGCTGCTCACTCTACACTAATTCAAACTGTTAAAATAATCAGTGTAGATTCTTCCCTCCGTCACAACAGAGTCTACAGGGAGCCTGACATCTTCTGTGCACTGCAGAGCAGTGCCCTGGCTTGCCCTATTGTTGTGTGAACTGAAATCCCCCTGGAATTTCATGTTCGTTAAAGTTGGCATCAAAAGTGGGAGTCAAACCCTTAAGAATTTCTTTTTTTATTTTTATTTTTAATTTTTAATTTTTTGTTTATTTATTTGAGAGCAACAGAGAGAAGGAGGCAGAGAGAGAGAGAGAGAATGGGCACGCCAGATCTTCCAGCCTCTGTAAACGAACTCCAGATGCATGTGCCCCCTTGTGCATCTGGCTAACGTGGGTCCTGGGGAATTGAGCCTCGAACCGGGGTCCTTAGGCTTCACAGGCAAGCGCTTAACCACTAAGCCATCTCTCCAGCCCCCCTTAAGAATTTCTACCTTAGCACCATGAGTGAGGATTTTAGGGCCTTACAGCCCCACATAGGTGCAATGGTTCAGGGAGTATTTGTTGCAAATAAGGGCATTTTGTGGTTTTCATAAAGAGTTCTTCCTGCCAAAGAAAAACATTGCAGTGCAGAACTCTGGGGTTCTAGAGCAAGGCCAGGCCTACTTCAGCTGACCCAGATTCATCACTCATAAAATTACTTTGTATGGGCTGGAGAGAAGGCTTAGCAGTTAAGGTGCTTTCTTGTGAAGCCTAAGGACCTATGTTTAACTCCCCAGATGCACAAGGTGACACATGCAGAAGGTCACACATGCCCACTAGGTGACACACACTTCTGGTCTGATTACAGTGGCCGGAGGCCCTAGTGTGCTAATTCCTGTCTCCCTCTCTCTCTCTCTGTCTCTCATAGAAAAGGCCAGTCTGTTGGGCTTGCATAAAATTTAAAAAAAAATTCTCTGTAGTGTGCTTCTAAGATCTAATAGCTTATTATGCAAATGATGCGCTGATATGCAAATGATACATTAAGTAACTGCAACTGGAGATGCTGGTCAGAAGAAAAGAGTGTCACAGCCACTGTGATGGATAATGTCTTGGGGTCAACTTGACAGGATTTAGAAATCTCTGGTTTTGTCTGTGTGGGATTTTTTTAGATTAGGTTAGTTGCAGGTGGAAAGACCCATCTTAACAGTGGGCAGCACAGTTCCCTTGGCTGGCGTCTGGACTGTATAACAAAGGAGAAAGTTGGCTGAGCGTTCAGCACTTAATCCTCATTCTTCCTGCTGACATGAAGATGTGAGCTGGCTTCCCGCCGCTCCCATGCAGGCCTTGCCATGCTGCAGACTGACTCAGACAGCCACCAAGCTACAAGGTGCAACAGGAGGTCATAAACAAACTCTCAGTTTGGACGATGTAAGTCCACAAAGCACACGTTAACCAGTCTCTCTGAATCTTTACCACTTGCCTCTCCTGCACTGACATATTTCCTTACAGAGGAAGTAGGGAAGGTGTAAAGGACCATACAACAATCTGATAGAAATTTCTACTTGACATGAGCTTGTTATGGATGTATTACCTTGAGAAATTGTTGCAAAGTAAAAAATGGATTCTGGGGCTGGAGGAATGGCTTAGCAGTTAAGGCGTTCGCCTACAAAGCCAAAGGACCCAGGTTCAATTCCCTAGTACCCACATTAGCCAGATGCACAGAGGGCACACAAGTCTAGAATTCATTTGCAATAGCTGGAGGCTCTGGTGCACACATTCTCTCTCTCTCTATATATATATATCAAATAAATGAATAAATAAAAATAAAATTTAAAAAAAGGACTCTGAGTTAACCTGTCAAGCACTCTGGATGGAAAGCAAATTTGCCAACACACTTTTGAGAAATGGCATAGGAATCCATGCCAGGTAAGAGAAGAAAGGTTCTGTATAAGGATGTGTGCAAACTGTTGGTCATAAGAAATGTTTTAGAAGGTGAAAGAGATCCACAAAGGAGTAATATTATAAGAGGAGAGGGAAGGTCATTCACAGAAGAGACTTTGGAGAATCTCTGTTTCCCATCAATGACCACAGACAGTTCATGCCGCACACGAACAATGGACCATCAGGTGCACAGAACTGTCCACCCGGTGATATCAGCCTGCCTGCTCTGCTCTTGGCCACTTCAGAGTCCAGGACTAGAGTAGTCATGAGGGTAGTGATGGAACGATACACGACTCATACAAGATGATAGTCCTATCTCCAAAGCTTCTGCCACTGATCATTGCTTAACCAGAAAACAGCAGAGATCAGCACTGAGTCCTCACAATGGTGTCATTATTTAAGGAATGCAATAGGACACTGTTGCAGTCTGGTTCACATTGCTGGCAGAAATTGCCCAACCAAGAGCAGTTTTGGAGGGGGGGGGGGTAAAGGGATTTATTTTGGCTTATAGGCTCAACAGGGAAGCTCCACGATGGCAGGAGAAAACTATGGCATGAGCAGAGGGTGGACATCACCCCCTGGCCAACATAAGGTGGACCATAGCAACAGGAGAGTGTGGCAAATACTGGCATGGGGAAACTGGGTCTAACACCCATAAGCCCGCCCCAATAATACATCACCTCCAGGAGGCTTTAATTTCCAATTGCCATCAAGTGGGGAAGCTAACATCCAGAACACTTAAGTTTATGGGAGACACCTGAATCAAACCACCACAGATACTTAGTAGCAGCCTGATTACAGCACTCTCCTTGACTGGATGTTAACTGCTCTCTTAGTAAGATCAATCCACGTCCCAGAAAGGAATGTTTCATCTCAAATTGCAGAGCTTTCAAGAGCCTGCAAAACCCAATTGTCACACATTATCCTAGGATTCACTTTCCATAGTTTTGGATTTACATGGTCAACCACCGTTCAAAAACAGTAAATGGAAAATTCTAAAAATAAACTATGAGTTTTAAATCACATGTCATTGTGAGTAGTGTGACAAAATCCCTCATGGTCCCACTCTGTCCTGTCAAAGGATGTGAATTACCCTTTGACTAACGTATTCACACTGTGTACACTACCCAGCTTTTAGTCACATTGCAGCCAACTTGGATATCAGGTTGGCTAGAAAATCGTAGTGCTTGTATTCAGGTAATCTTTGTTTCACTTAATCAGAGCAACAAAAGTACATGAGCAGTGATTCTGACATGTCTAATATATCAAAGATAAGATATAAAATACTGTTAAGTGTTAAGATGAAAGTCCTTTACTTAATAAGGAAATAAAAATGTATATGCAGAAAGAATAAATTATAGCTTGTTTTTTTAAATTTTTATTTATTCATATTTGTCAGAAGAGAAAGAAAAGTGAGAGGATGAGTGCACTAGGGGCTCTTACCACTGCAAACAAACTCCAGATGCGTGTGCCACTTGCACATCTGGGACATCTAACCAGGCCTGTCAGACTTTACAAGCAAGCACCTTTAACTGCTGAGCCATCTCTCCAGCCCAATCATGGCAATTATTTTTTTTTTTTGAAAAAGGAAAATGGAATTCATGTGTATGTCTATATAGGGAAATCATAGTGTATAAAAGGTTTAGCCTGATGTGCTACTTCCAACAAGGGTGGCTTGGAAGACGTCCCTTGTGGATAAGGAAGAATAGTCTTGCTTCTTGAGACCAGCTAGGACCACGGGACCCACTTCATGTTGAAGAAGTGCCAATAGTGGCATGAGCATGTGATCCTTCAGTTTTCTGACCCATCAGAGGGAAGCCACTGGTTTACAGAACACTGGAATGGCCTTTGACAGCTCAGAGCAAGAGCTGAGTCCCTGTGGATTGGCATGCTGCTGTTCGGGACACAATACAAAATGAACATACTGCATTACACGGGCTCTCTATACCTCAAAGGCTAAAATACCTAAGAAAAGGGAAGACTAAATATAAAAGAGCCTTCTCATCCCCTTTCTCAGTGACCTATATGGAGCACTCTGTATGCCTGGTTTCCACAATTAAATGTCCTTCCTGCCATTATATCATCCACTATTACAGTGACTGTGGGTGAGGACAAAACTAACATCCCAATGCAAGTTAAAATGAATGTGTGTGTGGACCTTATTAGCCTTTTATTTAATGTACTAATTTAGGAATTCAGTTGTGTAATCAAATACAACTTGAGCATATGTTTATATATAGTGGGTACCCTAGATTTCTCAGTAATGGATATAATGTGTATGGCCTAGTAAGCTTTCTCCTTACCTCAGAGAGATCTGAACTGTGATATAAGGGAGTTAGCACGTGTTTATGTAGTGAATTTCCCCTTGACCTAAAAAGGACGTCTTCTGACTGCAACACTGGGTTTTCCCATGAGGCTGAAAGGAGAAGCAGAGAGTGGCCAGGCTCCTCACACACTGCCGTGCCTGCATGTACCAATGGTACCAGGCGGTATTGATGGGTTGGGACTCTGTGTTGTTGATTTTCCACTCAGGGCTCCGTGGTTCCCTCCCACAATCAGTGCTCTCCTTAACATTGTTTCCTGCATTGTGCTTCCTCAGCCAAACTGGCCGTCAGTCACCTGCAAAGAAAGGTATCATTTGGCTTACAATAAAATGGAACATAAGCCATTGAAATTGCATTTGACCATTCATGGGCAATTTAAGCAAAATAACCCACTCCTTCTACCCAGAAGGAAACAATACTTAGATCTTCGAGCTTCAATTTTCTTGAAAAACACCATTTCACCAAAAGACTTCTGTATATAAAAGAGTGTTCTGTTAGTATATTATTGTCATGTCATGCATCTGTTTCCAAGCATCTTAGCTCCTCATGCTGCTCCGATGTAGTTAATTCAAAAGAAGTTCATGTACTCCAAATCGACAAGGATCAATGGAGTCTTAAAAATATCCATAACTTTGTAATCTACTTCCTTTCCTCTGCCTTTTAGAAACCCCTTGTTGATTTTGACATGGTGATTTTGTGAACATCACTGGTAATTCTCAGAATTTTCCCATAGAACCAGATCAGGTACAACATAGCAGGAACTATTCCTTTTGTTGTGTGTGTCTTACTATGTGGAATAATTTGTATTTACGCCCTCTTTTCCTCAATAAAAGATGATGACCATCACTGAAAATGGGGCTGGAGAGATAGCTTAGCAGTTAAGGCACTTGTCTGTGAGCCAAAGGACCCAAATTCAATTCCCCAGGACCAAGATAAGCCAGATGCACAATGTAGCACATGTGTCTGGAGTTTGTTTGCCTTGGCTGGAGGCCCTGGCATACCCATTGTCCCTCTCTCTCTCAATAAAAAATACTAAAATACAAATTTAATATACATTTAGGGAAATTTAAAAGATACTTTCAGATTCAATCTGTTACCAGAGGGAAATAGTTCCTCCTTAAGCAGACATAATGCTAAATAGAGGGACCTGACAAGCAGAAAGTGGGACACTGGACAATTAAGCCACTGGGTCAGGAAATGTCGGGTGCTGTGTGGGAAAGTTTATGTGCTACAGTGAGCAGGTGATGGTGTGTCCACCGTATTAAAAGTGTATATTTAAGATTGAGGAGCAGTTTGATCACACATTGAAATGTCAGCTGAGTATGGTTCCTCCTAACCTTTTAAGAATGTAGGAAAAGAGGTCTTAAATTCTCCCCAGTGTAATAGAAATTGTAGTTGTAATTCTGCCTTGTCTGGGAATAATAAAACTTCAGCACACTAGGGGGTTCCTTATTCCAGCCTTGATCCCAGGAAAAGAACTTCTGTGGGTATAAAATGACAATTTTAAGGACAGCATTTTCATTAGGCATACGTATTTTTAACTATTAAGTGCTGAATAAATGGTCATTCATTCTTAAAACCTTAGGTTCTTTTCTATCAAGGAAATATCTTTGGAAGAATGAAACACACACACACACACACACACACACATGCACACACACATACACACACACACACACAACAAAGAAGAAAGCAAAGGATGTGAACATTTGAAAAGCAAATGCAATCACACTTCCTGTGGTGCTGACACCAGACAGCTTAGCTTGCCCAAGAGAAAGTAGGTCGTTGTATAAATGTTCTGAAAATACCACATTAAGACTTCACATTAACTCAGTATAAAAGTATCAATGACCTTTTTATTTTTTTTTAATTTCTGAAACTGGGGAAAGCTCCTGAAAATTGATTGAATCTGTATGTTTCTGAATTCATCTCACACATAGTATGGTAGCAAAGGTATTCTCCTTTGAACCCATATTGTAAGCAATCTTTTCACAAATCCCCCCATCATCCATTTGTTTGCAAGATCAGTGGGCTGCATTCTTCTCCCCATCTCTGATCTCCATCATTGGTTGCTCTGCATTCACACATTAAATATGCATTCCCATGCTTCATGACAGTGTGAAGAAGTTCAGAGGGTTGGTCACAGCTAACACTGTTTCTCTTCTCCTATCTGGGACAAAGAAGAATATTGGGAAATGGTTCTCAGCAGCTTGGCAAGGGGCTGAGCGGTGACATGCCAGCGAAATTTAGTAAGGTCAGCCCCCAAAACTAATCTCTGCAAAAAAAAAAAAAAAAAGGAGAAATATATAGCAAAGGTGGGCTCCATGATATCTCTCTGCATCTCACATCTCCACTTTCTTTCTCTTCACTTGTCCTTTCTGTTTCACTCTGTTCTCCTTCCTTTGTCTTTCCTTTTTTGGAAGTATTTTTTTTTCTAATTTATTTATTTGCAAGCGAGGAAGATAGAAAGCGAGACTGAGAGAATGGGTACGCCAAGGTGTTGAGCTGCTGCAAACTCCAAATGCATGTGCCACTTTATGTATCTGGCCTTGTTTGGCTACTGTGGAATCAAACTCAGTTCATTGGGCTTTGCAGGCAAGGGCCTTAACTGCTAAGCCATCTATCCAGCCCCCTCTAAAACTATTATTGATTTATTTATGAGTGGGAGGAAGGAGGGGACTCACTATGGTCTTGTGCCACTATAAGCAAGCTCCAGGCATATGTACCACATTGCCTCTGGCTTTATTCGGGCACTGGGGAATCTAACCCAGGGCATCAGGTTTTGCATGCAAGTGCCTTTAACTCCGGAGCCATCTGTCTAGCTCCCATACCACCTTTCCTTTACAGTAGCTTTCCCTTTTTCTTCCCATGGGTGAAAGATGAAGTACTAAGACATCAGTCTGCGACCCCTCTTTATTTCCCATAGGGTTGAGAAACTGGGAAAAGAGCCACTTTGACTAGAGTCTCTGGGCATAGTATTAGGTCTGAGAGGAAGTTAGATTATTCATTTTATCTACCACTGAAATCAAATCTAAAGGAAAGGCAACGAGATCCAGTAGCAAGAACTGAGATAAGGCTGGAGAGCTGGCGTAGCAGCTAAGGCACTTGCTTAGGAGGCCTAACAACCCAAGTTCAACTTTCCAGGTCACACATAAGCCAGATGCACAAGGTGACACAAGTGAGCAAGGTCACACATGCACACAAGGTAGCAAACATGTCTGGAGTTTGATGGCAGTGGCTAGAGACTGGTGCACCAATTCTCTCTCATGAATAATAATAATAATAAAGAACTGAGATGACAACCAATGAGTTTATATCACAAAAGGAGGTCTGCATGAGGTGTGTTAGAAGAACCCCTGTGTGAACTAACTGCAAAGAAGGCCATGGGGTATCCACTATAAAGTACTTAAAAAAATAGCAAAATAGGAACACCACATTTAGACTGCAAACAGTCTCAACATAAGTACTTGGAATTAAGGGGCTAGTCTAGATGACTTCTGACATCTTCTTTCCATAGTATTCTATTTTTAGGAGCTGTCAAACACACAGAACAAAAATGAAATCTCATATCTATAGTCCTCAAAGTTCACTTTGAAATGCATCGAAGTTGTCAAAACTATATCACAGAGTATGTAGGGATGAATGTTTTAAACCAGCAAAATATTAAGTTATATGCTGACAGAAAACTGTCTCAATATAAAATTGTTACATTCTAGCCTCTGTATATGGCTGAGTGATCATCATGGGAACATATATTGTCCAAAGTAGAAAGAGTAAAACTTCACAAACATAACAAATTAATCTAAAAGTAATATATATATATATATATATATATATATATATATAATGTAACGTTATATATATAATGTAATGTTATATATATATATATATGAATGGAAGTTCATTATATATTATATATAATATAATCATATGTATAAAATTGACATATATATTATATATTTGTATTAATATGTATTATAATATTTATATATAAATATATGTGAAAAAAATAAACATATAATGATAGATGGCAGTTGCCATTGTTAGGATGAGATAATATCCAATATCCATGAGCCTGGCCTCTGTTAGTCCTTCATTAAGACATTTTTTTTAACATGGGATGTCTATAGTAAATGCCTTCTCTGCACTGCTATGTCTGCTCCATGTCTTCTTCCTGTTTCTCATTCAATTGTTTTAATTTTGTAAACAGAATGTTAAAAAATGGGTTTATACAGATACACATATATTTTTATTTATTTGCAAGCAGAGAGAAGTAGAAAGGAGGGAGAGAGAAAATGAGAATATGAGCGTTCCAGGGTCCCCAACCTCCGTAAATGAACTGCCACTGTGCATCTGGCTTTATGTGGGTACTGGAGAATCAAACTCAGGTCATTAGGCTTTGTAGGCAAGTGTCTTAACCACTTAGCCATCTCTCCATCCCCAATTTACTTACATTTAACTCCCATCTTCAACATTTTTTAGAGCAGATCCTTCCCTGAATTATTGATTGATAATATTATCACAAATTCAATCAACACTAAGAAAAGTTTGAAAACAGCTAATGGTTCAATGACCCAGAATAGACATAGAAAGAGAGAAATTACTGACACTGTGAGGGTTTGAAATGAATAAGCCCTTGCAGGTGACAAAACTGAAACTTTCTCATTGTGAGATAAGAACAAACCAAAAAAGACCACTACACTGAGAATCAGCATCTTCAGTATCTGAAGTTCTAAGCTCTGATGCAGATCAACTTCTTCATTTACCTACTTTACAACAGTCTTCCAAGTTTACCTGAGCTCTGTTCTTCAGTGATGAAACCAGGATGAGACAGTAGAGTCCCTGAGGGTTTGTGTCACACAAGCCCACAGGTGTTTCCTACCTGAGTGCCTCCCCTCCCGCCCCACCGTGATGAACAGCGAAGCAGCTACTAAAACTTTTTACTAATTGTTCTGTTAGTCATTCTTGACACTAGGAGCATTTGCCCTGGACCCTGACCACATAATTTGATTGATCCACCATCTTTACTTTAAGAGGGAAAAAGTTTACCTCTCAAAGATGAGAGTTTTCATCCTCCAAAGTATGTACTTTGAATCTGTTATCCCTGATATGATATAATCTGGTGTTTGGAAGCAGGGTCTTTGGCAAGTCAGTTAAGGTGAGGTCCCAAGAGACCTGCATATGAGATTAATGTTCATATAAGAAAAGAACAAGATTGAATTTTAAAAAATCTTTCATTTATTTATTTATTTAAGAGAGAGAGAATGGACATGTCAGGCCCTCTAGCCACTGCAAATGAACTCCAGATGCATGTGCTACCTTGTGCATCTGACTTACATGGGTACTGGGGGTCAAACCTGGGTTCTTAGGCTTTGCAGGCAAGCGCCTTACCCCCTCAGCCATCTCTCCAGCTGGCAAGATTGAATTTTGTTCTTTGTGCCTTATATGATGGCACAGTAAAACTGAGATCATCTATAAACCTCGACAAAGGCTTTAACAGAAACCAGTAGCAATGCCACTCTGATCTCATACTTCACAGCTCACATAACAGTGGAAAATAAACTTTGGTTGTTTAAACCATCCAGTCTACAGTATTTTGTTAAAGCAACCTGAACTCACTAAAACACCAGGTCAACAGTTATTCTCTGTGTCTGCAAAGCACCTGTGCTCTAAAAACAATGTGTTGTTCCTCCCATTAACCCAGCCACTGAACTCCTACCTGGGAGGGAGCTCAGGGTTCCCGCTAAATACAGTCAACAGCTTAGTACTCCAGGCGCATTCTCTGGCTTTCCTTTTCCGCCCAGCTCCGCCTTCAGCTTCGCTTCATACACTTTCTCCGTGAGCTTCTGTCAAGAACATGTCCTTTTCCAGCCTCTCAACTGGGCAAGTCACTGTCAACTTGGAACTTCGTTCCGATTCTGTGGAGCCTGACAAGCGGAGCTGGAGTTCTTCTCTGCAAACCTTCAATTCACACATATTTGAAGATCCTGTTACATGTATTCTCCACACACCCTTCTCGACTTGGTGTGTATTTACACACATTTGCCACTGCTTGACTACACATCTAACACGTGTTTTATTAAAGACCTCAAATCGCCCAGTGCTCCCCCTCTTATCACTGGACCCCTTTATGTCCTGTACATACTAATACTTCATTGCTGTTTCCTCCAGAGCTGAAAGTTTGAGTGAATTACCCGTGACATTTAACATATGCGCACAGTGAATGTTCAGACATCAGCGAAGGCCAAGGAGTGACTGATCCGCTGTCTCTTGTGTAGACGGGCCTGCACTCAGCTTCTCCTTCAGCATGTCCTTTAGATTTTGGTGTCAGCTGTCACGACACTGAGCTCCAAATGAGTCTATCTTTGCAGGAGGACACGCAGTGCTTACTGACCCATGGATGCGCGTGAACTGGAGCTCGATGGTGGCAGTGCATTCTGTCCTTTGGGAAGCCCCGGCAAAATTCAGACTGCACGTACTACAAACAATGAGCTTTGTGCTTCTTAGCATTCCTTCAGAAGAAAATGAGGCATGGCTTCACACATACAAGCACCGTTCTAGAGTGTGTGGGTTGGAAGAACAGGAAGGATGCTCGCAAGGGAATCCGGAGGTGCTCCGGTCAGTGCAGAGGAGACCCTCGATGACTGCCAGAAGGAAAGAAGCTCACATCACACTTCTCCCTCTGGAAGGGCGATGGCCACTCCAAGTACTCGGGAGGGCCCATACAGCTGCCTCTGCCTGAAGATCCCCTTCGCTTTGAGCAGACTTCAGACGAGTTTCTTCCTGACTATAGAACCCAGACCTCCTTTGACTTAGAAAACTTGTAATTGCAATTTTCTTAGCTGCATCTTTGAAATGTAGATAAACCTTCTCTCGGTTCTAGCCCAAATGTCTCTCTCAAAGGCCTGGGAGAAAACCTTTTGACATGTGATCATAAGAAAAGCTAGTGTCCCTTTCACCTGGTCTCTGTGGGAGGGGAGGAGCCTGGCTTTAATAAGTCCAATTAGCCAACACAGAGGCCTGAGCACATTGACCTGTATCCCCCGTGTCTTCCAATTCTTTCTCTCTGCCTTGTTCAAGTGCTTAAAACTCTTCCAGCCTTTTTCTTTTTTCTTCTTCTTTTTTTTTTTTTTTTTTTTAAGTCATTTGAGTTCAGCCTTGGACCTCTATAGCAGTAGTCTGGGATAAAGTCCTGCCTGTTTAACTATGCCTGCTGTAATTTTCTTTAATAGTTACACAACCAACTTATTAAATGACTAACAGGTACTGGGGCTGCCCTTGGATCCTGGAATGGCAGTAAGGCAAACATTATGTATTAATCAGGGTTCTCTAGAGGAACAGAACTGATAGAATGAATTGTATTAAAAGAGGATTTACAGATTAAAACACTACGCTGAAAAAAAAAAAAGAGGATTTATTGGATTACTTTACAGTAGTCCAACAATAGCATTCTGCAGGCCTGGGAGTCAAAGAACCCAGTAGCCTCTCTTCCCATGAGGCTGGAGGCCTCAGCGGTCCCAATCTGGCACGGAAGGCCTGGAGGCTTCCTGGAGAGATGCTGCTCTTCAATCCACGCTGTCTTCGGTCCTCGCTGGAAGGCAGCAAGCAGAACTGGCAGCCAAGTGGGAGGAAGAGATTGTCCCAAAGCTTCCTTACATAAAGCCCCAGTCCAGGAGGGCCACCCACTCTGGGGGAAGGACTTCCTCTTTCAGTTAATCCTTCCTGGAATCAACCTCAGAGACCCAACCAAGAGTAATATCTGTGGGATTCCTAAACAAATCAAGTTGACAATAGAACTTAACCATGACACCTTCGTTCTTAGAAGTAGTTGAAAAGTAAGAACTATAACATTCTGCTATGGAAAGGATTCTTCAGCGGACAATTCTACCACATCCTTGGCTATCTTGCATGAAGCACTGGCACCCCAAGAATCGTAAGTCTAGAGGCAGAATAGAGAAGCTAAGAGTCTTATGAGCATCCTATAGAAACCATGAACATAACTATATTCACTTACATAGACTTATTAACATAGTTCATGTATCAAAATATTGAGCTTTAAATACTCCCAGAAGTGCTAAGAAAGTGGAATCTTACCAAAATAACAATATAAACTGTGGCTATGACAAAAATTATGTAACACATTTGAATAAGTATGCCCAAATCTTAAATATGCAAATCCTTACATAATTAAAAAAAATGTTTCACCAATATTTTGCCTTTTAGTTTTTGAGAGATAGGGAGGTTTTCGCCCTGGTACGTCTTGCTAATGTTAAATCCAGTAAAGAAGCAAGACATGTGTGTGTCTCTCTCTCTGCCTCTTTCTCGCTCTGTCACTCTCAAATAAATAAATAAATAAAATAAACAAAAAATTTTTTAAAAAAAGAAGAAGCAAGACATGAAGGGAGAACAGACTTGATGTGTCTAAGAGTATCCCAGATTCATATGATTCAATGATTACCAGTGACCCCCTCTCTGCTACGACACTTGGAACAGTTGTTATTGAGATGAAAACACGATTCAGAAGGCTGGGGAGATGGCTGTGGAGAAAATGTTCGCAGCTCAAGCTGGAGTGCCAGAGTGACGTCCTCAGACCCCATGTAAAAAATAATCCGGAAGCCGAGGTGGAATTCTATAATCCATAGCATCCTGGTGCTAATGGAAAGTCGGGAGGTGGAGACAGGAGAATTTCCCAGAAGCTTGGAGCCAGCCCAGCAAAGAATAGCAGTACAGGAATTTACAGGAAAAGATATATATATACACCCTGTTTCAAATGAGGTAGACGTGCCGGGACTAACCTGAAAGTTGTCCTCTGACATCCCAACATGTTCACTGTGCCATGTGCACATCCCCACACATACATGAACATACACACAAAAGAACATGCACACACATGGTAAATAAATAAATAACAAGATTTGAGAAAGAAAATAAAATCTGGTGTATATAATACATAGCTGAAATGTATCATCTTTAGTCCTTTAGAAATTAAAATATTCACAAGTCAAAATATTCCAACCAGTCCCGTGACTCTCAGATTGACTTGTGCTGGAAAGCACCATGAGAGCTCGTCTCTGCCAGGTCTTTCATGCGACCGAAGCCAAGATGAGGGAGGCAATGCCTGCAGTTCAGATTAAATAAAGTGCAGTAAGCCCCACTAAAGGGGTGAAGGCTCTCCTAGGAAACAAATGTGAACACACCATAATTAAAAGCCAAGCAAATTGTCTCAGAGTCAGAACTTGAGACTTTCAAAAATCTTCTGTTAGCAAATAATTTCTCCACCCTGCTCAGAGCTCATCATCTCACCCCTGGGAGGGGACACTACTGACATCTGCTGAGTCTAATCAACAGCTAGCAATGATGCATGGGGACCTGGGGGAGGTGCAGACCTACTTGCACAACCCCAGGCCACTCCTAAACATGGCAGTAAGCAAGGAGTTTTCTATATCCACGGTGTTCTGTCCTGCCAGCGCAGGCTCAGGAAGACCTATAGAAAAAGCACCGTTTTTGTACAGTTTTCCTGGGTTGGAGCTGAAGTTGAGAACCACCACTTTATTGTTGTTCCTAAGCGATGCTATTTCTTAGCCCCATGGCATGGCTCAAAATCAAACAGAAACAGAGAAGGAAAAAGAAGGGGAACCTGGTTCCATAAGAACCGTGTCCTTCTCATATATACTGCGATTTTCAAGAGTGGTAATAATGCTTGGTGCTCATTGGAGGGAATAAAGTGAAGCAGAGGGGCGTGCTCAGGGTGAAGGGAAGGAAACAAGGAAAGAATCAGAAACTGCTTTTAGAGACTAGAATTTTCCACAGTTGGGGATCACTCTTTATTTTTCTTGAAAGGCTTTTGAACAGGTTCTGATGTTTACGCGACAAGCTTGCTGTCAGTTTCTCTCGGCATCTGTGCCTTCATTTCAAGAGCTTGAAATGCAGAGCTATGTTTACACGAAGTGGGTACAGCAAACCTCATCACCTTTGCTTTCTCTTAGCACATCAAATTCTTTACCTTTAAAGCATAAAAAACCTTTCCTTTTTGATGCTAAAGATGCAGTGCCAGTCTTTCCACTGGATCTGCGGTTAACAGTTCAGCCCAGGATAAGTTCTAATGGCATAAACAGGGGTGAATATGGAGGTGCTGTGAAGTCGAGGAAATAGCGCATGAAGTTGGCAGGGCAGTCACTGAGCATATGAATGAGCATGGGTCTTCACTGTCATGCTGAGACATATGCACAGATTTCCTTGGATATTGTCACCAGAGCAGTCACTAAAGCAGCGGCACGTAGTATGATATGAGCTCATGAGCCTCAACTCATTCTTCTGGAACACTGTGAATAATACAGGGGCTCTAGGATCCAGAGGACTTAGCATGGCATCCATAAGGCAGGTCACAGATTCCCCAGGGAGTATCCATTTGGATAACTTTCAGCCAGCACACAGCAGCTCTCTATCGACAGACAGACGCTGGTGTGAGCCCAGAACCTGGTCAACGTTGACATCAGTAGCAAGAGCCAGCTTATTCAACAAGGGACCTAGTTACATATCTACTTCTTCAGCTTATTGAAAAAAAAAATTACAAAGTCATCCAAGCATGTTTAACCCCCAGAACGGGCTTGACAGAAAAGCCAAAGGTTAAAACTGGGAAAGATGGGAAAGATATTGGATTTCAGTGCATTGAGAGAAAGCAACATTTACGAAAGCATCGTCTTTCCCGAAATAGACATGCTTTTTAGGTAATCTTCAATGGGAAGATTTCCTCCAGCAAATGTAACAGTGACCTATATAATTATACCCTGCTGTTAGTTGTTAAAACACAGAGATCCCAGAGCCAAGACATTCTCAGGTAGCTGAGAGTTGCAATGCAAATGTAGGAGGGGTGGTGCAATGATGCAGCATTTCATGCAAGACTAAGGATGCCCCCAGTCTTAGGCAGTGGCTTGAAACAACATGGACCTCAGAAGTGTGTATTTTCTTGGAATTAGAAATAAAGAAGTCATCCTGAAGTTCAGAACCTATAGGAACAGAGTGCTGCATAAGGAAGAAAATCAGTGGATCACTCAGAAGGAAAGAATAAGTGAAAGAAAGAAGAGAGAGAGAAAAGAGGGAGGGAGAAGGGCAGGGAGGCTGGGGAGATGGCTCTGTGGAAAAAGCACCTGCTGAGCAGAGTTTGGATAGATAGCACCTAGTAAATGCCAGGTGCTCTGGCGGCCACTCCTCTAATGCCAGCCCACAGGAAGCACAGACAAGAGACCCTGAGCACAAGCTGGCTAGCAGGACACTAGCTGAACTGGCAAGCCCTGGATTCAAGTGAGAGATCCTGCCTCAGTCAATAAAGTAAAGAGTGACCTAGGAAGACATCTTCCAAAAAAAAAACTGTCCTCCACAAGCATGCACACACACGTGGGTTCAATCATATACAAACACACATGCCATGTACACCTGCAAAAAAAAAAAAAAAAAAAAAGTGAAACTCCTAAACTTCAGTGGAAATAATTCTCATATTATTTTGTGATCATTATAAAAATCTAATTTATATGTACCCCAGAGAAGAATCTAAGGCATACTGAAGGAAAAAAAAGAGACACAGATAATAAGACACTGAACAGTTCCAGTTACATACGGTGCACGAATCTGTAAGTCGCAATGAATAGCGACAGAATGGAGAAAATGGAGAGGTGTGGGAAGGGAAAGGATTGGTTGGAAGCACACTGGAAAACACTGTAGGGAAATGAATGCTCCCTGTGTCCTGACTGGGTGTAGTAGACAGCTTCTCACTGCTGGGATGAACCTACAAACGGACATGATTTTATGGGAGGAAGGGAGTTATTTCAAGCTCACAGCTCCGGGAAGAAGTTCTATCAGGACCACCACTGCTTGCGCACATCCGAGCAGAGAGAAACAGCCGAGCAGCCCATAATGACCAAAAGCAGCAAGCACTCAAGAGCAGCAACCAGCTTGGCCCTCCGCCAGAGCTCAGACCGCTCTGCATACCTTTGGGCTGAAGTAACTTCCACCTCCTAACACACCACCCAGCTAGACTCCAGGACCCGCCCCCAGTAACACCTCCCACAGCCATGGGGCTGGAGACTCACACTTGCAAGATTTATAAAACACCTGAGACTATGGGGGGCACACATAAAACTACGACACTGGGTGTGGTCGCCGGCTGTATATGTGCCTGTAAGGTGTAGACTTCAAGTCGGGAATATGAAAGAAAGAGAGGTATATCTGATTTTGGTACATGTCACCCCCATTATCACCTTTTGGTCAGCCTAAGTCATATGCCACAGAAAATGTCCACTTGATGCCCTTTCCTGACCAGGGAGGCATACATTGCCCTCTGCTTCCTGTTCAACAAAAGGAAGTCATCCTTGAGCATTTACTCTTATCAGTCCTTTTCGTAGTTAACATGTTGTGAGCTGCCGTTAATATTAAACAGGAACTCCTAGATCAGGTATGATGTGAACTTCAAAAGCACAGTAGGAAAAGAGGAGTGTTTCCTAAGCACCAATGTCGGGATACCACTGCTGTGTTAAACATTTAAGCACTGTTTTAAAAAATGCTTTGGGGCTGGGGAGATGGATCTGTGGTTAAGGAGCTTGCCTGCAAAGCCTAAAGACCCAGGTTCGATTCCCCAGTATCCATGTAAAGTCAGATGTACAAAGTAGAACACACATTTGGAGTTCAGTTGTGTGGCTGGACACCCTGGCATGTTCATTCTTTCTGCTTGTCTCTCTTCTCTCTATCACTTCGTGCTTGCAAATAAATAATTTTTTTAAAATGCTTTGGAAAATGCACATGATATTCTCAGTGGTTTAGATATCAAACTATAGTCCAACACATATGCACATGCATGCACACACGTCTGGGACAGCAAATGTTTGTAAAGTTTATTAGCACAAGACCGTCTCAGTATCTCTGGCCTCTGGATGCGGTACATAAATCCCAGAGGATGGAGAGAAAGTACCCCAGCTCTCCGGGTTCGTGAGCTTTAGTTCTCCATCTGTTGCGTGATTAATGGAGTAGGTTTGGCACCACTCTGCCCTGCAGTCAAAAGGAGAGAACACTAATGATGACCAATAGGTGGAGAAAGAAAATGGAGAAGAAGGGAGTTCATGGTACTTAAGTGAAGAGCAGAATATCATCCATCTCTTTTAACACAGACCCTGAAAGGGTAAGAAAAAAAAATTATTTCTCTTCTAAGTCACAGCTGAGAACCTATAGAAAATTTCTGACTTTGTTTCCTTGCTTTACACACTTGAAGAAAGGAAAACAAGAAATTAGAACATGCATATTGTAGTTTGGGATGCATTTGTTAGAGAGAGAATGCTAAAGAAATCCTCCCCCGTGTGCAGAGCTGGTCTGAGCTTTCCAGAGACTTTACTACCATTCTCATTCTCTGCTCCATTCATTCTTGGTTGCTTTTCTGCTAACATCCTCAGTGACTACAGCAAAAATAACCCGAAGTGACAGCTCAAGGCCAGTGAGAAAAGTGGTATGTGCCCATAAAAACAATTTATATTTCAGGCCAACTTGTCCCAGGGTACTTTTTGTCAGTTTTCTCTGTTCACATCCCTGTTATTTCTGCTTGAAACCACTCATGTCATAACCATACTATTTAAAATGAAAACTAAGACAATGAAGTGAATCTAGAAACAGTAGAAATGAGGGAAAGGATGGCAGGAGATGGCACTCAATAAACGAGCCTTGTATTGTTTTTATTTTTTATTTTTTTCACCTTGTCAAAATGTGTCCCTGATGATAATCTGCATTGGCTGGTGACTGACAGTTTCACATCCCCTAGACTGGATATGCAGATCAACATGGTGAAAACACACAAAGTCCATAACTGGGTGGTAGCATGCCTCCTTGTGCCCGCGATTAGGAAAATTTGTTTCCCGTCCTATTACATTCCCTGAGAACACACTGCCTTCCTTTCATTTCTGTTCCAGAAATGGTGTTCTTTCACTAGGATCTGCTCCCGCTGGTGTACTTGTAATCAATACACTCTTAAGAAACCGTACCTCCTTTAAGCTTAGGACGGGACCAATCCCAGAGCCACCACATTCTAATGCATGCATAACTTAAGGAGGAAGATACAGGCAAAGGAAAGCTATGTTGCTTTAAATTAATTCCCACTAGAAATACCAAGTCATTTCTAATGGACAATTTTTTTTATCATAAACTAAAGATGCAGCTTCCAGCAAGCCACCCTATTTCTCTTTAAGACAACTGTTTCCTACATGCATTTACTTTAGGATGGACATGTACAAAAGTTCTGATTTTTAAAGATACTTTATTTATTTAGCTATTTGAAAGAAAGGGGCAGAGAGTAAGGGGCAGACAGAGAGAGAATGGATGCACCAGGACCTCTATCCAGTACAAATGAACCCCAGACGTATGTGACACCTTATCCACCTGGCTTATATGGATGCTGGGGAATTGAATTGAACCTGCATCCTTAGGTTTCATGGCAAGTGCCTTAACCACTAAACCATATCTACAGGCCAGTTCTGTTTTGATGTAACTCATACCCCAAAATATCGGCATGTTAAAAATAGAATGTTATAGGAAGGGTGTCAGGAGAACATCAGAATCCAAATGTATTTAAGCCTACATAAATGGGTTTACTTGCCAAAGTATCTGTTACTACAAAAATTATTTCTTGATGCTCATTATTATGTTGTTTCAATATGCTGTGGGTTAAAACATGATACCCATGCCCTAACCACATTTGCAGAGAGACCAATATGAAGTTATTGACTTATATTACCTTTTCCACTTTTCCACAGAAGGGAATTTAAATCAAGCTACAACATTTTTTTAACTCACCTTTTAAAGCTCAGTGGTATGAGTGGCCTGAGGAAAACTTTATAGATCTACTCTGCCTATAAGAAATGTGTTGTTCGTAGACACACCAATAATTGAAGGATAAACTTTAAATGTATATGCATCTGTAACAATTGACTTGATAGGCAACAGGCCTATGTATCTTGATAAAATAATCAACATATTATATAAAAATAAAGCAGCTGAGACTTCTGAGTGAGATGGCAACATAGGAGCCACACCAAAGCAAACTGGGGAAGAAATAAGCAGATAAAGAACAAAATACACTCTTCTATCAAAAAGTGAAGGTGTATAGAAATTATCCACCACAGGAGAGCAGTAGGAGAGACCCAGAGCTTCATGCATGCTAGGCAATCACTCTGCAAACCGAGCTGCATCTCTGGCTCCTAAAGTTGCAACAGCCAAGCGTCGCCCGTGGGCTAATAAATAAACCTTAATCATCACAGAAAATGATTAGGAGGTGTTTGTGAATCATGAAAGTTACTCCAGTAGGATGAGAAGGTTTTCACTTCTCCAGTTGTGTTGGACAGACTAGGGAGTGCAAAACTGAAACTAGAAGTGCAATGTTAAAACTGGAAATAGTTGACAAAATAAGTTTAGAGTGTAGGGGAAATACTATAAACTGGGATTATACTACAGGCTTAAGTGAGAAGTTGCACACAGACACCAGTAGAAAATGTGGCTGACATCTACCAAGGTGGATGGTAAGAGCAGAGTACACTGGTCGGAGTTAGCCTCAAGTTTCCATTATGACTAAGGACTTTGTCCTCAGAGTCATTATTTGGGAGTGTTATGGAACCTTTGGGAGGTGGAGACTAGTACTTGCAGGTCCTGAGGTCATTAGGGGCATGTCCTCAGAAGGTAGCTCTGGCGAGAGTCCTTATGGCTTTTACAAGATGTTATAAAAAGCTGTGTTCTTCTCCCTCACCCTCCCCCTGGTTCAGGGCATGATCTTGCTCCCACACAAGCTCCTGCCACTGGGTAACCCTCGGAAACATCAGCCCCCAGAGAGCCTTTGTGAGATACAAGCTGTGAGATCCACAAACTTGCTTTTCTTCGTTAGATGTCGGCCTCAAATATTTCATCATTGTGATGAGAAGCTGACTAATACATAGAGAAATTAACTCCCAGAGCTTCCAGCTAGAAAGGAAATGGGTGAAGACAATAGCAAAGGTGTCCGTGGAACTGTGCAACTCACAGTGTTTCATATCTGTTATAGTTTTCCGACTCACGTAACTTTGATGAAAAGAGGAAAATTGTCTATGTCCTGCTGTAGTGGTAAGACATAGACTTTCATAGGCAAATTTTCAAGATGATAAAAATATACATATAGTCGAATTAAATAACAGGTCATCTGTATGCAAATCTATAATATGTTACAGATTATAAATATGATCTTATAAAGACACCAAATGAAAAGAGGAATGATTGGTTAATAGACACAAGTAAATGCTCATATTAAGAAAAGCATGAATGAGTGAGTGAAAGGATATAAAGTTATAATGAAGTGGCAAATGAATTTATACTTAAAGAAATTAGGGAGGAAAAAAATGCCAGTACTATGCATGGGTGCTATTAGTACTTCTTTTATGGTTTAGATACATGCATGTAACTGTCTTTTAAGTATAAATTTCACACCACCCCTGTCCTAGACATAAATTAATTCTACCCTTCTAACAAATGAAGAGACTAGGCCACAGTACCAAGAGGTATTCCTATACTCTCTTGAGGCTCTGAGACAAAGGCATCCTATGAAAAAGCTGAAATTGCTAACAGTGTGAAGAGCTATGACTTGTCTTAATTTCCACAAAAGTATTTATAAATAATGAAAGATACAGAGAAAAATAAATCGATGAATGGTGGAATTATTAATCCTAGGTGTCAAGTTTAATGGATCATGGGGTGCCCACTTTGAAATTTATGGATATGCTTATGAGGGTGTTACTGGATAAGATTAGCAATCAAGTTTGTGGAGTCAGTAAAGTAGCTGGCCGTTCTCAATAGAAATGAGTCTGAATAAAATAAACCAAACGCCAAACAAGGGAGGGTCTTATGATCTGCCACATAATTATCTGAGAACTTCCTCATAATAAACCTATCTAACAAGCCATCCAATTATCATCTACATGTTTTATCTCCTACTGGTTCTGGGTCTCTAGAGAATTCTACTGAAGATGTATGGGGGAATGAAGGGCAGGTAGGTGCATAGGTAGGTAGGCAGAAAGACAGATGATAGATAGATAGATAGATAGATAGATAGATAGATAGATAGATAATAGATGATAAATAGATTAAAATAAGTATGGATAGGGAGAAGAGTACAGGTTGATGGAGGTCAGATGATAGATAGATTGCAGATAGGTAGATGATAGTGATAGATAGATAGACAGATAATAGGTAGATATATAGATAGATAATAGATAGATAAAAGTTAGATATACAAAAAAATGGGTATGGGAATCAATAGGGAGAACAGTTTGTGCGAGTGGAGACCAGGCAGACAGACAGACAGACAGACAGATGAACAATGGATGAAGAGTGGATATACAAAAGAGCCACAGGATTGGAAAACAGAGATAGAAAAGTAAAGAATACTAGTTGTGAACGTGGTAATGAAATGTTCTTGGCTGTTACACGGAAGGCTGTGTATATACTACCATAGAGAGACATCAACAGACACTGTGGTCACTCAAAACTCATCAAAGCAGAAATACAGAAGCTTTGGAGAACAAAACACTGAAAGAAAAAAAGGCTTCTAATAGGCTTGCTAAGGCTCAGGGAGCATTGTGGAAGAAGGCGCAGAAAGATTGTAAGAGCCAAAGGATGGATAGGAATATCCTGAGGTATACCTCCACCCTCCCATCCACAGAGACTGACTGAGACCTTTGGGACCTCACAGTGAATACCAATAACTCCAATAGGGCCCTCAGTGGAATGGGGTTAGGGGTCAGAATGTATAAGAGTATAGCCTTTTAAAAAATTAAATTTAATTGAAAAATAGTATGACATGCATTTACTTCTAACTCTTCATTATAGATAACCGAATCTGTTTCTAATTTATGTTCGTACACCCCCAAAGTATATTTCTGCTTCAAAATTCAGTTTTTAATTTGAGAAATATTTAATTTCCTAAAAAGGATAAACTTTGTGTAATGGGGAAAGAATACATATGTAATAAATAAAACATATCATTTTACAAAACATCATTCTATGCTTTTCTTGTCAAAGTATTTATAGATTTGGTAAAATCCTTATGAAAAGCAATTCATTATAGTCTTGTGACAAGGGTACTAAAATTGCTTTAGATTTTTTATTACTTCTTTTGTCCTAATGGAGTATCTGATTCAAAGCATTAAGCTTCATAAACCAAAGCCTGAGATGTCTAATCAAATATATTTATGATAATCATGAACAATATATCAGAATGGAAAAGTGTGTAGTTAAGAAATGGGGTTCTAATAATATTTGAAACACACACACACATATTTAATTTAATGACATTTAATGTTAAATTACAGCTTCTCTCAATGATAATTTGATCCTTACAACTATTCTTGATTAAAAAAAAAAAAAAGAAGGAGAGTGAGGAGGCAACATAATGTATTGGGTTAATAATGATCAGATTTCCTTGTACTTACATAACCTGGTGATTCCAAGGAGCTTTAAGTACCTTCTAGATATTATCTCATTAATCCCTCCAACATCAGTGTGAGGTGATGGCAAACAGTATGCTCTGCTAGGCATAGGAGAGATGAGGACAGTGATTATCATAATACGCCATGTTTGCAGAGCATCTTGTGCCAAGGTGCAAGGAACGTGTCACAGATGCTATCAGATGAATTGCTCTATCTTCCAGCAGGGTTGGCACCACACAGCATCTGCTTACTCCAGACAGCTATGTAAAATAAAGCATATGAACACTGGTGTGTTCAGTTTTAATGGTTCAGAAAAGCTTGGCTTCTTGCTATTTATTATTTCAAAAATAAAAGTAGAGATTTCAGATTAGATAGGTAGATAGAGAAATGATAGTTAGATAGATGATGGATAGATACATAGATAGATAGGTGATAGAGTAGATACAGAGATGGAGAAATGATATATAGATAGATAGATGATCCATAGACATAGATAGATAATATTACTGGTAAGTAGTGAGACAGAGAGAAGGGAATGAGATAGATCACTAGGAATGTAGATGAAAAGATGTCTCTACATATATCATATTTTCTGAAATTGTAATGGACTTTGTTTCCAAAACCTAATCTGAAGTCTTTCTGGCATAAGCACAGAGGAAGACAATACCAATAGCCATGATTTTAAAACTTCATAATGTCCCCATCATAACATAAAATTTAAAATGCTGAAAAGACATAAAATTCAAATGACTACTATGATTTTATTTAAGGAAAAAAATAACTTTTGGAATGACTGCCTTGGCTTCCTGATATCATAAAATTAAAGAGGGATAAAAGCCACCTTTTACTACACTCTGGCATATTCTTCCATTACTCTACACTCAGTCTTCATCTTAAAGATAGTAAAAAGAAAGTAGCCATTTTCTTATATCGCAAAAGTTGAATGGGGGGGAGGTAGACATTCAGCTTCAAGTATACTGAAGACTGGCACTTTGAAGGCACATTCAGATAATCATAGCAAAGAGGGATCCATGATGGAATCTTTCGGGGCACGGATCATAAAAATGTTGAGGGCTTTGGAAAGAAATATGCATTTTTAAGTATAATTAAAACAATTGTGTGGCCTGAAGCGCAGGTTGGTGTGTGACCTGATGTTTATTCACAAACAGCCCCTGTATACTTGAAGGACGAGAGGATAAAGAAAGTCAAGACGGGAAGAGCAGTTGGAGGGTATTTGACAGATGATAGAGCCTCCAGAAGAATTCTCAGCCATGCAAGATTAAAGGGGGGCACTGGAGGGATTGCTCATTGGTTAAGGCACTTGCCTGCGTAGTCTGAGGACCCAGATTCTATTCCCCAGCACCCACTTAAGCCAGAAAGATGTACAAGGTGGCACATGCATCTGGAGTTCGTTAGCAGTGGTTACTGGCCCTGGTGCAGCCATTCTGTCTCTCTCTATCTAATTCTTTCTCTTTCTCCCTCTCTCTCTCTGTCAAATTAATTAATTAATTAATTAATGTAAAAGATTAAAGGGGATTGTCCAATGATATCAATTACACCTCTTATAAGTAGTATATCTCATGGCCAAACTATGGCAAGTGACAGCAGTGATCAATTTAGTGACACAATACTTGCAACTAGAATCCTTTTTTAAACCACAGAGCCAGGTGTGGTGGTACACACCTTTGATCCTTGCACTTGGGAGGCTGAAGTAAGAGGATTGCTGTGAGTTCAAGGCCAGCCTGGCAGTACAGAGTGAGTTCCAGGTCAGCCTGGCCTAGAGGGAGACCCTACCTCAAAAACAAGCAAACACACAAAAAAACCCCAAAGCCACAAAGGTTGTAAATACCAGTTTATTATCATAGCTAGAGAAACAGAACATATATCCCCACAATCTTATCGTGCCCATTTCTTTTTCACCGAAAGGGTTGAAACTTGTTTCAGTCGAATGTTCTTCAAGCCTAGCACAAAACCAATTATAACCAACATCTTTCCAGAGCAGCCTTATTTATTCTAATTTCCCTGGGTCAAAACAAATGAAAAAAAAGACACATTCTAAATGCATGACTCAGAAGCAACGGGCGACGCCCCACTTTCCTTACTTCATCAAAGCAAACCGGAGACTGCTGAGCGTGTTCCCTTCGTGCTCACACCACCTTACTGTGCAGCTCTCACTGGCTGTTGGTTGATGAAGAAAAGAATGAGAGAGTGAAAGGCATTTTCACTGTGTTCAATATTCCTCACCAACATGCATGCAAAGGCTCAGAACGCTACTGTGTTCTATATGGGACCCTGGGACTGACTTTCTGTCTCAGAGCAAAGCATCTGTCAGCATCTGTGTGGTCCTTACCACTCCAGCTCCACTTTAACTGGCCATAAGTTAGTTGTCCTCTAATAAGCTATGTTGTACAGAAGTGTACTTAACTTCATGATAAACAAGGTAATTATTTCCTTACAGAATTACTTTACATTTTCTTCAGATCAGGAAGGTAGTATATTTTAAGTAGAATTGAGAGGAATGTCTGAGCCAAAGATAACAGTTTTAATAATTTTTATTTATTTGCTTGAGAGAGAGAAAGAAAGACAGATAGAATGGGTACGCCAGGGCCGTCAGCCACTACAAATGATCTCCAGACACATGTGCCACCTTGTGCATCTGGCTTACATGGGTCCTGGAGAATCGAACCTGGGTCCTTTGGCTTTGCAAGTAAGCCTCTTAACCACTAAGCCACCTCTCTAGTCCAAGATAAAAGTTTTAAATACAACTAGGCACAATTTAAAAGCCATGCTTTGGGGTGGAGAGATGGCTCAACTGGGTAAATTTCTTACTGGGCAAGCACAAGGAAGTGAGTTTGGGTCCCCAGTTCTCATATAAAATGCCAGACACAGAGATGCACACCTCTAATCCTAGAGCTGAGTGGTACAATCAGGGAGGCCCTCTGACTCATGGCTAGCTAGGCTAGCTGAATTGGTTTAGCAAGAGACCCTGTCTCAAAGAATAATATGGAAAGTGGTGCAGGAAGATACCTGGTGTGGACCTCTGGCTTCCACACGTACATGTGCACCCACTATGTACAAACATGTGTGCACACATGCACACACACAAACACACATGAAATAAAGTTGTGGTATAATACAACTGTAAAAGCTACAATTGCTATAAAGAAATGTATAGCATAGTTTATGATACAGGGTACCATCTGCAGCATCCCACAACACTTTGGTTTCCTAAGAAAAGGTTGGATATTTAAAGTTTCATAAATTAAAGTAAAGCCAGATTTGTTCTATCAAAGAAGAATCTAGCATATTTTAATGCAAAGGAAGGGAAACTATTACTGTAAAATATGCCTTTGTCAGTAAATTTCTGACTTTTATAATTTTAGCATGTCATGATTGTAATCTCCCAAGGGTGCACATTCCTTTTCTGGGTGCAAGGCATGAGCTTACAATGGTTTTTACTAAATGCTACAGAATGAGGCAAAGGAAGAGGCAAGCTTCCATTTTTCCATTTTTTGTACCATTAATGCAAGCCTTCTCTCCTGAGCACTGATGTGTTTTCCTGTGCTTTCGAGCAATCTATTCCGCAGAGCTGGGAAAGCTTATCCGCAGCAGGAGTTGTCGAACGCTAAGTGGTTTATGGATTTGAATGTTGAGGCAGTTAGGGCAAGAAGGAAAGAAAAACAACAACAACAAAAATAGACTGGTTGGTGCTTCCACTTTGGCATGCCAAATATGCATTTCATTTATAATTTAGTGAATTATTTGCTTTGGGTAAATTAATCTATTTTTATAAGGCACATCTGGTGATAATTATGAAATGTATGAAAAATGGGAAAATGGATTTTCCAACCAGGAAACAGAAATTCATCAATACTGATAACAATTGAGTTAATATCACATACACTCTCTATTATCATCTTTGATTGAAATACATAAAACACACCTTATTATCTTTATACAAAATTATAGACAAAGTGAAATGCCTTTTATTAGTCACATTTAATTATTATCCTATACTAGAATCTAACTAAAACTTCCCCAGAGGAAAATAATCTGAATTTAGTGATAAGTGTTCAACTATTGTTATTACCAATAGGCTAAACTCAAAACGTTTGGGGGCTAGCAAATGATTTAAATTTCTATGTCAATTATTTTGCTAATTATTTTTTAAAAAGACCAAGACCATTTTTTTTCAGAAAATATTTAGTTATCTGTTATACAAACCTTATATTATTTATGTGCATTTTTGTTCAACTTGGATATAATTTAAAGCTGAAGCGATATTGCAGAAATATTAGAAATTATCTTTTTACCCAGAGAGTAAAATTTCAAAGTCAAGAAGATTCTTAAGCCGGGCGTGGTGGCGCACGCCTTTAATCCCAGCACTCGGGAGGCAGAGGTAGGAGGATCGCCGTGAGTTCGAGGCCACCCTGAGACTCCATAGTGAATTCCAGGTCAGCCTGGGCTAGAGTGAGACCCTACCTTGAAAAACCAAAAAAAAAAAAAAAAAAAAAGAAGATTCTATATATTTTTTTTAATTACAGGCTGATGCTTTTTTCAGTCAAAAATAAATTTCTCTTGAGGTATCCCTCAACCACTGCAACATAATTAAGTGCACTGTATGGATTCTCAAGGGACCACCGCTCATTAATACACTCAGGAAATGCTAATGATTACAGGTTATTATATGCCTAGCACTGTGCTAGAAGCCAGGCCCAAAGCAGGAACAGGTTTTGCTGCACTTCTAGTGGCGGGGGGCAAGGGGACTGCCTGTCACCAGTCACCAGTCACTAGCAGGTGTTCCTGGGGTCTGGTCATGAACTCACACTGTATGCTTTACTTCATTCCCCCAGATATTTGCTAGATATTTTGGGGTGGGGGAGGATGAGCATGGTTATGCCTCCTCTTTGGAGTGCATTACCTCATCTCACAAATATTTACTAGAGTATTTTTGCGTGGGGGATAGCGTGACTCCTTGGCGTGGTTGGTTTTGTTCAACTCTGTTTCTCCAGCACAAACTGCAGAACCTAGGACAGAAGACTGAGCCCAGCTGTGTTTCACTTTGGCCCCCATCCACCAAGTCCAGTTTGCTCGGCTGAAAAGCTGTTGCTAACCAACCACTTCCCTGGCATCCCATAGCCCTCCGCTGGAACCTTAGTTAGAGCAGGTACCTACGTTGTGGTCATCTGTCAGAAGGACTCCCCAAGGAGATCAGAGGTCACATAGATCTGGAGCCGTCCACTAGAGACAGAGAGGGGGGTTATAGGTAGAGTTAAGAGTGATAGATGATAGATAAATAAATAGAGATCTGGATAGAGAGTGGAATTTCTTTCTCACTATATTTAGTCTATAAATACCACTGAGTCTAGGGTGGAGCTCGGTTCTACTCCTGTCCCCAGACCTAGCACCTTGCCTTAGATATCAAAAGCCCTGTACATACATGAATCTACTACACAGCTCAGACACCGTAGGGACCCAACAACTCTCTAGGCACCTTGCTTCTCATTATTACAGAAATCACAATATTTCTTTTAATGTATCCCTAGCAATTGTCTTTCACAAAGCAATTTATCTGAATTTCTGAGATAGCAAAGACAACCTTTCTCCTCTTGCTAATAAATCATTTTAGGAGAACATAGAGTTGTTTATTTTGTTTTTCTTTTTTTTTACATGTATAGATTTTATTATTTGCTGGTTCGTGGAACCTCTTTTTTTCATTTCATATATATATATATATATATATATATATATATGGACAACTTCTATATTTATAGATAACAAACCATGATATTCCCCCCTCCCCCCACTTTCTCCTTTATAACTCTGCTTTCTGTCATATCCCCTCCCTTTCTCCATTAGTCATTGTTTTAATTTGATGTCATATTCTTTTTCTCCTATTATGAAAGTCTTGTGTAGGTATTGCTAGGCACTGTGAGGTCTTGGATATCTAGGCCAATTTCTGTCCAGACAGTTGTATGTAAGGAGTGGTACCCTTCCTTTGGCTCTTATTCTTTCTGCCACCTCTTCTGCAAAGGACCCTGAGCCTTAGAGGGTGTGATAGAGATGTTTCAGTGCTGGACACTCCTCCACCACTTCTTCTCAGCACTATGTTGACTTTTGGATCATCCCAGTGGTCTTCATCATCTGAAAAGAGAAGCTTCTCTAACCAGAAGTGAGAGTAGCAATAATATATGGGTATGAACATTAAGTGTAGTGATTTCAGGGCAAGTTGGTGAGAGTAATATATGCATTTTTCCAGACAAGAGCAGGCTTTATACCCCTAAGGCTCATGACCTCCCCTGCCTAGGTTTTCAGGATGAGAGATGTATTCCCTCCCATAGAGTGGGCCTTCAGTCCAATTAGAGAGCAGTTGGTTTACTCCAGAGCAAAAGTGCCACTATTGCACTTGTTCAGTCATTTGGCCTGTCTGGCCAAACTTGAGGTTTCCAGTGTCCACTGTTTTCACCACTGATGACTTCTGTCTCCCATAAGACTGTATACAGTGCAGCTTTTCCCAGCTTTCAGTTGGCTGGGCTACAGGGAGAAGGATTTCTGCTCAGCATCAACTTGATTACTCAGTGACTTTGCCACTTAGGCATATGAAGTCTTCAGCAATAGGGTCTAACCATCTCTTTCTCATGGGGAACCAAGGGCTTTGGCAATAGCCTGTAATGTTTTATAGGCAACATAGACCTCCCTGGCCAATGACTCACTGGAAGGTATCCCATCCCAGGCACTGAAAATTTTCTAGTAACATCTATGGCTTCTGGATGTGTCATTATTTAAGAAAGTATATTTTGGGGCTGGAGAGATGGCTTAGCAGTTAAGACATTTGCCTGCAAAGCCAAAGGATCCCAGTTTGATTCTCCATGACCCACATAAGGCAGATATATAAGGGGACTCATGTGTCTGGTGTTCGTTTGCAGTGGCTTGATACCCTGGCACATCCATTCTCTCTCTCAAATAAATAAATGAAACATATTAAAAAAAGAAAGTAGATTTTCATATATCTTTTCTCCAGTGAATATTTTTGGCATTTTTGTCAAAAATCAGATGGCTATAGCTGCCTAAATTAACATGGGTCCTTTTTCTGTTCCATTGATCTACATGTCTGTCTTTGTGCCAGTACCATGCTGTTTTTGTTACTATGGCTTTGTAATATAGCTTAACATCAGATATGGTGATACCACCAGCCTAAGAATAACGTATACTCCTTCACTTTTGAGAAGAAGAGTGCATTTTGCTCGGGTTTTACTTAAATCCCTCCCTAGGCTGGTTTGGCATGGCTTCTAAGCTGCCATCATACCCAGAAGTCCTCAAACATAGAGCTTTATAAGCATGGAAAACCCTTAATATCTATCATATACTTAGTTCCCCCCTCTTGCTCTTAAGGAAAAGACAAAATCACCATATCCAAGTAAGTCATACAACAATGTATATAATTATTGCACATCAAACTATATCACTACATCAAGTCCACATGTCATGGTAGGAAATTCTCAAACAAAATATTTAATTATTTTTTGAGGTAGGGTTTCACTCTAGCCCAAGGTGACCTGGAATTCACTGGTAGTTCCAGGCTGGCCTTGAACTCAAAACAATCTTCCTACTACTGCCTCAGGAGTGCTGGGATTAAAGGTGTGTGCTACTACACCAAGCTTTAATAATTTTGGTGTGAAAGACCTGTAACCAAAAGCAGTAAGATTGTCATTGAATACTATAAGCCAATCATTTTTAATCCTGAAGTTTCAGAACAGATAAACTGAAATTCTCCCGTTTTTGAAACAGATGGCTAGTCTGTTGGTTGTTATTTGGGTCGAATTTTTAATCTCATGTTTATCATGCAGAAAATAGAGATATGAGTTTGCAAAAAAAATCCACTTCATAAGTCAAGGTCTGTAACTCTGTAAATGGAATGCCGAGGCCACCATATGCTATCAGATTTTTATAGAATAGTGGCTTAAGTAGAGGAAGTAAACAGTACAAAACAAGTATTGATAGAAACAAATCTTTGATTATGCCGAGATTTCGGTATCTATGTCCAGCTAAAATGATTAAAAATTAAATCTGACTCAGGAAAAGAAATCATCTCTAATTGAATGGGTCAAATTCCAAGAATCTTCCGTAATACATGGAGGATTTTACACCTGTATTCTCACCATATTTTCACCACATATCTTATTGTTAGTATTCATTGGGCATTTTAATTACTTAACAAAAATTTAATGAATCTGTAAAAGAAAGAATGAAGAGGACATTTGCTATTCCTGCTTCATGAAACTTAAAACCTTGGGGAGGAAACAGAAAAACAGGCAAGAAATTATAAAAATGATTCTAAGAACTATGCATTATGTTTGTTTGTTTTGTTTTTTTTAGTATGCAAGTTTGCTTTCATCTATGATAAATGTCACAATTATATAATAGTAAACAATTGTTTCAGTTTTTCATAAAAACAACTATTGTTTTGAGGGTTTTTTCTTTTCTTTTTTTTTTTTCCAGGTATGGTCTTGCTGTAATACAGGCTGACCTGAAAGTCACTATGTAGTCTCAGACTGGCCTCGAACTCACAGAGATCTTTCTACCTCTGCCTCTCAAGTGCTGGGTCTAAAGGTGTGAGCCACCATGCCCAGTTGTTTTGAGTTTTTCAATATTTTATTGAAAAGCTGATACATGCGCATGATGTATTTGGATTATAATCCCTTCCCATTATGTTTTTTTTTTCCCTCTCCCCTATCCTTTTTTGACTGAACCTTTGTTTCCAACTAGCTTGTCTTCTATTTTGATGTCTTCTTTTGCCTTCCTGCATCATCCACGATAATACATTGATGGGTCCCACAGTGTTCTTGAATATAATGGCCCCTTCATGTCCAGTAAACACTGCGCTCACATTCTTTCTACCGCATCTTGTGCAATAGTCCCTGAGTCTCACAGGGTATGACACAATTGTCTCATTTTGTGCTGAGCATTCAACTGTCACTTCTCAGCACTTTGATGAGCTTTGAGTCTCACAAGTAGGCACCACCATCTGCAAAAAGAAGCTTCTCTGACCAAAAGTGAAACCAGCCCTAACATATGGGCGTAAACATGAATATTCAGAGGGCAATTGGATGATCACATTTTTTTTTCTTTTTTGTTTTTTCTTTTTCTTTTTCTTTTTTTTTTTTTTTTTTTTGGTTTTTCGAGGTAGGGTCTCACTCTAGCCCAGGCTGACCTGGAATTCACTATGTAGTCTCAGGGTGGCCTCAAACTCACGGTGATCCTCCTACCTCTGCCTCCCGAGTGCTGAGATTAAAGGCGTGCGCCACCATGCCCAGACATTTTGTTTTCTTAAACAGGGGTTCAAGTGAGCCTCAAACTTGATCTTCTCGGCTCTGTCTCCTGAGGGCTGCAGTTGCAAGTATCTATCACCATGCTCAGCTGTCAATTTTGTTCCTAATTCATAAAAGTGAACTGGATTTCTTGAATTTTAATTCACCTTTACCATACTAGTTGACTAAGTCTCCCCCTTGCAAAACACAATATCCCATCAATTCTTCAAAACTACTTCACTGGGCTGGAGAGATGGTTCAATGGTTAAGGAACTTGTCTGCAAGGCCTAAGGACCCAAGTTTGATTCCCCAGTGCCCCACGTAGAGCCAGATACACAGGGTGGCACATGCATCTGGAGTTCATTTGCAGTGGCTGAAGGCCTTTGTGTATCCATTAATTTTCTCTCTCGCTCGCTCTCTCGCTCTCTCTCGCTCTCTCTCAAATAAATAGAATATATTTTAAAAATACCTTCATTGAAATTTCAAAAAAGGAACCAAGAAACTTGAAGTCTTTGAAAAGCGTTCACAGTGAATTATGTTGTAGGGAGTGGTGGTCAGGAGGAAGTCTCTGGAGAGCTCTGGAAAGTGTGTCAGTTAATGGGAAACTGCAAAGACATCTGTAATAGGATTCCAAACCCCAAGGACAGGAAAGATCACCTGACTTCACAGCCCTCTCCTCTTCTATTTTAATACAAGAGAATGCAAGGTGAGCACATTTCTTAGGGAAGAATGGGTATTAGTTATTCCGTAGCCTCCCCAGTAATTTTCCTTTCTAGCTGGAGTGGTTTCTAGCTCAAAGGGAAGAATCTTGCATTTGCTTTCCCAAAAGCCTTTTGTGACAAATGACAGCTATATTAACCTGCTGGACAGGTGTGCTGAAATAGAGAATTATTGCATCTACATCTCATCAGACGCTGACTGTTCACTCTAGGCAATTCCAGGGCTGCCTCCTTTGAGAGCTTTGTAGGAAAATTGCATCAAGAAAGGACACCTTTCTTTCTTTCTTTTTTCTTTTTTTTCTTCTTTTCTGATGGAGTAGTCTATGGCTAGATTGTGATGGACTACTATTGTAGCTGCTCCCTTGCCAAAGTAAAGGAAGTGAATGAGCTAGTGTGTCGTAAGCTATAAAAGGCACATTAAAAATAACATTGCACTGCAGAAAATGCAGCACTGGTCATATGAACCCATCCATCAGGCGGAGAATCATTTGCCTGAAAGATTCTTTCAGCTCATGCATACTCTCTGCCAGGAAACGATATTTAATGATATTATTCCATCTACAACATCTACAGACTTCTGAAAAGCTTCACTTCCAGTGTCCAGGTGATTAGGGATAAATTAATTGATGCGACTGCTTTGTTATAAGTGTCAGGCTTTATAAAAGATAGTAGGCTTGATCAATATTAGATTTCTATTGATAGAATATGTGCTCCATGAAGACGTCTCCTCCACTTCACCTTCAGGGCTTTTCAGTCACTTCAACTGCTTAAAAGTCTTCACAAGTTAGAGTCAATGCACACACACACACACACACACAGACATGCACACCTTCACATGCAACCACACATGTGCCATAAACAAACATGCACATATACGTGCATGCACATGTAGAGATAAATTGCAAATTTAAAATCCATAGGTATCACAGATACATTTTCATGCTTGCATATGGAAATAACAATTACATTTTTAATTTTTAAAAATTTATTTTTATTTATTTATTAGAAGCAGAGAGGTGGGGGGAGAGAAAGTGAGAATGGGCATGCCAGGGCTTCTAGCCATTGCAAACGAACCCCAGATGCATGGGCCACCATGTGCATCTGGTTTACGTGGGACCTGGAGAATTGAACCTGAGCCCTTAAGCTTCATAGGCCTGGCCTTAACCACTAAGCTATCTCTCCAGGCCCTATTTTTATTTTTACCCACAAGAAACCCTAATAGGGAAATTCCCAAGTGAGCTTTCTTGTGAGCACTTCATGTGAAGAGAGAAATACCACCTGACAACGGGGCTGGATTGGTGTCTCTGGCTCACAAGTCACTCTTCCTTATGAATAAACAAACCCTTGCTTTTTGAATTCATTTTATTTTATATCCTTGAAGGTGTTTCAAAATTTAATACATTATAATAAGATGCTTTTATTCCTTACTCAAAATACTTAAAAACAGAATAGGGGTTAAGTCACTAGCCAGTCAAGTCAAAGGACCCTGGTTTGATTCTCCAGGACCCACATAACCCCAATGCACAAGGTGGTGCATGCTTTTGGAGTACCTTTGCATTTTTTGAAGGCTCGAGTGCACCCATGCTCACTCTCTAGCAAATAAATGAATGAATAAGTAAATAAATAAATAGAATATTTAACAAACCAGAATTTTACAGCTATGTAGGAGGAAAATATCCCAAAACCGCACCATCATAATGCTCAGATCCTTCTTTTATCTGCATCATTTATGTGCATTCTAGAAAATTTACCAAGATGATTCAAAAATTACTTTTTACTCTAAGCATTATTGATATTGCAACTAAGAATTATAAGAGTTGATTATAATATCTTAAATAAATATGTAGACTTTTATTTGAGTTGCCTATTCCATATCAATATTTCATTTAACTTAAAAATCAGTGGTTTGTATCATTTAGATCAACTTTGCAATGAGTTCTCTTTTAGCATCTAATCTTGATATAGTAGTGCAACTTACATACGTTCTAGAACTTTTGCAAAACCCGTCTCCTTCATCTATTCACTAAATACCTAAAACTAACCACCAAGGTAAATGCTGTTTTTCTTTTTCTATTTCCTCTCCTCTCTAGATAAACAAATAGAAAGAAAGAGGGGAGAAACGTGTGAACTAAAGCACAGGATAAAAATATAAATGCTTGATACTTGATAGCACTATCTCAGAGCCTGATTCTCAAAAAGTAAAAAATAAAATAACACTTATGTGTTTGTGTTGGGAATTTCCAGGGCATCTTTTATGCATGAGGAGAAATTTCCAGTGCACTAAACTACCTCCCCCAATGAAGAAATGCAGGATTTATATAAATATATAGTGGTTTGAAATATAGAGTAGAGAGTTGGGGAAGAGGACCAAACGGAAGAGTCAAGATTACTCTTAGCAGTCATTGTCATGAAAAGGAGGCAGTGACCTCCCTTTGCTGTAATCCCCGCTCCCCCGCTCTGCCCTTCAGGTGCTTCTCTGCCAAGGGACACATCAGCAACATTTATTACTCCAGGGGAGGAAGGGGCATTGGCCTCAACTCTCCATCCATCAGACCATGTAGTCTGAAATACTGGGAAGATGAGTAAGGCCTTCCACAAGTGAGTCACCACAATTAAGATTCACAGTGTTACCATAAAAGAAAGATCAAAATTGAGGTGAACTAATTTTATTTCTTCCGGAAGTATAGTTAAGCCAACTGCAGCAACTTTTCTTATTAGAACAATTGTCCACACGAGGCAAAGAATATCGTCAGGGTCTGAGATGTCATGGCCATTACATCCTACAGCCTGATGTTCCTGGGACAGGCTTTGCTCAATCTTAAATCCATACACAGGACTGACTATCCATTCCACAGCCAACAGTGAGAATGCTTAGGTAGGTGTCTTAGTGGCTTTTCTCCTTGTTGTGATCAGATAGATGACAAAACTTAAGAATTCAAAAGGCTATCTTTTTCCATTTTAGTCCTTCCTGGACCCAACTGAGTGGATTGGTAACCACCACAGTCAAGGTGATTTTAACCTAATCTGGAATATCCCTCACAGGCATGCCCAGAGGCTAGTTTCCTGGGTGATTCTAGACCTGGTCAAGTTGCCAATCTATACAAGCCATCGCCCTATCTCGTAGTCTAATTTGAAGAACATACATAAACTCACACACTAAAATGCGTCCTATTGTAAAGGTGAGTTTAGTGTCCACATGAGACCCATTCTTTCATATTAATAAATTATCAAGAGACTACCTCTATTAAAATGCAATTGTACTATCCCTGAGCAATAGCAGTGCATCTCATCAGTGAGGAACCCTCACTAGCTTGCATTCATTATTAAGCGAGCATATTGTTAAACCTGGGCAGCACCAATGCTCTGAAGAATTTTTTTTTTTTTTGAGAAGTGTGTTAATGAAAATGAAGAATTAGAAAAGTTTCCAAATGCTGCCCCCCCCTTCACTGTGCGAAGAATGCTGTTTGGTGCCCAGCTCAGTCTGAGCTTCCACTTAACTGCCTAGCAGAAATCTGAATTGGCATTTACTTACTGGGAATCATTTCTTTCATGTGTTCCTTAACTCAGCAGGTCATAATTTAAAGTATGTATAAAACAAGGAGTAACTTATCTAAAGTCATAAAGTAATGAGTGCCAATTTCAAGACGTCTTTCTCTCTTGACCCTTGTCAACGGAGATACAAGCTGATAGTAAGGGGACCTCAAAATGAAAATATGAACCAGAGAACAACACCCCTCTTTTCTCCTCAGCTTCTCCAATGTCACACTTATGTTAGAAGTTTACTAGAAAGAGACTTGCGATTGAACCCAGTTAAGGGAAAGAACAGCTAAGCATCCCCTGTTGTCCTCTTTCCCCAAACTAGGAACAAATAACTTTCCTTCAGTAGCTAGACACTCCTCTCTAATACATATTTAAAATATAACCTTTAGGTAGAACAGCCATTCTTCCTATACATTTTCCAAAAGAAGGACAGTTTAAAAATATCTCAGGGGATAATACCGTTGCACTATTTTTAGAAACTCCTCAAATTTAGAAAATACTTTGTGGCTTGATCCTAGACTCCTTGTGAATAGTTTGTGAGCCCCAACCTGCCCTGTGGACTTTGATATTTCCTTTCCTACAATTATTAAATATCCCAGAAGTGCAGGAGATGGGGGGAGGGAGACAGCCTGTGTCCTATTTCCAGTGTGAAAATTAGAAGCACAGGAAAGTTAAGGGACTTGACAGAACCCCAAAAAAGGATGCAGGGGTATTCCATCCCCAAAACTAAGTCCCATTGAACCCCATGTTTACCTGCACTTGTGGCAATATGGACTCTGTCAAGGTTCTTTTCACATGACTAAACCACACAAATATATTGGGTGATAATTGTTTAATTCTACATGCAGTCTGGTGGTGACAATGTTCATAGCAGATTGCACTTAGTTCATACACATTAGGGCAACTTTGCTATGAACCCCAGAAATGCAATGTGTATTACGGGAACAATATGGAAATGTTGACACAACCATACTTATGCAAAGTTTCCACAAAGGTAAGGAACAACTTCTCCAGACTTTTAAGTAGGACAGTCATTGCATAGCACTTTGTTTATTGGATCTTTAAGAAATGGTATGGTCAACCAGGTATGACAGTGCATGGCTACAATCCCAGCACTAGGGAGGGTGAGGTGGAGGGCAGCCTAGGCTACACAGGGAGAAAGAGAGAGAGAGAGAAGAAGAGGAGGAGAGGGGAGAAAAGGGGGAAGAAAGAATGTGTAATCATCAACAAATAACTAATTATTTGTCTATTGTGCTTAAATAGAATTTGTATCTTCCAAAATGGATTCTGAATACTTATTTTTAAAAAAAGCTAGTCAGAACCATGCATTTAGAATATTGCTGAGCCCATTTCAGTATCTGTTAAGAGTGTGTGATGACTCTAGGAGCATGTTTCTGTCCTCTTTCACCTGGGAAGTATTTGTGAACACGGTTAACAAAACCAGCATTTAGTAACTGATGCTTTCTCACTGGCCTATCCTCCCAAACAGTATTTTTGCCCCATTGTTTTTCAAAAGAAACTTTTCTGAAAATTCCATACAGAATCAAATGGAATGATTACCGAAACCAAAACACCAGTGGGCAGGGGAGGGAAGGACTGGGCACTGACCTTAATTACTTTTAAAGTGGCACAGTCTACTTTAATAAGTTATTCTAACACAGAGTTTGAAATTAAATTTAATTTGCAATCCTTCAGAAATATCTCACTCTTTCTAAAAAGTAGTAGTAATATTTGTGCATGTATTTAAATTCACAATTAATGCTATTCCTCTTCTATGCAGTTTGCCTGGTCTAGGAAAAGCAATTCAGTTTTACCTGTCTCTTATGGGAAATAGGATTATTCATTTTATTTATTTATGAATTCACATTTTGATCTTATCTCCGTAGAACAGACAATCTTTAGCAAGTAATATCTTCACATTTTTATCCATACTCTGAGGGATTTGATGGCTGTGCGTTTTTTTATTCTTCCTTATGCTTTTCCTATCTTTTGCATATTGAACAATGAAAACAGCAAAGTTGGAGTTCTTCCTGCTTCTTCAGTCCTCTGGGGTTGATGGAAGGAACAAGTGTCCATTGCCTAAACTTCAGAAGACAGAGAAGGAGAACCAGGCTGCAGAGGTGGCTCAGCAGGTAACAGTGCTGACCTGCGAAGCCTACCAGCATGGGTTCGATTCTGCAGAACCCACATCAAGCCAGGTGTACCAAGTGGAGAAAGTGTCTGGAGTTTATTTGAAGCACTGGTGCCTTTCTCTCCCTCCCTCTCTCTCTCTTTCTCTCTCTCTCTCTCTGTGTGTGTCTCATAAATTAATTAATAAAATATTCATATAAAGAGGAGAGCCAGGTCCATTCACAAGAATAATCATGAGGACTGGTATTCCTTGACAGCGCTAGAGTCTGACCTGTCCAACGTCCATACTTGTCTAACCACCATGTGTGGAGCACTGGGGCTAAAGTACCAAGTTGGTGCTTAACAGTCCCGAAATTCACTGCACCCATTTGAAACAGAAAAGCCAGTGTTTTATTGAAACTGAAGAGAAGAGAATATGCAATCCACTGATAATCACTTAACACCTCCCTCTGTTCATACAAAACACCTGGCAAATCACCTTAGCCCTCATAAGCTCCAGATCCATCTTGCCTTCATACCATATAACTGCCATCTAATGAACATTTAATCATCACTGTATCTGGAGGATTTGAAGATAAATAAGATATAGTCCTTACTCTTCAAAAGCTTAGCCTCCAAAAGATATGAGCATCTACACAGTTGATTTGCATGCACCATTGGAATCCGCACGAGGATTTACCTTCACACAGATACAGGGAGAAGCTTTCCAAGCAAAATAGTATGTTGTACAGGAAAGACATGTGGGGAAAGAATAGAATGCACTGGGAAGAGAAAGATCCTAGACATGGCCCCGAGGCACAGCATGATAGATATAGATAAACACAGGAAGGTTGGCGTGACCAAAACAGGACATCCCATGATGTAAGATGAGCATAAGTTCAAGGGGAAAGGAGGGAACATGAAACAACTCCAGGGTTTTCAGTGAACGTCAGTTAGAGCAGATTTTTTTTAAAAATATATTTATTTATTTATTTATTTATTTATGAGACAGAGACAGGGGAAGAGGCAGAGAGAAAGAGAGAATGGGCATGCCAGAGCCTTCAGCCACTGCAAACAAACCCCAGACACATGTGCCACCTTGGGCATCTGGCTTACATGGGTTCCAGGGAATCAAACCAGGACCATCAGGCTTCGTAGGCAAACGCTGTATCCACTAAGCCATTTCCCCAGCCCTTAGGTTTCCTTTTTTAAAATGTTTGAATAACAATTTTTGTTTGTTTGTTTGTTATGAGGTAGGGTATCAAGCTGACTTGGAATTCGCTATGTAGTCTCAGGGTGGCATTGAACTCACGGCGATCCTCCTACATCAGCCTCCCAAGTGCTGGGACTAAAGGTGTGCACCACCATGCCTGGCTGATTGACAATTTTTATACACATACGTAATCATCAATTACTTTCTTTTGTAGCCCTGCTCCTGTCCACCTTCCACTGAACCCTTTCTTCTTTCCAGTGATTTCCTATTTCATCACGCATGCTGAGGTGTTGATGGGCCTAATATTGTGCAGGTAACAACAGACACAGACACTGTAAGATCATGACTGCAATGGTCACTTTATGTCCAGTGGTTAATGTCACAAAGCACTCGCCCATCCTCTAGCTCTTACATTCTTTCTGTCCCCTCTTTTGTGATGATTGCTGAGGCCTGAAGGGAATGATAGAAGTGTCTCATTTAGCTCTAAGCATTCAAAAGCTACTTATACTCAGCATTTTCACAGGTTTGACTCGCCCCAATACTCACTGACATCTGCACAAAAGAAACCTCTGTGAGGGAATTCATGGCTGGTCCTGAAAACCTAGTTAAAAGACTATGTCTGGGAAGGTCATAGACACTAGGCCAGTGAGAAGAGGCCAGTACTGTTGTTTGACTAAATGGATGTGTGGGGCCCACCAAGTTGCCCTCTCATTATTTATACTTCTGCTCCTAGAGTTGTCTTTTTATTTAATATGATTCCATTCAGTCCAAAATCAAAGCTGCTACTCTCAACCACTAACCCTTCCTAGACATCTGCTTTAGTATAGCAGGAGTTCATTCTATGATAAGGGAAATGGAGCTCCCTGGGGTCGTTTGTGGGAAAAAAATATCCAGTATGGCATTGCCTAGTCTGTGAGGACTTTCTGAATCAAGTGCCTACTGAAGTACAGGTAAGGAACGAGTCAGGTGAGGAAGTGTAGGAAGGAGAGGTGCACTATCAGATCCCAAGGTGAGAGAATACTATTTTGCCTCTCCCAGAAATAGCAAAGGTCAAGGGAAGAGAGAGAATGAAGCAAACATTAGATCCTAGACCCTTGGCAACTCTGGAAAGAGTGAAGATTTTATCCAGAAAATAGGGGTCAGCCAATGACATGACTTAAGATGTATAAGCACAAGCATGTGTTTGTGTTGTAGACCTATTACTCTGGCTGTTCTGAGAAACAGGCCGAATGGAAGTAAGGCTGCCAACAAGGGAGAAAAGCTTGGTGCAATAGTGTGCACAAAGGTTTTAAACCGTGTTAAGAAAAGTGAAGCTGCTGGAGGGATAGTTCAGTGGTTAAAGGCACTTGCTTGCAAAGCCTGATGGTGTAGGTTCTATTCCCAAGTGCACACATAAAGCCAAATGCACAAAGTGGCACATGCATCTAGAGTTTAATTGTAGTGTCAAGAGGCCCCGACATGCCATCCTCATCTCTCTCTCTCTCTGCCTGTCTTTCTCTGTCTCTCTCTCTCTCTCTCTCTCTCAATCTCTCCCCTTCAAATAGATAAATAAAAATACTATTAAAAAACAAGTGAGGTTGGAAAGGTGAGAAGATATCTAGGAGGTGAAAATATAAGATTAATTTAATGGGCTGCACAATAGAGCTTAAAGAAAGAAAACAAAAGTAGAGAGTTTTTCATTAATTCAACATGTATTTATGCCCACCACATGTTGCCCAAGGTTCTATGGTATAGAAATAAAGTAGTGAGCCCGGCGTGGTGGCGCACGCCTTTAATCCCAGCACTCGGGAGGCAGAGGTAGGAGGATCGCCGTGAGTTCAAGGCCACCCTGAGACTCCATAGTGAATTCCAGGTCAGCCTGGGCTAGAGTAAGACCCTACCTCGAAAAATCGAAAAACCAAAAAAAAAAAAAAAAAAAAAGAAATAAAGTAGTGAAGGAAAAGTCCTTATTGTTATACAGTGTATGAAAATTGTTCTTCAGGGAAACATAATAAACACAGAAACAAAAAAGCAAACAAGATAATTTCAGGTGTTAACCAGGGCTATGAATAAAATGTGCAGGAATGGTTTAGTACATAACTGGGCAGGGTATGGAGAGATGCCTCAGTGGTTAAAGGTGCTTGCCTGAAAAACCTGATGGCCCAGGTCGAATTCCCCAGCACCCACATAAAGCAAGAATCACAAAGTGGTGCATGCATCTGGAGTTGGTTTGCAGTAGCAAGAGACCCTTCCACAACTTCTCTCTCTCTCTCTCTCTCTCTCTCTCTCTCTCTCATTGAAAATTAATAAATACAAACATTTTACAAAAAGTAACTAGGAAAGATTATGGGACGTCCTTAAATAGTGAAGGTTGGACATGTTCTGCAAACAGTAAGTTTGAGCCTAGGTTTGAAGGATGAGAAGGAGACCTTAATGCAAACCTAGAGAAGAATACTGTGGGACCAAGTAAAGTATATATAGAGGTCCTGTGATCAAGAAGGACTTAATCTATCCAGAGTGAAAACAAAAGTGGAGTGCTGAAGAGATAGCTTAGAGGGTAAGGCACTTGCCTATGAAACCTAAGGACCCAGGTTCAACTCCCCAGACCCACATAAGCCAGATACACAATGTGGCACATGAATCTGGTGTTTGTTTGCAGTGGCTGAAGGGCCTGGTGTGCCCATTCTTTCTCCCTCTCTCTCTGTCACTCTTTTCTCTTGTAAATAAAAATAAATAACTAAAAATAAAATATTTTTAAAATAATAACAGCAAAAGTAAATGAAGAGAGTAAACAAATATGCAAGGAGAATGTGAGGTAGCAGCAGAGTACCACATGATTTATAAATGACATAAGGCATGTGAATTTCAATTTATTTTTCAAGGGCTTTAAGAAGACAAAAAATATATACACTTATTTTTCCCCCTTACAAAAAATCTGTATCTTCTTTGTGCATTTTAGGGTGATTGGAGCAAGAGCTCAAACATATATTAGGGTTGAGAAAGATGGTTCAACAGGTAAAGTACTTGCCATCCAAGTATCAGGACCTACATTAGATGCCCAGTGCCCACTTTTAAAAGCCTAGTGTGGTGAGTGTGCTTGAAATTCAAGTACTGGGAAGGTGGACACAGGCACATTCCTGGAGCCCACTGGCCAGCTAGTCTAGCCTACTTTGCAAGCTCTAGACTACTGAATGGAATGTGCCCAGGGAATTGCCATAGCTAACAAAATAAAATAAAATAAAAATAGAGGCCTGAGGTTTTAGAGATGGCTCAGTGGTTCAGACATTGCCTGCAAAGCCTATGGACCAGGACCTAGTTTGATTCCCTAGGACCCACATAAAGCCAGATGCACAAGTTGTCACATGCATGTAGAGTTCATTTGCAGTGAATAGAGACCCTGGTGCACCCATTTATTGCCTCTCTCTCATAAATAAAACATTTTTTAAAAATTTTAAAAAAAGATGCCGGGAGTGGCGGTGCACGCCTTTTATCCCAGCACTTGGGAGGCAGAGGTAGGAGGATCACAGTGAGTTCAAGGCCACCCTGAGACTCCACAGTGAGTTCCAGGTCAGCCTGGGCTAGAGTGAGACCCTACCTTGAAAAACCAAAAGAAAAAGAAAAAGGAGGACTGGATACGCTTCTACATACTGTGGCCTGAGCGTGAGGGCGACGTCAGTGATGACAACATTCCTGCAGTAAACACGGACAGAGCAGGATCTTGATGGACAAAGTGAAGTTCTCAGTTTGGGGGGTGGGTGATGCTGAATTTGCAATTCTATGTATAGGTAAATCTCACCACAGGTTAAAGAAAATATCTTTGATCCCCAGGAAAACGAAAAGACTGAGTGTGTGTGGTTTGAGGAGGTGTCAGGCTGTCAGCGTCTACATATTTATAGAAGAACTGCAATGAGGAACAATCGCGTACGAAAAGGGCAATGGGCTAGGGACCAGGCAAGATGAATGAAAACTGGATACAAGCTATATGAGGAAGAAATCAGGGTTATGCTGCCATGCTTAATAAGACAAAATTGCATCTTAAAAATGAAGAAAGTACTGTAGCATGGAAATTATTTTATGGGAGAGAATCATTTATCAACTTCAGAGGCCTAGGTTGAATACAGTTGTGAAGAGGAACGTCTGTGTATTCTGTGATTAAAAAAATAATAAAATCTATGGCGCCCTAAGCATATTCACAAAGTCCAGACTGTTCAGGGGTGAGTTTAGGAAATTTATCAATTACTAGCTGTGGGCTGAGACTAACAGAAGACTGTTCTATATTTCTGAATGTACATTAAAACTTTAACATAAAACCCTGGAGCTCAACCTTGTCCTGTTTATAAGTAAATACTCTAGACTACTAACATGAACCAACCCAGAAGCAGCTAACACTCCTTTATGGAATCCTATCCTATCTCAAAGAGTGATACACCATTGTGTTTAATATTACTTCACCCCATTTATCTATAGCCAATGTAGGCTCAATGTAAACAATTCATGTTTGTCTTCCCCAAATCTTCATCTTCATTATTAAAAAGACTACATATATATATATATATATATATATATATATATATATATATTCCCAAAATGTGTATGTGTATATATATCCAAAATGTGTATGTATATATACACATACACACACACACACACACACACACACATATATATATATATATATATATATATATATGTATCCAAATATGGTCGGGTGCTTTGTCCCAGCCATGAGAAGGTAACTAGTACTTAGTCTTTTTCTTGCTGGCATATATGATGGCCTCAATGAGAGAAACCTTAGTTTAAAGGGTTTTGTTGTAGAATATGTAGAGATGATCTTAGAGTATTGGTGAAGGTATGGAGGCCAATTGACAGGTTTTTCTAATAGCCAATACAGAGTCAATGTGGTCTGAGCTATAACCATGATTCACAGGATGGCAATGGTAACTGTTAGCATCCTTTAACCTTGCCAGGTCATGTTGATTCAATGGATTTGGATAGAATGGGTTATATTCTAGGAAGACAGATAACTGCTAACTGCTTCGTGGACTTAACAATTGAGCCAATGTCAGTACCTCCAGTTGAAAGCATAGATGATACTAGACAAAAATAGGAGTAAGTAATACTTCTAGGATAGGGACCATGAAAAACATATTTAAATTTTGGACATTTGAATGTAAGGATTGTTTATTCAAATATGCAACACGTAGAATCTGGGACCAGAGGCATACTTGTGACAACCATTTGTACATTCTAATTAACTCTACCACACAGTTGGTGGTAGTGCTAGTTGGAGTTCTTTTAATAGAAGATTTAAAAAAAAATCTTTACCATAAAACAAAATGTGTTTACTTGTATGGTAGAGTTGATTTCTGGCTTCTAGTGGATATTTAACAAGCCTGGAAGTTGCTATTCCATTTCAACAAGTAAAACTATAAACAAACAGAAAAACCAACACATCTTTCAATATCCTTCAGAAAGATGGACTCCCTGGGCTAAATCACTGCGCCCCCAAATTAGAGTACAAAGAATCCAAATTACCACAGCATAAATACCCAACCAAAAACTCTGGGGAAACCAAACCCAACTATAACTAACAAATTGTGGGGGGCTTACTGTGGAAAGACTCTCAGCTGCTTGGGATCTCCACAGTTTCATGAATTTCATTCAGGTTCTTGTGTGATGATCTCATGATATTCACAGCCCAGGGGTAAAGACTTAGATATTCTAGGACACTTCTCACCCCCACAGCTTACCTTCTGTTAAAGGTCTATGTAATGTTTTGTATATGAATTGTCCCCCCCTAAAAAGAGTTCAGGTGTCAAAGGGCTGGTCCTCAGTTGGGAATACACAAATGAGAGAAATCAAAGCCACTGTAACTGTGACTCAATGCTTGCATTGAGAGATGATTGAACCAGACATGATGGCTCATGCCTTTAAACCCAGAACTTGGGAGGCAGAGGTAGGAGAATCACCTTAGTTCAGGGCCACCTTGAGACTACATAGTGAATTCTAGGTCAATCTGGACTAAAGTGAGACCCTACCTTGAATGAAAACAAAAGAGAGAGAGAGACAGAGAGATGATTGGATCTGAAATAATCTATAATGACTTCAAAACCTGATGCCATTGGGAGATAACAGAAATTGGGCTGTGGAGCCCCACTGTAGGAAGTAGGTCACTGGAGGGCAGATCTTTGCAGGGTATAGTTTGCCCTGTCCCTTTTGAGCCTGCCCTGTTTTGGCTCCTGGTTTCCATGAGTTGAGAAGCTCTGTTCCACGTAGCATCTCTGCTGAGATGTTCTGCCTTGCTTCAGGCTAAAAGAATAAAATCCCCAAACATGAACCAAAACTTCTGAAACTGCGAGCCAAAGAATACTTTATCATCCTGGTAGGTGGTGCCTTCGGGTATCTGCCACAGTGACAGCCTAAACCTACCTGCTTACCAGCCTTCCTTCTACCAGGGATATCATATCTGTCTTTGAACACTAACAACATCAACAACAAAAAAAAAAGCACAAGACACAATGAAATCAAAGAAGACAGTTTTCTGAGAGATAAACCAAATATCTGGAGAGAATGCTCATACAGTGAATTTAAAACATCATGCTCAAGGCTGTAATAGAAAAAAAAAAAAAAGTAGACAAGGGATGGGGAGATTGTCCGGTGGTTACAGGCACTTGCTCGCAAAGCCTGTCCACCTGAGTTCCATTCCCCAGCAGCCATGCTAAGCCAGATGCACAAAGTAGCCCATGTATCTGGAGTTTGGTGGCCGTGGCAAGCGGCAGGAAGCCCTCGTGTACCTATGTTCCCCATTCTCCCTCCCTCCCTCCCTCCCTCTTCTTAGATAAATAAAACACTTTCAAAAAAGAATGTAGACAACATGCAGATGGATAGGTAAGTTCAAAGACAGATACTTTAAGAAAGAATACACAAATGGGAAAAAAAAAATCAAAACCACTGTAATGAAAAGAAACACAGAGGACTGTATATTTCTGCCGTCCCCATAATCTGTGTCTGTTATTCAAAATGTCACGAGTGTTAATCAAGGAGAAGCCTCAGCCTGTATGACAGAAGTAAGAACAAACACCCAGTCATGCTAAGACAGGCTGATGTTTCGGGCCAGGACAGAGAGCTCAGCATACAAGCCCGTACCGCCCCAGCACCGCTCGCTTTGTGCCTTGATTAGGTCCGGCTACGTGGAAAATTGATGGGAAGGAGCACGGCGCCCACGAGCTTTCCTCTTTCCTCGGTGAAGCATTTGATAACTGCCGCTTCCACACTGTCCAGACATATTACACCATCAATTGTGCGACTCCTACTTATTACCACTAATTGCTGCAGAGAGAATGATGCTGACCACTGCAGAGCAGCTGCTAAACCTAGGAAGGTAAGGCCAGGAACAGGTGATGCTTTATGGGGGCCATCAGAGATGCTGGGAGAGGAATCAATTTCCCTGTAACTATCTGCCTGGTAACAGCAAAAAAAAAAAAAAAAAAAAAAAAAGGCTCTCTGGATCTTAATAGTAAATAAAAGTCCTCCTGAGGGAGAATCGTTAATTCCTCACCGAAACGTGCCCTTTATAGTATGTTATTTATCATAAGCTAATGCTCGTCCTCATAGTTTTCAGCTCACAGATGAATTTCCCAAATATATTTCCTTCCTTGCTTATCTGTGCTAAAGGAGTGGATGGGGGCGTTTACAAGAGGCCCAAGGCGAACCTTACTTATCTTTTGTTACTACTTTCATTGTTCTCTTTCAATTGGACATTTTTGCACAAATTTTACCATGGAAGTGATTCAAGAAAATAGGACTGAATTCTCTGTTCAGTAACATCGCCCCTCCCCTTTTTAACTGCAAACTTGGTGGGGGGGGGAAGAAAGGGGATTTTGATGCATCAAGTTATAAGTTACTTGTGAGTGGAACATTTTTCTTTCAGATAATGGTCCTTGATGTTTTGGGATCAAGGACTCTTTTGAGAATGTGCTGAAGATTCCAGAATTTCTCCTGAGGCTCTAGGCACTGGCACAGCGGCTGGCAGGCAATGTCACTCTAGCTGCCAGGCATAGAGTCTCTAGAAGTTCAAAACCTTGTAGTGAAGACTTCCTGTGATAATCAGTGAGTTTCTGCTGTGGGTGCTCTCTCCCTTACAGATGGTACCTTTGATGTCCTTCCACCCAGTAATGAGAACTTCCTTCCTTCACTCTCTAAGGGGTGATGGAAACATTTTACGTGGCACTCAGCCCAAGTGTTATTCTCCCCTCCACTGGCCATGAAGGTGAGTATGGTGAATTTGTTTTATTATCCAATATAGCTATCTGCTCTATGACCATTCCTCTAGTTTCTCGGAACATTTCTAACCCTTCAGTTCTACTGCCATCCGAAGGTCACCATTGACAGGCTCTCTCCAAGAATGACACATTCTGATTTCTGTCTCTAACTTAGTCCTTCAACATCCTTTCCTCCTGATGTGGCTTCTCCCTAGTGCTAGATGCCTTTCAGATTATCCAGTGATGTGTACAGTGTGACCGAACAGCAAATGTCAACCGGCCTGCATCCAAGTCAGGTTCCCAGAATGCTGACACCAGCTTGCGTCTGGGTACCCTACATCCCTGTATTGTCCATAGCAGAGCACTCAAATCACCCTTCTGAAAGCACATGCAAAAACACTTGCTCCTGTCTATATCTGAAGATACATGTGGCCCCTGTATGTGGAAACCCTCAAGAGAACACATGAGAAGAGTGAGACACTTCTCCACCCATTTTTCCTCCTTATATTCTTGAGATAGCTTAGAAACCAACAAACAAACAACAACTTTGCTAGCTTCAGAAGACTCACAAGGTATCCTCACATTCCCTTAGAAAAGAGTCACCTGAAGGCCTCACTGGTCGGGTCACAGGTGTGTGGGATGATTATGTGGCTATCAAAAAAATGTGCTTTATATAAAAAGCTAAGCTACCACTTTTGAGCACAGTGTTAATCCTAGTAAAGATAGATGCAATAAATTTGCACTCACAGAAAGAATTCTCTGAACCACTACAAGTTCGGGGAGTAGAGCATGAAAAAGGGAGGCACAAAGTAAGACGGTGAATCTCAGAAAGGTGACAGTGGACATGTCCCTGGAGACTCCGATGTCGGTGGAAATTCTGGGCAGGAAGATAGTTTCTTACTTCCCTTGATGCAGCTTGGGCAATGGATTGCAAGTGTCCTGGGAGGCCCTGGCAGATCCCAGGACTCATGGGGTGGGGTGCACTGTGAGGAAAGCACTGCTTACAGCGTAGAGGTGCCTGCTCAGTCATGTGAATATCAGAGCTGGATACATGGGGTGTTACCAAATGTCCCATGAGGCACATGAGCTACTATGGAGTGAACTAACCGGTCACTGAAAGTAGGGACAAAAGCATATCATTGTAGCGAGCCATAGATAAAGCCCATAAGCCTGAAACTGATTAGAGACTTTGAAGGAATTCCACATACTCACTGGGGAAAGATGCAGGCTTAACTCACATAGGCGGATCGTTTTTGACCAATACAAAAAAATAAAGTGACAACTGTGGATTATGTCACTTTTAGACACTGAGGCAGGCTACTCCTCATCCCCCTCCTGCCCATCCGTCCTCATCTTCACATGCTGTAGCTCTCCTCTGTATCCAGATGCATAGGAGAAACGGAAACAGAGGAGCAGCTCGAACATGCTGAGAAATCAGCTCTGGGTGACAAGACAATCCGAGACACTATTGGCAGGAAAAGGACAGACATTTTCTATAAGAAGGAAGGAGGGTTATAACTTGCCCTCCGAGGCTCAGGAAACATTGTAGAAAAGGGAGTGGAAATAGTGTAAGAGGCACAGGGTGGAAAGGTGTACTCTGGGGTATTGACCCCTCACCCCCAGAGAGATTGACTACTGCAACCATGAACCCCCCCCCCAGCAGTGCTTACCAAGAACTCCACTGAAGACGGCCCTCAGTGGAATGGGGGCAGAGGGAGAGGTGACATAAGAGTATATCCCAATGAGACTATGACCAACATGCAATATGTTCATGTGTTAAAGTTCTCAATAATATTAAAAAAAAAAACTGGGGCTGGAGAGATGGCTTAGTGGTTAAGCGCTTGCCTGTGAAGCCTAAGGACCCCGGTTCAAGGCTCAATTCCCCAGGACCCACGTTAGCCAGATGCACAAGGGGGCGCACGCATCTGGAGTTCGTTTACAGAGACTGGAAGCTCTGGCGCGCCCATTCTCTCTCTCTCTCTCTCTCTCTCTCTCTCTGCCTCCTTCTCTCTGTCGCTGTCAAGTAAATAAATAAACAAAAAAAAAACTTTAAAAAAAAATAATAATATTAAAAAAAACTGGATGAGAAGAACATATTAGTTAAAAATATTATGTATATATATATATATATATATATATATGTATATATATATATATATATAATTGCATACATATTATTTAATGTAAAATATATTATTTAATATATACTTTATTTACATTTAACACTACTGCACAATCATATTGGTTCATTGTATGGATTTTTTTTTAGTACTGCAAATCAATCATTCTTATGTTATTATATAATACAGTCACACCCAGTTTCAATAAACCAATAAGTTAAAAGATGTCCATGTACTTTATTTTCTGAGAAGAAGAAATGATATCATTGAAGAGCATTCAAAATGATTAAACCATTTAACATTAAGTATACAGCATCCCATTATATAATTTATATGTGTGCTTTTGGATCAGACAAAACATTGAGAAAGTATTACAATAAAATCTATCGTCTTCGACAAGTAACATTCTGAAAAAGCATGCAGTTGGCTTGCTAATGTGTGAAGCTTAACTTCAAGAATCCCTTTTAATTTTCTGAAGGAGGCTAGATAATTATTGTTTCAGCTGTGACTCACTGTAATGGATGCACACACAAACACACGACTCCCTCTTAGCACGCATCACCTAAGTCTACAGGAGGAAATCTCCACATTTCCGTTTCTTCATCAATCCATAGCATGTGTTAAAACATGGCCACGCTTAGGTATTACGCTCTGTTTTCTAATTTCTTAGCAGTGCCCAGGTCTTCCCCTGTTGATGAATACTTCAGCATCAGTAGGCGAAGGTAAGTGGTTTCATCTTCTGCAAGTGGGAGTCTGTCTGGTTGGGTCCTTTCAGGCCTGGTCTTTGGTGCGTATAGGTCATGTCATGACCCCTCACCTCAGGATGATTTCAGAGCACAGGGTCCATCGAATCCCTCATGTTTGGACTCTTTGGCTGGCACTGCACTCCAGTATTCAACATAGGTTTCCTCTGTACCTTCTGGACACTTGAATGATTTAACACAGCTATGTTCACTGGTGAGGTGCTTTCATTACAGATTTATAGTCCTCACAAAGTCCACTTGGAGGAGAAACAGTTAAGCTCAGAAGAATCTTATAATGAGAGCCATTTCTTGGGACGCTCACCCACACTGTCACCTTTGGAACTTCTGAGCCAATATGCACCATTCTTGACAAATTTATCTAACACTATTATTCCCAAAGCTTTCTTAATACAGGCACTGCATAATTTATTATGAGTACTATATCACCCGCTCCTAATGACAAGTGACTTGTCATATTATCCTAGTAATACCTAAATTTTTCAAATGTTAACTTAAGATAAAAACTTAATTTTCTTTTAATGTTTTTTTTTTAATCACTAAGAATCACCTTACAGTTTCTTTCTTTCTAGATGATATAAGTATTTTACATTAACTTTCTTCCTCAGTTGGAAATGACCAATGACAACTCTTAAGTTTTTCTAATGATTTGAACTAAACTTCATCTTTTGAATTCAAATGTTATCAGATTTCTGAAACAGGTGGATCTTACATAAAAAGAAACGGTGCCCTTAACAGGTATGGGGTTGTAGTTACCTTCTCATTGGCGGGATAAAGCACTCGACCAAAAGCAGCTGGCATGAGGATGGCTGTTTATTTTGGATTACAGTCTTCAGTGGAAGCTCCATGGTGGCAGGGGAAAGCATGGCATGAGCCAAGGCTGGACATCAGCTCTGCCACAGGAGGTGGACAACATGAGAGTAAGCCAAGCTCAAGCAAGGGGGAGCTGGTTACAACAACCCTAAGCCTGTCCCCAGCAACACACCTCCTCTAGCAGCAAGGCTTCACCTCCAAAATTGTCACTACTTGGGGACCAAGCATTCAAAGCACAGAAGTTAATGGGGCACATTTCATTGAAACCACCACATTTGGTCAGATGCAGACTGAGGTTATAGTAGCATATGTGTCTACGACCAACCATGCCTGTGTAACAACAGAAAGCATTCATTGACTCTCTTCTTTTTTTTTTTTAAATTTTGCTTGTGGGTGGATGCATGCATGTGTTTGGTGTGCAAATGTGTGTGGGAGGGGTGTATGCACATAGTTATGTCCACACAACACCTTGTGCTCTTCCTTGCCCAGGCCAGAGTGGAACACGGAGTATCCCTTCTCCATTCTTCTTCTACCAACTTTTACTTGAACTGGAGTCTTTGTGGTCATGAAGCTTGCTGGCTCTCTGCTCATTCTGAAATGCCCTGATGGGGCTGCGGTTACAGACAGGCATGGCCACGCCCTGCTGCGTGTGTGGTTCTGAGAGCCACACTGAACAGATTCTCAGCCTTGCACAGGAGGTGTTCTTAGCCATGGATCCACTACTGCAGGCCTAATTTTCTCCATATGCCATAAATTACCAAAAATGTACCATCTGAAAACAACATCATTTTATTATTTTGACATATGCCTTGCTGAGGCAAAAGTTGCTATTTCAACAAAATTGCATTTTTTTGTTCCCTTAAGGTTTTCCCCTTAAGGTTTCAGTGCACTTGTCCAGCTTCTGTTCAAGGTTAGCCACATTTCTTGGGTTATGGCCCCCTTTTTCTATCATCAAATTGTGCCCCCCATCCATCTCTACGTGATTTTGATTTTAGGCTCTGTCTTCCTCTTTGAGTTATTATTTATTTATTTTAAACTTGTTTGTGAGGAAAGGGGGGCCGGGGAGAAAGAAAGACTATGAATGTGCCAGGGCTGCCTGCCATTGCAAATGAATTTCAGATGCATGCACTGTGTGCATCTGGCTTCACGGGGGTACTGCGAAACTGAATCTGCGCTTACAGGCTTTGCAAGCAAGTGCTTTTCACTGCTGAGCCTTTACTCCAGCTTCCTCTTTTAGTTTTCAGTTCTAAGGACCCTTGTGACAATACTGAGTCACCCCGTTTATCCCTGATCGACTGCCTACCTAGAATTCATATGACTGGCAACCCTAGTTCCGTCTTCTTGATACTTTCATTAACCTTTATTGTATCAGGTGGCACAGTCACAGATTTGAAGGATTTGGATATGAGCATATTTGAGTCTTCTATTACTCTGCCTGTCACAGAAAGTATGAGCATTTAAGGTGATTTGCAGAAGCATAAAATTCCAAAAGTAACATAATTACCCAACTTTTGTGATCTTCCTGTATATCTAAGAATTTCTTGATTGGGCAAAAATAAAACCTAAATTAAGCATGCTAAGAAGAACAACATATTTTGTGCTTTTCCTATCAGGCAAGCCCCAAGAAGCTAAACTCAGCTTTAAGAAGAAATTAAAACAGATAAATATTTGCACAGACACCTGACACATAACTTATGGAAAGGAGATGTTCCTTCAAATTAATTCTAAAAAAAATATGAGTAATTTTTAAAATCTACCTGTATTTTCAAAGATTCCCCAACATTTATACATTTTAATTTTCATTGTACATTTCAATATTTTATTTTAGAGAGAGAGAAAGGGAGAGAGAGAGAGAGAGAGAGAGAGAGAATTGTCATGCCAGGGCCTCAGCCACTACAATCAAACTCCATACACTTTCACCACCTAGTGAGCATGAGCGACCTTGTGCTGTCTCAACTTTGTGCGTCTGGCTTACGTGAGGTCTGGAGAGTCAAACACGGATGCTTAGTCTTCTCAGGCAAGCACCTTAACCACTAAGCCACCTCTCCAACCCCAATTATGCATTTTATATATATCACCAAAAGCTTTCAAAGTTGGGCGTGGAGGTGCATGTCTTTAATCCCAGCATTTGGGAGGCAGAGGTAGGAGGATTGCTGTGAGTTCAAGGGCACCCTGAGACTCCATAGTGAGTTCCAGGTCTGCTGGGCTAGAGTGAACCCCTACCTTGAAAAACCAAATGAAAAAAAAAAAAAAAAGAGCTGCCAAATTCCATGTCAAGAAGCATGTTTTGTTATCTTGATACTTTAATATTCATCGTGCAATCAAACTGTGGAAATGACTCAGTGGATCAAACACTTGTCACACAAGTGTGATGACATACGTTCGGATCCCCACTTACCCATGTGAATCCTTAAGTGAGCATGGCAGCCTGCTGCATGAGAGGTGCAGATGGGGTAACCCTGTTGCAAGCTAGCTAAAGTAATCAAGCCGGCTAGTTCTGGGTTCATGTGAGCACCCCTCTCTCAATCAAGGATAGTGGAAGGTGACCTAGGAAGACCTCTGGCCTCCACATACACAGCTATCCACATAGATGCAAACACACACACATGCATGCCTGCACACCCCACATGCATATGCACATGCAAAAAAAAAAAAAAATCCAACTACATCTGAGAAACAAATGCAGAAAATCTCGCAGATAAAGACAAGGGATGCAAGCAGATCATTTTGAAGTGAAAGACTTAGATATGTTACAAAACAGTAGTCTATAGCCTTTACCCCTGTCTTTTGTAAAAGAAATTACTTTAATTACTTGCAAGCAGAGAGGGGGGATAAAGGGGAGTGGACACAACAGGATCTCTTGCCACTGTAAACAGACTCCACACCATTTTGTGCATCTGGCTTACGTGGGTGCTGGGGAACCAAACCCAGGCTATCAGGCTGTGAGAGCGAGAGCCTGTCCAGCCCAGCAGCCCAGCCCTCTGTTTTACTGGTGGATTCACAGGGTTGGTGTCTCCCTGTGCTGTCTTTCCCAGCTTTGATTCCTACCCTCTCGCCCTTTTCACAGCACCCGCATTACTTATGTATTTATTTTTGTGTTTATTATATTCCTACACAATGTTTTTATTTCCATAAGTTACAGTGAAAAAAAATCTAACTTTTTAAAATTCAGTACTCGATGTATAAAACCTATTTGTATTGCTTTACATGCTGTACATATAATTCATTACCCCCCGAGGTGTATTCCACAGTATCGCTCCATCTCATTTAATTTATCTAGTCTCCTAGTGTTGAGTATTAATCAGCTGTCATTTACTCTGTACCCCACAGATGTGGTTATATAAAGAGTGGCATATAAGAATTGTGGCATGAGATGTGGTCTTTGTTTTATCAGGTAGGGGGGTGCTTTGGGGATATGATCCCACTAGTGATGCATGAAGGTCCCTGTGACACATTGCAGTTTATATTTGGTCTCTATGGAACATTAAATGCCAGGGTCCCATTCAGATTTGGAGAGAATAATTGCCTCCTTGACTCTGAACCAGCCTGTCATTTGTTCATGCCAAGGGGCTCTTAATCCTCTTCAAAGTATGATACAAGCATCGTTGGGCCCTCATTCCTCTGATTAGCCTGAATTCAAGGGGCTGTATAGGAACAAGATAGTATGACAGAAGTTCACTGAATCATTTCATCTCGCTCTCTACCCGTCTTCTACACCCAAGTGCATCCAAATTGTTGGGAACATGTTGAACACACACACACACACACATACATGCACACACACACACACACACACACACACACACACACATGCACACACACCAGCCCGCTACCTACCAATGCACGCAGGCAGCACAGTGGGAGCTGCAGCTCTGCCATCAAAATTTCACTTACTTCCCTTGCTCATACACAAGAATGAAGATACAAGAAAATCTCATTCTAAGACCCAAATACCTCAATAGCGTACATCCCATTTTAGCTTAGAAAAGGCTTAAGAGATCATGAACTCAACCTGGCTTATGCATGTCATAAATATTGAGGGCTGGCTTCCTACCCTCACTTTAATCAGGAGGTGGTAATATGCTGATTTAAAGCATGAATATAATACCACAACACATTATTTCATATGTGTAATATACCAAAGTGATGAATGGAAATATGTATTTCTGCAAAAAAAACATCAAATCTCAGAATTACCAGAATAAAAAAAAAAAACTCATATGAAGATAAAATTCCCCATACACCCAAGAGAATCGAATTATCATATTTTAACAGCTCATGACTTGTCATTTCTCTTTTCCATTTACAAAATATTTGTCACTATTCAACATCTCTTCACTTTTTCACAGGCTCCTTGAGGAAGATATTATGGTTACCTAGATTTTAAATAATTTCTCTAAGGTAACCCTGCCTATAATGATGGGATTACAGATTAAAATTTAGCCAATATCTTCTAAATAAAAGAGACCCAACATTCTTCTTCAACAGCCACCTCTCTTAAAAATTTCTCCACAATTCAATCTTTACCCTACTTATGTGCAAACCTGATCTTGTGATTTCTCCACAGACTCACAGGTACCTTACATATGTACAAACCTGATCTTGTGATTTCTCCACAGACTCACAGGTACCTTACATATGTACAAACCTGACCTTGTGTTTTCTCCACAGACTAGCATGTAGTTTTACCAACTACTTAACCTTTCTCTGCTACATGTTAAACCTCAGGTACCAAGAAAGTTTATCAGTAATTTGTTTTACCTTTTCTAATTTTTATTCATTTTCCCATAGTCGGAACAACTGAAATTTATGCCTTATAGTTTTTGTGTTGCTTTTGTTGATTTTTTCATCTAGGAGTCTAGTATACTAGATCAGATATTTGCTTATACTTTTATGATGCAAAAATCACTTATTATAGGCTACATTCCTCCCTGAGAGAATGTACTTAAGAGAGAATCTGTTTCCCTGTTTAGTGTAGTTGTTGGCAGAATGCAGTTTGCGGGGGGCGGGGGAGTTGTTTTTTTGTTTTTTGTTTTTGGGTTTTTTTGTGGCACTTGGGACTATGGTCCTCATTGCTTCTCTAGATGTAGAAGTTAGATTCTTGTTGCTGGCACAAACATCCTGACCAAAAAAAGAAAGAAAGAAAGAAATTTTAAAAACCCGTTTATGGGAGGAAAGGATTTATCTCAGGCTTATAGATTCCAGGGGAAGCTTTTGAGTGCAAAAATCCAGATAACTCAGGAAAACACCCACATTTTAAGCCCAGGTAATTGACAACTGTAATTCCACAGACAAAGTCTACTTTGCTATATGAGTTAACTATGAGAGTGGCGTCAAACTCCCACCCACCACATCAGCTGTGTGTCAGGACCTGCTGCCCACAATGGAGATCAGCCAGGCCAACAAAACAGCTCTTTGTCCTGGTAGGATATTCGTCTCACCAAGGAATGAAAGGGAAACCCACCTTCTGTAGTCCACACGAGGGAGAGGGGGGCACTTTAAAGAAAGTCAAAGCAGAGAAGAAAGAAGCTAGGGAATATGGGTCAATTTAGGTCAGATCATCAGGAAACTCTGCGTGGTTTATTACAAATACATTCACAGAAAGTAAGAAGAGTGAGGGCATCGTGGTCATCTGATGGTAATGCCCTCTGAGTCAAAGAACTGCAGTTATAAGTGCCACAGGTGGAAATGTTGTACATTTAAAGTACACAAGGTCAGTGTAACTGGCTGGACTGGCCTGAAGGAGGGAGAAGGGTAGGATGAGGCAAAATGTGATAGAGCAGCCATGAGGTCATGATGCTTCAAGAGTTCTCTTGTGGAAGGGCGAAAGATTCATCCTGAATAGGACAAGAAGCCGTTGGAGAATATGGAGTGAAGGACTGACATCATATCAAACATATTTCAAAGGATCAACTCCAAGTTGGGTCTGGAAGTTGCTACCAGGAAAATAAAAGGACACTCTCTAAACCTGGTGTCCTTTTCCCATTTTTTTTTAAACAAAATCCTATCCCATTACCTTCTCTTGTCTTCATTCTCTTCCCTCTTCACTTAAACTCTTTTTAACTTCCCAACTAGTCCCTCTTCTGCTTTGGGGTGTGTGTGTGTGTGTGTGTGTGTGTCTCCTGATTTGATTTGATTTTCTTTCTTTCTTCCTTTCTTCCTTCCTTCCTTTCTTTTTTTTATTAGTTATGTACACAGTTTATACAGTCATGTTGATACCATCATTATCCTCCTCCCTTTCTCCCCCCTCTGCAGGGACCCTCCTCGCTGGGGAATATGGGTCATGCATTGTGGGGTTAGCCATCAGTTATGGGTAAAAGGCAATGTCTCTGTACATAATGACCAAACGTGAGGCTCTAACATTCTTTCTGCCCACTCTTCCACAAATTTCCCTGGGCCCTGTTGGGTTCATTTTGGGTCTGCTTCAGTGAGGAGGTCTTGGGAGCCTCTGTGTCTCTGGATATCTGATTTGGTAGGAGTTGAGATTTTCTGTGTCTATCTCCTCCACCCTTGTGCTGGCACCAGGTTCACCAAGAAATCAGCACTATTCCCCATTTCCCCAAATACTCTTAATATTCTTTCTTATTTTTATTTATTTATGAGAGAGAGAGAGAGAATGGGCACACCAGGGCTTCTAGCCACTGCTAATGAACTACAGATTCATGAACATCTGCCTTATGTAGGTACTGATTCTTAAACTTTGCAGGCAAGCACCTTAACTGCTAAGCCATCTCTCCAGCCCCTTAATTTTCTTTGGAGGACAACTGAGTTTAATTAGGGATCATGATCACAGCCAGGGGAAATTACCAGAGCATGAACAATTTATCAGTGGCAATACCTCTGCAGAAAATTCAACCATGACCTGCTCCATATGTGAGGACTGGTTATCCATAGCATTTCTCCACCTTAGACCTGACCTGTGGCTTGCTTTATTTATTTATTTTTTGCACCACTATATCATTTGAAACTTAACTGCCAGGAAGTGTAATTTTATTAAACACAAAATAAGTAGCCTTTCAAGATTTAAACATACACAAAATGCCTTTACTGGTTGTGGTGGTTTGAATACAATAGATGGGCCCCAACATATTTCAGTTGTTTATTTGTTTGTAGTTTGCATCTGCAGACACCTGGCTGGAGGCAATGTCACTGGGTGGATCTTAAGGTGTGGTGGTGGGTTTCAGATTTCAATCTAAAGATATGCAATGTGTGCCTAGCTGGAGTTCCTGAAGTGTGCTGTGGCTTCTGACCTTTAGGCTTGTATTTTGCTCTCTCTGCTAGGTCCTTTGAAGGCAGGCCAGCTTCTTCTGCCATTTATGGAACTTCCCCTGGATCTGTAAGCTTCAATAAATATCCTTTCCTCCATAACTGTGTCTGGACTGAAAGTTCATCTCAGCGAACCTGAAGCTGTCCGCTACAGAACTTGGTACCAGAAGTGGGGTGAGATGAACCTGACCATGTGGATGTTGATCTTTTGGAACCTTTGTTTTGGAGGAATAGGCATAGATTTGGTGCTTGCAACTGAAGATGCCTTCTGGAGTGGTAAGCCAAGTTTTATAGACTATTCTGATGAGAGTTTGAGAATGCTAAGTGCAGACAGTGTTGAACTTCGAGGGTTGGCTTATGAGCTTTCTAGGGAGAAGGAAAGACTACAGAGGACTTTGTTGGAACTGGGCTACTGGCATAAGGGCTCGTTCTGCTGCTGAGGCCCAGAGAGTTTGATCAAGGTTAAATTTGTAATGGACTGTTGTGCTTGGCTAAAGATATTGGACTGAGAGATTTAAGATTTTAAGCTGGAAAACCTCAAACAAGTTAAAATTACAGGCACTGAGACTGGTTTTAGGTTACTGAATCTGCTATTGTCAAACACATTAGCAATCTTAAAGGAAGATGGTCCATTTGCTTTACCATGGAAAGCATGCCTGAGGGAAGACTATCATAGAAACACAAACACTTTTGGAAAGAGTTTACTGGAGAAGGAACATGCTTTTCAAGATTATGATTTATTTTGTCTGTGAATTAAGAGTATGGCTGTGTCCTGCACACCTGGTATTGGTTTCAGAAGCATGAAAAATGTGAGCAGTGGTCGTGAATTGCACACGGTTCCAAGAGCTGCTGCTGAGATGCAGCATGAGGCAGGGCATGATGCCCTGATAGGCTTAAAGAGACTTTGGAAGATGGACCGTGGTTTGCATGAAGACCTGAAGATGTTTTGTATATACCAGGACAATGCAAGGGCTACCATGGAGCTCACTGTTGGCCTAGGATAGAAGTGTTCCCTGGCTACTCTGCCCAGCTGGAGGGGCAGAATTGGAAAATCTGGAGACTGTCAGTCTTTGGTTTTATTGGACTTGAACTGCAAAAGTTTGATGTTTGTTTGATGATGGTTGAGTTTGCATTGTTTTAGTCTCTGTTTGCTATGCCTTATACCAGTTGAAAATGTTTACTCTGTGCCTTCATATGTTAGAAGTGTTTAACTTGTTTGATTTTACAGGTCTTAATATCTTAAATTGGTCAAGACTATGGGGACTTTTGAAATTGAACTGAGTACAATTTACAATGTGTGATGGTTATAAATCTACTGGGGGCCAGGGGCAGAATGTGGTGGTTTGAATAGAATAGATGGCCCCCAATATATTCAGTTGTTTATATGTTTGTAGTTTGCATCTGCAGACACCTGGCTGGAGGCAATGTCACTGGGTAGATCTTAAGATGTGGTGGTGGGTTTCAGGTTTCAATCTAAAGAAATGCAATGTGTGCCTAGCTGGATGGAGTTCCTGAAGTGTGCTCTGGCTTCTGACCTTTAGGCTTATATTTTGCTCTCTCTGCTTGGTTCTGTGAAGGCAGGCCAGCTTCTTCTGCCATTTATGGAACTTCCCCTGGATCTGTAAGCTTCAATAAATATCCCTTCCTCCATAACTGTGTCTGGTCTGAAAGTTCATCTCAGCGAACCTGAAGCTGTCTGCTATACTGGTAGGGAATATTCTTTTTTAATATTTATATATTTACTTTGAAAGAAAGTGAGAGGATAGGTGAGGGAGAAAGAATGGGTACACCAGGGCCTCCTGCTACTACAAACTCCCAACACATGTGCTGCTTTGTGCAGCTGGCTATATGTGGGTACTGAGCATTTAAACCTGGACCATCGGGCTTTGAAAGCATTAACTACTGAGTAAGCTCTCTAGCCCAGAGAAAGATTCTTAAATCTATCAACCACAGACACATTATGTAAAATACTGAAAACGCTAACTGATTTGTCCCACGAGGCAAGTTTGCTACTGCAACCCTGCACTTAAACCAATAAGCCTCCAGGACTGGTTTGTTAGGTAAACTCATAGCACTGAAATACCTACCCTAAGAACTTCATCAAGCTTCACCTAGTTCCTTTTTCATAAAACCAGACTACATGTATGACTTTATTTCCTTGGACTCCTCTATGAGAATTGTTCTGCCCTTAACTGTGTGAGCAAGCTCAGCAGTGATGAAATTTGATTCCTTGATTTCCAGGAGATTCATCAAGTTTGAGATCTCAGGTTTTTGGTTTTGTTTTGTATTGTTGTTTGTTTGTTTTTCTTGGTTTTTGTTGTTGTTGCTGTGTTTTTTCAAGGGAGGATCTCACTCCAGCCCAAGCTACCCTAGAACTCACCCTGTAGCTCCAGGCTGGCCTTGAACTTAGGGTGATACTCCTACCTCCCACCTCCGACCTCTCATGTGCTGGGCTGTTGGTGGAAGGTGTGGTGCATACAGGGGAAGAGTGTTTGAAGGCTGTTAAGGGAGGGTCCACTGAGAATAGAAAGAAGTTTTCAGGAAAGCTCTTTCGTGAAGAGATTGTTGGACACCACTCAGTGCTTTCTTCTGATAAACTGACAGCTTGTACTGACGCCATCTGCAAGAACTGGCTGTCGCCGGTGGCCCATGCCTTCTCCTCCCTGCATTTGGATAGGGTCACTGATTGCAAGTGTGTTCAAGTCGTTCTAGGCTCAAAACCAACATTATCTTTAAAAAAAATGGTGGTTGTGCTTTACATAGTAAAAAAAAAAAAAGAAAAGAAAAGAAAAAAGAAAAAAACAACATAAAATAGAAGCTGACAAGCATCATAAAAGAGTCTTCCAGAAATCAAGTTCTGAAGGTACCATGGTCCAGACTTAGGAGTAACCATAGAATCACCTAACCAGCTGTGGAATAAAAGATTAAATAAAATGAAAGAAAAGGTCAGGAGAAAAAAAAAAAAAACAGCATAGAAACAAAGCATTTCTGCATTTTCACATGCCACAGAAACTAATTAGGGAAGAAATTGCAAAACCACAGTCAGATTGTTACAAACTGTGAAGAAAGGCGCAGGAACTTGTGAACGGCCAGTCTGATTTTATAAGCTGAGGTAAAGCAAAAGCCGGGTGTGATATAAATCACTTTCCGTAGAAAGATTCCTGACTTCTTAACCTCTCCTTTGCATCCACTGACCAAACGTAGGAATTTTATAAACCAGTCTTAAAACATTTAAAATAAATACATTATTATTCACTGCTGAATTGAATTCAAAGGATGGTAGACAGACAGAAAGACTGAAGCTCAATGTTGAATTGTTTCTCTTCCTTTTCTCCTTCTTGTAAAAAAAAAAAAAAAAGTAATGAGAAAACAGCCCAGATTCTCTTTACTGATCAATTTTCCATTTCTCTGCTCTTCCCAGAATGCTCCTGTTTCCCTCACTTATTTGACTTGCAGATGCACTGCCCTCTTCCCAGTTAATAACAGTATCCTGCTCCCTGTTATCCACTTCATCTGCAAACTACCTCCCTGACAGCAATATTTCTTTTTTTTTTTTTTTCAGGGAAAGTCCAATACCACTGACATTTGGAAAAGCAATTGGAAGAATTTCAGTCGAGGAAACTGATATTTTCCATGCGAGTCAGAAAACATTCTACAATAAAGAAAACTATAAGGGCTACAGAAAAAATAAAATTTGAGGGTATATAGATAGAAGGAAAATGAAAGTTTGTATTGTTCATAAGTTACTTAATGGCTTATGCGGAGCTCCTAAGGAAAATGTTTAGTAAACACTACTCTGAGTGCATGGTAGATTTTTTTTTCTAAACAATGAGCATTTGATTCCAGCAGATATTTTGGCTTTCTAACAACACACGGGTATAAAACAAACAGTTTCTGTGATAAGGCAGGATCTCAAAGAAAGCATTACAAGGAAACATGCATCCTCACAGAGCCCTCTTTTGGATTTTAATTCTGGTCTTCAGATGTTTCAGTGGCCTAGCACCAGACATCTGGAGACAGCTGTAAGGCTCCCATGAGTTATATCACAACCCACATGCTCTGCATCAAAAGTGTGTTGTCTATACTGGTTTCCTACGGGTCATATAATAAAAATTCTATAACTCAGATGGCTGAAATATAATAGAAATGTATCTTCTCGTGGTTCTGCAGGCCAAAATTCCTAAGAATAAGTTGTTGATAGAGCCTTATCCCCTCCACAGGCTCCATGGTAAACTCTTTCCTTACCTCTTTCTTGCTGACAGTACACAATGTTCCTTAGATTATGGCTGTGTCTCTCCAGTTTACTCTTCTTTCATGTCGTGGTTTCCTTACATTTGCACGTAGTGGTTTGAGTGTAAAAATGTCTCCATAGCCTCAAGTGTTTGTAATCAGGACTCATACTTAGTCCCCAGCTGGTGGAGCCTTTGGGAGAGAGACTTGATGGGGATGTGTGCTAACGGGAACAGGCCCTGAGGTGTATTAGCCCAGAGCGACTGCCACTATCTCTCAGCTGATGGGACCAGATGTGATGCCCAGCCTCTGTTCTGCCCGGCCATCATGAGACTTCCCTTCAAAACTGTAAGCTGAAATAAACACATTCCTTCCATAGATTGCCTTTGGCCAGATGTTTTGCCTTAACATTGAGAAGGTAAATGCAATATCATGCACCCAAGTTGCCTTTCTTGCTCTTAGAGAAACACTCTGGGGCCTGGAGAGATGACTTAGCAGTTAAGGCACTTGAATGCAAAGCCAAAGGACACAGGTTTGGTTCCCCAGGACCCACATAAGGTAGATGCACAAGGGGATGCACACATCTAGAGCTTGTTTGCAGTGGCTAGAGGCCCTGGCGCGCCCATTTTCTCTCTCTCTCTCTCTCTCTCTCTCTCTCTCTCTCTCTCCCTGCCTATTTCCATCTCTCTCTCTCTTATTCAAATAAATAAATAGATAGATAGATAGATAGATAGATAGATAGATAGATAAATAAATGTCTGTTTTAAAAAATTTTAAATTAAAAAAAGACACTCTGGATTACGACTCACCTGAATATGACAGAATGTCACTGAAACTTGATTATATCTACAAAGATCTACTTCTAAATTAGGTCATATTCTCAGGCTTTTTGTAGGCATCAATTTGGAAAGTATGTGAACATTATCCAGCTTGGTGCAAGAACAATCCAGATGAGCCACAAACCACCCACTACCTTTGCATATTTTTATATATTATTAGTTTGCAAGGAGAGAGAGTGAATAAGGGCACACCAAGGCCTGCAGCCACTGCAAACGAACTCCAGATGTATGTGACACTCTGTGCATCTGTTACACGAGTACTGGGGATTAGGACCTAGGTTGTCAGGCTTTGCAAGAAAGTGACTTTAACCACTTAGCCATCTCTCCAGCACCCTACTACCTCTTATTCTCACATCTCACCTAGCCTTGAAAGGCTCCTGCATCTCTGCATTCCATGTTGCCTAGATTCGGTGAACAACACTTCACATCACACTGAAACCCAATGCAATTATGCCTCTTCCACACTGTAAGAGGCCCTGACCAACACATATAGTCAGATAAAAATTTTAAAGCTGGGCTGGAGAGATGGCTTAGCAGTTAAGAGGCTTGCCTGCTCTTGCCTGTGCAGCCTAAGGACCCATGTTCAATCTCTCTCCATATCCCACATAGGCCAGAAACACAAAGGTGATGCAAGTGGGATGTTGCGTATGTACACTGGGTGGCACAAGTGTCTGGAGTTTGATTGCTGAGGCCCTGGAATACCAATTCTCTCTCTCTCTCTCTCTCTCTCTCTCTCTTGTTCTCGCTTTTATTTTCTCTAAAAAAAAAAAAAATTCTTAAAGCTGAAAGCAAAAATTTGATATTGCTAAGGACATAACAGTTCCTACTCAGCCCCCTAAAGGATTTATAAGCTCTGATCTAACTTCCAGTGCCTCAAGTTGTGACCTTGTTTGGAAATAAGGTTTTCATAGAGGTATTGAAGTTACACGGAGATTGTTAGGGTGGGCCCTAATTTAATATGACTAATGTCCTTATAAAAGGAAGATATTTTATAGATGAAGAAGACATAGCCAGAGGGAAGATGATGTGAAAAGCCACAGTCATATGACAACCAGTCAGCCATCCTAAGGGACCAGCCTGGCACAGAGCCTCTTCTTCTCGTGGCCCTTGTGGGACTGTCCTTGGTGACACTTGGATCTTGGACTCTAGCCAGCAGAACTGTGAAACAAAGTACCTGCTATTTAAGCTATGCAGCACAATTGTCCCTTAAATTCACAGTTGGCTGGCTCCTGGACCACCTCCTCACATTCAATAGATACGAAACTTGTGACATGTTGACATCCATTGTAAAAAACTCTCATATTTGCACATATACCTTTCACATGTTCTCTTATATAATTTAGTCTTTTCTAGCTTACTTGTACTGCCTAATACAATGCATGTGTGTGTGTGTTTGTATGTGTTATAGTATATATGTGTGTATGTATGTAAATACATGAGGTTGTTATACTGTGTTGCTTAGGGGACAATGAGAAGAAAGTCTATGTAGGTTGTAGTGACCTACCTTCCTGTTGCTGGGATAAAGGACTGGGCCCAAAGCATATGACTGGAGAAAAGTTTTTGTTTGTTTGTTTTTTTGGTTTGCAGTCTTGAGGGGAAGCTCCATGATGACAAGGAGAAGAAGCATGGCAGGGGCAGAGGCTGGACATCACCTCTGCCACATCAGGTGGACAACAGCAGCAAGAGGGAGCAGAGCTCTAGCAACAGGGGGATGGCTGTTAAAGCCCATTTCCAAAAACACACCTCCTCCAGGAAAGCACCATCTCTCTGATTGCCATCAGCTGCGAAACAAGCATTAAAAATACACAAGTTTATGGGAGGGAATCTGATTCAAACTTCCACATTCGCTCAATGTAAACCAATAATAATTAAACATTTTTAAATATATTTTTTGTTTATTTATTTATCTGAGAGTGACAGAGAGAAAGAGGCAGATAGACACAGAGAGAGAGAGAGAATGGGCGCCCAGGACTTCCAGCCACTGCAAACGAACTCCAGATGCATGCGCCCCCTTGTGCATCTGGCTAACATGGATCCTGAGGAATCGAGCCTCGAACCGGGGTCCTTAGGCTTCACAGGCAAGGGCTTAGCCACTAAGCCATCTATCCAGCCCAAAACTAAATATTTTTAGTCCATGATTGTTTGAATCCTTGATGTTTAACCCACTGTGGTTTGTCTCAGCAGGCCTTCTAAACTAATACAGACCTTACCTATTAACTCCTCAGTAACAAGTAAGTAAATTAAGGCCCAGATATTTTAGTTTGCTTAATATTCCAATTAGTGTTGAAAGTGCTAAGATCAGACACATGTTTAAACATTTATATTTCCATTCTCATTTCCAGTCTTATCATATTTATTATCTCAAAAGTTTCATAAAAATTTCAGATGCATACCTTCCCTTCAGGAAGATATTAAAACTATAATAGTAAACATGGAAAGTAAATAAATTATAAGAAAGAGGATGACAGAGCCTGGACACCCATATTTATAACAGCTGTCACATTTGAAGATCAAATCTTTTAGTTAAACATTCTCATTTAAAACCAATTTCCATAAATTATGAGGAGCCATTTCATAAAGAAACAACTCAAAGAGAGAAATAGCGCTGACTGGAACGTATGTGAATAACATGTCAAACTCCTTGCTGGGCTGGTGAATTTTTCCACTACTACTCTGGCCAAAAAAGCTTGGATGACATGGGTATACTCATTGGCAGAGCACTGGCCGAGCATATTCAAGGCCCTGGGCTCCTTTCTCTCTTGATCTCTTGTTTTCTCTCATTCTTGTCCCTCCCTTCTTCTCTCTCCTTGCAAATAAATATTTTAAAAAAATAGAAACCCCTAAACAATAACTACAAAAAGCATTTCCCATGCCAGGTGGAACAAAGGAATTTTATTTTCCCTGATAATAGAAAAACAAATATCCATCGCTCAAGATAACTTGTTTATTTTATGTAAAATCTGGATATAATTATGGAACAATAATTTGCCTACTGTTTTGTTGCTAATAAGGACTTGATTTTTTTTCTCTTGCTAGTACACCCCAGTTGGAGACTTCATGACCTCCTGCTACTTTTGCTTGCATAACCTAAAATTATGAGATTTACCTAGGTGATTTTGAGCAAAGTGGTTTTCCTTATAGTATCATGAAGTGCCTGATATACTTTTATTGATAGGTTTACATATTCCTTAGCATGAGGAATTCAATATACATAAAAAAGCTTTTTGTTTGCAACCTCCAGTGTTTAATGCCTTATAAACTATATTACATTTGTTCTTTACTCAAGTAAGCAAGCAACAGAAAAGCACTGGCAAATGTTATACTACCCAAGCGTTTGCTGTTTTATGTGAGGCTGTGTTACCGGAACTGTCTTAAGGAGGCATAAACAAACATCTGCTCACGCTAGATAGGGCACTCCAGTCCAGCAGGTAAACCAATGGGGTTACTAACAGGAACAGGGGTGACGCAGAGGCACCTGCCTCACCAGCAAGTTTCGCCCAGCATGACGCAGAGAAGCTTCATCAGTGCCCTTCTCTTCACAGCTTCCAGGCAGCTGATGACCCACAGGAGAGACCACCCCGGTCACCCCCCCCCGCACCCCCACCTCCAAAAATTGTTCCTGAATCACACAACCTCGGCGAGGGAACTCCTGAATCACCTGAAATTTCTTTCTTGTGAGTTTTTGTAACTTGTAAGTCCGATGAACCTTCCTTTTCCCTCCAAGAGGTAAAGGTGCAGGCCAGAGGCAATAGATACACAGAGGCTGTTTCTGTAAAGGGTAAACATCTACCCCACCCTCTATACATGAGTGTGCCCTCTACCAATGAGTGCTTTAGGGCAGGAAAGAAATAATATGTATTTCAATTTTGCAAGTGACATTAGGAACCATAAGAATATGATTAAAGTCCTTTCCTTACAGAAAACTGGGGGTGGGGGGATCGGGAATGGCTTTCTGAGACAGGTGTGGGAGCGTCTATCTGGAATTCCAGCAGTTAAGAGGCCAAAGCAAATGAGCCTGAGTTCAAGGCTGTTTTTGGATATATAGTGAGCTGGAAACCAGCCTGGATAACATGAAAAAAAAAAAAAAAGAGGAAAGTACATAAAGGGAAAGGGAGGAGAGGAGAAGGAGGAGTGAAGGGAAGAGGTAGGGACATGGAAGCCTTGGAAAGGAGATGGGATTTAAATGGCCCCTGGAAAAGCAGAATTTTGATCACTGCACGTTGGAAAATGCTACTGGTAGAAGAATCACCCTGTGCATGACTTATGAGGTGGAAAATCAAAGGACCCCCATCCCCTCATGCAGGAGGTCAAGGTGGGAAGAGAAGAATTAGGCACAGGGAGGCTGATCTTGGTTTCCCGGGTCGCTGAAGTTTTGCTGTGCGTGTGGGTTTAATGGGGACTCTCCTACGCCACACACTGAAGCACCGTTCTGGTGTTAGAGTGAAGGTGAACCCAAGGATATCGCGTCCTGTGTAACTTGTCACATCTTCTACAGTTCAAAGGTTATTTGTAGCCCCTGATTTCCTTTAAATCTCTCAGTTCTTCTCCACCCACCTCTGGCCTGGGTCCTGAGCGTAACTCGCCTCGATGAAGACAGACAAAACAGTAGGTTCTTTATCAATCAGCTTCAGTCCACTCCCGCAGTTAGCCAGAGGAGGTGGTAGCTAGAAACACTAACAGATGGCTTAAAACCCTCCAGAGGTATCTGTTCCCCAGGGGATGCATCCCATTCTCTTAGACTGGTCCATCCAGCTGATGAACAAGAGGACAGAACAAGGTTGGCAACATGTGCTATGCCAACAATAGTCGGCATGTCTCACTGAGGCACCGTGTCCGGAGCTCAGTCATCTCACATCCCAAAGGAGCGTATTGAGAGATTCCCCCATTCTGTGCACCTCCCTCGTTAGAGCTTTCACTCTGCTGCCTACGAAGTCAATCCTCTTGAGTTTATCTGGAGTGTGATAGCACACTGGGAAGGCACTCCCTACCCCACCCCGGAAGACTAGAGTAGATGTTTCCCAGAGAGCCCTGTGCACTTCCTGAAGACATCATTTCACCCACTGCTGTCCTCTGAGCATGCACCTGTGCCCTCCAACGGGAACTAAAGCCTTCCGTTCTCTGCTCTTCCCAGCCCTAAAGAGGACAGGCTGAGGCAAGAGGACAAGGGGCTGTGGAACCCGAAGATACTGGGTTCTAACTGGGACTCTTCCACTCCAGAGGGAGTGGTGCAGTCTTAATTTCACTAAGCTCCATGAAGGCGTTTTGTTTTCATTTTCTTATACAGAGTAGGCAAAATGATAATACCTAGTTGCCGGGGGGGGGGGGGGACAATCTGGAATTTAATGAAATCAAACACGAAGAAATCAGCACGGTGCCTGCCAGAGTTCATGACTAAAACATGCACGTGGTTAATATAATGAGGCCCCTCGTCCTATTGCCACATACACAGAGATAAAAAGAAGCCACGGGATCATAAAATCACTTTCAAACTGTTAATAATTAATTATCTTTTCGTCTAATTATGACAGTAGAGCTGCTGCTAATAGCTTGGCTCACAAAAATGTTGAAGAACAGACCTGCCTATCATTCTTCGGGGGAGACCATTTAAAATGATACTTTTGTCACCCGAACACATTTAAAAATCCTACTGAACATCATGAAAGTTGTAGGACACTGTCCCAACTTCCTTCATGTCCTTACTTATATGAATACAACAATTTTTATATCAAACAAATAAGTTCGCATTTTATTTAAAATTGGCACCGTCACACATAAAAGAACAATGTTTTTCTACCGCAAACACATCAAATAACACCATGAATAATGAAGAAATCATGGAAAACAGTAGGAAAACCGTCAGGCTAGGAAAAGAAGTGTTTATCAAATTCGGGAAGATGATTAATTACTTCACATGTTTATTTAAAATAAAGATAGAAATACCAGCCACCTTGGCATCCTCTGGTCTCTACTGTTGATGACGCTGTGAAGCCATGGTCATATCCGACTTTGCCCTCAACAGTTCAGCTAGATAAGACAACCTTGTTCTCCAGTCCCACACGCCTGTGGCCCCAAATCCCTAAAAAGTGATTTCTCAGCAACCACTACCATCTCCTGACCTATAAGTGACAACCACAGGCTTCCCTTTATTCCACTGAGATGTTGGGTGAAACCATTACCTGAACGCCGTTTGAGCCCCACGTGGACAGATATGATATATGGAGAAAAGTTGTGAGCTTTGTCTGTCAAACCTGAACCACAGGCCACACCAGCAACATGGAAGCCAGCACTTTCCTCTGACATTAGTTGCTGATTTATTTTCTCTCTCCTGCAGCTGCCCAACTCAGCTCCTTTTAGTTTTTCCACATAGATTTAGCTTTCCCTAGCTGACTGATCTTTGTCAATGGGTAATTTAGATTTCTCAGCAGATGTCGAATGAGCCTAGCATGAGTACTTTCTAGGTGTGAGTTACATTTGTGACATAGTATATAAAAGCCAATGTTCCCATGATAAAGAAATGACTGCCATATTTTTCAATAGCTATTAGCATCCACTTCTCAGTATTTAGTAATGAACATTATTCATTTCAAGTTGTTTCAAAGGGAACCCACACATACCAGCTGGGAAACATTTTATTTCTGTCTTCTAAACTGTACAGTTTCATAATTTTTTTCAGCATAGCAGTATACAGTGTCTGTGGGCTAAATGAGCTACAAACAGAAATCTATGTAAGCTGCCTCTTCACTTTGTCACTGATCACACATATGCTAGGTGATACTTACAGCCTGAATCACCATCTTTGGTATGCATTCTTTACCTGCAGGTTAAAACCCCAGGTTACTGGGATGCTATGGAAGGTCTTTCACAACACATTATCTGCTGCTTCTCCAGTTTTGCTCACCCTCCCTCTTGCCCACACATGAACATCCCAGTGTTGATTGAAGAACCAGCACAATGAGCGAGATGTCTCCTCCATCTGGAACATCACTGTACACTCACCTTCCCTTTTCCCAGAAAAAAAAAAAAAAAAATGAACATATAGCAATGCTGTAGGACACAAAGCCAACACCTGAGTGAAGATTTTCCTACATTTCTAAGAGGTCTGATGAATCCCTCCTTTCTGTTTCCAAAGAACTTTTTCAAACTTCTGTTTCTATTGATGACATTATGTGGAAAAATATTTGCTTACAAACCTGTCTTCTTACATGTAGTTAGTCAAATTCACTGAAAAATAGCTTCATCTTTTTCTTTCTTTTCTTTCTTTTTTCTTTTTCCCTTCTTTCTTTCTTTTTTTTTTTTTTAAGACAGGATCTCACTCTAGTACAGGCTGGCCTGAAACTCAGCAATCTTTCTACCTCAGCCTCCCAAATGTTGGGATAATATGCTATTTTTCTGTGAATTTTTCTATGAATTATTTTAAAACTGTGTTTGGCACATGGTTCTATATTATTGATTGATCAAGTACCTTAAAAGTACTTGATGAGCTGGAGAGATAGATTATTGGTTAAGACACTAGCCTGAAAAGCAAAAGGACCCAGATTTGATTCCCCAGGACCCATGTAAGCCAGATGCACAAGGTGGCACATGTGTCTGGAGTTTGTTTGCAGTAGCTGGAGGCCCTGATGTACCCATTCGCTCTCTCTCTCTCTCTCTTTACCATCTCTATCTTTATCTCTCTCTATCTGCCTCTTTCTCTCTCTCTCTCTAATAAATTAATATATAAATACACTTGACAAACAAACCATAATAATTATTCACTTGCTTGGCATACTGGCAGAGCATTAAATGGGAGATATAAAGCGGAAGTGTGAGGAGAAGAAAGGGTATCTGGTTTTCCTCCGATTTTTTGAGAACATGATGCACAGACTACAATAAAGTAAAGTTAGAGAAAAGTTACTGAGCACACACTACATGCAATGTTTTCAATGCTGGATGTCTTGATGAATGAATGTCTTGATGGCTCAGGGCTTAATGTACTTGCCTGCAAAGCCTAATGACCCAGGTTGATCGCCCAGTACCCACATGAAGCCAGGTACACAAGGTGGCACATGCATCTGGAGTTTGATGGCAGCAGCCAAAATTCCTGGAGTACCCATTCATATTCTCAATCTCTCTCTCTCTCTCTCTCTCTCTCTCTTCCTTGCAAATAAATAGGTACATTTTAAAAAAACAATGGAAAATATAAAAAATAAAATTATATTATATCTAAATTCATGGAATTAAGAGAGCATGGAAGATACATAGAATATCTTAAGGTGAGGGTTTTTTTTTCTATTTTCATTTTGTGTGCAGGCTAAAAGAGAATCTACTGTTTTTGTTTTCTTTTATTTTATTTTGAAACTGGATTTCACCTGTATCCCCAGGTGGCCTGGAACTCACTATGTAGCCCAGGTTGTCTTTGAATTAGTGATTCTCCTGTCTCAGCCTACTGATCACTGGGATTACTACCCTGCATCAGCACACCCAGCTTAAAAAAAGCAACCTTTTTGAAAATGGTCTGCACAATTTAGAACGCGCTTGCACCATGGTCAGTCTTCTCGGCATTACAGTCATTGTTCCACGGCGCTTTCTGTGCTGCTGATGAAAATTCTGCTTCACAAATAGCCCTTTGCAATTTACCTTCTTTCTACCTTCACTGACTCTGTGGTATCAGACATGCTTATAGAAAACGTCTGCAAAGTAGGTAGGCAGAGGAAGCCATTAAAAAGGTCATAACTTTTCATGAAGTAGTACATCTCTAAAGTTGTACCTGCATGGATACAATACTTCAACACATGAATTAGTGTGTAATATCATAATATATTGGATGATTTCTAGATTTTCTTTCATCATGTCGAGTTAGCTCAAGTCTGGAGGTTCATTAACTCTCAGACTTATGAATGCAAAACATATACAAACAAATGGGTCTTGTGTGTATGCCATGTAAATACATATGTGTATATTTGTGGAGTACTTGCATATGTGTGGTATGCATGCGTGTGTGTGTGTGTGTGTGTGTGTGTGTGGTGCACATAGGTATATGTATGTGTGTTGGTATACATGTAGATGTATGTGAAGGTCACTGGTCGACATCCAGTGTCTTCAAGCTCTCTCCACCTTCTTTTTAAGACAGGGTCTCTCGTGGAGTGCAGAACTCACCCATTCAGCTGAGCCGGAGAGTCTGTAGGCACCGGGGATCCTCCTGCCTCTGCCTCTGCCTCTGCCTCGCAGCTTACAGGTGTTCCCTGCCATGCCTGGCTGTGTTTGGCATAGGTACTGGGGATGCACACTCAGACCCTCACGCTTACATAGCAAGCTCTTGGCTGACTGAGATATCTCCCCAGACCTCAAATATATTTTCAGTGTTCATTTCAACCTAATCAATTTTTTTTTAATAACAAAAGAGCTCAGCTCCGACCTCAGAAACATTACAGTATAAATGTGGTGGAGGCCATGAAGAGGTCACAGAGGTGGAAGAACCCCGTGGTTCACAGTGCAATAGGGGTTGGCCACAGCAGAGCACATGGCTCACTTCTTTTAGGTGTGGGTCTTACTTTACCACCTATACTCACACTTGCCTAATTTTACTGATATAATTTAAAACATCAAATCACATTAAAATAAACAACAGTTTAAAATTAGTATCCTGGGCTGGAGAGATGACTCAAAGATTAAAGGCACTTGCTGCAAAGCCTGACAAGCCAAGTTCAGTGTCCCAGTATGCATGTAAAGCCAAGTGCACAAAGTGGTGCACGCATCTGGAGTTCATTCACACTGACAGGAGGCCCTGTGACACCCATTCTCTCTCTCCCTTTCATTCCCTCTTTCTCTCCCCCCCCCTACTTGTAAATAAATAAATAGAAGTATTGAGATGTTTAAAATAAAATAAAATTAGTGAGTCACTTAGAAAGAAAAATAGATATATCAACTAGGTTGATATTATTCCACTGAGGATCAATGTTTGTGCTGGAATTTCTGAAAGACAAAACAAAGAGAGAAATACATTGCAATGCGTACTTTTTGCCTGACCAAATGAGACAAAAGCTTTCTTCCCTGGATCAACAAATTACAGTCTCAGAAAAAGGCATTCTCAAAGAAATTTAAAAATCCATTTCTTGTAAAGACAGTTTATCCATAAGAGATAAGATCTCCCTGTAGTTCTGTGAAAGGTCTGAAGCAAGCAAGAAAAGGGTATTTCTTAAATTGATTCTGTGTAACAGCCAGCTTACTCAAGTCCTCCACTTCTCATTACATAGGTGAAATGTAAAATGTTTAACAGTAGAGTTAAATAGGCTTTGGTATTGGGACAGGATGTGACACACTTCTGTACTTGCTAACATTGTGGAAACCTACTGGAGTCTGGAAGGAACATCTGTGATTGGAGGGGGGCCCACTCAGGGGCCAATGCGGTGATTATCTATGAGCAAATAAAGGAGTATTTCCATATTTTAACAATTGGTATGACTGTGCATAAGTCCAGATTTGGGTATGGAAAACTACTTGTGAGCAGAAGGAAAAATAAATTACAGCCACAAAAATCTGCCCTCCCTTCCCCCGGTCTTCTGCTGCAGTTACAACATGATGGCCGGCGAGGATTTTCATTTCAGCGTCCCCAGGAAAATCATCAAGTGTGACTACTAATCATTTTGAACATCCTACCCCCATTCAGCACTACTTATAAAGCTCTACATACAGTAAACTTTTTTTTAATAGGTAAAGGTCTCTAACTTCCTTTTCAGTGTGTGTTAGTGAGCAGTTCAGGATCTTAACCCAGAGGTGACAGGTGACAGGTGGTAGTGTCACACACTGACAGCACACATGTCTTTCCCATTTTTCTCTTTGGGGGTCAAAAGAGTCAAGCTAAGAACTTTCTATGTTGCCCAAGTCCTTCAGGAAGCATGAAGGATTGCTCTTCCAGAGAATCTCCTTTTCTATTTAAATCTATAAAGTTCAGCTATGTGGGAAGTAAGTGAGTTGGGCTGTTCATTTGCTGAACAATTAGACAGACACTGTGATGTGATTTAACCTGTCACTCTACATTAACATCATGCAATGACATTGGATGTCATTGACAGCAGCTTTAAAAAGTGAAAAGCTGCAAATGCAGCTTATTTCTTGTTAGACCAACCAGGTTCTACCTCAGCATGTGAAAATGAACATTAAGTCTCTCTATATTAACTCATTTACCCAAGCCAAAATTCTGCATTTCCTAGCAGCTTCTTGGCACTCTATACAAGAATAAAATTTGGATATGGGAGTAACTCACAGGAGAAATTTATTTGTAATATCTGGGGAGTCTGCATGAGAATAGCAATGCAGAAACACACACACATATAAACACTATCACTATGGCATACATCAAGCAGAAGATTTAAAAACAATTGGAACACTGGGGCTTCCATAGACTGTAAGATATTACTACTTAGGTTGTTGTAATATGACATGAGAACTGATCCTTAGGATAAAACACAGGTGCACTGGGCCTGGGGATATGGCTCAGAGGTAAATAGTACTTGCTGCTTAAGCATGAGGGACTCTCAGGCTAGAGGCCACCAAGTTCTACCCCCCAGAATCAACACAAAGAAAGCTGGGCATGGCCAGGTGCATGTGTAACTCCAGTCCATGGGGGCCTGGGCTGCAGAATCAATGAGACTCATGGAATGATAACATCTCTGAGTTGAGGGACAGATCCCATCTCAGGAAAGAAAAACACAGATTGAAGATAAGAGGACACTTGAAATCCTCCTCTAGCTTCCACACGTGAATGCATTCAGCACTGGCATATACACACATGTACATACAGCACATATCATACACACCTCACACATACTCTAATCGTGTGCATGTGCTCACACACAAAAAAAGTAGGCACACTGCTTGTGCCCATATATTTACCAAATGGACATAATATATATATGTTGAAACCAGACTGTCAATCCACCGAATGGCTATGAGAAACAAAACTACCACGTGACTTGAGAGACTGAATCGGCAAGGACTTGGACTTTGACAGCTCAAGCTCGATGCTCAAGTTTCATTTATGAGCTGTGTGGCCTTGACAAGGCATCTTACATCCCTGACGCTTCAGAGCTTTATCTGCATGATCAGAATAATAAGAAGCATTTGTCAGTATTGTGAGAAATGAACGAAGGAATGCGTTCAAAACATCAGCCATAGAGCTAAGCATAAATCACATGTTCTGTAAGGGATAGAAAGCTGTTGTAGAGGACAGAAACATAGAAAGCATCTGGCATCTGTAAAACAGCAATGCAAAAGAAAGAAAAAGGTCCTTAAAATTAGTTAAGGTCAGGGAGTTTAAAAAGGGATGATTTATTGTGTATTTATAATGTCATTTTGGATACACAGTTTCTGTTTGGTTTTCAAAGTGGGTTCTTGTTTCACTAACATATGAGGGATAAGTGTAGCATTAAGTTAAGAATGTTTATACTGGGCTGGAGGGATGGCTTAGCAGTTAAGGCACTTGCCTGTAAAGCCAACAGACCAAAGTTCAACTCCCCAGGACCCACGTAAGCCAGATGCACAAGATGGCACATGCATCTGGAGTTCATTTGCAGTGGCTGTAAGCCCTCATGCACCCATTCTCTATCTGCCTCTTTGTCTCTGTCTCTCTCTCTCTTTCTCTCTCCCTCTCTCTCTCTCTCTCTCAATAAATAGATAATATTTTTTGAAAAACAATGTTTTTACTTAAATCAAAACATCTTAATGTGTGAAATATTTCTGTTGCCTGACTAAACACAGTGAATTAAAGTAATTCTAATGTTTATCAATCTAATGTAAGTAACAGAAAATTCTAAATCAAAATGAGCTATTTTAGGAAGATCTCTTTAGGCTTGACCCAGTGCTGGGGGCTGATATACAAAAGATGGAAAGTCTGTAAGTGACATAGGAATAGAGCTGGACTTGCTTTGATAACCACTCAACTTCTAGTACTTGATCACATACATTTGTGGTAAGGATGATCCAGCCTCAGAATTCCCAAGCCAAGCAAAGAAGGAATAAGATGATATGAGCTAGCCCAAGTGAATGAATGGCTGACAGTCACATTTATATAGAAAAGATAGCAATTCCTTAGAATGTCTTGTAAAATGGGCATTATCGTGCTTTTCTGATTAAATTGCAATTACCACAATTACTTTGTGATTGTGATGGCTCATGCCTATAATCCCATAAAATAGGAGGCTGAGACAGGAGAATTGCTGGAAGTTTGAGCCTGCCAGGTGTACATAGCAGGTTATATCTCAACACCAATGTGTAAGTATGTTCAATGCAGAAAATGTAGACAATAGAGAAAAGAATAAATAAAGGAATAAAAATTATGACAGGGAAACTTTTCCTTTCAAATATTCTTTTAATTATTTTATAGAGATTTCTGTATATTTGCTGCTAAGTGTGTGTGTGTGTGTGTGTGTGTGTGTGTGTGTGTGTTTTGAAAGATAATTGGAGCAGACAATGATTGAAAGAGAGGCCACAGGAAAAACATCTGTCACCATCCTATTGCAAAGTGTCTCGGTCTACTTTGTTATACTATATCAGAATGCAATGGACTGGTATTCTGGAGGCTGAGGGGTCCAAGATCAAGAGGATACATCTGGTGATGGCCTTGTCAAAACACTATTCCACGTTGGAAGGGCTCAGATGTGGTGAGGGATAGCAAGAAAGAAAGAATATAACTAAGCCTTATAAGAACAAATCCACTCTCATAAGAACAGTACTAATGTATGTGTGTTAGTCAAACCCTCTTGGCCTAATCATTCTCAGTAGGTCCCACCTATAAATACTGTTCCACTGGGGATTAAATTTCTAACACAGCTTTGGAGAACATTTACAACTCTTAGTAAATAAAATAATAAGGTTTATAGAACAAAAGGATTAAGGACAAGGTATGAAAAGAATATGATTTAAAAATACATAGATAGAGATCTGGAGAGATGGCTCAGTAGTTAAGGCACTTGCCTGCAAAGCCTAATGACCTAGGTTTGATTCCCCAGTACCCATGTAAAGCAAGATGTACAAAGTGGCACATGCATCTGGAGTTTGTTTGCAGCTGCTAGAAGCCCTGGTGCTCCATTCATATTCTCTCTCTCTCCCTCTCCCTCTCCCCCTCTTTCTCTCCCTCTTTCTCTCTCTCTCTCTCTCTCTCTCTCTCTTCTCTCTCTCTCTCTCTCTGACTGTTGCCCTCAAATAAATAAAAATAAAAAAATTTAAAATAAAAAGAAATTAAAGATGAGAGGAAAGATGTTGGGAGCATTTGGATTTGTGTGACAGAAACCCATGGATTCAGTGAGCCACTGAGAGTCCAATTATCCAAGGACAGATGGTGGCAAACAGATTTTTAAGGGTTATCTCCCCCTGAGAGCCATGAGGGAAAAGATGTAAATGTAGGAGAGTATGAGTATTAACTTCACAGAAGGCAGAAAAGAGGTAGCCTAGGTGTGAAGGCAACAATCTTGGGTCTCAGCAAGGGGATCTGTGGAATAAATGTTGGTGCCTTAATAGTCACTAACAGGGTGGTGATTGAAAATGTTCCCAGGGCACTGAGGGCAAAGCCAGAGTGTCAGTGGCTATTGTGAAGGACAGATAGCTAGAAAGAGGAGAAAATGGGTTTATGTCATAATTTCATTAGATCAAAAAGTGCATTCATGAAAATTACTACAGAATAAGAACGGTGCTGAATCTGGAGTCAAACTGTCTGGGACAGACCCTAGCCATGTCACTGACAAGGTGTGGGACCCTAAATGAAGATATTTAAGCACTATGTGTTGCAGATCTCTTAAGTAAATATAAAGGAAAAAAATATAGATCCATCTCTCAGGGTATGAGGATTAAGTTGGCATCCATGTTAAGTACTCAATATGACGCCTGGCCCACAGTGGATGTTATAGGATTGTGTAGCTGTCTCACCATCACTATTCCTCTTATGACTAAATGACAGATAAGGTATAAAGAACAAGAGATCCAATTTAATACAAGTGCTTTTGAGCATTTTATGGATACAGTTGTTATGAAGGGCTGTGGGGGAATGAGTAGCTCTGGGCTTTGGCACCAGTGGCGATCAGTTTGTCGACCATCTTTTATGGAATGTGTGTGTATGCCAGGTTAGCAGAGCATGGAGATAAGGGTACTGGAGGATTCAAACATAGAAAGATAATGGCATAACTCATGGGTACCACAGCACCACAGAGAAGCAATATATGACTTAAGAAAAATACCAGGAAAATCTTCTAAATGGACGTGGAGAACTCAGTTGAGAAATAGTAAACACTGAAACCTGGCTACTGAGTTAGCAGCGAACTGGTCATGCATGGCCAGTTAAATTCTGACCAGTGGGTGGCCATGCTGTCCACTGGTTGTTGCAGTTACTTTCTGGTTGATGGGACAAAACAACCCACAAAAAGCAGTATATGGAACAAAGGGGTTTACTAGGTTTACAGTTCGGAGAGAAAGTGCTGATCATAACAGGGAAATCACAGCAGGAGAAGGACGTATCCTCTGATGGCACAATCTTCACGCCAGGAGGGAGGAAGCAGAAAGTTAATGGAACTCCGAGAGAGGTTGGATTCCCACACCACAATGCCCACCCACAGTGGTATACTTCTTCCAGCAAGGCTGTACCTCCCCAAAGCTCCACAAACTCCCAAAACATCACCACCAGCTGGCTATCAAATATTCATACACACATGCCTATGGGGAACATTGCACATTCAAACCACCACTGTGGTTAGACATTGTGACTACTATTCCTAGAAGAGAATAATCTCAAGGTGCATCTAGGGTTACATATGTGTGCTGCTATGGTTTGAATATGAACTTCTTCCCCCGCCCTTCCCCTGCACAAGTTCACATATTGAATGCTTGCTTGGTCCCCTGCTGATGGTATTATGTTAGAAAATACTAGAGATCTTACTAGGTGAGCTACAACTGATGGAAGCAGATCCCAGGGTATGTGCCTTTGGAGGCTATACCTGACTCCCTGGTCCCTTCCTCCCTATCTCTTTCTTTTGTTTGTGATTTTTTTTTGCGGGGGGGGGGGGGGTCAAGGTAGGGTGTCGCTCTGTCCCAGGCTAACCTGGACTCCACAATATAGTCTCAGGGTGGCCCCAAACTCCTCATGGAAGCCCTTCCTACCTCTGCCTCCTGAGTGCTTGGATTAAAGGTGTGCGCCACCACATCCAGCTCTCTTCTTTTCTGACACAGGATGAAGAACCTTTTCTACTCTCTGGCCCCCAGGTCATGATGCTTTCTGCCCAAGCACATGAGGCCAAATCAGTATGTTGCTCTTTAAATTATTTACATTAGGTATTTTGCCAAGGCAATGAAAAGCTAATTAACACATGTGAGGAAGGAGACATCTGAGCAGACTTCCTGGAAGATGTGGCATTTATATGCAGAAATGTGGAAGAAAAGAATATTCTAATAATAAAGAACAGAATGAGCCAAAGGACAGAATTGAGATGGGTGGGGACAGAAGATTCTAGAACAGGTATTAAGGCATAGATAGTGCATGAATTTATTAAGAGAGAAAGCAATAGAGAACAGCTGGGAGGGGAGAGATATTTTCAGAAGAGGAAGTAGCACAGAAAAGCCATCTATGGGTAAGGTATCCTGACTGGATTTCGTAGTCTGTGAGTCTTGAAGATTCCTTTTGTGTTTGTGAGGAGGGTTGAGGTAGAGTTTCGCTCTAGGCGGGGCTGACCTGGAATTCACTCAGTGGTCTCAGGGTGGCCTTGAACTCACTGCGATCCTCCTACCTCTGCCTCCCTAGTGCTGGGACTAAAGGCATGCACCACCATGCTCAGAAGAGATTCCTTAAAAAGAGCCTATTCTTCTTAGTTTATTATCAAGGGGCTGGTGGAAGTGGAGGGGCTCGTTTGGGGGCTACAATCTTGGTGAAAGGAGAGGGGTAAATAATAAAGTGGGGCAGTTACTAAGGGAGGAAAAGTAGAAGTGATCATTTGAGTGTTTATTGATTTGGATTTGTTTACAATTATCAAACAGCTATTCAAAGGCATCTTTGTCTACACTGTGACTGTTAGATACACTTTTTTTTTTTTTTTTTTTTTTTTTTTTTTTTTTTTTTTTTCTTCTGGTTTTTCGAGGTAAAGTCTCACTGTAGCTCACACTGACCTGGAACTCACTATGTAGTCTGAGGCTGGCCTCCAACTCACAGTGATCCTCCTATCTCTGCCTCCAGAGTGCTGGGATTAAAGGTGTGCGCCAACACACCCAGCGTTTTTTAAAACTGAGTGGAAATATATGAATCATTGCCTCATAGAATATTACTTTCTTTACAATATACTTAAAAAATTTCTTAAATTGTTTCTCAAAATTTTGAGTACATGTCTATGAGTAATTGTATAGTCTAACACCCTCCTAGCAATTTAGAAGAAAGTTTTAGTAGAAACTCATTTTCCAGTAGTCTATAATCATCTACAGTCTGCTTGGTATCGTGTGCAGAAATACTTAAGTGCCTTGATGATATTCATTTTCACTTGAAATGTTGGTTTAACTGGCAACTGGCAAAGCCAGTTAAAATTAAGAAGATGGATATTTTGAGCTAAAGTACACACACAATCCTGCTGAAAATAGGATGCGATCACTAAATTGCTATCATCCATGCCTTGGTCCATAGAATCTGAAGAATGCAGGCTTAAACAGGCTACCACTCCTCTATGTAGAGCAACACAAAACAAGCCATGCTTTTCTTGAGCATAGGACAGTGCCTCAGATAACTCTCAACTGCAAGAAGAAAATTGTTAGCGATACGCAAACATCTCAACCCCTCGTGCATTGAGCTGGGAATGCTCTCTGAACTCCGGAGAGTCTTGAAAAAACACCCTCGTTAAAGGGCACATTTATCTCATCACGGTGTGCACATCACACGGGGGCATACAATCGTTAATTCAAATCTGCTTCACAGTTAATAGAAAGATTTGGTGTGTCAGTTGAACAGAAGGTTTCTCTAAATTTAACTATCATTCAGACTTTAGCCTCTCTTTAAACCAACTTAAAAAAAAAAAAAAAACAGAATCAAAGGCCACCTTAGGAAGGGTGGAAGAAAAGCATTTTGTTCTATAAAATCCCCCATCACAATCACTTCGGTCCTTTGCTAATTATCCCTGCATCAGATTGGGGGCCTTAACAGCTAAGCCCTCATTATTCACTCCTCTGTTCTCTTTGTAGGAAGGTGGCCCTCCTGGTGGCCATGAATCTATTTCTAAAGAATAATAATTGGGTATAACTTCTCAAAAATGATGTGAGAACAATGCGAATAGTTGTGATCCAAAGGCGGTTTTTCATGCGCTAGGTTGACAAGGGCCGCTGCTCCTCTGCAAACTTTATTTCCATACACAGGGGATGCGCTGGTCACTGCCCTTTAGGTACCTATGTGAAAGACAGAGTGTACCCTGAGTCAGAAGTGGGTCCCATGGACATAATAAGAAAAAGAACCCATACAGAGAATAGGTTTGAATGACAGGGTCGGTCGGGGCTCTAACACTCCAGGTTCTCAATTTGTTAAGTTCTGATCATGGGGCTTGGAATGAGACCCAAAAGTTTTGGATTTTGCTCACTGAGGACTTGGAAGCAAAGGACAATTACTGCCAGCTCGGTTCCCCTGCCCCTCTTTGACCTCTTTCCTTCTGCTCCTCTTGTTTCCCCACGGCAAGGTGGAGAAATTGCAACCCATCTTCCTCCACGTGGGTCATGGAAACAAGAACCTTTCTCCCCCACAGCTATCCATAAAACCGACAAATATTATTCTAGCCTACTGAACTCTTCCTGTGGAAGAGCTGGCCATAAATAAATTCTCTTATCTACTTTGTCTAGCAATAGGTTCTAACACCTTTCATATAAGAAGGGGCCTTGCCTTGCACGCAGAGGCAGAAATGAGTGTCATCCAAAGACGAGCAATCTACACAGAACGACGTTGCCAGGTGACCTCTCTCAGTCCAGTCCCTTGGGGCACTGCCCAATCAGATCTCTACAGTTATTCCTATTGTGCCGGACCTTAGCAAAGAAGTAGATCATTCTCACTTTGAGTCATTTCTGAAAGTTCCCATGCAGTGTGAAACTTTGACAGTGCTTTCCTTTTGCGAACCTGGGTTTTGCCATAGAAGTGTCATCCACAGCCCTTAGGACAGAAGTCTGTCTTTTCTGTTGTGCCATTGCCAAAGATCTTCAAGAAAATATTTCATATCACCACAGGATGAAATCACAGAGAATGAGTCTTGGGTAAGCCCAAGGAGAGGTACACCTCCCCTACCATTGCTTCATGATGAGGAATATGTTGTCACAATTTTCAACTAAAACGAAAATCTGGGACTGGGGACACGGTTCAGTGGTTAAGGTGCTTGCCTGCTGTGGTGGTTTGAGACAGGTGTTCCTCATAAACTCAGGTGTTCTGAATGCTAAGTTCCCAGCTGATGGAGAGTTGGGAACTAGCGCCTCCTGGAGGCGGTGTATTGTTGGGGCGGGCTTATGGGTGTTACAGCCAGTGTCCCCTTGCCAGCATTTGTCACACTCTCCTGTTGCTGTTGTCTACCTTATGTTGACCAGGGGGTGATGTCCACCCTGTGCTCATGCCATTGTTTTTCCCTGCTATCATGGAGTGTTTTCTCCAGTCTGTAAGCCAAAATAAACCATTTTAAATTAAGTTTTAATTTTATTAATTTATTAGAAAGAGATAGAGAAAGAGGCAGAGAGAGAGAGAAAGAGAGAGAGAGAGAGAGAGAGAGAGAATGGGCGCGCCAGGGCCTCCAGCCACCGCAAACGAACTGCAGACGCATGCGCCTCCTTGTGCATCTGGCTAACGTAACGTGGGTCCTGGGGAATTGAGCCTCAAACTGGGGTCCTAGGCTTCACAGGCAAAAACACTTAAACACTAAGCCATCTCTCCAGCCCATAAACCTTTTCTTTTTTTCCCAAAAGCTGCTCTTGGATGATTTCTGCCAGCAATGCTAACTTCACTGCCACACCTGCAAAGCCTGACCGACCAGAGTCAGTTCCTCAGTGCACACTTAAAGCCAGATGCACAAAATGGCTCACGCATCTGGAGTTCTTTCATGGTGGCAAGAGGCTTTGGAGCACCAATTATCTCCCCCTCTCTCCCACCACTCTCTGCTTGCAAATAAGTAAACAAAAAAATCAAAATCTGAAATTACAACAATCAAACTCTTGGCAGTTCATATCACATCTTATTTGGTAAAAGCTCTCATTTCAATTTCAATTCAACTTTTGGTTCCTATAATGCTTATCCTAGCAAAATTCAGTATGTAATTCATTGCATGCAACAGGGATTCATTACAGTAAATCAATAAATTAGGTAATGAGTGTGCTCAGTAAAAACATTAAGCCTTTCTCCAATCTAAACTTCACAAAATTCTCATAACTGCCATTTTATCATTCTTAAATGCTTCCTACCAACCAAAGCTACCTCTGATCTGTAGACCATCATCAATTCTACTTGCTTAGAATGGCCATCTTTCCTCCTCCTCTTCCTCCTCCTCCTGCTCCTCCTCCTTCTCTGTCTCTCTCTCTCTCTCTCTCTCTCTGTTCCACTAAGGATTCATTGAAAAATCCCTTCTATACTTACTTTCCTGAAAAACAAAATGTAATCATCTCTCTCTCTCTCTCTCTCTCTCTCTCTCTCTCTCTCTGTTCCACTAAGGATTCACTGAAAAATCCCTTCTATACTTACTTGCCTGAATAACAAAATGTAATCACCTCAACTAAATTGTGTTTCCTTAAAGGTCAGGCTGTATGATTTATTCATCTTTTTCTACCCTTCACAAAAGTAATAATCAGAAAAGATTTGCTCAACAAGTCAATGGATGACTTACATATATTTAAATCAAAACAAGTCAATCACTAGGTAATTCATGCTCATCAAGCTGTTTTTTTTTTTACATGAAGTATGAATCTATATACAAAGATGGACAGACAGGTATACGCACACAAACACACATACATGCACACACTGGGATCTTAAGTTTTATTTTCATCATTTTCTATTTAATTTGTATTGCATATATTTGTGTTTTGCATTATATATGATTTATAAACAAATACATAAAGAAATATCAAAATGTTTACTATAGTTAAGGTTAGCATTATCTTATCCACGATTTTTTTGTAACAAGAGCAACTAAAATTTATTAATGTAACAAAAATCTCCAATAGAATACAATTTAGGTCTCATACATCTCTATACTTGCTTATCGTACATACCTGCTATTTCATATTTTTGACCTACATCTATCCAATTTCTCTCTCCCACCCCCACACCCTGAAAAGCAACTTTATTTTATACTTAATAAAATAAGACCCAGACAGGTGAAAGAAAGTCAGTGATGCATAGATGATAAGTATAAAATGAACAATGAAAAAATTATGGGTCAGTAATGTATAGAATGTGGTAGACATTAGGTATTAAATGGAAATGCGAACTAAAAACAAACCAGAAGTGGATATAAAGACTTTATCTGAAAAAAAAAAAAAAAACTATTGCCAATGGGGGGAGAACCATTGCAGTAGAGAATGGGGCTATCTCAATAGTGAGATTATGCCAGTTGAGAAGGGAGACTATCACAATAGGAAGGGAATTTCTCTGGTAAGAAATACTTGATTGTTTTGGAGTGAGATCAGTTAGTGCTGAAATCTAAGCAAAGAATTTTTTTTTTTTTTTTTGTGAAAGTCGGCTGATTCTCATGAGGGTCTATTAATGGAGGGCTATATTGAGTACCAATGACCCACATTCCATGAATGAGGGAATTAGAGAAGCCTGGTAGATTATCCATGGGAATTTGGGGTGCTCATGTCTCGTCATAACTAAATAAAGGGACATCTGTCAATCTTACCTAAGCTATTTGGAGAAAGAGGGTTTTTGGAGTAAGCATTTCTTGAACACGAAAGTTGGAGAAACTTCTCAATAGTTTTCTAAGAACATAGACTCAAGCAAAGTTTAATATCCCCAGAAAAGGAAGGAGAAAGATGAGAAAGTGAAGGAAAGGAAGGAGGAAGGGTAAATGAACAAAGGGGAGAAGAGGGAGAGAGGGGAAAACCAGCACACAGTTAAATGTTTTCCAAGGGTTTGTGAACAGAAGAGGACCCTGTGAAGTACGACTGAGTAAGAGTGACATGCTAAAAGCAGGTGGAACCTACAGTCTGCTTAAGGTATGTTATCGTGTGAGATTTATTCCATCATAAACACAATGTTAGGGGCACTCTGGAGTTATATCCCAATCTCTTGATCGATTTTATAAGTACTCATAGCAAAACAAAGCTGCCATTGTGACACATAAAGAATATTTATAGCTATGTATAAATATAGACATAATTATATATATATATATATGTTTTCATAAGTTAGATACAGTAAAACAATTAAAAATACATTTTTATAGCTGTACTTTGGAAGAATAGGCAAAACCTACTGCAAAATAGTGATAGGGAACTCCTCTAGCAAGTGAACACCATGTTGACTTTCAGACCGTGTGTGCACGTCTACATGTCCATGCTCCTCATTGCCTGGGATTTGGGGAAAGACAGCCTACTTGGCCTGGGTTGTGAAATTTCTGAGTTATACATCCATTCATCTGTAAAATGAGAGTGTTAGAGGAAGTGACGCCACGGTTTCATAGAGCTGGCTCTACTTATGCAAAATAAACCCAAGAACCACCTCCTGACTAGAAAGCAGTGCCCCCTCGCTGTTCACATCAGTAATAACTGTTGCATAATGCATTCAGCCTGATGAAATCAAGGTGCTGGGATCTGTGCTCTACTTACTGTTGGAAAAAAAAAAAATCTCCAGAAGATGAGTGTTATTATCATTATCTTTAGGAAATAAAATGAAGTCTTAACAAATGCTAAGGTCAAAGAAAAGAGAAACAGCCAGAACCACAAATGAGCCTGACAGCTGAGAGGTATTGAATTCTTTATAGCCTAAAAGTTTCTGAAGAACTTCAGTGTCAAGATGATTCTTCTGAATTTGGAAGACAAAAAAAAAAAAAAAAAAAAATACAGAATCACAGAAGAAAGAGCTGGAACTCCTTGCTGGAGCCCCTCAGAACTGCTATAATCCTAAAATAATCTTTCTGAATATATAGTTCATAGGATCGTTGTTGACGGTTGAATTCCTTTGTGTCTACAAACAAGTCCCGACATCCAGGCAACCATACTTCCGTACTTCACGGTATGCTCAGGTGCTCGGTGTGCTGCTTCAAAATCTGTCTTGAGGAGTGAGCTAGAAAAGTGAAAGGTTGTTCATACCTCACAACAGATAACTGGGTCTGCTACCCTCCTTGAAAGACCAGGTGTCTCTGCCTCCTTTTCTGAGTTCAAGAGTTCAAGACAATCACCTTAGTGGCTACAGTTCTTGGAATCCAGACATATCCAGCAGTTGTAGCCTCCCCAGTTTATTGTTAAGCAAAAGGCAGGAAGCAGAGAAAATTCACTGTTTTTAAGCCATTCGGAATACATTTTAGAATACAGCTCCACCAATTAAGGTAGTAGGCCTCGCCTTTCTACCCTTTGCAAAAACAGAGACTTGGTCTGGAAAGATGGCTCAGCTGTTAAGGTGCTTGCCTGCAAAGCCCATATAAAGAACCCAGGTTCGAGTCCCCAGTACCCATGTAAGGGCAGATGCACAGTGGCACATGCATCTGGAGTTCGCTTGCAGTGATCCTGGTGTACCCATTCCCTCTGTCTCTCTGTTTGCAAATAAATAGAACTGGGTTTTGGGAGTGTTTTTGTTTGTTTTTTGCTTTTATTTTTGTTTTTATTTTTATTTTTGTTTTTTTTTTTTCTTTTGTTTTTTGAGGCAAGCCCAAGAGCCTCGCCATTTTACTTTATTTTATTTTTGAGAGAGAGAAAGAGGCAGAGAGAGATAGAGAACATTGGCATGCTGGGACCTTTCAGCCGCTGTGAATGAACTCCAGTAGTATGTGGCCCCTTGTACGCATGTGTCACATTGTGTGCTGCATCACCATGCATCTAGCTATATGGGACCTGGAGATTTGAACATGAATTCTTAGTCTTCACAGGCAAGTGCGTTAACCACTAATCCATCTCTCCAGCCCCAGACTAGCCATTTTAGTGTATGCGAGAGCGCAAGAGCGAAAGTGAATGAGAGAGAATTGGTGGCTATGGCCTCCAGCCACTGTCATTGAGCTCCAGCTGCAGGCGCCACCTTGGGCACATGTGCAACCTTGAGAGCTTACATCACGTTGTGTGTCTGGCTTTTGTGGGACTTAGGCTTCACAGGCAAGTCCTAAGCCACCTCTCCAGCCCAAATACATTTTTAAAAGCCCAGTGTAGTGATAACAGTGTGTCACACCTATGAATATCATAAGCTTTCTCTGTAAAAAGCCTGCCAAGGTAGGGACATTTGGTTAAAGTCTAATTACTGCTCAGCAGGGGGGCTTCATGAACACATCATTTAACTAAGTCATAGGGATCCCAAGAGGAAGTTTTAGGGATTTGGGAGTAGTTTTCCCATTTCCATATAAAGCAAGGTCTCTGAGGAAGGGCCATAGTAAGCATTTTGTGTTCTAAATGTTTTCGTTAGACACTTGATTTATCAACAAGAACAAGGACTGAGTACCTAGAATGGGAATAAACTACCAAATGGAATAAATTAGGCTGTGTAAAGAATTAAACTCATTGTTATGCAAATGCAGGTTAACAATGAAAGCTGCTGTGTGATGACTTTTTTTGCCTTTGTTTATAGGAGTCAGGTTTGTGGATATTTGGGTCCTACTTCTAAAGGGAAAGGGACCACTTCCTACCTCAGGATTTTTCTCCCCCTAAGGCCTATAGTAACCCCAAAGCAGCTGGTGAAATTAGCACTTTTTGTTCTTTAAGAAAGTGTGTGAGAACGAAGGGCAAGCGTTTTTGATCAGACTCTTAAAGTGAAATTTGCTATGAATTTGCCCAAACTACGTGAAGTAAAAGATATGCTAACTAGCCTGATCACAGTGGGCATTTCACAGTGTAAAGATATACACACCCACACGTATCACAGTTTCACACTGAACACTATGAATACATGCAATTTTCATACTTCAGTAAAGATGGGAAGAAAGTAACGTGGAAATTGATAGGCGTTGTGTAAAATCCATTTGCGGGAACATGTGCAGCAATATCTTGTCTGTAGACATAAAGAAATTCAGAGGTCAACAGCAATCCTATGAAATAAATACTTAAGAAGGTTATATAGAATTCTGGCTTGTGCACCTGCAATATCCTTGAAATATCATCGGCAAATAAAACTTTTATGAATTAAAACATTTGTCATCCTAGAAGAGAAAATATTGTAAAGGGATTACTCTGGTCAATTCTTCTCTGAGAGCTATTTATTTCATTTTAATATCCATTCTGTATTTTGCAAACTGGTTTATACCAAAAAATACATTTTTTTTGTTACTAACCTTCTTGTCAAATAAAAATGTTTTAGGGCTGGAGGGGTGGCTTAGCAGTTAAGGTGTTTGCCTGCAAAGCCAAAGGACCCAGGTTTAAATCCCCAGGACCCACGTTAGCTAGATGCACAAGGGGGCGCACACATCTGGAGTTCATTTACAGTGGCTGGAGGCCATAGCACAACCATTCTCTCACTCTCTCTCCCTCTTTCTATGTCAAATAAATAAATAATAAAAATAAAATATTTTTAAAAATATAAACGTTTTAGGTGGCTAGAGAGATGGCTCAGCAGATAAGGTGCTTGCCTATACAGTCTAACAACCAGAGCTTGACTCCCCAGTACTCACATAAAGCCAGATGCATGAAGTGGTGCCGCATGTGGAGTCTCTTTGCTGTGGCTGGAAGTTCTGGCACGCCCATTTTCTCTATCTGTCTCTCTTTATCTACACAAGAACGGGGCATACAGAGACAAGGCAACATCCCTCCAAGAAGGGTTAAAAAATAAAATCACCAGGGCTGGACAGATGGCTTAGCAGTTAAGGCACTTGCCTGGGATGCCTAAGGACCCAGGTTCAATTCCCCAGTACCCACATAAGCCAGATGTGCAAAGTGGTGCATGCATCTGGAGTTTGTTGGCAGTGGCTAGAGGCCCCGATGTACCCATTCTCTCTATATGCCTCTCTTTCTCACTCTGTCATAAATAAAATAAATAAATAAAATATTTGAAAAAGATATCACCAAAGATACCCTTCTCTGCCTAAGGAAAACTCTTTGAAATTCTACACTTTAGAACTGAGAATTTGTAATTTTTTTCCTCAGTTTATATGCTTCTCATAAATAATACTTTATTCTTGATGTTGTATTTTTGTTAATATACCAATAACTTAATATTTGAGGTTACTACCATGCCAGTAGGTCTTTAACACTCTACAAAGAACCCAAAGTAGTTCCATGGGACGCATGAGCCTCTGTCGTGCCAGGAGCAGCAAGCGTCAAGGTCACCTTCCTGTACCGTCTTGGGTCCACTGTGGAGGACAAGTGGTGCCAGCTAGCTCTTCTCTTCTCTTCTGGTGGAGATTTTGATCTTTTATAGAAATCATCAAGTTGAGGAAAATAATTTATGGTTTTTTTTAACCTGGATAATGATGAACTATCCTTAGAATAATATAACTTCACTTTAACTTATGAGCTATGCATGGTGATGCATTACTTATGCGGTTTTCATACAGCCGGAACACTGACACTTGCCTGAGTCAGAACGCTGAGTAGACTGTGAGGCAGCGATGTCACAGCCTGGTGGGTGTCCTGGTCCTTCTGACTTCCAGCTCATGCATGCACTACCAGAGACTGTGTTCTTAATGACTCACCTGGGCAGAGAAGATCCAATTCTAGGAAACTATGAGAGAAGGGGAAGAAAATTCAGCAGTTTGAGTATCAAAAAGAAATAATTTTTGATGCACAGTTTGCAATATGTTTCATGATATACCCAAGATGCCCAAGAGAAGTTACTCGGTACTTCTCACTGTCCATCCTATAAAACATAAGAAACTATCATCAGGACCTTGAGTAGAAGATCCACGGTATGTTAATAGGACCAAAGTAATTATTACTTTTTCTTTACAATAAAATTGGAACCAAAAAACCACTCATTTGTTTTCTTAATGATAGCTTGAGAAAAAACAAATAAAATTGCTAACACTTTAGGAGGAAAGAGTATAGCCAAACATAAAGCTTAAAAGAGTCATTAGAAAACATAATGTAATAGAAAACAAAATGTAAAAGGATGATTTTGGAAGGAGATATTAATAATGATGGAAAGACACCCAAGCTGGAGAAGGTTGGACAAGAGCAAGATTTGGGGATAAATATTTATAAACACTGAAGAAAAGGGAATAAAGCATGAAATAACTAGTCATTAATTTGATAACATGGTGGGGAATTATTAAGCAACAAATCCCTCTCATCAAGTTAAAATTACACCATCAAATTGTATTACTTGTTTGTCCTTTGGATACAATAATAAAAATAAAAATAAACAGACATATTGTCACTCCATGAGAAAAATGCAGAGATTAGTCTTAAACAATGCCACATACTTTATTTATATTAATATATTCCTCGTAAATCTAATGACATTCTAGGATAGATGTCCTCATTGGTCTTCAGGAATAAACAACATAGTGTATTTTGAAAGCAATGTGCAAAATACAAGCATTTTAAAAATAGTTTCTTAAATAGCAGTGTGTAGCTGCTAATGGGCTATGATGAGCTCTTTTTTTCCAGTCTTCCATTTTCATTCCATAGTTCTGAATAGCTCTGTGAGACTTTGCATTTAGTTTCACAGATTTCCCCAAATGATTATGCCGCAGTAATAGAATGAGCAGCATCTGCAGCAGACTGATTGTATCACACGGTGTTTACTGAGACTGAAGGACTGTCACATGCACGCTGATGGCAGAAATAAGCTTGAAGATTACTATTATTAAACAACCAACTGTTAAAAGATCCACACAACATATTAAGGGGAAATACAGAATAGGCTGGTTTTGTTGCTTAAGCCAAATATTTTGGAATTCATCCACATTAAGCTCTCACTTTTACTCACCATGGTGCTTGATTCTGTGATAAGTTTGCATACATTATTCTTCCCTGAGGTGCATTTAGTTTAATTAAATTTTACTATTAAAAAGTATTAAAGCTGGCTTCTCATAATCCTTGGGAAAGCTGGCATCAAAACACATTTGCTCTGCAAGGCTTTCCTGAAGGAACTTACAGGACTTTATTCAGAGAGGTTCCGACCAGACCATCTTCCAAGGGATGAAGGGAAGAGACCTCACCTGAGACTCTCATCTTCCAGTCCCCATCACACAGTAATATGGTTACAGGTTAAGACATTTGTGCTTGTCTCTGGAGTTTACCGGCTGACCTTACTCATTTCCCATCACAACACTACAATTCTTTACTTCTATAATATGCTGTAAACAAGAAGAAATGATGGGGTGTCCCACTGAGCTGTCCATGGAATTCACCATTTCCCATGCTCTCACCCAGCGCTGGCCATAAACCTACTGTGTGTCAATGTAAGGCTAGGATAGATGCATGCAGATTTCTGATACACAGGTTTATCATCTCACCATGAAAATGGCCTGTCATAAGCCTGTCTTCGTGTTGACAGCTGGTCTTGAAGGAAGGGGAGCTTCAAGCTCTGCTAGTCCTTCTTGAGTGAGGAAATTGAAAACCGGTCCATCATAATAAAGACACTATCTGAAGAAATGCAGAAGGACGCAAATGGTGGATGTGATAGGCTTTTGGGATCTTTTTTCTGAGTAGTCTTCCCTCTGATGGAGTTACCGAGTGCTTATTTAGACTGAATTGCCAGTCACCCACACATAGTATTTAACAAAACAGAGCCACAGTCAATTCTCAAGAAGCACCATGCAGCGATTCTAACTCACTAATCATGATGTAGAAAAACATACCAGTTACCCTGCCTTGGAATCCAGGAAATGCTTTCTGAGCCATGCTTCCTGCTGGGAGGTCATTAGCAGAGCGTCCATCCACAGCAAAGCGTTGGGCCACAGGTAATAATGGCTGTGCTTATCTTAATGTTTTCCAAGCATAGCATGGATGAAAGAGCCACTGTTTGTATCAGGCCAAAGCAAAGGGACTCTTCTTGTGTTTGTTTATTTTATTCTACAGGGACCTATTCCAACTCTCTAATGCACTCATGAAACAAGTAAACTTACATAGAGACATGATGCAAGGGTCCAGCAGGAAGGAAGGAAGGAAGACAAAACAGATGGGTGGCTGGCTTATAAAACCTCAAAGCCCGCTCTCAGTGTCACACTTCCTCCAGCAAGGCTCCACCTCCTATAGGCTGGACAACCTTTCTGAATAGCAGCACCTAGGATTGAGCATTCAGACACGTGGGCCTGTGGGGTCATTCTACATTCAGACCACAATAGTAATTACGGCAGAGAATAGATGACTCAGTAGGTAGGTATAAATTATGGACAATCTATTGATGCACTTAGAAATATATCACAGGGACTGGAGAGATGGCTTAGCGGTTAAGTGCTTGCCTGTGAAGCCTAAGGACCCCGGCTCGAGGCTCAAATCTCCAGGACCCATGTTAGCCAGATGTACAAGGGGGCGCACGCGTCTGGAGTTTGTTTGCAGTGACTGGAAGCCCTGGCGTGCCCATTCTCTCTCTCTCTCTCTGCCTCTTTCTCTCTCTGTTACTCTCAAATAAATAAATAAATAAATAAACAAAAAAATTTTAAAGAAATATATCACAGTTTATCCCACAAAACATAAATGTGCTTCAAGCTTAACACTCATTTTTGCTACAAATGAAACCTAAGCCATCCTATCAAAGCTATCCTAATCTGTAATCATAATCGTTTCTGTCTAAATCCACTCACCTTTCGTTCCATTTTTTTCATCATAAGCAATTCCATATATCCCAAACTATAATATTTTTCTACTATTAGGAACCGTCTTGAGTTATGTTTCCTGCACACTGGCCCAAATAAACAGCTTTATATTGGTCCATGTTTTAAGACCTTATTAGTCTACTTCCTAATGTTATTCCCTTAGATTTCTGACTCTAGTGCTTCCCATGGGAGAAGATCTATTTTTTCTCAAATTCTACATAACATTAACACTTTTCCACAAATCTATTCGATGCCGCTATACAACCAAAACAATATGTTTTCAAATGGAAAGGAGGTGGTTGGGGAGGTCGATGTGATTTAACACATTCTATGTAACTTTTAGGCAAGTTTTGTCCTCATTTACATAATTCAGGAAAGATTTAAAACATTTCTATAATTCTAAGGATAGAATAAAAAAGGTATCAAAGATTGTTGTTTTTGTTCTTTTGGTTGGTTCTATCCTCCATTGCTTAAGACTGCAGTGCTGACCAAGGCTCCACCTTTCCCTCATCGAGGGATGGCTGGGAAAAGGTATAAATACATTATTTTTTGGAACATTTCAATACTTTGGAGGCTAGTAAATGTGGCCAAGACATCAGAATAAACTATCCTTGGCCCTCAACTAAGGAGAACCAGCAGCAGTGAAGGTAGATTTAACTAATACTTACACAGCTGCCTGACCTGCCTCTGTCCCTTCCTGTGTCTCTCCAAGTGGTGGTCAGGGCTGCTGTCAGCTCTCCAAAAGCACTTGAGAGAAAGGACCACAGCCCACTTACAATGCAAACTCACAGCATTCCTATCTTGCATGACTCTCCCTCCCTCATTCTGCAAGCATTCAAAACCATCTTTAGCCTCTCCCAGACAATTAAGCAGGTTCTTGGTATGATGACAATTGACAATTTTCCAGAAAAATTTCACCCTCTCTGCAGCTTTAAGTTTCAATCTCCCATCTAGGTCTGCCTCTACACTATATTTCTTTCAAAATGTTTTTATTTTTATTTTATTTATTTATTTGAGACAGTAAGACAGAAAGAGGCAGAGAAAGAGAGAGAGAGAGAGAGAAGAGAGAGAGAGAAAGAATGGGTGTGCCAGGGCCTCCAGCCACTGCATTGTGCATTTGGCTTACTTGGCGTCCTGGGGAATCAAACAGAGGTCCTTTGGCTTTGCAGGCAAATGCCTTAACCACTAAGCCATCTCTCCAGCCCTACTCTATAGTTCTTTATGCTATTGATCTGATTGAAGCCATGACTCCTTGCCTAATTAACAATAATACCACAAATATTTCAGTACTTTGATATCTCCAATGCCACAGAGTCTATAGTGAATTTCTGCTCTTGAATCAACCTGATGTCCATTCTCTGAACTCTTGATGAATGTGCAAGGGGACTCTTCTCCACTTCTTTCCATCAGTCAAAACTATGCTCTGCAAGAGTTACTCCTGGGAATATGCGCACCTATCCCAGGGCCCAAACAAAGAACTACCAAGTTTTCCCACCACTCTGTCTGCTCATGCACAGCTACTACTATTTACCTTTTCTTTCTTTCTTTCTTTCTTTTTTTTTTTTTTTTGTTTGTTTGTTTTTCGAGATAGGGTCTCACTGTAGCCCAGGCTGACCTGGAATATTCACTCTGTATTTTCCAAGTGCCCTCGGACTCATGATCCTCCTACCTCTGCCTCCTGAGAGCTAGGATTAAAGGCATGCGCCACCACACCCGACACTATTTACCATTTCTATGAGCAGCAGGTCTCACAGGTGAAAATATTCCACTTTAATCCCAAAGATTCTCTCCCCTCAAATATCTACAGTGTTTGATTGCTCATGTCTCCAACCAAGTGCCAATAGCCAATTGGCTATTTCTCTGAACCAACATTTATGGCCAGAAATTCAGTCCAGCTATGCTATCCTCTCTCTTCACCCCACCATAGACTCTCTTTCTCTCTCAGTGATGACACGGGGATGGAATGCTTCTTTTGCTTTTTGTCCCCATCATCTTGTATTACTTCTCTAATTCCTTCTCCTGCTATACAACGAAAACAGTACACTTTCAAATGAAAAAGAGGAAACAGAGAAGAGAACGTGAGATAGGGAAGAGCTACTTTAAGAAAGAGATCTGGAATGAATGCATAACAATCCCATCCCATTTCACAGCCACTGTGTCACTTACACAGTAGTGTTTTCTCCAGCTTCCAGTACCCCTTCCTCATATGTCACAGCTGTTTCTTCTTTGAGCGAATAAACTATACAGGCAGCACGCTAGCCACCTAAGCCACCAAAGGGAACAGAAGTGAATCAAGGTTGTGTTTCTAATTGCGTTTTCTCTGTTGCTTACTAGGCTAATCTCAGTTCTTCCTGAGGCATTTCTATGTACCTTAACTCCAGAGAAGCACCAAAACCAAACTTGTGACAAGGTTCCATTCTTCCAGCACTACTCATGAGGGTCACCAGCCTGCAGGCTAATTATCAAAACTCTGACAATTAATTATCAAATAATTATCAAAGCAATGACAAGTTAATGTAATTTCTTCCCATTTCAGAGGCAGCAGGGGACTTCTTCAGTGTCGCCATGGAACACACACATTCCCTTTTTTTATAGACAATTTTTTATTAGATATGGACATATCTTGTATGTATAAAACACATGTTGGTACCATTCTTTCCCTCCTCCCTGCACCTTTGCAGAAGAGGCCTTCCTCATTGGGGATATAGGTCAACCCCATGAGGATTGTGAGTCATGCACACATGCATGTACATGTGGCGGGGGGGGGGGCAATGTCTGTGTGCAAAAGGTCCCAACTTGTGGTTCTAACAATCTTTCTACCACCTCTTCCACAAAATTCCCTGAGCCATGCTGGGAACATTTTAAGTCTACTTCAGTGATAGGCACATATGAGCCTCTGGATTTCTGGTTTGGTAGGTGTGGAGTGTCCTCAATATATATCTCCATCACCCTTGTGATGATATCAGATTCACTAAGAATAAGCAATCTTGCTCATTTCCCCCAGTTCCTCTGTGGTTTCAGCTAGGCTGGGGTGGAGTACACTGGGACATTTACCTCCTCAAGTCCAGCTCCCATCTGAAAAAGAGAAGCAGATTCTGCAACAGAGAATGAAGTTAATACTGGGTAAATGGGATAACCATTATTAATTTAGAGAGAATTAAAACCCTTATAGTCTAAGGTTAGTGGGAGCTTGACAATGGAAAGCAGAATCATTATCTGGATATGATTCGGAATTGTTTCCCAGTTCCAGATATGGTTTCCTTTCCACTGAGCAGATCTGTTAGCCAGCCCAAGAGAAGTTGGTTACCCACCATGGCTGTGTACCACTGTTGCACTTGTGTGAGCATCATGTCCGGTTGTTTGCTTCTGAGTCACTTAGACTTTGAGTTGCTTGGACAGATGTTGGCCACTTTCCCCCGGTAGCTCATGTAGCACCTTCCAGGACTAGATGGGCTAATTGCGTAGACACTCTTGTTGGCCATGGAACTAGGGAGTATGAATGTCAGGGAAGACCAGCCAGTGGGATGGGCTATGTGTTAGAGCATTCATCATTGGAAGTTCAAGCTCCTACGTGGTACAAAATAGATGTAGTTGCAGAGGTGGGAAAAAATAAAGGGAGCCTCTGGGAAGTTTGGAACATGGACACCAACACCCATGTTCCTGCTCTTCTGAAGTTAAACTCCATTACATTCCATGGCACTAGTACCCAGGTTAAAAAAAAAAAAATCTCTGTGAGATGCTGATCTCAAGAGCTAGGAGATTAGAGGGCTAAGCAGAGGTGAGCAATGGGTCACTGGATAAAGCATACACAAAACTTCTCAATTGAAGGGTAACCTGAAAAATGCCAGCATTCTGTAGCATTAAATAAACCTTCTAAAGTTCAGGTGCCAATCAGGGTCTCAGTCTGTAAAAGCAGAAATCTCAAAGGCTAACTCTGTTGACAAATTGCTAGCATTTCCTTCCTTAGGTTAAGCCAGAATGTCAACAGAAGCAATGTTATGTGCATCACAAACTTCCCTCCAGGAATGGCCAGTGGCAAGGCATGAGAAACGAGGCAGAAGGCTTTGAAATTATGTCGCCTTATCTACACTTTGATAATTGCTATTTCTCTTTGACTTGGTACATGTAAAAATGATGAAATGCTGAAAATCCTGCAATTACTCCTCATTGACTAGCACAGATTTTCCTCATGTTATTTCAGATTTACTTATCATAGCTATGGTAGCTTGATTCTGGTGTCCCCCATGAACTTACATGTTCGGAATGCTGGCTTCCCAGCTGATGAAGATTTGGGAATTAATGCCTCCTGGAGGCGGTGTATTGTTGGGGGTGGGCTTATGGTATTATAGCCAGTGTCCCCTTGCCAGTGTTTGGCATACTCCTTTGTTCCTATTGTCCACCTTATGTTGGCCAGGGGGGTGATTTCCACCCTCTGCTCGTGCCATCATTTTCCCCTGCCATAATGGAGTTTCCCCTTGAGCCTGTAAGCCAGAATAAACCTCTTTTTTCCCATAATATTCTCTATTGGAGTGATTTCTACCAGCAATGTAAACCTAACTGCAACAGTAAAGTGGTACCGAGGAGTGGGATTGCAGCTAGACACCTGACTGTGTGGCTTTGGCCTTTTGGAGCTGATTTTCAAGAGTAATGTGGAAGGATTTGGAACCTTGACCTAAGAGATGCCTTGCAGTGCTGTATGTACAGCTTGATGGACTATGCTGTCAGAGTTGAAAGGCCTGAATGCAGAAAGAACTGTGGATTGTGAGGTTTGGCTTATGAGGGTGAGAAAGAACTTTGCTTGGACTGGGCTAGCAGTTTGTATGAGAAGCTTGCTCTTATGCCCATGTCCTGAGAACTTGTGCAGGGTTGCAGTGCATAGAAGCAGACTGGTGTGTGAAGAGGGATATGGCACAGAAAAAATGAAATCTTTGGGTGAGCTGCTTCCCGTTCAGCTGCAATTGAGAGATTACAAGCTTTGAGATTGGGCCAGCTGACCTGCATTGGGGCAACAGGAAGAATGTAGACTCTTTTGAAAAGGCCTGAGTGCTCAAGGAGTGTCCTGTTCTTCAAAGTCTGCTTTGGTCCTCCCTGGATTAACAAATTGGCACCCTACCTGGTATTGTGGAGTATAAGAAATGCAGGAAAGAGAGGGTCGTTGAGTTTGCAACATGGTTTTGTGTTTTGAAAATGGCCATGGGCAGTGTGAAGCAGGTTTACTGGACGCCTACATGGAGACCTCATGGGCCATGAGGATGAAACATGCATTGCAGTGGAGACCCAGTGGAGATGCTGGGACCACGAGATGGCTGCTAAGGAAAGCTGCCGACCCCTATGAAGTTTTCCAGGACTGTGAGTAGCCTAGCGGTAGGGGTAGAATTAAAACTCCTGAGACTTGTTGCTGTTTAGAATTATCGGACTTGGAGATTTATCACTGGCTAGAGTTGTTGGACTTGGAGCTACAGAGTTTAGTGTTTGCCCTGTTTAAGTCATGTATTGCTTGAGTATTTCTTTGCTATGCCCAATGCTATATTTTGCAGTGTGAATGTTTATTCTGTGCCATTATGGGGTTTTTGAGGTTATATTTTGGTATTATGGCTCAATTAAAAGACCTTGGATTAAGGGGATGTATGAACGTCATTGGAGTTGATAAAAACTATGGGGACTTTTAAAGTTGGATGAATGCACTGCATTTTATATCATGGATGGTTATCAGATGATGGGGGCCAGGGGCAGAATGTGGTGGTTTGATTCAGGTGTCCCCCATAAACTTATGTGTTCTGAATGCTAGGTTCTCAGCTGATAGAGATTTGGGAATTAACTCCTCTTGGAGGTGCTGTATTGCTGGGGGTGGGTTTATGGGTGTTATAGCCAGTGACCCTTGCCAGCATTTGTCACACTCTTCTGTTGCTATTGCCCACCTTATGTTGGCCAGGGGGTGATGCCCACCCTCTGCCCATGACATTGTTTTCCCTGCCGTCTTGGAGCTTCCCCTGAGTCTGTAAGCCAAAATAAATTCTTTTTTCCCAAAAGTTTCTCTTGGTTGGGTGATTTCTGCCAGCAATGTGAACCTGACTGCAACAACAGTATTGATATTATTGGACAGGCCATGGCATCTTTGAGAATATGAATGAGGCAAATATATAGATTAAGAAGTACCATACTGGAGCTGGGTATGGTGACTCATACCTTTGATCCCAGGATTTAGGAGGCTAAGGTAGGAGAATTGCCAGTCTGGGCTATAGAAGCAGTTTCAGGTCAGCCTGTAGTATAGTGAGATCCTGCTTCAAAACACAAATAATGTCATTGTTAAGGAATAGGTACACCTACTACCATAAGATCCCAATAAATAAAAGGGAGTATTTTTAGAAAACACATATTCACTATATATAAATATATACAGGAAGAGAGACACACATTTATGATATCATAGAACAAAGAAAAAATATCCCTCCCCCCACACACACATAAACACATATGCTTGTACAGTTATTCTGGGGAGGTTGCATGTGTTTTGTGTGGTATGTATGCATGTATGTATGTCCACATGTGTGTTGATGCACATGGGTGTGCATACGCATTCAGAGGGCAGAGGTCAATGTAAGGTATCTTCCTCAGTTGCTATCCAATGTATCTTTTTATTTTATTTATTTATTCATTTGACAGAGAAATAGGGAGAAAGAGAGAGAGAGAGAGAGAGAGAGAGAGAGAGAGAATGGGCATGCCAGGGCCTCCAGCCACTGCACACAAACTGCAGATGCATGCGCCCCCTTGTGCATCTGGCTAACATGGGTCCTGGGGAATCGAACTGGGATCCTTTGGCTTTGCAGGCAAAGGCCTTAAATGCTAAGCCATCTCTCCAGCCCCATGTCCAGCATTTTACATGGGTGTTGAGAATCCAAACTCAGATCCTCATGCTTGTGCAGCAAAGACTTGCCCACTAAGCCATCTTCCTAGCCTGTGTATGCAGTTCTAATGAACCTTAACCCCATTTCCCATGCATGAGTTCTTTAAGGTGACACTTCTTAGATGGAGAGTGTTTCTTCCAGGAGGTCATGACGGAGGGAGGATAGAGAAAGAACTTGTGTGTCTTACTCTGACTGTTTGGCTGTGAGGTCTAAGTGCATTCATGGGCTTGGTGAAGGTGGTGAAGGGTTAGCGTTGGGGGCTGCTGGTGTGGCAAAAGAAGAGGCATAGGGGTGTTTTACCTCCCCACCAAACAAAATACCAGCCCACTGGTCCTGGAGGAGATTTTTCTTGTGCAGACTTCATGACTAAAACCACTGCAAGAAACGGCCAAATGGGGAGTGCTCTATCTCACAGGATGCCCCCTGTCATGGGAAAACTTCTGCCTGGAGTGACACAAACGTGTTCTCCCCAGATAGGACACAGACAACAGACCAAAGGATGATCTTCCAAATATAGTTGTGGTGAACCAGTGAGTTTATTGAGGTTGCTTACAGGGCAGGAAGAGGGGTTGATCACAGGAGCAATAGAAGACTCAAAGGCAGGTATGTCTCTGCAAATCCGACCCCATATAGGCAATTACTCTGGAAGCTCCAGCCCTGGAAAACACAGCCTGGTTGGAAAAGTCTCAAGTACACCGCAAGACTAGCAGGCAGACTAGAGAGTCTCATCCCCCAAGCAGTTGTTTTTCCTCTCCACAGCCGTAGAGTGGAGCCTTGAAACTTTTCCACAGACTTACTGACTTCCTAAGTCACAGGAACTTCCTTCTTCCCCCTCAAAAAAGAATGTTTCAATTTCTAATGAACAAAACTTTGGGGAGTGCTTGAATGACCTTTAAGTTTCAGACTTGACCTCCCGAATCGTAGCTACTTCCTCCCTTTAATCGAGAGGAATGTGCTACGCTACACAATATCCCCTCCAGCCCTGTTCAAGTTGAGATGAGGCAGTGTGGAGAGCTCCTTGTCTGACACAACACTTGAGCAAAATACCTTCCTTATTTCCCGAGGAGGTTTTCCTCCATGGTAGTCACAGCCTTTGCTCCCTCTCTCATCCAAAGAAAGCAAAGGAGGGCACATGACGAATTCCAGTCACAGAACCCAGGCATGAAGCCCCTAAGGGAACTTCCTTCAGGATCCAGAACACACAGGAAGCTTCAGAACAAATAAGTCTTTAAAAACAGGGACAGCAGTTCATGTTTCAGGTTGTTCCTAGGAGGCCCAGTGTCCACTTACCATGAATTTGGTGGCTTGGACATCAAAACAACCACTTCCTTTTCTTTGCCATCATCTTTAATAGATAATCAGTTCTATGGGCATTTGCTTACTCCATGGAAAGATAACAGGGAAAGCAGGTAGTATACAGACATCAAGGACCTCGTTACCATTCATGGAGAATGTGGAGAAGACTCCAAATGGTTGACCCACAATTCCTCTCCATGACATATATATATGGATATAGATATCCAGAAGGTTGCTTCTCAAAACAGCCTACTACCTGCTACCCACAATGGAACCTTTGTTCTGAACTTTGTAACCATCTCTAGGTGGCATCAGGCAATGAGTTGAACGTGCAGACGGTCACACTCTTGATGAGGCCCAAAAAAATCAAAATACAATATTTCTTTCCTTCAAGAAGTGAACACGGCATTAGATTTCCATGGTAGCATAGGAAAGATTTTTAAGTGACTGTGCGGGGATGGAAACATTGGTGATGTGGAAGCAGTGCGGTGCTTTGTGAGCTTTCCATTATGATAACGTCCTTGTCCAAAACCTTACTGCATTTTTGAAGCTAACACTGACATCACTAGTTTCTAAGCAACACCAAAAAGGAGTTATAAAAGTAACATGAAAAACAATTCAGAAAGAACAAATCAGAAATCTCCTTGAATATAATACAGGCACTTTTTTAAAATTTCATTTATTTATTTATTTGAGAAAGAGAGGGAGAGAGAAAAAGACAGAGAAAATGGGAGCGCCAGGGCCTCCAGCCACTGCAAACAAACTCCAGATGCATGCGCCACCTTGTGCATCTGGCTTACGTGGATCCTGGGGAATCGAGCCTCGGTTCTTTAGCTTTGCAGGGAAACACCTTAACCTCTAAGCCATCCCTTGAGCCCTAATACAGGTACTTTTGTCTTCAAACACACAGTGACAGTTAAGAGCATTAAGGTTGGAATTAGAAGTTCAAACACCCATTTGGCAGCAGTCTCTTAGGAAAGGACGAGGATGTCTTGGAGTTATAATACTCTCAGAGAGAAAATGACTAAGAATTTTTAAAAGGTGACTTAAGTTTCTCAATTCAGAAATAAGCTGTCTTTCGTAGAACATATAATTAAAATTATGTCTAGATCCAGTTGAATTTTCAAACCACACAGCATTGAAGATGAAAACATGACAAAATGGCCTTAGTCACATTGAGGAGACAGATAAGAAGCTGTTATCTTCAAGATGCTGGGAGAAATGTCATCCACACCTTCTCAGCTGAGCCCTCGGAAGACTGGCAGAGTACTTTCCCAAGTGTTTCAGGTACTTTCTCATTGCTGGGACAAAACACCTGACCTGAAACAGCTTAGGGGCGAGGGGAGTTTCTTTCAGGATCACAGTTTTATTTATTTAGCATTTATTTATTTTATTTATTTGCAAGCAGAGAGTGGGGAGCACAGGGAGAGACAGAGAGAATGGGCGCACCAGGGCCTCCAGCCACTGCAAAAGAATGCCAGATGCACGTGCCACCCTGGGCATCTGGTACATAGATAGATACATAGATAGATACATAGATAGATACATAGATAGATACATAGATAGATACATAGATAGATACATAGATAGATACATAGATAGATACATAGATAGATACATAGATAGATACATAGATAGATACATAGATAGATACATAGATAGATACATAGATAGATACATAGATAGATACATAGATAGATACATAGATAGATACATAGATAGATACATAGATAGATACATAGATAGATACATAGATAGATACATAGATAGATACATAGATAGATACATAGATAGATACATAGATAGATACATAGATAGATACATAGATAGATACATAGATAGATACATAGATAGATACATAGATAGATACATAGATAGATACATAGATAGATACATAGATAGATACATAGATAGATACATAGATAGATACATAGATAGATACATAGATAGATACATAGATAGATACATAGATAGATACATAGATAGATACATAGATAGATACATAGATATTAGGATTAATAGTTCTAGTCCGCTTCAGGGAGAGTTTACTGTCCTGAATGTGGCTCTGTCCATTAGGGTTCAAACATCTGTAGATCATGAACTCACAGTTCCCAATTGTGTTTCCACGTGTGTGTGTGTGTCACAATTGCACATACTCATTTAAAGTGTCAATGTATTTTTATTCCTCATTCCAAGGAGATTGGAATCTCAGAGTGTATTTGCTGGATGCTGACATCCTAAATATCTTCAATAAACTTTAAATTGTGTTATGAAATTTTCAGAAGACATGACAAATTAAAAGTGCTAAGTTCTGTTATTCTGCCCCCCCCACACACAGAAAGCATCCAGTAATATATATTATATCTAATACGACTAGGTGATATGAGGTAACAGTAAATGAATACAGTAAAAATAAATGATGATAATAACAATAATAATAAAAAGAGTAATGGGTAGACATTTAGCATTGTCTCCTAAAATCCTTCTGGTTTATTACTGCTGACGATTTTGTGCTTGGGAACATTTTTGTCACCATGGAGGAAGAATCTGAAATGTTTCTGCAAATGAACAGCAGTTAGATCACCTAAGCACGGGCTGATCCCTTCAGTTTGTGGAATTGACTTAGGTGGCAGGATTTGTAGAAACATATGTTCCAGTGCGGGGTCACGCCGGGCACTTCACAAAATGTCAGGGGAATCTATTTTGTGCTCTGAATATATGGTTTGAAAAACTGTAACTACAGGACTGGAGAAATGGGCTGAGAGTAAGAGTGCTTGCCATGCAAGTACAAGGGCCTCAGAGGGCCTGAGACCATCTGGGTTGGCTCCTCAGCAACCATGTAAACACCTGGGCATGGTCATGAACACCTATAAACCCAGTCCCCTTGGGGGCAGACAAGAGAGTTTCTGGGGCTCACTGGTCAGCCAGTGTGATCATAAAAAGCAGCAGATTCAGGTACAGTGGCAGATTGCCTCGAGGAAATAAAGCAGAAGCCAATAATAGAAGTGAACCCCTGACACTCTCCTCTCACCTCCACACACTCAGGTCTACTGTGTGCATCTGCACACACACATGCACACACACACGCACACGCATACAAACGCATACTGCAAAAGAAAGAAAATATCATAACTGGCAGCTCCGGTTAGCCACGTTCATCTGCAACACATAATCTGCAGTGTGGAAGAGTCAGGCTTCATATTTGTGTATTTGTGGTTGTTTAAACCAGATATACCCCATAAACTCATGTGTGCTGAATGCATGGTCCCAGATGGTAGCAATGTGGGAGATGGAGTCTCACTGGATGAGGTGTGTCATGATGGGCAAACTTAGGGGTGTGATAGCCAGCTCCCCCTATGGCAGATTTCAACTCCCTCCACTGCTACAGTTTTCCATATGCTGTGGCAGAGGTGATGTCCAGCCTCTACTCATGCCATTCTTTCCCCAGTCATCATGAAGCATCTCCTCAAGACTGTAAGCCAAAACAAAAGCTTCCCTCCTGTCAGCTGCTTTGGGTCGGGTGCTGTGCCTCAGTAGTGAGGAGCTCACAGCAGCAGGATTTATATCCTCCACAGGGTGAGCTCTCATTTCCATCAGTGACCCTAGAAGTCAGTTTTCGATGTTCTGTGGTGCAGCTGCAGGGAAATGGAGGTGTCTGGGTAGGACAAGATCTGTTAGAGTGTTCCCCTAAACCTTTCCACGACTCAGCAATAGTTAAACTGGATTTTTAAACAGAGTCTTGTAACATGGAACACTAGTAAAGAAGATGGTGTGGTACTTAGGGCTACAACTATTCCAATGACTGCTTCCTTAAGTGGGGGTAACTTGAACACAGTCACATACATTGAGGGAAGACAATAAAAGACAGAGTAGGAAAACATCATGTGGCATGGAAAACACCAGTGATAGAAGCCAAAAGTTTATAAAACAAGGAATACCCCGAAATTGCCCATAATCTCCAGAAGCTGGCAACCAGGCCATGAAAGGTTATTTACTTCTTAGAGCATTCAAAGAGGAGCTTGAGGTCAGACTCATGGCTTCCAGAAATAAAAGAGAAATTTCAGTCATTTTAAACTACGTAATTCTTTTTTTTTTTTTTTTTTTTGGTTGTTGTTGCTGCAGCAGCTTCAAGAAATTTTCCAGAAAGCTGAAGATATGGCTATTTTGTTAAAGGTGTTTGCTTGTAAAGCCTGATAGTCTGGGTTCAAATACCCAGTTCTCAAGTAAAGCCAGATGCACAAAGTGGCACATTTGTCTGCATTTCATTTTTGCTGGCATGTCTTGGCATGCCTGTTCTTTACTTATTCTCTCATAAATGAAAATAAAGATCAAAATAAATAAATAAATAAATAAATAAATAAATAAAGATCAAAAAAGAAAGGAGGGCTGGACAGATGTCTTAGTGGCTAAAGTGCTTGCCTGCAAAGCCTATGAACTCATGTTTTAATCTCCAGGTCCCCCATAGCCAGATGCACAGTGATGCAAGCATGCAATGTCGCACATGAGCACAAGGGGGTGCATGTGTATGGAGTTCATTCACAGTGGCTGAAAGCCCAGGTGAGCCCATTTTCTCTCTTCCTCTCTCTTTCTCTCCCTCTATCTCTCTCACTCCCTCTCAAAATAAATAATAAAGAAATCATATATATATATATATATATATATATATGTATTTATATATACATATATATGTATTTATATATACATACATTAGATAGATAGATAGATAGATAGATAGATAGATAGATAGATACATAGATACATAGATAGATACATAGATAGATACATAGATAGATACATAGATAGATAGATAGATAGATAGATAGATAGATAGGTGCCAGAGACCATTATTCCTATTCAAACATTATATAATTCCCCACAACATCCTACTGCCTTCCCTCAACCCTAAGTTCATAGCCAGCACTCATCCTCATTTTATTCTGAAAACATAACTTCCCAATTCCATCTCCTAAGTTGAGGCAACCATGAAAAGGGCTTACCCTGTGTAAACTCACTTAGAGACTCTAATTCAAATGCAGAAAAATAGCCCTTGGTAACAGAAAAGAACACGCTACTTGCTGCAAGCACGCCCAGCATTGCGCCCCGGGCATCAAATGTCCATTCCCACCATCTGGAATGTTGGAGATACTTGCAAAAGATTCCTGGGAAGGTTTTTGGAAATTAAGCACCCTGGTCCCTCCAGAAAGTAACAAAGAACCCAAATGCTTTCTATTCTAAACTATTCCAGTCCATTTATGGCCGTCCCAAGGATATTCCCTCTTTTGTTTTTTTTCCTCTTGAAAAGTCCTACATCTGAACTAACAGACAACTGCCTGGAATGATCTACAGCAGGAACCCAGGTGCAACATTTAAAGGTGCTTGCTTGCGAAACCTGACTTCCTGGGACTCAGTTCCCTAGTCCTCAGTCTGAAGTCTCTCTCACACGCATTCTTTTTTTCAGTATCAGGAGATTCTGGCATGTTCTCTCTCTCTCTCTCTCTCTCTCTCTCTCTCTTCCTCTCCTTGCAAATAAATTAAATAATTTAAAAAACAGGAAGCCTTGTGTTTTCTCAAGTACTGACTTTAACATGCAATACCCATGGGGGTAAAAAATATATACAAAAGTCAAAACTGAAGGGGGAAGGTAAATTACCAGATAAAGAGGAAATTTATTTCTGATTTCAGATTTAAAAAAAAACAAACTTTCAAATACTTGGTGAGTTGAATTAATTCAGTTATTTTTATTTGCTTCCCCTGGGAAGTTGATAAATGAAGATTAGGCCGGGTTTTCATTGATGACTAGGAGTGAAGATGGCTTGACTTCCCAGCCTGGACCTGAATCCTTCAAGTTATCCTGGGAGGACTGCCACAGAAGAGCAAACCCCTGCCCCGTGACACCCCCAAGTTCAGGGGAGCACACGCCCACCCGCCCTGCTGTGAGACTCTGTCACGCTTCCAAAGGGTCTCATGTAACGGAAGCTCTAATTTACTTTTCGTGTATTTAATTAAATGAAACGCCAGGCTTGAGTAGCTTTGTGGGGGTGTTGAAGAGACCCACGGAGCAAGCTCTAGTTTGGTTTGTAGCTAATTACTTTATCTGTTACACAAGGCTTCCTTTAAGGCCACGGTATAGTATCATTATCCATCCACCCTCTCCCAGCTCCCAACTTTTTTAAAAGAAAACCCAAGGTTGCAAGCCAGCTTTTTAAATAAGAATAATTGTACATTAAGTGTTTCCTTTAAACTATGTTCTATGTCAAAGGATGGTTGCATTGTAAGTAGAGGTTGCTATAATTTCAGAAGCAAGCTGCCGCAAGCTTTCTCAGTTTTTATGACTGTGAGAAGAAAGGAGACAGATCTTACAGCTTTGTCCAACTTTGAAATTACTTGTGTTCTAACATGCTGTGTGTCAACAAGGAACCCCGGAACACATCGTCATGTGACTTGACATGTCAACTTCATTGTGTAGAACATTTGGAAAATCGTCAATGAAGAGCAACAGATAAACTTCAAGGGTGTAGACATTGTAGTCCATCAACTACAGTCAATGATAAGGATCTCCAGACTGCGAGGGTCAATCTCCAGTTGTCAATTTCACAGGATTTGGGATCACCATGGAAACAAATCCCTGGAAATTTCTGTGAAGGATTCTCTAGATGAGGTTAGTTGAGGTGGAAGGCTCCGTCCTGCTATGGGACGCACCATTCCACGGGCTGGTGGTCTGGACGCTTCCTCACTGTGGACTGAATGCGACCACCAGACTTTCACCTCGCCTTCTGTTCCATGAATGGGCTGGCAGTTCTAATTTTTATTATTTTATTTATTTTTATTTTTTTATTAGTTTTGTACTCAATGGATATAGTCAGGTTGATAGCATTGTTAGCCTCCTCCACGACAGCCCCCCTCCACAGGGACCCTCCTTGTTGTGACTTCTAACCATAAGCCAAAATAAACCCTTCCTTTGGCAAAATGCTTCCAATCAAGAACTTGGTCACAGCAAAGCAAAAGCAACTAATATAGAACTTAATAAAGCCAGGGAAGACCATCCTAGCTGGCATCCCTGCTGGGTGAAATCAAATGCTCTGACTAAGATTCAGAGTTCTTCCCATTGCATGTCAACTGCTCTTTCAAACAGCTACCACTGGGCACCAAGAACAGGTAAACCAAATGAACTCAAGAGACAAGTTAGCAAAAGATGGCATGTCTATAGACGAGTGGTTTTAAAGCTCAGGACCAACTCTGTAACTTCCAGACTTCTGATGTCCTTGTGCTTGATCTTGCTTGTCAACTTCTTGCTTGTCTGTGAAGTTTGCAGATTTTGAATGATTGTTTGCATGTCCAGCCTTCCTAGGAAGCTCTGAGTTTCTAGGAACAAACTTGGCCTTTTGTTTTTTGGTTTTTTTTTTTTTGTTTTGGTTTGGTTTGTTTGTTTGTTTGTTTGTTTTTTAATCAATCATACCTCACTTAATGTTCATCACTAAGCCAGGGCTTTAAAAGTGGTGATTTTCGGGCTGGAGAGATGGCTTAGCGTTTAAGCGCTTGCCTGTGAAGCCTAAGGACCCTGGTTTGAGGCTCGATTCCCCAGGACCCACGTAAGCCAGATGCACAAGGGGGCGCATGCATCTGGAGTTGGTTTGCAGTGGCTGGAAGCCCTGCCTCACCCATTCTCTCTCTCTCTCTCTCTCTCTCTCTCTCTCTCTCTCTCTCTCTCTATCTCTCTGCCTCTTTCTCTGTCTGTCACTCTCAAATACATAAATAAAAGTAACAAAAATTTTTTTTGAAAAAAGTGATTTTCAATGAATGTATGTTTAAGCCACAGGTTAGAAAACACATATCCGGGGGTGGAGATATGGCTTAGTGCTTAAGCGCTTGCCTGTGAAGCCTAAGAACCCCGGTTCAAGGCTCAATTCCCCAGGACCCACATTAGCCAGATGCACAAGGGGGCGCACGCATCTGGAGTTCATTTGCAGTGGCTGGAGGCCCTGGCGTGCCCATTCTCTATCTCTATCTGCCTCTTTCTCTCTCTGTCTGTCACTTTCAAATAAGTAAATAAAATAAAATTAAAAAAAAAAAAAGAAAACACATATCTAGGCTGGAGAGATGGCTTAATGGTTAAGGCGTTTGCCTGCAAAGCCAAAGGATCCCAGTTTGATTCTCCAGGACCCTCTTAAGCCAGATGCACAAGGGGGATGCATGCCCCATTTTCTCTCTCTTTCTCTCTCTCTCCCTCTTTCTCTCTCTCTCAAATAAAATTTTAAAGAATATTTAAAAAAGAAAACACATATCCACTAAATGTGACCATATTTAGGAGACAAATATCCATGAAAATGCACCAAAAAATGAAAAATAATATCCTGAGGCTGGAGCAATGGCTCAGTCAGTAAAGACCGTGGTGCACAACCATGAGAACACAACTTCAGTCCTCCAGAACCCACACAAACACCAGGTAGGCATGGCCGTCAGCCTGTGCTTCCAATGCTCAGGAGGATGAGATGGGGACCCCTGAGGCAAGCGGGCTTGTGACAGCAGCCAAATCACTGAGCTGTAGATCCAATCAGAGATCTTGTCTCAGTAAAAAGAGTGGAGAGAGAGCAAGGAAGATTCCCAATGTCAACTGCCAGTCTCCACACACATACGCACACACATATATAAACACATAATACAATACACAAACTCATGCACACATACCATAAATGAAATAAAATTGGTCTCTAGATTAGATGTATCACATTTAAGGTGTAATTACAAGTATTCTTTATTACTTTTCTTGGAATTTTCAATCTCTTAAAATGAGACGACTGTGAAGATAGCTCAATGAAGTACTTCTCTTTCAAGCATAAAGACCTGACTTGGCTTCCCAGGACTCATGTTAAAAAGGAAAAAAAAAAAAAGGCTGGAGAAATGGCTTAGTGGTTAAGGTGCTTGCCTGTGAAGCCAAGGACCCATGTTCAATTCTCCAGATCCCACATAAGCCAGACACACAAAAGTGAGGTAACTGCTAGGTTGCGCATGCCTGGTAGGTGGCGAAAGCATCTGGAGTTTGATTGCAATGGCTTAGGCCCTAGCACGCCAATTCTCTCTCTCTCTCTCTGTCTCTGCCTCTCTCGTGTTATGCACTCTAAAATTTAAAAAATATATGTAAGTTTTGGAAAAGCTGTGCATAGTGTGTGCTCTTGTAATACTAGCTCTGGGGAGGAAAAGACAGATCCCTGAGGCTGACTGGCCAGCCAAACTAGTCTAACTAGGCCAGTTGCAAACCACTGAGAGACCATGAATCAAGAAAAAAGTGGACAGCACCAGTAATATCCAAGATAGTTTTCTGGCTTCATAAAAGGGGCACACACACACTCACATGAAAAGATACACATGTCCACACAAAAACGGTTAGTGATAGGAAAGAAAATGACAAGAAAAAACAAGAAGACATTGTCTGAAATTTGTGTTGGAGTAAGAGCCTCTGTCCAAATCTCACTTTCCCTATGTTCATTAGATGGCAAAATCTCTCTCTCAGATCCCTTCCTCCTTGCATACATCGTAAGAAACTTCCTTGGTTCTTGCTACTTCACTTAGTTCCTTGACAGGTAAATGGCACCTATAAATACAGGGAAAAAAAATGCTGAGGGTCACCTAAAGCAGGCAGTTTACAAATGAAGGGAAACATGTAGGCTATCACAGTCCACTGACCCACACAGGAGAACGAGAACAGGAGTTGCATAAGATCCCCAGGTTACTCACATCCATTGTTATTTGCAGCAGTCACCAAAATTAACAGTTTATTTTTGCTTTTCACTCGTAGGATGGAAAACATCTGGTCCCATCCCCTGGGTATGATCACCCTTCATCTATTTAAAAAGGTTGAGTAATCGTTTTCATGTTAACTAACCTAAGAAAAGAATCAAATCTACTTGTAGGGTTTGTTCATAGTTTCTTTTCCAAATGTGAATTTCACTCAATAACTATATTATGAACCCACTGCAAATTTCCAAGATTCCCTTAAGATGAGGAGGAGGGAGTGTGTGCAGAGTCCGTGTTTGCTCACTGTTCCTATAAAGAGGTGTCTCCATGATGTCACAGTGTGTGTTCTAGGCTATCTTCTTCTAGTCAAGACTTTTATAATTGATCTCTCACCCTGATTCTTAATTCACTGTAGTCTCCTATAGTGCGTGTGAGCACTGTTCAGTTCATGAGGAGCTCATTCTAAATGTGGTTAGGAAAAAAAACAAAAAACAATATTGACACTGGGGTCATGGCTCACTGAGTAAGAGGCCTTGCCACATAAGCCTGAGAGCCTGACAGGCCCTGAATCACCCTGAGTTTGATTCCTCACACCTTCATAAAGAGCTGGAAATGGCCACACACACCTGTAACCCCAGTCCTGAGGAGTGCACAGACAACAGAATTGTTGGGGCTCACTGGTCAGCCCGTCTGACTGGAAAAATCAAACAGACCAGCTCTGAGGTTCCATGAAAGCCTCAGCGATACCGGACATGTGACCTTCACACATGTGCACGCATCTGCCCAAACACATACGTGAACCACACCACACAAAATGCACACACAACATAACAAAACAAATCTTCAAAATGTCTTGAACCTATATATTTTCAACTTTCATATTCATTGTGCGATCTTTGGTGGACAGTTTTGATGAAACAACTTTAACTGTGTGCCTTCTACTAAGGAGCATATCCTAAGGGATTAATTTTTCAGCGGTTCGCTGCTGGCTAACATGGCTTCGTCCTGTTTACTGTTTTGTTCCTTAGCTCACAGGCTAACCACTGCAGGCAAAGGTGATTCACATTAGTAGGCCAAGCAGACAACCGTCTTGTTTGCCATCAACGCTTCAAATGGTCCAGTGTGCAAAAAGTTTAAAGAGCATGCATTCTTTTAAGAAGAAAGGAAATTTTAATATTTCATTAAATCATAAAAAGTTATGCTCTCCTAAAGAAATATTTCTGTCCCTAAACATTTTTTTTGTTATTATTCAACATTTTGACTAGAAACAATTTTAAAATTTTAGTTCTGGCAATGATGGTAGGTTTTTTTTTGTCTAAAGGCTCCCTCTTCTGACCATGTAGAGAAATTCTTATATATTATTCTTTTATATGTTCTTTATATAACTTTATTTTTCATTTCTCTCATAGCTATTCTCTATTAAGAGTTCTCTCTTTACCCTTACAAGTGTAAGCCAATTTAATGTCACATAAAATATAACCTGTGTTCAATATCTGACCTGAAAACAGCAATTGTAAATTTTGAATTATTTTTCTCCAAAGTTATAAAAACAAGTATATGTGAGAAAAATTAAAATCTAATCTATTAAGAGATAATTAAAAACAGCTTTTTGCAACAAACATTGTATTGCCAAGTCAACAATGGTGGAGCAGACTACAGGGTTTTATAAAATACATTTTTTTAAATTTCATAAACAAGATACCTCATAGAAAAACTTGAAGATATAAAAGGTAGATTCAATTCACAGCATATTAGTTTTACTATCAGTCCTTGAAAATACATCTCCTTTATGTATAATATTCTATGTAATCATATACCATCACTTCTTAGAATATTTAGAGTATTTTTACTTATTATTACTAAAGTAATGGTGCTTTTATTTATTTATTTATTTCCTTCAGCCAACTGAAAACAAAATTTCTGGGCCAAAATTACAAAGAGTTCTAAAAAATTTAGCTTCCAGGAAAAATGCAAACCTACAATTTGGCCAGTAGCATATGACTTCTCTCCATGCTCTCAACAATGCATATTTTAAATATTTGTTAAAATAATAAATATCAAATGGCATTAGATAGTTACATTTTCATTAGAATTGCATAAAAAGTAAACTTTCCCTCGAGGTTTTTTGTTGTTGTTGTTGCCTTTTGTTTGGTTGGTTGGTTTGGTTTTTCTTTTCTTAATTTAATTTTTTATTGACAACTTCCATAATTATAGACAATAATCCATGGTAATTCCCTCCCTCCCCCCCACTTTCCCCTTTGAAACTCCACTCTCCATCACATCCCCTCCCCCTCTCAATTACTCTCTTTTATTCTGATGTCATGATCTTTTCCTCCTATTTTGATGGTCTTGTGTAGGTAGTGTCAGGCACTGTGAGGTCATGGATATCCAGGCCATTTTGTATCTGGAGGTTTTTGGTTTTTTGAAGTAGGGCTTCACTCTAGCTCAGGCTTACCTGGAATTCACTATAAAGTCTGAAGGTGGCCTTGAACTCATTGCGACCCTCCTACCTCTGCCTCCCACGTGCTGGAATTACAGGCATGTGCCACCATGCCAGGCTCCCTCTAGTCTTTTGATCACTTCATCTATTACTTCTTTGTAAATTAACTTTAGATGACCTTTAAAAATATTTCAAATAAGATAATCAAGGCTTCACTGAGAATTTCAATGGCTTTGCAGTAGCTTATCATATGCATATGTTAATTAAATATTTTACTCTGTTATTTATTTATAAAACTCAAAGTTTTTGAATATTTTTATTCATTTATTTGCAAGGAGAGAGAGAGGGAAGGGACACACGTGGGCCTCCAACTGCTGCAAACAGACTTCAAATGCATGTGCCACTTTGTGCATCTGGCTTTTCAGGGGTACCGGGGAATGGGATTCAGGTCATTTTACTCTGCAGGCAAGTGCCTTAATGGCTGAGCCATCTTGCCAGCCCAACTCAACGATTGTTCAAGTGTCATGCATTCAATCCACATAAGTATGTAATTACTCCTAGATTATATTCCTTATTTTATGGTTTTGTTGTTTTAAATTAAGGATTCAATTCATCTCTAGTATTAATTTTGTTGCATGGCATAAATATAACTGACATTGTATTTTCCTAATAGTTAACTCTAAACAATGCTTAGCAAATAATTTAAATTTCTCCCATTGATTTCAGTGCTAACTGGATTATGTCCTACAAGCTTCTGTATGTCTTTCCTTCTAATTTTCTACATTTATTTATTTCTCTTTATAGTCGGCTGTAATATTTAATTTTAACTGCCCAGCAGTAAAAAAAAAAAAAAAAGACAAAAAACCTTTTCACTAGTCCTCATTTTCAAAATTTATTGCTTTATTTTTCACATGGTGGCTCTGTAGTTTGAAACCATGTTCTCAGCATTTTAGAAAACTTCTGAGTTTCAGCTGGGGTTGCACTGACTTAGGGAAGATTGATATGCATACACTGTTGAGTCAGGAAAGAATGTCTGTATATGTCAGTGTTCATTCGTAGCACGTGGTCAAGTTTAATGCTATTGTACATAACTATTTGTACACACGTAGACACTTCCCTCTAAATTTATTCCAGCTCTCTCATAATATTACAGTGAATTATATGTTTATACTTTAGGTGAGTTATTCAGTTCCCAATATAGTTTTTTTTTTTTAATTAGGGCCATTACATAGCTCTGTGAGTGTTCTTCAAGCATTCTTTCTACTTTATTATTGAAATTCCATATGTCCCATGAGGAAAAAATGATATTTTCCATGTATCATAACTGTTTCCTGGTTCTCATCAAGCTATTTTAATAAGAAAGCTAACTGTTTCTTCAGCTCAACAAACAAAAAAACCAAATTACCTACTTTCCACCTTCAAACAACTCTGCTCCTCCTGCTCTTTTGTTCAGGAAGAGCCGACTACGCATACACTGGAACTCCAAGTCCAACTTCAACACTCCTCCCTCATCTGTTCCTTCTTTCTCTGTCCAATTCCTTTCTGGTCTCTTAGGCTCCTTTGGGTGTTTTCTGTTCAGTAATTAAAAATTATGTGGTGTTATTTCTTTTCTTTGATGTCTTCTAATCCATTTATTGAATTCTAAAAAAAAAATTATTTTTAATTTTCTTCACTTTTCTCACTTCTATTAGTCCCTCCCCTCCCCTCACCAGAAACACTTTTTTTTTAACTTTCTTAGCTCCTGTTTTATCCAAGTGTTATTCAACCTCGTGTCATCATCTCCTTCTTACATAAATAGCCCCTCTTGTCTTCTACTGTGATCATAAAGAAGGCATTACCCCAATAGACTTTGTTGGTTGTTGTAAGTCTTTTCAAAACGAGCTCTTTTCCTAGATGTTGACTCTGATATGTTCCGCTCCCTCATTTTGAGCTGCAGAATCCGCTCACAGGCCTCCTGTTGGCTGTTTGTGTTTACACATCCTTGAGAGGAAAAGAAGTGTCTCCTTGCCTCTTCTGGAGGAGTAAACAGAGGGGGAGGATTCTCTGTGGGTCTGCACTGCCCATCTGCTCGCTGTTAGAAATCTCTTCTCAGATTTTAAGCTGGAGAGGTTTCGCTTGTGGGATGGTATTTCAATTTAAATTAGGTTGACTGGGTGAGTGAAAGCTGCTGCCTAACAGAAGTGTGGCAAAAATCATGACTAACAAGGAAGACCAATTCCATGTGGCCCCAAGGGTGGCCTGCTCTGCCCACCTTTGTGCTTGGGTTGGCATCTATGACCTGGAAAATGGGGAAACTTCGCCTCAGAAGGTTACTTATCGAGGAGGCGGTTCTGGTGAACAAAGAGAAGGCTCCCAGACACTCCACTTGGCACAGAGGTTTTGGAAACTTTGGACAAGCTCTAGCATCTGCCTGATGTTGCCCTCTGATCTCCGGTGGCAAAAAGCTGACTCTGAGGGTGTTGTGCACCTCGTCTGTGGGCCCTTCACCACCACAAGTAAACAAACAGCTTCTCAGTGCCGCCAAGTTTGCTCCCCTGATTTCCACACTAGCATGTTGGTCCTCAAAGGTCACACTGTGAAGCTGCCTCTTTCTGCCTGCCGCTTGGCAGCAGGTGATCCCTGATCAGAAGAAGTTCTTTACAGTGTCTCTCAAATGGCTGCATCACCTCCCTAGAATTCACTACTAACATTCCTACTGCCCCCGCCCCCCACCCCCGAAGTTTTCTATCTTTTTGACCATGTCAGAAGAGCTCTAGATGAACACGAAACAAAAGTCTGGACTCCACCAAGCAGCAGCTCACCCAAACCGCATTCACTTAATTCTCTAGCCTCCAGGTACAGGACGGAATTTGCACACTCCTGTTCTAGAATCCTTTCACGTATAAAAATAAGCCTCCCTGCCTCACAACTGAATGCGCTTCATTTTTCTACCTCTTGCTCTATATGTGTTTAAATTTCCAATTAGATCACAGGATCTTGTGTATGATTAGGATGACCACAATTCCTCTAACAGCCCCTCCACCCCCCCCCCCATTGGCTATTCTATTGAAAATCTCCTATGCCAGAAATTCCCTGCCTATGTATACCAAAGCAGAGGGTGGTTAGCATGGCACGTTTACTGTGTGGGCTTTATATTTAAGCCTTCTTCCCTCAGTCACCACTTTCAACTGTCTGATGCACAGCAGATATTAGTAACATATACAGTTAATGAGTCACTTCGCCCTGCTCCTAACACAATAGGAACGTATTAATGAGGTCAGGATCTCCGTCTGTGGCTGATAACCAGAGCAACCACGTGAATTAACGAGCCGAGCGCGCATACCCATGCGGGGAAGCTGCAAGCAGAGTAACCTACCTCGTGATCTCGATACTTAAAATTAAAAGAAATCTCATCACTGCAGAAGTTTCCAACATAAATACAAAGAGCAAAGTGAAGAGGAATGAGTCCTCTAAGACTAATATTTTCAGAAACTAGCTACTATGCCATTCAGTCGATATGCAAAATCTGTTTCCAAAAGCACCAGTGCCTCAGGCTGCCCTCCACAGTCATTTAAAATATTATAATTAATTACCTGCTGGATGTAAAATAATAAAGCATGTTGGCTTTAAGATGCATGACCATCCTAAAGCCTTTCTTTCTTTTTTTTTTTTTTTCTGAAGGAGCTGCTGAGAGATACAACTATTCCCAATAGCCAAGTCAAAATTACCCCAGGCGCAATCTTAATAAAATATGTTCTGAGTAATTTCTTATATGCTAAGATATCTCAAATAATCTTCTCTCTATAATTAAAGAGAAAAAGAAGCAGATCACTGTGCTCAAGCCACAGAGTGTTCACTGAAAAAGGGGAGAGTCTACCAAATCCCAGTAGGATCCCACCCAAGAATCCACATCCACAGGTTATCTCCGCTATAAGCAGTAAAGTTCACAGGGATAGAAACATCCTATCAAGTATAAATTGAAGAACCAAATTAACCCCCCCCCAAAAAAATATTGAAAAACACTATTTCCAATTGAGGGCAATGTGGTGGAGCACTGAACCATGAAAACTATAGCAACGGGGCTGAAGAGATGGCAATGCGGTTAGGGTGCTTGCCGACGAAGCCTAATGGCCCCGGTTTGATTCCCCACTGCCCATATACAGCCAGATGCACAAAGAGGAGCATGCCTTTGGCCTTTGATTTTTTTTTTCATTATAATTTTTTTTTCTTTATTAGTTAGTTTTGCATTCAGCAAATACAGTCAGTTTGGTACCATTATTAGGCTCATCCGTGACCTACCCCCTCCCCTTGGCCCCTCCTTGTTGAGGTATACGGGCCATGCATTGTGGAGTTAGCCCACAGTTATGGGTAAGCTAAATGTCTCTGCATATCATGACCCAACATGTGGCTCTGACATTCTTTCCGGCCCCTCTTCCGCAAAATTTTCCTGAGCCATGTTGGGTTCATTTTTGGTCTGCTTCAGTGATGAGGTGTTGGGAGCCTCTGAGGCTCTGGCTCTCTGATTTGGTAGGAGTTGATTTTTCTCTGTGTTGATCTCCTTCCCCCTTGTGCTGGTATCCGGTTCATCAGGAAAACAGCACCCTTGCTTGTTTCGCCAATTTTTCTTAGCCCAGTGCTAACTTACTCTCCGTTGGAGAATCTGCTTCTCTTTTTCAGATAGATGGCCTTTGATTTTGCCCCTCTTCTCTCTACCTCTCTCTACTTGCACATAAATAAATAAATAATTTCTTTTCAAAAAAACTGTAGCAATCATTAAATTGGAGACATTGGGGGGGGGGGGCAGAGGAAACCAATAAATGCTCCTGGGAAGACCGAAGAATCATTCAGGAAAAACAGAACCTATGGAGAAAGGTCCAAGGAAGCCAAATAAGTGAAAGTGTCCTAGACAAAAATGTTAGTTTTGCAAGCGTGTTCAAGTTTTCTGGGATAGGAACCAGGCCTTATCAATGACTCCATTCATGGCTCAGTGCATGATGGTGGCTGGTGTGAAAACCAAAGGTCTACAAAAGATATGTACGAACAGCATAACAAATCATCTTTCCTTCTAACTTCATACTCTATCTTCACACATCGCCCAGTACAGCAACAGGAGAGCCAAGTGTGGTGAAAGCAGCAAGGACGTAGATGCTCCAGTTAGCACGTGGGCTTTGGAAAGTAGCGACATCATTCCAGCTCAAGACTGAACACAGAACAGCTGATCTCTCTACTGCCTCCCCCCGAACATAATTGTGCAGAATTAGAAATAGTGCATGAAATCTCAAAGGAGGGCACAGATGACCCTCTGCATGGGCATGCGCCCTATGCCTTCAGACAGAAGAACCCATGTATGTGTTTAATGCTCTAAGGTGGCCCACTTGAAACTTATAATCTTGGTATCTCTGAACTTTTATTTTGCACGTGAACTCAATAGGACCCTGGAGCATGTATGTGAACAGAGGAGACACGCCGTCCATGCCTCGCCTGCTGTCTGCTGCTCTGCCCGCGCCCCTGGCTTAAGGTGTAGGCAGTGACCCGTGAGCAGGGAAATGTAGTGGAGTCATGTCAGGGGCATTCAGAGAGACACACAATAATCATGATGACAGCACGATGTGTCTGTCAGTAGGGAGGGGAGGGGACCAACGGGACCAGCAACCCGGGGAGTCAGACTTCCTGTTTGAACCATAGCTTTCTTCTGATTGAGAGAAAGGCAGTGGTTGTCTAAGAAACAGAAAGACCCAAGGCACTCTACCATGATCCTTCTCATTAATTCACTTTCCTCTATTAACCAACCACTTAAGGTGGAAATAATGGTGCAATAGAATGAGAAGACAAGAGAAACACACTTCCTTCTCCTGTGAGGCCTGCCTTATTCATGAGTCAAGGTCCAGAGGACTGACAGAATGCTTCTCCAAAAGTGAAACAAAAGCAGACAGCGGACTGGAGAGATGGTTCAGTGGTTAAAGCACTTTAACCTGCAAAGCCTAATGACCCAGGGCTTGAGTCCCCAGTACCCACATAGAGCAAGATGCACAAGGTGACACATGCATCTGGAGTTTGTTTGCAGTGGCTGGAGGCCCTGATGTGCCCTTTCTCTGCCTTTGTCTCTCTGGTTGCAAATAAATAAAATATAAATATAAAAATAGGTTTGTATTGGGCTGGAGAGATGGCTTAGTGGTTAAGGCGTTTGCCTGCTAGGCTGAAGGATCCTGGTTCGATTCTCCAGGGCCCATGTAAGCCAGATGCACAAGGGGGTGCACACTTCTGGAGATCATTTCCAATGGGTGGAGGCCCTAGCACACCCGCCATTCTCTCTCTCTCTCTCTCTCTCTCTCTCTCTCTCTCTCTCTCTCTCTCTCTCTGCCAAATAAATGAATAAATAAGATATTGAAAAAAATAGGTAGGCCAGGCATGGTGGCGCAGGCCTTTAATCCCAGCACTCAGGAGGCAGAGGTAGGAGGATTGCTGTGAGTTTGAGGCCACCCTGAGACTCCATAGTGAATTCCAGGTCAGCCTGTGCTAGAGTGAGACCCTACCTCGAAACCCCCCCCCCAAAAAAAAAAAAATAGGTTAGTATTGTGCAGCAATTTCACAAGGCTAGTAAGAAAATAATACACATGCACAAGCTAAGAAACACAAATAATAGAATGTGAGTGACAGAACATGCAATTTAAATTCTCTAAAATGTTCATTTAACTAGAGTGATGACATGGTGATTTGAATTAGGTGTCCACCAGAAACTCGTGTGTTAGGAATGTTTTCTTCCCAGCTGACAGCAATTTTGGAGGTGAAGTCTGGCTAGAGGAGGTGTGTGGCCTCCAGCCCTCGGGCTTGCCAATGTTAGTTGGTTCACTCTCCTGCTGTGGTTTTCCACCTGCTATGGCAATGGTGATGGCCAGCCTCTGCTCTGACCATGTTTCCCCTGCCATCAGGAAGCTTTCCCTGGAGTCTATGAACCAAAATGAACAACTTTCCTGCCATCAGCTGCTTTTGGTCAGGTGCTTTGTGCCAGCAACAGGAAGGTAACTGCAACAGCTGGTAAATCTTCATCACCCACAAAAGACATCCTGAAGCTGGGCGGGTGTGGTGGCGCACGCCTTTAATTCCAGCACTCGGGAGGCAGAGGCAGGAGGATCGCCATGATTTCGAGGCCACCCTGAGACTACATAGTGAATGCCAGGTCAGTCTGTGCTAGAGTGAGACCCTACCTCAGAAAGCCAAAAGAACACCTCCTGTCTCAAAACAATGTGGAAGAAATGAACCAATATCCTGAGGTTGTCTTCTGACCTCCACATTGACATCCACATGCCTACACACACACACACACACACACACACACAATCATACACATAATATACATACATACACATACAACTAAAAAAATTAAGTATATATAAGAAATATGAGGGATGTAGGAAAAATAATTTACATTTATGATTTTTCCCTTAACCCAATATCAAATACCAATTAAAAAATCACAACACACCAAAAGGGGGTACAGATATGTTTACATGTGGTGTTAGTGTCCCTATTGAAATTTCTTGTAAGTCTTGTGCACAATGCCACACATTTATTTCCATTATGTACTGGGCCACAAATTATGTCATCATCCTTAGTGACACATATTACTCACTTGAAAACAAATTAGGTGATTTTCACAATTAAACATTTTGAGTAGCATTTCTTCAATTTGCTTGATCCTAAAAGCCATGGTAAATACTAATTCTGAAAGCTCTTCTGGGAGACCTAAGACCATGGACGTGACCCACCTGTGTAGCTGTTACCAAGTGAATTAAGAAAACACCTCTTTGGCTGGAGAAGATGGCTTAGGGGTTAAGGTGTTTACCTGCAAAGCCAAAGGACCTCGGTTCGATTGTCCAGGATCCAAGTAAGCCAGATGCACAAGGAGGCACATGCATCTGGAGTTTGTTTGCAATGGCTGGAGACACTGGCGTGCCCATTCTCCCTCCCACTCTCTCTCTTTCTCTCTCAAATAAATAAATAAAATATATTTTAAAAACATAAAGAAAACACCTCTTGGGCCTGGAGAGATGGCTTAGCAGTTAACATGCTTGCCTACAAGGCCCTAATGACCCCGGTTCAATTTCCCATTGACATGGATATGTAAAGCCAGATCACAAGGTGGTGCGTGCATCTGGAGTTCGTTTGCAGTGAGTGGCTAGAGGCCCTGGCGCACCCATTCTCTGTCTCTCTGTCTCTCTGTCTTTCTCTCTTTCCATCTCTGTCTCTATCTATCTGCCCTTTCCCTCTCTAATAAATAAATTAAATTTAAAAAGAAAGAAAACACCTCATTAGAAGAAACACATTGGGAGAGACTTCTAAAGACGACAGGCATTTGGGTACTTTGATAACTATCTTCCCCGTAGGTTTAACAGACAGGGTGACTGGAAAGCCATGGAGGGAAAAGCTGGCAGAGGTCTTTGCACTGTTTTCTTCTCCAGAATGAGCTGCATCTCCTCCGTGTCTCGGGATCCTGCCAGGCAGCACCTCCTAGTGCTGCAGCAGCTCTCCACAGACATTACCTTCCTCAGAGAACACCCTCTGGCTGCAGAGAAGGCTCAGGGCTTAAGAACTTCCTGCATAAGCATGAGAACCTCAGGGCACATGAGAGACACTCCCACCACAAGTTCCATCCACAGCAGCCACATAAACATCCCGGCTGGTAATGCGCCGCTGTAACCCCAGACCCACAGGAGACCAGAGACCTGAGAACCCTCTGAGCTTGTGAAAAAAAAAAACAGCAAGCTCAGGGGTCAGTAAGACTCCATTCAAATACGAACGAGCCGTGGATGGATGGAGAGGGATAGTCAACATTCAGTTCCTGCCTCTGCAGACAAGCACATCCCGCCTCAGAGGAGCACACAGACTGCCACAAGGGCACACGCATGTGCACACACCACACATATACCATACACATACACACAAGCAAAAAAAAATCCTCTATTTCTAAATAACTCTGGGGCTGGTCCAGATTTCTGATGATGATAACAACTCTTGATTGCTTTCCTCTTGTCCTCTTTTTATCTGTTATAAAAGATAAAAAATAAACAAAAATTAAGATTTTTACATATCAGTCTCCTTATTTACTATCCCCTCTTGTTGCATTTGCTATAAACTATTTTTTTTTTTTTGATGAGTCACTAGTCTTTCAAATGACAGATTCCCTAAATTACCAAGTAGTTATTCGGGGCTTTTGAAGGTATGATACAAAATGAACAAGACACAGTCCTATTGTGCCCTCAAGAGACATATAGTAGTCTTATCTGAGACAGGCACATCCTTTTGTGATCCAGATACTGGGAAACCCTGTGTTTGGTAACCAACTACTTGGGTAAGAGTCTTGGATTTGCAACTAGTTCATTCTTTTAATGTGGACAATGTATGTACGTATCCTTCAAGAAGTACCTTGTATATTGAATTAAGAAGACAGACTGAGGAGCTAGATATGGATCAGAGGTTAAAGGTACTTTCCTGCAAATCCTGACTGCCTAGGTTCAATTCCCCAGTGCCCACATACAGCCAGATACACAAAGCAGCACATGCATCTGGATTTGTTTGCATTTGGCAAGAGACCCTGGTGTGCCCATTCCCCACACACCCGCCCTCCGCCAACTCTCTGCTGGCAAAATAAATTAATTAATTACTAATATTTTAAAAGAAAATAAAAAGCAAACCAGACTGACAGTCTTGACACACTGGGAACTAGGTACCAAGAGCATCCAATAGTAGCATTTAGGATGCTTTAGATGTTCTAGATGTTCCTAACCCGCTGCTTAGGAAGGTATTTCCATAGTGCCAATATCAGCGGCGGAGAGGAGGAGATAGTGACAGAAGAGTGCTCTGGCCAGTAGAGTAATCAGTAATTGGCAAAATGAAGAAGGAAAGGGTGGAGAAAAATGACATCCTGTCTGTTTTTTGTGAAGTCTTTCACGATGACCCTTGAACTGGTTGACCTCTTTCTTCCCTGAATTCCTGTGAGCAATAGTTAACACCTAAGGGAGCACGTTTCCGTTGACACAGTCATTGTCATTTTCATGCTGCCCTCTCCCCATATAGACTCCATGATGTGTCCTCAAGCACAATAGTGATGACTTAATATGTTTTCCATCCCCTCAGTGTTCCTTATGACATTCCATAAATAAGTTTATTTAGCGGATTCCTTTCCTAAATCTAGACCCCCAGAAGATGATATATTACCACAAGTCAGATTAACTAACAGCTCGAAGACTTGAATAGGGTAGCTCTCGATCATTAGCTTTCTGTGGTGTCAACTTCCTGACAAATGGAATGAAACTTCAGCCTTGCTTTCAAGAGTTAGATCTTGAATGTTTCCATCTTAATCTCACCATCTTTAGCAATACAGACCTGGTAGTGGCTGGGTGATTTGCAAACAGATGCCCAATTTGATTAGAAGCCCTGATTAAGGGACTAATGTTAACTATGCAATATGGCACAGAGGGAAATATCCTAAACCCCATATTTTGGTTTGCTTTAAATGGGAGGCTTATTGCATGATTTCTAAAATGAAAAATGTACTTTTTCAGGATTAATTTACTACAAATTGACTAAAATTGAGGGGAAGAAAACTTAATCCTCTTTGCCTTATTGATGCTATTTCCTTGTGTATAATAATTATTTCTCAGCATTGATTTGAGAAGCTGTAATTTGCTTTCACATTTAATCAATGAAGAGCAATATTTGTATCATGATTCTTCTTGAATAATACCACAATTAGTGCATGAGTGAACCCTCTCTTTCTTTTCTCTTACTAGTGATTTTAAGTCTCCGTTCTTCACTGAACTGTTTAGCCTGTTTGGAATTCATGCGACATTTTACATGGAGCGAAGTGTGAAATGCCACTTCCCACACTGCTTACCTTATAAATTATTCAGCCCTGCTGTTTATCAGGCAGCTTCTGCTTATAGATAAGAAGTCACCTCTCGTTTGCTGTGCACAACACAGAGGCCTCAACAATGAAAAGTTGTGTGTAGCCTGCAAAGAGAGCAGGGAGGGAAACCCAAGCAAGAATCATGTGGGCTGAGAATCCTCCACAGCAAAACAAGCCTCGCCAGTCTCAATCGGAGTGAGATGACAACGGCTTGCTTGCCAACGTGGACAGTTGAAGGGACAAGTCACCCTCAATAAAGCACAGATGACGGAGTACAAACGTCTTCTGTCTTAAGGGGTAACTTTTCCTTACTTAAAAGACAAGAGGAGTTTTTGTTAGCTGTACAAGGACCCTTACAAACTGCAAAAAGTGAGTCTTTTTTTTTTGTAGTTTTTGAAAAGCAATATTCCTGCTACATTATGTCATTATCAAAACTCATTCCCCTATAATTTCATGATGTTTCCTGCTGTGTCAAGCTTTCTACTTTAAACATTTAGAAAGAAACTTGATGGGCACAAAAGAAAAATCCATTTGGCCCAATAACAGTAGTAGATTTCCAACCTAGGGCCTATGACCTTCCCATGACCTTCCCAGTCATAGGCTTTTGATTAGGATTTCAGTGCCAGGCATGAGTTCCCTCCTAGAGATGCAACCTCAAATCTAATCAGAGTGGAGTTGGTTATCAGCATGATAGTCATACCTGTATTGTCCCTGTGGGCACATCTCTCCTGCATGGCCAGTTATGTAGCTTGCAGCATCCACTATCAGTGAAGATGGTTGATGCCTTTCCTCCCTGAGCATCCATCCACCAAGACCCTGAGAAGTCTAACATACAATTTCATCAGTCAAATTCAGCCTACATAAGGGATGTGCAACCTTTTGCATGTTAAGAGAGGACATTGTGAGCTGCAGAGATGGCTTAGCAGTTAAGGCACTTGTCTACCTAGCTGAAGGACCCAGGTTCGATTCCCCAGGATCCACATAAGCCAGATGCATAAAGTGGCACATGTGTCTGGAGTAAGTTTGCAGTGGCTGGAGGCCCTGGTGTGCGCCCATTGTCTATCTGCCTCTCTCTCTGTCTCTGTCTCTCTCTCTCTCTCTCCCGTGTGTGTGTGTGTGTGTGTGTGTGTCTGTCTGTGTCTCTTGGCTTCTTTGTCTCTTTCTTTCTCAAATAAACAAAGAATAAAATATATTTTTTAAAAAGAGTGGACATTGTTATCTACCTTGTGTTGAGCTGCATGCATAGCTGTCTTGGGACACGTGCAGCCCCTCTGCTGTGTGAGTGGGCAAAGATCAGATAGGCAGAGCAGCAACATCCAATGACTGAGACATATCTGCCTTCTGCTGTAAGCCACTGGGATTTGTGGTTACTTACTGTGGAGGAAAGTTCATGGATAGACTGTTATACGGTGGAAGAAAATATCCAAAATAAGATACCTATCATGCTATGCACACAGTGTGTCTGACTTAAAGAATTACATTCCTTTGAGGGTGAAAAGGAGCTTTAAGGGGCTGTTTGTTATTCTCATACGAATATTGACACTCTCTGCCAGTCAAATGAGAAAACAGACACAGGAAGTTACCGTGCTGCTGAAAAGCACACATTGCGTCTTTTAAATTACTTTCTGCCTGTGAGACACAGCCAGGTGAATTTAGAAAAGCAGGGAACTAGCTTCAAGGGGTGCAAGAACAATTTTAGGAAATATAAAACATTTAAATGAGAGTCACATGTCCAGTGCTGGTGTTCCCACTAATGATCTGAACGCTAACCATGGAGTTTCAGGGTCACTGACCACACAAGTCTTGCATGTCCTTGGAAATGCAATGCAGGGCCCCTGCATGTGAGAAATTTCAAGAGGACAAGGTCCATGTGGAAGAAATGACCCTTCCTTCCTGCCTTCTGAGGGAGTGATATCCTAGACAGTTCCGAATTGTTAAATAAAAATTCTAAACTCAGCCAGGCATGGTGGCACAATGCCTTTAATCCCAGCACTTGAGACGCTGAGGCAGGAGGATTGGTGTGACTTCAAGGCCAGACTGAGACTAATTTCGGGTCAGCCTGGTCTAGCAGCAAGACCCTACCTCAAAAAAAAGAAGAAATATATATATATATATATATATATATATATATATATATATATATGACTAATTCACCAGCAAACAAGTTTATAATTATCACTTGACAATTTAAAAAATTTATATCAGTTAATTTCTCGTTGCTGCAACAACTTGCCAGGCCCAAGTGGCTTTGGGAAGGAGATGTTTGGCTTGTATCATGTCTTGAGGAGACACAGCGCATCCTGGAGGGAGCGTGCAGAGTGCGGCGTCGGGTCATATGTGTCTACTGTCAAGAAGCAGAAAGCGATGAATGCTTGTGCTCAGCGCTCCTTGTTTTTTTCCCTCCTTTCATTCAGCCCGGGACACCAGCTCATGGGATAGTGCCACCCACATGCAGGGATGTGTCTTCTCTCGTCAGTGAAACCTCTCTGGAAACAGGCCCGGTGATTCTAAATGGAACCAGGTTGACAATGAAGATTAGCCTCCACATTCTCCAAGCACTAAAATGAGAATGAGAAATCTCGGGTGTGGGCAGGGGGAGAGGGGGGAGTTCTAGAAGATGGCAAAAACTAGGGTACATTTCTGCTGAACAAAAGAGAAATGAAAGCAACTTGGAGATAAGGATATTAGAGGACTCACACTCCTCCCTAGAGAGCTGTGTGCAGCGTCAGTGCTTATTGCTCCGCGAAGGACCATGCCGGGCCGTTCAGCTAGGATCTGGAGTGTCTCAGCTCTGGTGGGACCTGTCAGCTCCACCTCAATACACTGTTGTTGCTGTTTTCCTTGGCTCTTTGTGTTCTTAGCTTCAAGTTAATACTACTGTATATCAGAGATAAGAGATTATCGATGTGTATTGCTTAAAGCACAGACCAGGTAGCATGGGAATATGAGAAGAAATCATCTTCTCTTAGTGTCTGACACACTCATAGAACTATAGCTGGTAAAATTATATAGCTAATGGGAAAGTTAGGAGATCATGGTGAGGTTTCAGAAGACCCAGACTTAAGTAGAGCAGGAAATCCATTAAGGTGGCCACCAGGAAGCTGCCAGGACGGCGGTGGTAGTTTGGGCCTCAAGGGCTCCAGTCTGCGGTGAGGAAGGTCGGCATTACAGCCATGTCTCCGGCTAAACACCCTATAGAACATTAAAAAAATTATTTATTACAGGAGGCCAGAGGTGAGGATGTGGGAAAAATAGAAAGGAATGTTAAGTAGGGTGGTAAAGAGACAGTAGGTGGCTAAAAGAAGATTAAATGCAACATTTAAGACTGAGGTATGGTAAAAGTAATATGGGTGTGAGAAGTTTAAGACAAATAATTCAAAAACCTAATAATGGCACAAAGTTAACATGTAAGAATTCAATCAAATTTAAGGGCTTAAGAAATTGTAAATTCTTATATGGAGTTCAATGAAATATTTTTCTTCAAATACACTAAAAACATGAATTTAAAAAAGAAGAGAAAATGAAAGGCAGGAGAAGCCTAAGGAAAGCTTAGGTTAATCAAAATGACGTAACCAGCACAAAATGTGGAGATAGGATGTTCTGAAACTGCTGAGAAACTAAGACAGGGCAGTGTTAAAGAAATGGGAAAATACAGGCAGTGTGCAGATAAAAAAGGGAACAAAACTCAGGAAAGATGCTAGGATGACATGAGTAACACACCAATGGGCTGGTGATTCCTGGCTATGCTTTGCAAGATGCAACGTCTCTCATCACTACTGGATCGCTCATGCCCATGAAAACCACCAGGCTGGAGTTCAAGTGAGCACTTTTTCTCTCAGCCTTCAACAAGGCCCCGCTGGCATTTTGTTATTGATTGAATTTGCTCAAATACTCAGCAAGGCAAACCAAGTTCCTCCTCCAGATGAGGGGCACTGTTCTCCACCACAAGCAAAGATGCTGTCTGGGTTAAATGCAGATGTGTCTCCTAAACTGATCACATAATCTCACATAATACTATCATAGTCTGGGATTCAATATTGAATTTCTCAAACATTTAACCACTCAAACTCGTCTAAAGAAACATTTATATGATGCATTTCTAATCATCAAGGAATAAAATTCAAACAAGTATATTAAACAAAACCATTTAAGTATAACAAAACTATTTTCAAATATAGTAAATAACCCCCAACATTTATTAATGCTGTGATCTTTGAAGAACATTTTTCCTTGTTGCCTGTGTATTCATGCTAATTTCTAATCTCACACCCTCAACAAGTTACACCTTAATGCCTGAGGACTGAGGAGTCACCTTGTATTTTTAAGAATTTTTCCTCCAGTGTAAACAGGTACTTACATAGTTCCATCTTTGCATTAATAATTCACCATGGGTTTGATTTGGATTGAAATGAGCAAGAAGCTTCATGAGATTCTAGCTGAAGAGACCCAAGACAGTGTAATTAAATCTGCTGCATTAGTACTCTGGTTGCAGAATACATCTACTCCCAAATCAAGTGTCTTTCCAAAAGGCAATTTGACAGCTAAACTTGAGGTTCATAAAAACATAGCTACTTGGAACAGGAGAAATAAAGCAGCTCCCAACTTTTCAGTAAAGCCTGCCTGCTCTACTTTTCTTTTTATCTTATGTATGTGTGGGGGGGGGGAGTCAGAGAGAGAGAGAATGGTCATGTCAGGCCTCTAGCTACTGCTGACAGACTCCAGGCTTACGTGCCATGATGTACATCTGGCTTACTTGGATACTGAGGAGTTGAACCTGGTTCCTTAGGCTTCACAGGCAAGTACCCTAACTGCTCAGCCATCTCTCCAACCCTGCACTTCTTTTCTAAATAGTTTATATTGAATAAACATTTTCTCCTTACTTTCAATACTTAAACACACATGTATATATGCATAATTTTCTCATGAGATTCATTTATTTGTATAGTGAAGAAACTGAAATAAATGTTATTTTTTTCAAAATAAAAATGGATATTTTAGGTTAAAAATAATGCTTGGTTATGGTAAAGAAGAGAAAGAGGGCTGGAGGGATAGCTTAGGAGTTAAGGCACTTGCCTGCAAGGCCAATGGACTCAGGTTCAATTCCCCAGTACTCATGTAAGCCAGCTGCACAAGGTGGCACATGTGGCTGTAGTTCATTTGCAATGGCTGGAGGCCCTGGCATGCCCATTCTCTCTCTCTCTTTCTCTCTCTCTCTCTCTCTCATAAATAAATAAAATAGGAAATGTTTAAAAATAGAAACAATTAAAATAGAAAGTAATATATCATATTATAATGTTAAAATATAATAAGTTATACAACCCTATTTTCACCAAATAAGTTCTTATAATTATTATCTTCATATATGTCTTTTTTGTTTATTTTGTTATTTTTGTGTGGCTTTCTTTTGAAATATCATCTTACCATGTGACCTTGAACTTGTAAGACTCACTCCTGAATGTTTAAGATCTGTACCACCATGCCCAAATGGAGTCTTATAGGCATTTTTTTTAATACTGAGTCTCATGTAACCCAGGCTAGCCTCATACTTTCTATGGTAGAGGATGAACTTGAACTTCTAACCCTCCTGCCTCCACTCCTGAGGGCTGAGAGTACAGAAATATAGCACTACACCTATATTTATCTGGTACTGGAGATTGAACCTAGGGCCTCATGCATGTTAGGTGAACACAATCCTAACTAAGCTACCCAGCCCTACAGGCACATTTTGGGCCTATGAAAATATACATTTAACTGCAGTAATCTTATGCTACACATTCTTTGTTACGGCATTATCCTTCGACTTATTATAATGTCTTAATAAAGAGTATTCCTATACCCTCCAAGGCTCAGGGAGCATTATGGAAGAGGTGGAAAAAAGAATGTAAGAGCCAAAGGAGGGGAAAGGGTACTTACAATGCTGTCTTTCAGACACAAAGTGGCCTTGATATTCATGACCTCACAGTGCCTGAAACTACCTACACAAGACCTTTGTATTGGGAGGGGAAAAAATGATGGCATTAAAATAAAAGAAAGACTAATTGGAAAGAAGAGATTCAGTGGAGGGTAGATTTGGCAGGAGAACAATGGTGGTGGTACAAGGGAATTATCATGGTTTATTACCTAGATTTATGGAAGTTGTCAATAAAAAGTTTAAAGAAAAGAATATGTTGCAATTTCATAAACCATAACTTATAAAATCTATTGCCAATCACAGACAAAATTATTTACAATCTTCTGCTTTATGAGTAATTATGTGATTATATTTGCATATGTATCTGAGCATTTATCCAATTACCCTTTAGAGTTGTCTGTTAGTGGAACTGTTTCAAGAAGTATGAGTGGGCTGGAGGGATGGCTTAGCAGTTAAGGCATTTGCCTACAAAGCCCAAGGACCTAGGTTCAATTCCCCAGAACCCACAAAAGCCAGATGCACAAGGTGGCACTTGCATTCGTTTATGTAGCTTAAGGCCCTGACACACCCTTTCTCTCTCTCTCTCTCTCTCTCTCTCTCTCTCTCTCTCTCTATCTCTTTTTCTCAAATAAATAAAATAAAACAAAAAAGGAAGCAGGGGCATTCTCAATTTTAGTATTATTAAGTTTTTTTTTTAATTCCCCTGGGTTTTTGCTAGGGATTTTATTGACTAAGTACTGTAAATAAAAGTACAGCTGGCCAGGCTTCATGGTGCACACCTTTAATCTCAGCACTCAGGAGGCAGAAGCAGGAGGATCGCTGTGAGGTGGAGGCCAGTCTGGGACTATAGAGTCAGTTTGGAATATAGTGAAGCCATATGTCAAAAAAAAAAAAAAGTGTATCTGTTCCTTCATTTGTCTAGGGAATATGTATCTGTTATTATGGCCCAAGTAAAAGTATAGCTACTATACTACTATGGAGCATAAGATAGTTAGGACAGCTATAGGAAATTTATTCCTTCCCTTTGGCATATTTGCATAAAAATTCAAGACTCAATAAAAAAAGAGAAGCAACACAAACACAAAACAAGAGTTTGGTATAGCCTAAAGGATAACAGCTTTGAAGAAAAGGAAACAAAAATAAGGAAACAGAAAGTTGAAGGGGGATGGGGAAATGGTTCTGTGGTTAAAAGCACACTTGACGGCAAAGCCTGACAGCCTGGTTTGATTCCCCAGTACTCACATAAAGCAAGATGCCTAAAGTGATGTATGCATTCGCAGTTCCTTTACAGTGGCAGGAGATCCTGGTGTGCTCTCTCTCTCTCTCTCTCTCTCTCTCTCTCTTTCTCTCTTTCCACCTCTCTCTCCCTCTTTCTGTTTCTGCCTCAAATAAATAAAAATGATTTTAAGTGGCAGGGATAATTTATCATAAAAAAGGCTTCATCATCAGTCAGTATTTGACCAGAGACCGGAAGGAAGGAAGGAAGGAAGGAAAGAAGGAAGGAAGGAAGGAAGGGTAGAAAGAAGGAAGAGTAGAAAGAAGGATGGAAGGAAGGCACATGGCTATCAAAGGTGGAGGTGAAGTGCAGGTTCATTGAAAACACCATTTATGTGAGATGCCAGGATCAGGTCAGAGAGGTGTGTAAGTCACTTCCCGTCACTGTGTTCTGAGGAAAGGATTTCAAGGAGGGAAGGTTTATTTGGCTCATGCCTTCAGGGGTTCTAGACCATGGTTGGTTCATCCCTTCATAATGGGATGACACAGAGCATCATGAGCTCAGGGGAGGCTGCTAACTTCATGACCAGTGGGAAATACAGAGACCAAGAGGTGCGACACATATCCTTCAATAGCATCCCCATAATAACCTATGTCCTCCAAGCAGGGCCCACTCCTAGTTTCTACCACCACCTACCACCTGCCATAACGACAGCAGTTTACCAGCTCTCACAGGATTCAGTCCACTGGTTGAAGCAGAGCCTTCGGGGCCGACCCACCTCTCAGTCGCACGGGCAGCTGAGCACCACGTGAGCCTTCAACACATAAACCTCTTGGCGGACACTTCATAACCAAAGCAGAGATGAGTCAGACGTCACATCGTGAGGCACATTCGTCCAAATATCAGGAACTTTGGGTGGCAGCGTTGTCACAACTCATGGAAGTCATCTGTGCAGAAGAGTGACAAAATGCATTCTAAATACCCTGCTGTTTCCTCCTGAAGTAAGAATTCATTAATGTATAAATTTGTCTTCCTTAATGTCTCCCAGTAGGATGTCTTAGTTTTAGTACATGCTTATTAAATGTTTTATTAAATATTTGTTTTACTTCACTGCTCTTCTAAATAAGAATTTGTTTCTGTTATTCTCATGGCTGAGAACATGTCTCTGGCTCCTTTAGAATATAATGCTGGGGTCCCATGGAGTCAGCGCTGTGCCAGTGATTCACAAGCCTCTGGAAATATGGACAAGAACATAAATTTCTAGAGATCTGTAGAGAATGGTCTGGGTTACATTTACTTCTTGTCCCTTTACTTACCTCACAGGAGACAGGAAGATACATTCAAATACCAAAAAAAAATCAGATGAATTATATTTTTCTTCTACTTCTATAAATAAACAGAAAACTGCTCTTTTAAAAAAAATGTCTTTTTTAAGCTGTAAAGAAGATGAGTGTTTTCTGGAAGAACTGTGGTTGTACCCAGCATCCTCCTACAATTCTATGGATCCTGTGGGGTTCAGTTTCCCAGCCCTTAAATCTTTCCCAAAGTTAGTATCCTAGAGCAAGTTTTCCCAAACAGTGTGCAAAGATCCTGATCCTACAGACCTAGGAACTAATGCAGAGCAGAATTGGAGAAATGCCCTCGAGGGTCAGTCCTCCACCCACCTTAGACTTGTGACAGGCCAGTGTTCCCCATCAGTCCTCTCACAGTGGTCCTATACACTTTAGAAAGTACAAGAACTTGAGTGGGATGGCTCAATGTGAACTTGTCAAACAGTTAAGTTGCTGGAAGAAAAGAAGAAAGGAATGAACTACCTAAGTTTTATGTAGTTCCTCACCAATGTGAAAAGAAAAAGTTATATATGTGGTCTAACGATGATCTCCTTGTCTTTATAATTTTTTTATGAAAATGGGAGTAAACTTAGGAAATGGGTGGAGGGACCCACACCACAGCGCAAAGGCTCTACCATGAGGGGCCGGTCTGAAGGAGACGCTTCAAGGAGTGGGGAGCAGTATCGTTCAGTGGAATGAGAATGAGTTAGGCAATCAGAATTACTAATTATAAATATAAATCCAATGTCACTTTGCTTATAAAGCCACAGTTTACTCATCTGTACCATGGGGAGGAGTACACTTGCCTTTTATATGGCTATAGTGAAATCAAAATATAAAATGCACAATAAAGTAATTATCCGAAGGCCAAACACATACAAACTATTGAAGTCTGGGTAGGTTTCTAAAAGGGGAGAGCATTGGCTCCCTTCTTAGAACAGAGTCCCTTCCCTCACTCATCCTTACAGTATTCCAGACATGCATGTCTCAGCTGAAGGACATCTCAGAGCTAAACTTCCTCCAAGTAATTCAAAACCACAAATCAGCCATCAAAATAGAATGGAATCTATTTTTAATGTATAATACATTTGTTTTTTTTTTTTCACGGATGACTCCTCTCATACAAACATATCATAAAATAATAATAAAAATAAAAATCTGTTGGAAAGTTGCCTTTTCATACTTGAAGTATGGGACTCCAAGGATATGTTCATCTGTGATATAAAGTTACAAGTCACATGAGTTATTGGAACGAACACAGAGAATAAACATATAATATAGGAAATACAAAATGCAATATTTTAACTGAATTCAACATGTCATTATCAAGTTGATCACATACTGTATGTAACATTCTGTGCTAAGAAACGCAAAGGATCAACACTCGGGAGGCGGAGGTAGGAGGATCGCCATGAGTTTGAGGCCAACCTGAGATTACACAGTGAAGTTCAGGTCAGCCTGGGCTACAGTGAGACCCTACCTCAAAAAGAAGAAGAAAAAGAAGAAGGAGGAGGAGGAGGAAGGAAGGAAGAAGAAAACAAGGAAAGAAGGGGGAAGGGAGGGAGGGAAGAGGAAAGGAGAGAAGAGAAGAGAAAGGCAAAGGGTCAAAAAAAGCATTAACTGTCAAGAACTCACAATGCAGAACAGAGAGTATACACCTGTGCTTATTTAAGAAGTATTTAAGCATTTAAGAAGTATTTAAGAAATGAAAGATTATGTTGTAACAATGGCCAACAGCCCAAGTCATTATAGGCAGATGGCAGCCAATACCTGGGATACCCATGAATCATCAGGGTGACAAGAGAAACCCCAGGGCTTAGCACTGAACGAGTCCTCTCTCACACCTACCAGGGCTCAGGTGACATTGCAGAGTTAGGTACAGAGAGAATACGAGTGCCTCTCTCACTACTGGCCAGAGAACCATCTCTATGGAGACTGTGGTAGACAGTGAGGAGACTCAAAACACATCAAAGTCAAAAACAAGAAGCTGCCAAGAGCTCAACACTAAAGAAGATTTCTACCATGCCCTCCAAGGCTCAGAGGACATTGCAGAAGAATGGGGCAGAAAGAATGTAAGAGCCACAGGATGCAAAGGCGTATGCTAAGGTGCCATCCTTCCAACATGAACCAACTGGGACGTTCATACCTCCACAGTGGTTAGTGATACCCTTGCAGGACCTGCACAGTTCTAAGCCTATCAACATTGTGATAGGGAGGACAGAGGACGATAGGAATGAGACAATAAAACAGAGGAAGGGCTACATTGAACGGAGAGGATCATCAGGGATGGAGAGGATGGAGGGCAGGAGGAAGGGGACATAAAAAGATAAAGGGATGGGAATATGATCAAATTACTGTATGTTCATGCACAAAAGTTCTTAATAAAGAATACTAAAAATTTATTTGAAAAATACTTTAAAAATCAGCAGTCACAGATGTTATTAAAATAGAAGCAATAATAAATAAAATTCCACATACAATATATCACTCTACTTATCACAAGAATAACACTTGAGCATTGCCTGCTAATAACAAAGATATGAAAATAGTATGGCTCTCAGGTTGATGTGAAATGAAGACATTGTTAAAAGTTATTTCTAACTTAGTGAGGGAAACACAAGGATGCCCTGAACACTTGAAAATGTAGCTGAAGAAAAAATTATACCATAAGGAAGACAACTGAATAATCAGACAGATTTTTAGTTTATCTTAGAAAAGAACCACTGTGTGATGCTCTCATTTTTGTCTGCAACATACAAAATTGCACACATCAAAGCAAGTAAGGGATACAGAGTCCCCAAAGAATCAATAAATCAATGTGGAAGTCTATGCTCAAAAAATGCCTACTTGGCCATTGAAGAGCAAAATTCTCTTGTGATATTCAATGTAAAACCTATCATTTCACACATTAGGTTTGCAAAAGTGGAATATTTTTTACAGATATTACTAATACAAGACCATGTTGCACACATTTTCCCATGCAAAATATCTTATAGGACTTTGCCAGTCAGCAAAGTAGAATGAGCGATATACAGGTTGAACATCCATCACTGGGAAATCCAAAATGCTCCCTGAAATTTTTGAACCCTGACAACTTAGCCTGATACCATAGACAACAGTCAAAATGCAGACACACTGAAAGCATTCTAGAGCATTATCTTTGAGCTATGTGCATAAAATAGTTATGAAACAAAGGAATTTCATGTGTAGACTTGGGTCCCAAGCCAAGATATCTCATATACATATAAATATCTCAAAATTTGGGGCTGGAGAAGTGACACAGAACTTAAGGCATTTGCCTGCAAAGCCTGAGGACCCAGGGTTCAATTCCCCAGTTCCCACATAAAGCCATATGCACAAAGTGGCAGATGTATCTAGACTTGGCTTACAGCAGATGGAAGCCCTGGCATGCCCATTCTCTCTCTAGCTAGCTCTCTTCTCTTGATCTTTATCTTGCAGAGAAATAAAAAATATTCTAATTTTTTAAAAATCCAAGATATATCAATAGATCTGAAATCAGAAAAACGCATCTAATCCCAAGCATCTTGAAATAGACATATTCAATCTGAACTTTTACCACAGCATAATGAAGTACTATGTGAACTGGATTCATTCAAATTATATCTGACCTAGTGGAATTAAGCATAGACTATTAACTTAAGCTGTTATGTATAAAACTTTGGGATATTTTTAAAGTTCTCTGTCCCATGAGATGTTCTCAAAGAAAATCACGATGATTAAAATGATGGCTTTCAGCAAAGTGTCTCTCAAGATCAATTAAGTCACCTGGGATATATTATTTTAAAAGTAATATGAAGGAAGGCATATCTTTCCAGCTTACAAAAGTACCTCTTGGCTATTTTAAAGAACTTCTCTTTAAATTTTGCATTCTGGCAAAATATATTATACCATTGATGTGAAGATTTTTTTCCCCCTAAAATAACGATGACTTGATCCCTAAGGAAACCAATGTTATGGACCTAATATTAATTCAAATCATCATTTTTCCTCCAAAAATAACAATGATCTGACATTCCCAGAGTGCAGCGTGCGGGTCCTGCTGAGTCACAGTTCTAGCTATTCACCTTGTCTCCTGCTTCTCCTTTTGTCATTTAATTACAAGTCTAGAATCTACTAAATATAGTGTCTGGCTGTCTGTGCCTCTTCTCGGGGCAATAGGTGATTTATTGGATGACATTGACAGGACTGGCTGACTCACAGGTATCCAGCATTCACACAAAAACATTGGACCCTTCTCTGGGCTCCAAGCCCTCAAACTTTGTAGGAGTGATTACTTTCTATGCAGCTCCTAGGAGTTTCAGAGTAACTTTTCACTTGCTGTCCACTAGATTTGAGACTGTGTTCTAAGGAAACATTAAGTTCCAAATTTAATTACAAATTCAAGAAGTGTGTGCAAGTAGAATATAGTATATGATATATGCATGTGGCTTAATAGCTATAATCTAACCTGGATCATACCACAAAATACAGATATTTTGCCTTCATTTCTTCCTCTCACACGTCCAACCAGCTCTCTCTTTCTCTCTCTCTCAAATAGATTAGCTCTTGGATGAACTTGATACACTTGGGAGACAGTCCAAAAACTTGGCACGGAGTATAGACTTTATATCTAATACACACTGGAAATAAACACCACTGGAAAAGTATCGGTGTAACTCCATGGGGAAGAGAGGGTATCCGAGGATAGCATGAGGAGAATGAAACCAACACATGATTGGTCTGTACAGCAAAATTCCTAATAAATAAGATAGTTTTAAAAACTAAGTTAGGGCTAGAGAGATGACTTAGCAGCTGAGACACTTGCCTGCAAAGGCTGAGGACCCAGGTTCAATTCCCCAGTACCCGCATAAGCCAGATGCACGAGGTGGTACATGCGTCTGGAATTCGTTTGCAGAGGTTGGGGGCCCCAGTGCCCTACTCTCTCTCTGTCCCTCTCTGTGTCTCAAATGAATAAGTAATAAAATAATTTTAAAAAATTAAGTTAGAGAGGTTACCTCTAGTGCGCTGTAGAGCCTCTGTTTTATGAGCTACATAGACGTGATAACAAAGCAAGGCAGTGTGGTAGGGCAGAAAGACACAGATGTGGAGGGCCGGCAGGCACAGCTGGATTCCAGCCCAGCTCTGATGTCCACCAGCTCTCGGCCCTTTTGGCCTCGTTTGCTCGTGGGTAAAATTGGAAAGAAGTGCAGGCGACTTGTGCTACCTTGTGATAAAGGATAAAAACACATGAGCATTTTGTCAGTTACAACAACTATTGTTTTCCTAACTTTTCTCCAATACATAGAAATGATAAGCAGGAAGTCCTAGGGAGATGGAGGGGTTTTTGAATGGCCTTTAAGATCTTTATCTAAAAGTGAATTTCAAGATCATCACACCCACCTTAGGTGCTGCCCACAGTAACAGGTCGGCTTCGGTTAACCGCCCTTACTGCCGGAGACCTCAGCCCTTCACGGCCCGCCGAGAAGCAGTGTCTGCCCTTTGCCCTAAAATAACCATTTAAGAGAAGGCAGGAAGACAATAACCCAGATTTGTGTCTGATGCACAGATAAAGAAAGGGGCTTTGGAGTCAGCGAGACCCAGCTTCAGATGCCAGCTACCTTTGTGGTCACTGGGAGGTTTTGTTCTTTTTCCTATAAATAAGGGGAAATTTTACCTTCTTTTAAAGACGGTTGTAAAGGTGAAATCGCATGTACTGCTGGAAGCATCCTGGGCTGGCAGTCTGGGTTAATATCTTTTCTCCTCCTGTCCAGACCCTATTGTTTCCTCCCTGCTGTCACCGGCTACTTAGAAAACAAGCCTGTCGCAAAGAAATCAGACTGTCCAGAGATGATGAGACCCAGGAGGGACCACGGGCCTGGCGCAGAGAAGCACTTGGGGCTCCCGCGTGATGCAGAATGTACCTTCCCTGAAGAGAAGCCCGCGCTTCGTGTTCAGCTCTGGGGAGATGATACTTAGGTTCCTGGCTGCCCTGCCTGACCAGAAGGTCTCTGTCTGCCTGAACATTTCAGCCAGAAGATAGTTGAGATTTAGGGTCAGGCCATTACAGTTTCTTACTTCCAAAGAAACTGATGACTGACAGTATTGGCCAGCCTTCCCCGAGGCTGGGGAGTCAAGGGTAGCCGTGGAGGGTGTATGTGATTGACAGGACAACACACTGTAGACCAGAGGCTCAGATGGGCATGGCTTGTTGTCATTGCTGCGTGTCACTACACCCCGGGGCCAGGATGACGCCGCAAGGAGTGGGAAACTGATGCTCTGCACTTGCAACCTTCGAGGGCTCTGCCCTCCACACCTCTTCTATTGACTGGTGTAAATATGAATTCTCAGCTACCATAAACCTGCCACCATGAGCCTGGCAGAGCAGCTGGAACTCTCTGAGTCCTCCCAGTGGGTTATACAACGGAGGATGCTTGCCAATATCCTGAACTCATGTTGGGTGTCAGAAATAAAAGTCTTGGGATTTGGGCTACAGAGATGGCTTAGCGGTTAAAGTGTTTGCCTGCAAAGCCGAAGGATCCCGGTTTGACTCTCCAGGTCCCACGTAAGCCAGATGCACAAGGGGGCAAATGTGTCTGGAGACCCTGACACACCCATTCTCTGGTGCTCTCTCTCCCTTTTTCTCTCAAATAAATAAATAAAATATTTTTTAAAAAGTCTTGGGGCTGGAGAGATAGATCAGTGGTTAAGGTGCTTGACGGGTAAGCCCAAAGACCTGGGTTCAATTCCCCAGTACCCACATAAAGCCAGATGCACAAAATGGCACATCTGTCTGCAGTTTGTTTGCAGTGGCTAGAGGTCCTGGTGCCTGGCATGCTCATTTTTTCTTTCTCTCTCTACATATATATATGTGTGTGTGTGTGTGTGTGTGTGTGTGTGTGTGCATGTGTGTGTGTGTGTGTGTGTATTTTCTTTCTCTTTATTTCTCTATGCAAATAAATAAATAAAATATTAAAAGAAAAAGAAATAAGCCAGGTGTGGTGGTGCATGCCTTTAATCCCAGAACTCAGAAGGCAGAGGTAGGAGGATCACCGTAAGTTTGAGACCACCCTGAGACTACATAGAGAATTCCAAGTCAGCCTGAGCTAAAATGAGACCCTACCTTGAAAAAAAAAAAAAAGAACAGAAATAAAAGTCTTTTTCTGAGATGTCTCCCTCCAGCTTGGCTATTGGCCCACTTTGATGGTTTCTATCATCAACCTGACAGGACCTAGAATCACCTGTGAGCGATTATCTTCAGCAGGTTCACTGACGTGGGAAAACTCTCCTGAACTGGAAGGCACCACTCCATGGCCTGGGCTCCTGGACACTACCAACAGCGGACAGCAAGCCGAGCAGCAGCGTTCTCCTCTCTGCTTCCACCCTGTGCCTGCAGTGTGCCCTGCTGCTGCAAGCCCCTGCCGACTTACTTCCCTGCCATGAGGAACGCCAGCCTGGAACTAGAAGCCAAAACAAGTCCATCCACCCTTAAACTGATTTTGTCCCTGTAATGAAAAAGGCAACTGACATACACATAAACATGAACATTTCAGAAAACAGGGAAAGAGTCATAACAGGGAAGATTTTCCCTCATCTGGGCAACACAGACAGAGGAGGTTGTGTAAGGGAATTTTAATGGATAAGTGATAAAAGAGAGAGGAAAAAAAAAAAAAAAGGCTTCAGGAGAGGAAGACGGATGAACCAGTTTTCCCAAAGGAACATTACGTGAGGAGCAGTTACGACACGATAGCAATATGGAAGGCTTATGATGGAGCACGATGAAGGACTAGACACACAAAAATCTAGTGGTAAAACTCTAAAAACTAGAGACTAGTCTCATACCAGCAGAGGTGCCAGTTCAATATGTTTTGAATTTGAGCTCAAAAAAATATATAAATTTGTGTGTGTGTGTGCGTGCACACACGCATGTGGTATAGTTTGTGATGTGTGTGTGGTGTATGCACATGTGTGAGCAGACGTCATGAGGAAGCCAGAGGACAGCATTGGGTGTTCTCTTTGTACTGATCCCCGTTTCCTTGAGCCAGGGTCTCTCACATACCCAGGAATTCTCTAGTTTCTGCCTCCCACAGGACGGGAGTTGCAGACGTGTGTATCCATGCCCGACTGCTTCTGTGGATGCTGAGAATCAAACAAGCGAGGCCTCGGGTCCTCATGCGTATGCCGCCCCTAACCACTGAGCAACCTCCCTAGTCCCAAGAAACGGAACTTTAAAAGCGCCCTGGATGATTCTACCATATACCCACGTTGGGAAATGACTAGTATATGTGACAACCATGAAAGACTTTAAATGCCAAGCTAAAGTGAATGAGTTTACTTTGTGTTTTGGTCAATGAGCTTTGGTTGAAGTGTGTTTTCTTTCCTATTTCCCTCGCTAGCTAGCATGCTCTGCTCTGACTGCACATGGCTGATGTCCTAAGTCATGAAAGTACATTCTACAGAGCACAGGCTGTATAGTCCTGGATCCTTCATGGTTCCAGAGAGTTCTCTCTGTCAGGCTCCTCTAAAATGATGTTTTAATGGTGTTTAATGTTTGCTTCTTGCTGCATCTGGGGTCCTCTGAGAGCTTTGAGGAGTTAGTTGAGCAGAAACAAGAAGAGAGGTCTGCCCTATCCAGACCTGTCTGTTCCAAGTGGGCAGGTCCATTGTGATTTTAGACTCCTCTAGTCACTGGGCACATTAGTGGTGGCATCAACTTAATGTGGAGACAGTAAGAGGGATGGCCGAGGCACACATGGGACCTGGACCCTCACCCACGAATCTCAGATGTACAACTCCATTCTCCTTGAGGCTGGAAGGAAGTTGCTATGAGATAAACCCAGAGGTAGACAACCAAAAAAAAAAAAAAACAAAGGAATTGGAGGCTGAAGAGATGGCTTAGCAGTTAAAGAGCTTGCCTATGGAGCCTAACGACCCAGGTTCAATTCCCCAGTACCCCACATAAGCCATATGCACAAGGTGACACATGCGTCTGGAGTTCATTTGTGGTGGCTAGAGGATTTGGAGTGTCCATTCTCTCTATTTGCCTCTTTCTCTCTCTCTCCAATTAATTAATTAATTGTAGCTAGGCTTCATCTCAGCCAAACTCTGAAAGTAGACTGAATTTTTGTAAGGGCTTGTCCCATAGACTGTCTTCTACAAGCTCTCTCTTCTCTCCATCTCCTCTTTGTCTCGCTCCCCTCCTCTCACTGTGAAAAACAACCTAGTTGTTTATTTAAGATGCCTTTCTGACCTGCAAGGCCATGGGAGGCATCACAGCAATGGTGTCCTTCAACTTATCCAACCCGAGGCACAGAAAGGTGGGCTTTGAGCCATTTACGCAATACCTCTCTGGATACCAGCTTCAACATGGCTATCATTCTTCCAGGAAAGGGCAGGTCTGCAATAGAAATGTAGTTTCTTCAAATTAGAAAGAAGGGCAAACTTGCACAGACTAGCAAAGTTATTAAGGTTGGAACAAGCAATTTTACATTTCAGTGGGATCTCACCTCTAGACTTCCCCAGGGTCCAAGTAGCCCAGAGTTTCATTTTATCAACTCTCTCTCTTTGCAAAATGTCCCCACATCATAAGTGCATGCTTCAAAGTTACACCTTATAGTCTAGGGACAATTGGAATTTTTTTAATTTTTTTTATTTTTATTCATTTAATTGAGAGTGACAGACAGAGAGAGAAAGAGGCAGAGAGAGAGGGGGAGAGAGAGAGAATGAGAGAGAGAGAGAATGGGAGCACCAGGGCCTCCAGCCACTGCAAACGAACTCCAGATGCATGTGTCCCCTTGTGCATCTGGCTAACATGGGACCTGGGGAATCGAGCCTTGAACCAGGGTCCTTAGGCTTCACAAGCAGGCACTTAACTGCTAAGCCATCTCTCCAGCCACAACTGGAATTTTTAATAAAAGATATGCATTAATCCTTACTATTCCTACCATGGACGATTTCAAAAGGTATTATAAGAATTAATGGGTGTCAGGCTTGAGAGATGGCTCAGCAGTTAAGAGTGCTTCCTGTGCAAGCAAGAGGGCATGAGCGCTAGGTGTAAGTCCTCAGAACCCGTGTAAATAGCTGGCCATGGTCATGCGTGTCTGTCACTGCAGTCCTGAAGGGAGCAGAGACCGGAGGACTGCCGAGGCTCACGAAAATTGCAAACTCTGGATCTAAGAAAGAGACTCCGTCTCTCAAGAAGATGAGCAATGGATGGGACAGCTGATGTTCTCCTGTGTCCTTTGTGTACACACAAGTTGTCACATATGCACATGCATGTGCATACACGATGAACATATGCCACACACACTACCCCACACACTTACAGACTGGGGGCAGAATTAATGGATGTAGACATCCTGGGTCATTGTCAACTTTTTAAGTCCCCATAAAATATATAACTAGGCCCTTTTGTAATTGTGTGAAAGATAAGAGGCCTGCAGAGTGGCAGTTTGTTCTCTAAACGGACAAACAATAGAGATTTTAGACTCTGTAGGTCACACAGTCTCTGTCACAACTGTTAAAACTTGCCATTTTAGGGCAAAAGCAGTAAAGGTGATTTGTCCGCCAGTGAGTGTGTCTGTGTTCTGATAAAGCTTTATTTACAACAGCATGTTTCTGACTACATATGGTATTGGGGCCACAGTTGAGTGAACCTGGCCTAAGGGAATGAGGAAGATAGAAAAAAATTGAGAATCAATAGACCATTAAGAATTGGTAGAAGTTCTAACAAGCTGGCCAGATACTGAATCAATTACAACAAAAGTAAGCATTTCTGTATGCTTTCAATAATCAGAGAGTCCAATTAAAGATAAGATACTGCTTATGATAATAGCAGAAATCACAGAGAATCTAAGAATTAACCAAGAATATGCCACCCTTCTATGGGGGGTATATTAAGCTTTCCTAAAGGAAGCAGTAACTGGACTCTTTAAAATGAAAAGTAAGCTTCTTAAAATTCAACCCAAATTTATCTGTATATTCAATGCAATTGTGTGTTCGACAGAATAATGAACTCCCAAAGAGACCCACCTCTTAACCTCTCGAATATGTGAACACGTGGTCTGACATGAAAAAACACAGTGACACATCTGATGAGGATTGCTGTTGTGGCTTGAATCCAGAATGTGCTCCACTGGCTTCCTTTTGTCTTGATTACTTGGGCCTTAGGCTGTGTAAAGTTTAGGAGATGGAGCCTGGCTGGTGGACGTAGTTCAGTAAGGGCAGAGGACAGGCTTATGAAGTTTTTTTTTTTAATTAGTTATGTAAACAGCTCATGTTGGTACCATCCTTACCCTCATCCCTGTCCCCACCCCTCCACAGGGACCCTCCTCACTGGGTCATGCTTTGTGGGGTTAGCCATCAGTTATGGGGAAGAGGCAATGTCTCTGTGCATAATGTCCCAACATGTGCCCCTCTTCCGCAAGTCATGTTGGGTTCGATTTAGGTCTACTTCAGTGATGAGAACTTGGGAGCGTCTGTGTCGCTAGATCTTTGGTTTGGTAGGAGTTGAGTGTCCTCTGTGTCTATCTCCTTCACCCTTGTGCTGATACCAGGTTCAACACTCTTGCTCATTTCCCCAGTTACTCTATGGTTTCAGCTGGGGTGCTGGTGAGGTGCCATGCATTAACCACCTTTGTTTGCAGCCAGATTTTCCTGTTTCTGGTCTAACACTGTGAGGTGAGGCGCTTCCTGCAGCACATGTCTGTATTCTGCTTCTGCCATGAACTCCAACATGCCCTGTCCACCTTGCTGGACTGAAACATTTGAAAGCATAAAGCAAAATAAATCCTTTCTGCCTTAAGATGTTTGGCAAAGTATTTCATCACAGCAAAGAGAAAAGAGTTGATATGATTATTAACCTTCAGATAGGGCGGTTATCCATGACCACCAAGTGCGCTGATTGGTAAAGACCCTTTCTGAGCAGAAGACCTTTCCTCCCAGCTGTGGTCAAAGGCATATGACAGTGTCACCAGCTAGGAAGATGACGGAAGGAGCAGGATGAGTCAAGCAATGCAAATGTCACCTCAAAGCTGAAAAGGGCAAAGAGACGGATTTTTTTTTTTTTCCTGAAAGTTTCCAAAATGGAATTTGGCCTATCAGACACCCTATTTTTAGGTAAGACCATGTAAAACTTTCAAACTTCAGAACTGTAAGATAGTACATTTTTTTTTTTTTTTGTTATTCTGAGTCATTAAGTTTGTGGCAACTTGTTATGGTAGCAATAGAAAACTAACACTTTAATCAGAGCTCTGGCTGGAGTTTCTCAAGAATTTATAAACTTAGTATAACACCTATAATGTTTGTGAAGAATTAATCCAGTATTGAAAAAGAACAAAGAGAGCAGTCATTCATTACACAGCCTTAATGTAAGACAGGATCATAATAACAAAAGCTATGTGGGGTGTATGTAGGAACAAGCCAATATACCAATATAACAGAGACTTCAAAAATGCATTCGTTTAGCTGTGCTGGTATGTAATATCTAAAAAAGGTGCTTCACAAGTCCTCAGAGGAAACTATGAGTTATTTAAAAGAATGTGTTTGGAAATCTAACATGTTTCAATGAATCAAAATTGAATCTTAAAATAAAAATTACAAGGTATATGCTTATTCAAAGATATATTATGAATAGACCTAGTAGATTAGAAAAGAAAATATACTGGAATGACTTTGAAAAGAAATAATATTCAGGAAACTATCATATAACCTTTTTAAAAACACTTAATTTATCTATTTACTTATTTATTGGTAAGCAATAAGGCAGTAAAAGAGAAATATAAAAGGCAATACAGAGAATATGGGTGCACCAGGGCCTCTTGATGCTACAAACAAATGCCAGATGCGTGCAAGTCTTGGTGCATCTGGCTTTATGTGGTTATCGGAATTTAACCCAGGCCATCAGGCTTTGTATGAAAGTGCTTTAAACCACTTAACCATCTTTCCATCCAATAACCCTTTTTAATTGACAGGAATGCAACAACATCCACAATTAAAATATACCAAAGGTATGATAAAGCAATACCAAGCTTGGCAAGTGCATGGTATATGTAGAAATACACAGAGTTACGAGAAATAGGAAATATGCAAACTGAAGCCAAAAGACATCACTTTACACTTACTGGATTCACAGAAATTGAGGAGCTGGTGAATTGATGGAGTGTCACCAGCCAGGGGCCCTCAAGCACTGCCAGTGGGACTATAAACTGTTACAGCTCCTGTGGAGACCATCTGGTACATTTAGTTAAATTTTATATAAGCCTGCAGTGCGATTCAAGAACTCAACTCCTAGGCATATACCACAGTGAACTGCTTACACAGACGCTTAAGGGGATATGTGTAAAGGTATTTATTGCAGCAATATTTAAGGGCATATAGAGTTAGAGACAATGTTAAGGGAGTTTGTTTGCTAGAAGAATAGGTAGATAAAGGCAAGTGGAAAACCTGCATGGAGTATCATAGAATGAAAGAGCAACAGGCAAGTCTTATAAGCATAACAATACGTAAGGAGGCACGGAACTTTGTTAGTTGAAACTACATGCACACATAGTAGTATACGTTTCTCAAAAGCATATATGAACAAAGTAGGCTAGAATAGATCAATTTAGAAAAGAGAAGTAACTCTCTCTCTCTCTCTCTCTGCCTCTTTCTCTCTCTGTCTGTCACTCTCAAATAAATAAACAAAAATAAAAAAATTTAAAAAAAGAAAAGAGAAATAAAAAGAAGTGGTAGGAATAAAATGGAATAAAGAAGTCAGTTCAGGGTATGGAGAGATGGCTTAGCAGTTGAAGCGCTTGAGAGCAAAGCCAGGTTGGATTCCCCAGTATCCTTGTAAAGCTGGAGGCATAAGGTGGGGTATGTGTGTGGAGGTCATCTGCAGTGGCCAGAAGCTCTGACTCTCTCTCTCTCTCTCTCTCTATCTCTCCTTTTCTCTCTCTCTCTCTCTCTCTCTCTTTCCCTCTTCCTCTCTCAAATAAAATATTTTGAAAAAAAGTCTGTTCACTAGTACATCATTTATTGAATGGATGTGTTAGTTTCCTGACTTCACTGCTGTGGTGGAATGCCTGACAAGCAACAGATTAAGGAAGGAAAGGCTATTTCTTGCACACAATTTTGAGGAGAGATGACATTCCATCGTGGCAGGGATGGCATGGATCCAGTAGGAGAAGGCTGGCTGGTAACACAGAACCCACTCAGGCAGAGAGAAGTTAGGCAGGAAATGGGGCTGAACTATAAAACCCCACGGGCCACCTGTAGTGACTCACTTCCTCCAGCAAGGCTCCACCAGCTGTGGACCAGATATTCAAGCACATAAGCTCGTGGGAGACATTTTTCATTGAACCACCACAATGAACAAAGAGGAGGGACCACAGAAACATAATGTATTATACTGACACCATTTATATTGAACACATAAAATGGGAACAGAAAATTTGAATGGAAAAATACAAGACTAAGTGGCCTCTTCTCTCAAAAACATATGTCAAATGGAAGTAAGGGTGGGTAAGGAATGGGCATGGAGCACTGTTGCAATGCTTGTTGCTGTCTCAAGTCATTATTTTGAAATATATTAATATTAAGTGGCCCATTAAATGTAATATTTCTTTTTAAGTTTATTTATTTTTAACATATTGCATGTTGGCCATATTCCCATCCAGTAATACTCTTATGTTTCTGCTCCCCCAACCCTACTCCACTGAGGGACCTCCCCAGAGGAGTCATGAATGCATTAGTCAGTCTATGGGGGAAGGGGATAATGCCTCAGGATACTTCTTCCTACCCCGGGGCTCTGAGATTCTTTCATCCCCTGTTCCACAGTGTTCCCTGAGCTTTGGAGAGCATGTTATAAGTCTCTTTTAGTGTTGAGCTCAGCAGCCTCTGATTTTCTGCTTCAATGAGTTTTGAGTCTCCTCAGTGTCTACTGCCATCTCTCTGGAGGAGGTTCTCAGATGAGCAGTGAGAGCAGCACTCATATTTAATCTACCACTTCCTCTGTGATGTTTCCTGGGCCTTGGAAATGTGGTAAAATTTATTTGTCTCCTGTTGGGTTAATATGATATTTCTATGAAGCCAATGTGCTCATGCTATGCCTGTGTGATTCACAAAGGCAAAAACAAAAAACAAGACTTATAAGTACTTGTGCTGAGATCAAGTACTAATATTATTTTAGTTCTGGAACTATATTCGACTTTTGAGTTGACAGTGGCCTTTCTGACACTATTTGATATAGGTGAACATAGATTTCACCTAAATGTATAAATAACTACAGTCATTCTGTTTTTAATCATTATGAATTTTATTGTATGAACCTGTTGGGCACTGGTTATATTCCATTTTAAAATATTTTATTTATTTTTATTTATTTGAGTAAGAGAGAGAGAAAGATGCAGAGAGAGAGAGAAAAAAATGGGTGTGCTAGGGCCTCCAGCAACTGCATATGAACTCCAGCCACATATGCCACTTTGTGCATCTCACTGGTGTGGGTGCTGGGGAATCTAACCTGGGTGCTTAAGCTTAGCAGCAAATGCTTTAATGACTAAGCTATCTTTCCAGCCTGGTTATATTCTTTCTTCTATCCTCTCTCCCTGACCCTAGTCAACTGAGGGCCCTCCTAAGTGGGGCTAGCAGTCACTGTTGGGTCACGAATGCATCAGTCAATTTACAAAATCATTCTTGGTCTTAGGCATTTCTATAGTACTTTGGCCAATTTCTTCTATGAGAAGTATTTTTTCTATAAATTCATTTCTGTTTTGTTCCAGTGTTAGTGATGAAGCCCAAACGTTGCATATGCTAGGCAAATGTTCTAGCCCAATGTATAAATGTATTTCTCTTACATGTAGTTATTATTACATTACAATTTTAGATTTTCACATTGCAATACACCATTTCTGATAATATAAATGTATGGAAATCTTGCACATAGTAGAACACTGATCAGACCTGGTTGGCATCTTATCTCTTGAAGCAGGCAGCCTAATGCCTTCCATCTTGCAACCACCCAAGCAATGCATGCAGAAGTATATTGAATGGATTTTAGTCACGAAAAATGATATTTGTCAACCAAACCTTCTGGGAATATACCTCCTTATTCAAAGATAGCATTTTATTAAAAAAATATTTGCTTTATAAGTGATTGTCATAATCATTTTTTAAGAAATATATCTCATACTCTTTGGCTAGTTTAATGTTTTCTTTTACTGTTTGACTAATTCTAGCTATTTTAAGTCATGTTTAATAGAAGAAAAATTGCCATGGGGTTTCACCGAAATGAAATTGGCTGAAATCTATTGAAGGCAGTCATGTCCACTGACATGAGAGTCACTTGTTTTACAAAGGATGATGGCTTTAGCCCTTAAGCATGATTATTTTTATTACTGAGATTTAGGCTTTAGCCTATAGGGGAAAACATTTGTCAATTGGTTTTCAAATAATCATAATTCTGTTCCCTGAGATAGACATGTGAGCAGACTCCTCTGGGAACAAAACATCTGAAAGGATAGATTTGTTGAGAATAATAAATTCAGTTACTTATATAAAGTCTAACAAAATAATCAGAAAAAAATACATTTTTTTTCTAAGCTGCAGTTCAGATCTATCTTCAATAATACTTCTGGCCCCCACTGGATGAGGCAATGGAGTAAGGCTGTTTAATCAAGTATGCTTATGAAGCAATTGTTCATAGATCAGGCATCAAATAGCATATAATATTAGAATGCGAGTTTGAAAGGTCACCAAGGACTGCTTATATAATGAGATATTTGTCTTCCTTTATTCCCACCTCTTCTAGCTGTCCTATCTGAAGCAGAACCATGTATTGAGAAGAAAAAAAAATTATCCTGAGATGAACTGGAATTTACTGCATGATTTTTGAGGAAGTCAACTTCCTTGGATTAAGAAAAGGCTGGGTTTGTAACATTAAAAAAAAAAAAAAAAACTTGAGGGCTGGAGAGATGGCTTAACAGTTAAGGCACTTGGCCTACGAAGCCAGAAGACCCAGGTTCATTTTCCCCAGTACCCATGTATGCCAGATGCACAAGGGGGTGCATGCATCTGGAGTTCCTTTGCAGTGGTAGAGGCCCTGTCATGCCCATTCTCTTTCTGTCTGTCTCATCTCTATCTCTATCTCTGCTTTCAAATAAATAAATTAAAATTAAAATTTTAAAAAAGACTTGAATGAAATTCCTTCTAAACAGGCCATGGCTACTTTTCAACAATTTGAAATCTGAAAATTTCAAAAATAGAAGCTATTATTTTCATTTCTTGCTAGTTTCTAAATTAACTTGCTGATATTAACAGCTTATTATTTCTTGTTTTGTTATTGGTTTAATGTTAGGGGTGAAATTCTGGAATGCCACTTTTTAAACCAAAATACTAAATGTCTAGAAATAAATTTTAGTAATTGGACTTATGCCAATTGATAAAATTTAACAGTCAAGAGAACTTACTAGCACTTCATGACACATTTCATACTAAAAAAGAAAAAAAAAAAGCCGGGCATGGTGGCACACACCTTGAATCCCAGCACTGAGAGGCAGATGTAGGAGTATCTCTGTGATTTCAAGGCCAGCCTGAGACTACAGAGTGAGTACCAGGTCATCCTGGGCTAGAGTGAGACCCCATCTGGGAAAAAAAGTTACAAAGATTGAAGTCATATGTCTAGACATAAATATGTCCAAATTACTAGTCTAGATAAATTCTGATATTGGGATTTCATTAAAAATCCATACCACTATTTTCTGTGTATACAGAGACTAGAAAGGCAAACTGACAGGGGATATAAACAGGGCTATGACCACTGGGGTGTATCTGTCTTGGGAGAGTACTCCTATAGGTGCTGGCTTAGCTGTGTGAGAGTTACACCTAGGGTAAGAGACCACAGCCTGCCACCTGTACCATTACTCAACTTAAGACAAGAAAGAGTTGGTACAAACTATCCATCTTACATCCACATTGATTTCTCTTTGAAGAGAAAATAAAAATGCTCTAAGTGGAGATGTTTAGGGGAAAAACAAAAAGACCTATGCAGTTAGAGAGAAGGGAGGCATTGACAAGCAGGACTAGAGATGATATGAGGAAAACAACCTTTAAAAACCAAGATGTGGGCTGGAGAGATGGCTCAGTGGTTAAGGTGCTTGTCTGCAAAGCCTATGGACCCAGGCTCAATTCCCCAGTATCCACGTAAAGCTGGGTGCACTCGATGGTGGCACATGCATCTGGAGTTCATTTGCAGTGGTTAGAGGCCCTGGAATACCCATTTTCAGTCTCAATCTACCTCTCTCTCTCTCAAATAAATAAATAAATATTTTTAATAAAAGATGTGGCAGCTATATGTTATGTATTTCTTTTATTCTTTTATATATACATATATTTTTATTAACTAGTTTTGCACTCAGCGAATACAGTCAATTTGGTACCATTATTAGGCTCATCCATTACTTATCCCCTCCCCTTGGCCCCTCCTTGTTGAGGTATATGGGTCATGCAGTAAAAAAATAAAACAAATCTAGAGGTTTTTAGATATAAGGCATTATCTAGTGAGCAGACTTGTAACAGGTAAACCACTGAAGTCTCTTAGAGGTTGTAAGTAAAAAATGGTGAATCTTGGACTAAACTGTGCCTTTCCTGATGATGGAACTCTGAAACTAGACCACATGCATGACAGTGCATAGGCATCTGCTGCATGAGTTTTCCCTGTGCAGTTGTGAACAGACACCTACTCACCCCAGGCAGGGCACCAAGAGACGGAAGTCACGATTCTACCCAAGTCGAGCTTGGGGAGCCAATGAGATTATTGGGCCTATTGACAGGAGTATAGGACTTTCTTTTTCCATCACTTAAAAGTCTCACCCCAACACTGATAATGACTTTCTCATGGCTGCATAGACGCAGTCCCTCCCGTCAGCTTTCCTTCCACATTCTATGACCTCTAGCACCCCCAGAGACCTCAACCACCTGGAGCAGAATTACACACAGCTGGCAGGGAGGTGTAGGTAGCAGGGGTTGAAACTGCAGGTGAAGTCTATGTATCTTCCCCCAACCCTTCTTTCTATAGGGGAATGATAAAAAGCCCCCTTGTTAGGAGTCACAGCTACTCTGATGAAGATAGTGACCGTTACATTTGGAGGACAGTGTTCTACAGCACACTACACATAGAAGGGACTCTTCCAAAAGGAAAACTTCACTTAAAAAAAAAGAATATTTAAGGAAAAGCACTTCAAGAGTCTAACTTTCAGTAGTATCTTCTCCCCCATAGTCCCACACTTATTCGCACAACCCCTACCCAACTCTAAGAGTTAAATACCAAACCAGGTACAGGATCCCAGTGTCCTCTAAACTTCCCACCTAGATGATATATGGTGCTTTATATGCATTACAGGGACATTTAAGTATTTAGCACTCCCGTGCAAAGGTATGAATATAAAATCTCCACCAGAATTACAGGGTTATGTGAGTAAGCCTCCTATTGGCTCCCAGCAAGTGGAGCCTTTGGGAGGTGCAGTCTTACAGAGAGGGTGCATCACTGGGGGTCAGCAGAATCCACAGAGTGTCTGGAACCAGCTCACTTTTCTCTCTCTCCCTCTCTTTCCCTCTCTCTCTTCCTCTTTCTCTCCCTCTCTCTTTCTTTATCTCTCTCTCCCCACTCCCCCCCCACACACACACAGGCACGTAATGAAGTGAGCCAGTTTCCTCTGCCATGATGAAGTGTCCACTTGAGATTATGAGCTGAAATTCACCCTTGCCTCACATAGGCATCTTCTGGTCAGGGGTTTTGTCTCAGCAGCAAAAAGGAAACTGCTACAGAAAATCCTGTCACAGGGAAGATCAAAAAGAGACACAACTTGTAATTACACCAATGGGTAAAGGTGATTCTTTTCTTTTTTAAAGTTTCTCTTTTTCTTTTCTTTATCTATTTGAGAGGGACAGACAGACAGAGAAAAAGGCAGGGAGAGATTGAGAGAGACAGAATGGGCGCACCACAGTCCCCAGCCACTGCAAATGAATTCCAGATGCACATACCACCTTGTGCATCTGGCTTACGTGGGTACTGGGGAACTGAGCTTCAAACCGGGGCCCTTAGGCCTCACAGGCAAGCATTTAACCACTAAGCCATCTCTCCAGCCCAAAGGTGATTCGTTCATTACACTCAACCTCAACATTTGACCATGGTGTTCTATGGTTTGCTTTCCTATTCTTTCTCACTATTCTCTTCTTCCTCCTGTGCATTCTTGGTCCCTCCTCAACCAACTCTGCCCCCACTGAAACAAAAATCATGCTCTGTAGACTGTAAAACCTAAACACTGAATACTATATAATGAATCTTAAAGGATAATAAAAATTTTTCTCCTACACACAGTCCCTCAAAACTTCTCATAGGTAACAGGAAGAGAAACTTTGAAAATGGACCTGGGTGCCCATGGGTTCATAAGATAGACAAGGCCAACCAATTTCAGTGGGAAGGTAGCCTCGCTGACATATGCGCTGGCCATGAAGAGCTGGCAGAGTTTCGGTCTTATGTGTAAAACATAAAGCACAAAGCCTGGCATATAGTAGGTCTTCAATAATAAATGTTTGTTCTCTTTCCCTCTGAAGACAAACCTTATAATTAAGACATCCTCAACAGAGATTTCCCAGCTCTCTTTCATTAACACCCTCTGGACACCTTCATTCTCGTTACCTTCCAACCGTTCATGCTCATTACCTTCAAAAGAAACCCTTCATGCAAAAGCTATAATTAGGGTACTGGGGAGAGGAGAGTGCCTATGAAAGACTTCAGCACCTGCCTATTGTCTCAGCCACTTTTCATCTCTCCAGACGTGAAATATCAAACGCACCCAGAACATATTACAGATGCAAAAGCCTGGCTAGTCTCAAAGTTAGTTCATTTCCCATTAGGAACACTGGCCAAGCTTCAGAACGGGACACGGGGTAATTAGTGCCTGAGTTTTCTCTTCACGCACATCTTTTCTGCTCCCCTGTCACTAATGTGGGATTGGGTACCCTCAAAGAAGCAAAATGATGTCTGAAAACATGTTTCATTTTCCAAAGCAGGGGGCAGAGTCCAGTGTCTTGATGAGAGAGCTTCACCCTTTTAATTCAGACGAAGCAAGGCTAAATTTATTTTGTTGGAAAATTTGAACTGGTCTGTAAGGGAGGTCAACAGTTCAGGCTCACTGTAATTAACTGTCAAATCAGAGTCTTGCACAAAGCGGAGGAATGCGAGTGGGTCAGCCTCAAAAGGGTTTAAATTCTGATGAGATTTGGCAACGAGAATGGCCTTTCATGGAAACATTCATTCAGTCAATAGTTCAGCACATAAACAGCAGCCAGTGTAGGTGGCTATAAAATCACAGCTGGGGTTCCCATTAGGCTCCTGAGCCCTTTCTGGTTAGCAAAGATCCCCCAGCATTAGGAGCATTCATCTGGGGATTCTGGTACTCTTGTCTCTGATGAACTTTCTGCTGGTGTCGTGGAGCACAAAGATAGAGGGTCTTTGAAGCTGTTGATGTTGGGAGGGGGGTGAGCAATGAACTCTCCTATGGTTACTGTGTACAGAGAATCTTACTCCTACACACACACACACTAATTTGCTGAATTTCACCACAAAGTACATGCAGCCTTCACAGAGTGTTCATAGCTGAGCAGGTGAACAGAGGGATCAATTTCATGTAGATCACTTTCATAATTCCAGCAAAACGGAAGTGCTCTTTCTTTCACTCAGAAATTTCCATGGCGACAGAAAGCTTTCCAGCCTACTATGACCAGGAGTTGGAATGAGCGAGACCTATTTGCTTGATATTTATAGTTACAAAGCATAGTATAGTGGCTTATCTGTCTGGAACACTAATTTCACTGCAAGTCTCTAAATTGTTCATAGAAGCCATGGAACCAGGACTTTTAATTTTTTATTGACAATTTCCATAATTATAGACAATAAACCATGCTAATTCCCTTCCCCCCCCCACATTTCCCTTCACAGCTCCACTCTCCATCATATCCCCTCCCCCTCTCAATCACTCTCTTTTATTTTGATGTCATCATCTTTTCCTCTTATTATGATGTTCATGTGTAGGTAGTGTCAGGCTCTGCAAGGTCATGGATATCCAGGTCATGTGTCTGGAGGAGTGTGTTGTAAGGAGTCCTACCCTTCCTTTGGCTCTTACATTCTTTTTACCACCTCTTCTGCAATGGACCCTGAGTCTTGGAAGGTGTGATGGAGATGTTTCAGTGCTAAGCACTCCTCTGTCACTTCTCAGCACTATGGTGCCTTCTGAGTCATCCCAAGGTCCCTGCCATCTGAAAAGAGAAGCTTCTTCAACCAAAAGTGAGAGTAGCATTAATTTGTCTTGCACACACCAGCAGTAAATAAAATCTGAAACAATTATAAAATTATATGATCAAAAACTCAGTTTTTGCAAAATAAATATATTTTCAATTTTATTTGAAAGGACTGGAGAATAGCTTTTACTGCCAAATTTTATACATATATATGCATATAACTTTGTACTCTGGGTGGTCATAAAGGCTGCATTCTATTAATGGATGATGACAGTTTATTATTTAATTTCATGACTGACTGACATCTTGAATCAACCAGCTTTCTCTTCTTAATAGATTTTCATGTAGGACACAAAATACAATTAAGTGTTTTGTATTTAATTGGAGGATTATACATTGCTGTGATCATTTGCTTTTTAAACAATAAAAATTCCCAGAAACAATACTGCTGTCCACAACTATCTGAAAAATACAGGCACTAATCCACCTACTGGATGAAGTGGATCTACTGAAAAAATGAGTAATAATTAATGTTTGTTAACTTAATCTTAAAAACAATCTTCACACAAAACAAATGCACTCACTATATCAGGTATAGTTCGGGGTTTTCTTTTTAAAAAATAAAAAATAAAAAATCCTGGAGATATAGCGCAGTCATAAGAGAGCTTGCCTAGCCTGTGAAAAACCCTGTATTTCCCTTTCTCAGCACTACAAAAAATAAAATAATTAATGTTAAAGTCATTTTGCCTTACCTGCTAACATATGCTAAAACTTGGAAAGGGTTTAGGGACCATAAAAATGTGTTAATTTCACATTTATCATGGCAATACACACTGTGACTTTCTAAAAACTTCTATCAGGTTTATTTGGAAATAATTGACAAATTGCACACATATAAACAAACGGGTTCATATTCGTGCATCATGGAATTATTATTTCTATCAATATAAGAAATATAATTGGCCCCCATGAAAATCTTCATTTTCATCCATCCATCGTCCCTTCTTACTCCAGACGCAGGAACACCAGTGTTTTAAGCTTGTGTTTTCTAGAATTTATGCAAATACATATTGCTCTTTGTTCTATTTTTATTTTCTAAGCAAAATTACCTTAAAAATCAGCTATGTTGTGGAAAATATTAATAATTCATTCTTTTTTACTACTGAGAGGAATGTCATGATACAAATACATTACAGTTGTTTATTCGTTCATGGGAAGACGGATATCTAGTTTGATGCTCATTTTTGCATGTTACAAATGAAATCATATGTAAATGCTCATATTAACATAGTCTTTCCTTTGTCTTGATCGAATATTAAGGTAGAAGAAGTGGAGAAGAGCACTCAAAGCTCTCTCTAGCTTCTGTAGGCACACAAACAGTGAGGGTACACCTGTATGCATACACGTACATGTACCGGACATAATACACCACTCCACACATACTCTACACACGTACACACGCACGCATGCATGCACGCGAGCAAATGTGCACACATCATACTACACCAGAGATTTTTTTCCTCCAACTGAACTGGTCTTGTACGGAACCTTTAAAATGTTATCTCTAAAGTGCAGTCAAGCCAGGTGTGGTAGTGCAGGCATTTAATTCCAGCACTCTGAAGGCTGAGGTAGGAGTATCACTGTGAGTTTGAGGCCAATGTGGAATTACAGAGTGAGTTGCAGGTCAGCCTGGGATAGAGTGAGACTCTACCTTAAAAAAACGCAAAGCGCAGTCAAGGTGAAAAAGCCCTTTATATGCTATAACAACAGAGCAGCATGTAAGATTTCACTTCCAGAATGTATAAGAAGAGAAACTCATTTCTTACAGATAAGTTTTGATTATAATTGATAGACTTCTCCATATTACACATATTGAAAATATTCACTGATTCTATTACAAAGTTTTATGACAATAAATTCAAAATTTTAAGTAAAATTGACACATCCATGAAACACATAAAACCAAAATAATAATGTTATCAGCAGTGAGAAAATAGGACTAGAGTCAAGGCACTTGCCTACAAAGCCAAAGGACCCAGCATTGATTGCCCAGAACCCACATCTCCGATGTGGGTGTGCTTCATCCAATCCACTGACGACTTGAATAGAACAAAAACCCGAGCAAGATGGGCTGGGGAAATGGCTTAGCAGCTAAGGCATTTTCCTGCAAAGCCTAGGGACCCCGGTTCGATTCCCCAGGACCCACGTAAGCCAGATGCACAACGGGGGCACATGCATCTAGAGTTTGCTTGCAGTGGCTGGAGGCCCTGGAACACCCATTCTCTCCCTCTTCCTCTCTGTCTCTATCTGCTTCTTTCTCCCTCTCTCTCAAATAAATAAATAAAATAAAATGTTAACAAAGAAAAGAAAATATTGAATTTAAAGTTTCCTGTATGTGCATGTGTATGCGTGTGTACCTGGGGGGGGGGGTGTATGTGTGTGGGGATTTGGGAAGTATGTGTATGTGTGTGCAGGTATGTGTGAGATGTGTAAGTGTGTGTATGTAGGAAGTATGTGTATGAAAATGAAATATTTTTAGTTGGATACATTTACAGAGTAAAAATTAAAATTACATATGATTATAATATATTAAAATAAGTTGATAAAACCCACCATTATTTATAGTTTAAAAAATTATCTCAGGACTGGAGAAATGGCTTAGTGGCTAAGGCATTTGCCTGCAAAGCCAAAGGACCCAGGTTCAAATCTCCAGGACCCACATAAGCCAGATGCACAGGGTGGCGCATGCATCTGGAGTTCATCTGCAGAGGCTGAAGGCCCTAGCATGCCCATTCTCAGTCTCTCTCTCTCTCTCTCTCTCTCTTTCTGTCTGCCTCTTTATCCCCTTTATCCCTTTCAAATAAATAAAATAAAATATTTTTTAAATTATCTCAGGCTGGAGAGATGGCTTAGCAGTTAAGGTCCTTGCCTGTGAAGCCTAAAAACCCAGGTTCAATTCTCTAGCACTCAAGCCAGATGCACATGGTGATGCATTAATTTGGAATTTGTTTCCAGTGGCTAGAGGGCCTGGCACACCCATTCTCTCTCTCATTCTCTCTCTCTCATACACAAATAAAATTTAAAATAAAACGTTATCTCTACATAAACTAACAATAGAAAGAGAATATCTTAATGAGATAAATGACATCCTTAAAAGATGCTGAAAAGTTGTTCTCCATTACTGGCAATGTGAAAAATTTACCTCTTACTGGTAAAAAAAAATATTGGCGCTAAGACATGCAATAAGGCCACAGATGGAAAACCAAATCTGTCTACACAAAGAACCTCTACATAAAAACACCATTATAAAGATTTAAAACAGAGGAATAGCACTGGTTTTATCTAGTGACTGTTATAATTACAAAGAAATCTAAAATAATCTCAACTATCATAGTTACTAAGTTAGTTTATAATATTGAGACATCTTGCATATATCAGCAAGAAATAAAATAAAGTTACGGATGCACTATTTTGTACAAGAAAAAAATTAGAGCCGAAAATATCAAGGAATAAGTCTGATAAAACATGTGCCATGCATCACATATGAAGCTATGAATTGTTACTAAGAAAAATAAAAGAATTCTTAAATAAATGGAGCCCATCTGTGAAATCTTTAATATGTAATACTGCATGCCAATCTGACTTTTTGAAGCACAATTCTCTGTTGTTCAAGTGGTATTTTGACTTGAAGAATATTCTCAGGGGCTTAATGTCCTGTCAAGGAGAAATTTGAACAAAAGAAGAACAAGAATGTATTTTGCACACTTTTACTGCTGTGACAGAATGCCTTAGAAAAACAACTTAACAGAGGAGAGATTTGTTTTTGCGCATGGCAGTCAGAGTAGAGTAGTACAGATCATAATGGCCAGAAAGGAGAGACAGAGACGGGGGGGGGGGGCACAGAGAGGGGCCTTGGACAAGGTATGATCTTCAAACATCTTCAAAGTCACGTCCACTAGTGACCTAATTCTGCCAGCTAGGCCCTTCCCCTAAAGTCTCCACTATATCTCAAAATAGCACCAGCTAGAAAGAAAGTGTTCAGTGTACGAGCCTGTGGAAGATATTTCATATTTAAACCATAATACTCTACCCTCAGCGCCCTGAGGCTCACAGTCATCTCACAGCACAGAGTGCATTTAGTTTAACAGCAAAAGTTCCCAAGGTCTCAGTTCCAACATTGTCCAGAAATCTAAGTCAAGAGTCCTCTGAGTCTCAGGGCAAACATTTACATGTAATCTGCTGTGAAATCAAAGAGAAACTCACATGCTGTCAAGGTACAATGGCAGAGTGGGCATTCTCATGCAAAAAAAAAAAAAATTAGTTAAGTATGGAGTCATAAAAAGGAGAAATGTGACGAATAGAATAAAACACAGCACAGCAAACATTAAATCCTACACGTGAGTTCCAGGCGCTTGGGGCATGGGCTGTCATGATGTGAACTCTGAAGGGCTTTTGCAAGGTTTCTGTATGTCATCCACAAGGTTGCTATATGTAATCCACGTAGGCTTTCCCTAGGGCTGGCTGTATTTGCTGTCTGCCCCTTCCTGTGACAAAGACTCCATATTCCTGTCCTCTCTAACTTCCTGGGGTCTTCAATCTGTCTTTACCACTTCGTACTTCATCCCCACAGGGACTGCCTGCAAAGATTTTCCTTTACCACGCATTATCTGTCCTCCCAGGCTTTCGTCGGCAAATGGCCCTTGCTTGAAGGCTGTCCTGAAGGCACTCTTTCTCAAAGACAAGGCATTCCCGCTAGTTTGTAGCTTTTACTCTGAAGCTGCAATTCACAGGGTCAGATCTCTTCAGCAACCACACTTTCTTCGGTCCCAATTTTGGTGGGCATTATTGACCAAACTGCAAACTTTTAAAATCTCTTTGCTCTGCTTTTGGCCCAAATACTTGTTGTAAACTGGCTAAAAAGCAGCTGGGAATAACCATACACCACCTGAAGGCTGTGCTGCTTTGAGATTTTTCTTCGCTAGTCTGTTACCTATGACAAACTCAAATTCCCACAAAATCGAGGGCATGGATGCAGTGTAGCAAGTTTTTTACCACCATGTGACATGCAGAGCCACTAGTCCAAATGCAAGTATAGTGTTTGTTTCCACCTGAACCTCATGAGCAGACCTTCCATGTCAGAATTCTAGGCTTCTAAGTTCCCACCAGAATCACCCATTAAGCGCTACCTGCTACGTTCTAGGGCTTACGCAGTCAGATTCTCCTACTCTCTCCAACTTCTTCCTACAAACCAATCATAAAGGCTTGTGGGCCACACTATTAGATAATGTCACAGGACCAGCCCCATTTCCCTTGTGCCCATTTCCTATGTTGGGCATTTCATCACTGTGACAAAATATGTGAACAAATGAAATGTAAGGAAGGAAAACCACACATTTTCAGAGGTTCCATCCCATCAGTTCAGGGCGGGCATGGTGGGACAGCACAGCTCACGTCATGGTGACCACACATTGGGGACCTGGTATCATATTCAGAGACATGTCCCCACAGGGATTTCTTTTCTGTACATCAGACCCTGCCTCCTAAAAGGTGCCACAAAGCTCAGGCAACCAACTTGTAACCCAAACACTCAACTCATGGTCCCATGGGGGACATTTAATATTTACCCCAAAGGAGAAAGCTTGAGGTTGCTTGAGTTCCAGGGAGTTCAGCATAGCTGAGGTAGGAGCGACTTTGTGGGAAACTCCTGAGCCAACTCTTAGTGCCTGTGAGAAAATGCAGTCTAATAATGCTTGCTGAATATTTATACCTTTATATGGTTTATAATGTCTTTGTTTCCCCAGCCTTTATTATTACTTTTGTGTACTTCTCTGTTCAATACTTACCAAACCCCGAGGCTACCCAATAACAGTATAATGCTCTTCACTTCAGTCAATGAACTTTAACAGAAACCAATGCATTTTAACTGAATTTTTGTTTATCTCAAGGAGCACATTTTAATGAAATCAATACATTCTTGCTGAGAGCCACATGAATCCATTGGAAAGAATGCATTGTTACCAAAACCAATATGCAGTTTTATAATGTCTGTATGTTTTAGCGTAAGCATTGCCATACATTTTAGCTGTAGCCAATATATTTCTGCAGGCTGATACCAGGAAAACCTTATTTCATAGTGAAGTCAACACGTTCTTCTAAAAAATAATACAATATTCCATATTCTGAAGTCAGTAGTGTCAAACTAAATAAAGACTGTGATTTATATAGCTAAAAATGTAAATATTTCCAGAAATGACATTAAAGTAAAAGTAGTTTTGAAAATATATAACACATTTTAATATGTTTAGTAAAGGGACAATTGTAGCTGGAGAAAAGTTTTTGAATAAAATAGTTATGCCCCATGTTAATAATTTGTGTTTAGATTGAAAATAAACAGCCCTACACACTCAGACATACATTGTTATATTTAGACCTTAGATGCTGAGCTTTTTTAGAAATTCATTTTTGTTTAATCAAATGCCCACAGAAAATAGCATATAACCTTCATAAAAAGTTAGATGTTCATCAATTTAGGAATTTCCAGTCCCACAAATACAATATGTTCTTCTTCTGAACCAAGAATGAAAACTTCTAAGATTCTCTCCTTAAAACTTGCCCCTACTCAAAGATCTGAACTCATGGAATTATTATTGTTATCAAGTACATAGAAGAATAATAGAAAAAAATTCAAATAATGAATCAGCAAAAATGATCAAAGAAAATATTTTTAAAAGGCTTGATACAACTGTGCACACTGCTTATAGCTGTGTTGTTGGGCACCATTTCAAAAGTCTTCTGTCCACAATGACCTAAGACTGTTTTCCAAAACCTGAGTGGCCCAGTATGTTTCATTCTTAGACCAAACACCAGTGGACAAAGCATCCCACTTTACAGAAGGAACATTTTAAAATTCAAATGTGCTTATGTTTAGAGAGTGACTGGTTCCCTCCCAAGACACTAACTAATTGGGAGAGTAAACTTACTTTCGGATGTATTCAGTGTTTCAAATCCGAGGACAGTGTGCTTCCCCAGATACCTTCATTTGCCTTTTCAGTTTTTTTTTTTTTTTTTTCTGCTAATGGCATTTCCAGGAGATGAATAAAATGAAGAAAAGAATTGAATGGTACTAAATTAGTAAATGTAATAATACACACACACACACACACACACATACACATCTATTGGGAAAGAATGAATCCTACTTGAAAATAAAGTCTTTCTAGTAGATTTAATTGCTATTTACATAAACAATAAGAAAACTCTCAAAGCACTGTTTGACTTCTCTGATTAAGAAAGGTAAACAGAACACTATAATTTAAAAGGGAATATCTATACTATTTCTAAATAAATAAATAAAGCAGAAAACAGTGAATGAAAGCTCCATGGAGTTAAAGCTAAGCCACAATTAACAGAGAAAACCTTTTCTATAATCAAACCATATTTCTAAGTCATTTGAAGTTCTTTGGCCTCAATGCTTTTTTGTAAACATGTATCCCTCACTATGCCTCAATCGTCACAAAATTCCAGCTCCCAAAGAACTGTTTAACCCCAGAGTTTACTTTTGTTTACTTTACTTGAAGAGACCTAGCTCAGAGGCAGCACTCTACCATATAGACGAGCCTTGGTTTTACATGTATATTACTTCCTAGTTCTGTGGGGTTTTTTTTGTTGTTGTTGTTGTTGTTGTTGTTGTTTTTTGTTTTTTTTAGTTTCCTGAGGCAGGGTCGCGCTCTAGCTCAGGCTGACCTGGAATTCACTTGTAGTCTCAGGGTGGCCTCGAACTCACGGCAATCCTCCTACCTCTGCCTCCCAAGTGCTGGGATTAAAGGCGTGTGCCACCACGCCCAGCGAGTTCTGTTTATTTTTAAAACATGTGTAGTGAAGGAATCTTAGAAGCATTTGCAATATAAATAAAATCCCCCCCCCCAAAAAAAAATGTGTTTAGTACTCTCCCAAAGGCTCCTAGGAGTTTTATTTATTTGAGAGAGATAAGCAGAGGAGAGAAAGAGATTGGGCATGCCAGAACTTCTAGCCCCTGCAAATGAACTCCAGATACATGCACTACCTTGCACATCTAGCTTTATGTGGATACTGGAAAATTGAACCTGGGTCTTTAGGCTTTGTAGGCAAACAACTTAACTGTTGAACCATATCTCCAACCCAAGGCTCCTAGTTCTTTGTTCAGCTGGAAAAAAAATATATTCATGGTTGAAGTTAAATTTGGTACCTTTAACCCATGCTTATTACGGTGGAATCTCAACCAATGCTACAGGGATGCTGGCATCACTGAGGCTATTTCTGGTATTATGATTGTGCCTCATACTAGTTCCATGGGGCAGTTCACCCCCTCCTGGCTCTTCCCCCAGGCCCTTCCAATGTGCAGCCTTCTCTCTCACAGTCCATTTTCTATAGCCACATCTACCCTGCACCAGCTCATGCTGAGTTAGCCTCCATCATGTTGGTTCTTGAGCATCATAACATGTGTCAGTTAACACAGTGCAATTATCATGTAATCAACAAAGCCTTCCAACACTATACTATACTTGTCAGCTATTAAATAACTATAGGCATTTGCCATGTCCTATCTTGATCTTCGCACCCATGAAGATTCCCTTTCCATTGCAAACACACTCTATAATCCACCTCTCCTGTCATGACTTATTAAGTTGTTCAGCTTTCTTTTTTTTAAAATCAAGGTGCATTTCAGCAAGTCTTTTTTATTTTTATTTATTTATTTGCAAGAGAGAATAGGTGCACCACAACCTTTGACCGCTGTAAACACAATTCAAACACATGCACCACTTTGTGCATCTGGCTTACATGGGTCCTGAGGAATCAAACCTGGGTCTTTTGGTTTTGCAGGCAAGTGTCTTAATCACTAAGCCATCTTTCCACCCTGCATTCTTTAATCAAAAGCAACAATTGCTGATGGAAGGTAGGTTACTCCATGCTTTTGATAAGCTCAGCCAAGAAGGTTGCAATGCATCTAAACAAGTTTAGACCATTTTGTCCTCATACTGTGGTGGTTCCCTCAACCAGTCTTCCAAGTGTCATGAAAATGGTAGAGAAATAGGCCCAGGTACCACACACACATGTGTACATGTCCAAACTGAAGGATGGCAAAATAAAGAGATCAGCCTCTAATACACTGGGGAAAGGGGGGTGGCATTATTGGCAAGAATGCTGGAGCAAGGAGGAAACATCTGTAGCTCTGTACTCTGAACTAATATCAGGCACAGGAGGCTCAGCATCTTTCTAAAAGCAATGACTAACTGTATATTCCCAAGGATGGCTAATGTCCAATTATCCTTGAATAAAGCCATCAGAACCTATTGCTGAGAAAAAGAAATGTAGAAATAACAACTCATGAGGGTCACCTTTCTACCTACGTCCACATCTCTCACAGATCCTTCAGTTTATCATATCAAGACTTGTCTCATATGTATCTTCAGTTTACTCTGCACTAGTCCTATCACACATACATGGCCAATGGTCAGCACGGGTTACCTAACAACTTTCCTGTTCATTCTGCCACAGATAAAATTACATAATTAGGCAATGTTTGCAGTAGCACAGATAGATGGCATCTCAACTTAATTATCTCCAAGATCTTTTGAACGCTCCAAGCCACTTACTACTATTCTTGAGCAGATCTTTTCCCTGTTCAAATGATTACTTTAAATCCTCAAAGATCTTACAGACTTTCAGAATGTTCTGAAAGTCAACCGACCTCCATCTTAATAGTAAAAGATCATCTAGGGGCTGGAGAGATGGCTAAGTGGTTAAAGGCACTTGGTTACAAAGCCTGATGGCCAGGGTTCAGTTCCCAAGCCACTCACCTAAGGCCAAATGTGCATTTGTTTGCAGTTACAAGAGACCCTCTTGCACCCAGAAAACACACACACACACACAAACACATATATGTACGTACATACATACATATATACATACATACATACATGCATACATACATACATAAATACACAAATAGAAATAGATCCACTAGACCCATCCTAGACTCAAATTGGTTCACATTAAGTACTTTTCATTTTGCTTCAATGTCATACAACACTTTGCCTCCAAAGTGTGTGTTGGAATCTACCATTGAACTCTGTTTCTGCAAGCTTTCACTTACTCTGAAGAGAGAAACTCACCACCTATATGACTTCCAACACCAATGGGCCTTTTTTGTCTTTTGTTAGCATGCAAAGACTACTGATTACTATTAGACTTATCAGTCTCTATATACACAGTGACACCTGAAATTCGGGATATTTTAAATTGAACCTGAATCTTCCCATCTCTATAATTTCATCTCTTTCTGGTTCTGCCAAACTGAGTAGAACCACCTTATTCTCCTGTCACACAACACGTGATCTTAGGCACATACTCCCATGCATGTGTTTTTAGTGGTTCCATTAATGTCATCTACTGGATATTCCCCCAGCTTATTCTGTTTGTACAACCTGTGACTAGCTTAGTTAATTCTCTCATTCTCTCTTGACTAGAATTCTGTGATTGCTTTCATCTTGCCCACTCTCCACAGAGTTTATAAGGTGACCATTTGTCAAGAAAAACTTAGTTGGAGTCAATACTCAGCTCTAAATTTTCCTCATTACTTGTAAAATGCAGCTCTAACTTAAGTCATACCCTCATCTTCCCTGTTCTTCTAGCATAGCGCCCTGTCCATCCTACAAGTTCAACCCATACAAAAGCTGGCTGAGCCAGTGAACTTCCTGGTGTAATGGCCACAGCACAGCCTTTTCTGTTCTCTTTTCTTGAGCATCCCCTAGCCTGCAAGCATATAGTGAACTCACAGTCATTTTCCAACTTAGAATGAACATCATCATCTCTTTTATGGATGGACCATATGAGGCAGTTACAAGCTACTTTTCTATAATAGATATTATTGTAATAGATGTCCCTGCATTGTTGGGAATATCATATTCATTTGTATTTATTTGTAACTGTTGTAATCTTTATTATCTGTGGTCTTGAAGGAAAGCACATTCACTTTCAATGCCTTTGTATGAGTAGTGTAATAGAGTAGAACATGTTTTGAACAGCGCAAGTCAGATTTTGAGTACATACTCTGAAAAAATATGAGGAATTTTGCATTAGAAACTTATGGGGTTTTTAACCTATTCCTCTTTTCTTTGACCTAAAGTTGGGATTTACAATGAAGAATAATTAATATAGGACCAGGCTAGATGTAACAGTAGATGTTATTACCAGCACTACTGCCACTGTTTATAGTATCCCCCATGTGTTTCTCCATCTGTTGAGAACCGATAAGGCACTCAAGAAATTTTCATGAATGGATAATTTACAGTTACTGCACATATACAGATACATCATTCTTCTATGTGACTCATGTTTTGACAATGTTTCTGTTACTTATTTTTTTTCAATATCTTCTGAAGTGATATTTCCAAATAGATATTTATTATTAAAGGTTTATTGACTGTGTTTCTTGGTGATTTTTCACTTCCTGGGGAAAGTGAAAAATAATTATTTCTCATATATATGGGCTTTCAGCATGACTGGCATTCACAGTTTTATGTACATAATAAATTTGTTGAGTCTATGTTTGAATTCATCTAAATCTTATTTTTACTGTTTAAGAGACTTTCAATAAGAAATTAAAGTGCGAGCTTTTTTAAATAAGTGAGTTTAATATATTCAAACTTTATTATCTGTTTCAAAACTCTTGAAAATGTCATGTATTATGTACAGTCTAAGATTTGTGCCATATATTTTATTTCTGAATTCTTCTGGATTTAAAAATATTCAAGATTTATGGATGAAAAATAAGTGGTGTTCAGACACTTAATTAAAAATACTGTAAACCCAAATTAGCACATAGCTTTGTGTTATGCAGATACAACATGACTCTAATGTTTTCTAGAGCATTGGAGAGGGTTGCCACGTTAGTAGTTCAATGATTGCTATAACTTCCATAGGTGACCATGAGAATGACTTCAGGTATGAAAGGCAATGAACTCAGACTCCAAATTGTCAGACATTCTGAAAAATAACCTTTGAAAATTTACTAATGTCTCCTTTGACCATAGGTTCTACACAAGGATAATCAATGCTATAAGACCTCCACTCACTTCAACAAAACCCAGAATAAACTCTAATGCAGGAAGTTACAGAGACCAACAGTTTTAATCCTAATCATTTACAAAGACAAATATCAAAGTTTTCATCTTCTTCTAATCCTCAAGATATCATCCAACCAATGAATAAGACTTAGAACACACCCATTCGATGTGATGTCATTAGTAAAAATATCCAGTTGTTAGCATTACATAATTATGATAATCATTTACAAAGCACATAGGTTTTGTGGAAGAGAGCTTTATCTTTCAATCCTTTAGGAAAGTACTCCTTATTCCTGTCGCCACTTTCTGGCATATTCATCCTCAACCTATCTATGATGTGAATGGCTCTTTAAAAGAAGACCTTTACATATCACACTAATCCTGCATGAGAAAAACACATGTTGGGCTTGCAATCACCCTCATCTGACCAATGTTCATTTTCTTATCATAAAGGTTGATACTCTAATTCCTCCAATATAAACAGATAGCACTCTATGTCATCTATAAAAATGGACAATATTCATGATTTTCTGATTTCTGAAACATATTGTGTGAATCTCGACAGGCTTTAAGTGCTTCATAAACAAAGACTGCTCATCTCATACCATGGTGGAATTCAGATCTTAATGCAGTGTGAGGCTTTGAGTTTAAATCATGAAAAATGTTTACAGTACTGACCTCTGGCAGTGTGAATTTTTCCTATCCTTTTTGCTTACTTTGTAAATTTTTACTGATTAATTTATGCAATGAAAGCATGAAATAATTTTGACGTAATCTTAAATACACAGCAGAAAATTTTAAAGGCAGAGATGATACAGGTCTGATGAACTATCAAAATTACCTAAACAGGCACTCTTCTTACCTTTTCATCACCCATTAATTTAAAAGGAACTGTAAAGTTACTTAGCCATGAAATGAATGGATGTTTTATTCTAAATTGAAAATGGAAGCCATTAGAGAATTGGAAGCCTAACACTTCAAGGCTAAGGTACAAGGATTGTCAGTTCAAGGCCAGCGTAACCTACATAGTGAGACACTGTCTTAAAAAGTAAAATAAAATAAAACAGTTAATTGCTATCTATTTATCTATCCACATGCAGATAGATCTTCATGGGTGAAATGCATTAGACAGCTATTTCTCCTCATTCATCTCTGAAATATTCTAACACAAAGTTCTATTCCCTGGTTAAAAAAAATCTAATAACTACAAAATCAGTGGTTTTGTATATTTACATTTTACATCCATTTTGAAGATTACAGCCCTGGTTGCCATATTCCTTTTATGCTTCAGTTATTAATCTGGCCTATGTGTCACGTTCTGTGGTGGTTTGAATAGAATAGATGGCCCCCCATATATTCAGTTGCTTATTTGTAGTTTGCATCTCTAGCCACCTGGCTGGAGGCAAGGTCACTGGGTGGATCTTAAGGTGTGGTGGTGGATTTTAGATTTCAATCTAAAGTTATGCAAAGTGTGCCTAGCTGGAGTTCCTGAAGTGTGCTGTGGCTTTTGACCTTTAGGCTTGTACTTCTCTCTCTCTCTGCTTGGGCCTGTGAAGGCCGGCCAGTTTCTTCTGCCATTATGGAACTTCCCCTGGATCTGTAAGCTTCAATAAATCCCTTCCTCCATAACTGTGCCTGGTCTTGAAGTTCATCTCAGCGAACCTGAAGCTGTCTGCTACACGTTCCATACAAAATAATTATGTAAAGTCTGAAGTTCTACCACTTACATCAAACGATGATCACTAGACCAGCAGAGCAACAACATGGGAAAAATTCCCTCAGCAAACCTGGAAGTGGACTCTTGTGTGAAAATGATAGAACACGGGCCAGATAGGGTGATGCTGGCCTGTCATCCTAGCATGATGCTGATTTTATCACTGAATGTCCGTTAATACTAAGGGGAAAGAGATACAAAGTAGTTAGACCCAGAGGTGAAATACACAAGTTCCCATAAGCCATGCATTATAGTGATTTTTGTCCCCAAACCTCATGTGTTCTCAATGTTTGCTCAAATAGCGGTTGGGAGGTATGCACACGTAAGAATGAAGGCGGATGGGACACATTACCCTGAGGTCAACGAATTCAATGGTCAGTGGGTCCAGAGTTCCTCTCTATGGATGTTCCCAGAATATTAGAAAAGGTAGAAGGTATTTCCCAAAAGCTACCAAGGTGGAGGAATAGACGAATCAGTGAAGACTCCTCTCTGATAACACTGGATGAAGGCTATGATAGTCACTTGCTCAGCTTATGAGATGACAGCACCCAAACCCTTTCCAATAATGTCATGGCGTGAAGAGTGACCATGTGACTTTAATTTGCATCTCCAAAGCTGTATCACTTTTTAGAATATATATATATTTTAATTTTAGTTATTTATTTATTTGAAAGAGAGCGAGAAAGAGTGAGTGATAATAGGCAAGCCAGGGCCTCCAGCTACTGCAAACGAACTCCAGACGCATGTGCCACCTTGTGCATCTGGCTTACATGGGTCCTGGGGAATCAAACTGGGGTCATTAGGTTTCGCAGGCCAATGCCTTAACAGCTAAGCCATTTCTCCAGCCCCAAAGCTGCATCATTTTGTAGGCAGTACATGTTTGAATCTCATCTGTGAGAACAATACCAAGGATGTCCAAGGACCAGTGAAAAGCCACCTTTGTTTACTGTTGTCTCCTTTCCGTCGTCTGCCTCATGCTAAGCTTGCTTTTTCTCATTGTTGGAACTATTACCTGTACTGCTAAATCACAAAGTACTGTCCCCAGCACCCCACAGGACAATTTCTATTTGTGTGCTACTGAGGAATACCTCACCCAGAGGAAAGTGCGAAGAAAATTTTGTTTGTTGTTTGTTTGCTGGTGATGCTAGAGATGAAATTCAAGACCTAGGCATAGAATAGGCAAGTACTCGATCACTAAGCTATGTCCCTGGGTCTAAAATCAGAGTTTTCATATTCAGGAGATTAGGCTAAATTAACAAATTAGAAAGAAAGTATTAAACCCAATGCAGAAAGCATTGATTGCTTGTACTTTATGCATTCCATTACACCTAGTCTTGTAATAAGTACCAGCTAGGCTTCATCACATCTTCTATTTTACATGTGTTTTCTCTCCTGTTGTCTTAGTTCATGATGAAGAAGGGGTATAACTCATTTATCTTCTATCTATAATGCTTAGACAAAAGCCTGGTTCACAAATTATCACTAGAAAATTGAAGTGAGGACAGGGGAGAAGGCTCAGAGGTTAGAAGTGCTTGCTTGCAAAGCCTGACATCCCAAGTTCTTACAAAGCCTGACATCCCAAGATTCTATTCCCCAGTTTCCTCCTAAAGCCAGACACACAAAGTCATAAATGCACCTAGCAATGGCAAGAGGACCTGCTCTCTCTCTCTCTCTCTCTCTCTCTCTCTCTCTCTCTCTCTCTCTTTCTCTCTCTCTTCTCCAATCTACCTATATGATAAAAAAAATACATATTGCAAAGAGGAAAATGAAGTGGATGCATAAATAAATAAGAATGAAGTCTAAGTTACTGGGTTTCTACATAGCATCCATGGAAGTCATGGTAAATGGACAGAATCTCTCAGTAAGACTCTTAGTACTCATTGGGTTATGAAAGGCCTGCAGGAGAATAGACCCTCTCTCCTCCCAGTGACACTGAAGACAGCGTGGTCAAAGATCCTCTGTCTTCTGAGGTCACTTGTTCACCTTTGAGTAGCTTAAATTAGAAAGCTATTATATTGAGCTGGCATCTCGGGCTTCCTCCCACATCATTTAGATGTACTCTAAGAGCTTTCTGTGAATAAATACCTAGAAGATTGTCATTGATTAAAGCCTGTCTATTTCATACTTGTTTTGGGACTGAACTTGTTACCAGCCTTAAGTCTTTCCATTCACAAACTCTGCTAACATATGACTGGAAACCCAACTGAAATTGCTCAGCACAGCAATATGAAAGTGATAGCTTCATTCTCAGGGCCCTGTCCTTGATTAATCAAGAGTGAAAAAAAGTTGGCCAGAGGCTCACATGTGTGATCCAAACTACTTGGCAGGCTAAGACGTGAAGATCAAGAGTTTAAGGCCAGCCTGGGCAACTTAGCAAGCAACAAAATAACTTAAAGTGGGTGTGGGGGGGCAGCTGGAGAGATTGCTTAGTGGTTAAAGTGCTTGCCTGAGAAAGCTAAGGACCTGGGTTCAACTCCCTGGAACCAAAGAAAGCACACAGTGGAGCATGCATCTGGAGTTCATTTGCTAGGGGCCATGGCGTGTCCATTCTCTCCCTTTCTCTCATAAATAAATAAATATAGTCACTGGGTTGAAACCCCAACCCCTGCCCCCTGGCACTGAAAAGAAGAAGGGGAAAGGAGAAGGAGAAAAAGAGTATTTTTAGTTGTTGAGTACTGTGATAGTTTGAATGTATGCTCCCCATTGACTCAGCCACCTGGTTGGAGGAGGTGTCGCTGGGGGCGGAGCCTGGAGTCCAGCCCTAAGGTCACTTGGGGTAGATCTGAATTCCAGCCCAAAGGTATGCAGAGAGCTCTGAGCTCTGAGGAGTCAGTCCCTGCTTGTTGCTTTTTGTAATTTGCTGGCTGGTGGTGGTTTTTCTCTCTGCTTGGATTTGTGAAAGGGAGCCAGATTCTTCTGCCATTCCCCACTGGATCTTTAAGCTTGAAATAAATCCCTTTTCCCCATAAAACAGACTTCCTCTCTTTAAATCGTGGGATAACTCAGTTCACACGAGTCTTCTTGCCTGCCTAAGCTTACAGACATTCCAGGGCAGCCTACCTGAACTGTTCCTAGTTGTTGAAGGGCTGTCATTAATCGGTGCATGAATGTAAAGAGTCCATCATCAGGGCTGGAGAGATGGCCCAGTGGTTAAAGGCAATTGCTTGCAAAACCTGCTGGCCTGGGTTCAATCCTCCAGTACCCATGTAAAGCCATATGTACAAAGTGATACATGTGTCTGGAGTTCATTTGCAATGGCAGGAGGCCCTGGTGCACCCATTCTCTCCCTCTCTCTCTCTCTCTCTCTCTGTCTCTGTCTCTCTCTCTGTCTCTCTCTCTCTCTTTCTCTCTCTCTTTTTCTTTCTTTCTCTCTTCTCCTCTCTCAAATAAATAAAATTATTTTTAAAAGAAAGAACCCATCAACAGCAGTGGGGTTGCCTCCTTCTCGAATTTGGGGTCAAAGGAACCTTGACTCTCTTTTCTGGTGTGGGAATCCATGGCACAGCGTGTGACTTCTCTGAGATCCAGAATCCTCGCAATGAAGCGATCATGATGGATGTAAAGGTGGGAACAGTGCCCCAAACATGACAACATTGATGCTGATGCGATTTACACTGGGGTCTAAGAAAAGGACACATTGACATCACTGCTGGAGGTGGGCACGGAGAGGGCACAGCAGGTAAAGTACTTGCCGTGCAGTGCTGAGTACCTGAGCTCACATCTTCTGACGCTATGTAAAAGCTGGAAGCAGTGGTGGGCTTCTGTAATCCCTTGTGTGCCTATGGCCAAAAAGGAGGTGGAGACAGGTGAATTGTTTCCCATAAACTCTCAGAGAGAACAATGAAGCACAAGATACCCTGCCTTAAATGAGGTACAGGACATGAATCAACTCAAAAAGATGCCCCCTGATCAGCACACATGTACTATGGCACACACATTGCCCACACACACACACACACACACACACACGTATGTGCACGTGCATGCACACACTAAAAATATCATTGCTGGGACTGGAGAGATGGCTTAGTGGTTAAGCGCTTGCTTGTGAAGCCTAAGGACCCCGGTTTAAGGCTTGATTCCCCAGGACCCACGTTAGCCAGATGCACAAGGGGCCACACACGTCTGGAGTTCGTTGGCAGTGGCTAGAGGCCCTGGTGCGCCCATTCTCTCTCTCCCTCCCTCTTTCTTTCTGTCAAGTAAATAAATAAAATGAAATTTAAAAAGTATTATTGCTATAATTTCTGAAAGGAGCTGTATAAATTGCCTACCAAATCTTACTGCATGTGCATGCATGCACACACATGCACACACACGCACACATGCACAGACACACATGCACGCACACACACGAACACTGACATCAGATCCTGAGGGAATGCTGGTTTTAGTCAAGACCACAGAGCAAGTCAGTCTTATGGCACCCAATCACTAGGCCATGGTTGTACGCAGCACTCTACACAGAATCCCTAATTCTAGTTTATTGCTTTTTTTTTTTTTTTGTCTTTTTTTTCCTCACACAAGTCTGGGCAGAAATTAGCGTCCAAGGCCTTGGCTTGGGCTCTCTCCATCCCAAGCCTGCGTTATTGGGGAAAAGCAAACAAGGCATCTCTCTCTCCCTCTCTGTCTCTCTCTCTCTCTCTCTCTCTCTCTCTCTCTCTGCATGCTCTTCTTGTGGGGTTCCCTTCACACATAATTACTTAGTACAGTCACATGAAAAATAGATCTTCATGGGGGGGTGGGTGCATCGACTCCGACTCTCACCTACCTGCACATGAAAGCCTCTGGTCCTGATGTACTTCAATATCAAATGAACAGTCAGACACGGCTCATCAAGGCAGCCTCGCGGGGGCCGCGCCGCCATGACAGGACTCCTCCTGAGGCAGTAACATGTCCCCTTCCATTAGAGAGGAGGAGAAGTAGAGGCTGTCAGAGCTGCTTCCCCAGGACGCAGCCTCTCGGGCAGGCAGATGGGCTGAGTGGGAAGGGGAAGTTTCAAATGCCCTCCTCACTCTGCTTCTGGCGGAGCAAGCAGGTGGAAGACTCTGTCCGACAGAGCTGAAGCCCCAACCATGGATCTGTGTTTATTTCTCCGTTTATATTTGCATATGGCTATACACCTCATATTGAGAAAATCCTCCAGCACCCCGTTTCCTCTTCCTTCCTTTTTCTCGCCCTTCTCCCCTCCTGTTATGTCCCTTTGTTCCCATAGACAATTTCACTTCTATTTTCATTTAATGTACTCATATTTTATGTGACTATATAAAATGACATTTTCTTGCCCTTCCCTGCTACTGTTGGTTCAAGTGACGTTTTCGTTATCATTCATGTTAGTACATATGTCAAACTTAGTCTTCTGGAATCTTCCCTCTCACATCCAGTAGTGGAACACAAGCAAACAGATAGGCGATTGTCTAATCAGCAATGAGTAAAGAGAGCCTAGAATTGTCAGGGAAGGGGCAGGAATGCTGGATACGTCCTCCTTGGACTGTCCACTTGACCTTACGATACTGTCCAGTTTCCCCAGTCTCGACAGCCGCCGTGGGTGGAAGAATTTTTCAGTTCTCCTCTCTTCCTTCCTGCAGAAGTGGAGGGCAACATGGGAGGGGGGAGGAAAGTGATGTGATTTCAGAGAGGACGGTTTTCACAAATCTTCATTCACAGATTGCTGCCATTTCAAAAAATTGGTCCCCAGAACTGTCCAAGTATTTGAGAAGAGCACTCTTTTCTGTTCACACAGCACAAATTTGACCTGATTGAATTCTTTTTATCACTTTTAATGTCCTTCCATCTCTATCTCATTATATAGTTTGTAAGAACATCAGGGGAGTACAATTATTTGCTGTTAACAAAGGGATAAAACAGTGCAAGGAGGGAAGTGGAAAAATGATACATATGTGTCAAGAGAAAGTCCAGCATCTCGCCGTTAAGCCTGGAAGCACTTGGGCAGTAAAAGCTCTCGTTCAGGTTAGCCATTACACTGCTCATTTGAATTACCTCACTCTTGAACCCAGCGTGAGAAGAGAAAAAGAGAGGAAGGAGTAAATCCTTCCTTGCTGGCTGTCAGCTTCCAAAAACGAACCCAAGTCCAACGATAGGTAGACATGACCCTTCTCAGCTGAATTATTATTCAGGAAGGATCAAGAGTGGAGAAGGGTTTCCAGAAAGCTGTTGTTGCCAAGATCATGAAACAAATAGTCAAATTTCCATCAGAATCCAGATCTCAACCCTGATCCTAAATGGCCTTCCACGGGACACAGATCTCTTTGCCTTTCCAGGTCTGAGCGTTCTCATCTTTAAAAAAGTGAGGTAGTCTGACCAGATTGCTTTTCAAGTTCTTTCTGACAAAAGTCATAGAATTTACTCAAAAGATTTAATTTCGGTGTCTTAAATGCCCATATAAGCCATAAAGAAGGGACTCTGCATTGTTTGGGGTTTTTTTGTCTATAACTTTGGAAACTGTGATATATGAGCAAAGTAGTCATATTCCCATGAGTTATCCTCTTCTGTCCCTGCCCAGGTGATGGCCCTCCACAGTGGTGGTGTGTGGGTAATCCCTGCACAGTCACGGACACACCGTTCTGCTCCCGTGGGGAGGCCCACGCCTCACAGCTAAGCTTCCCACCCTGTGACTCTTACTCCCCCTCCCCCTTCTCCCCTCTTCCACCATCTTTCCTGAACCTTGGCGGGCATGTTATAAATCACCACTCATGTTGAGCTCTCAGCACACTTCTATATCCTTGGACTTGGGTTCATTTTTGAAAATTGATAGCCCTCAATACGAATTAGTATTCACAGTGATGTGTGAATTCATCAGTAACCAAATACCGAAGTGAAAAGTTTGTGGGTTCTTTATGACATCAATTTGGCTCCTGGGACGAACAGCACACAAGAAGGAAAGTGTCAGGAACAAAATTATTTTGGTGATGTTTCCATTGATACATCATGAGGAATACAATCACATACCAACTCCTTTTACCACACAAATAAAGTTTTCTCTGAAGCCCAGGTCCCTCTGTGTGAAAATGTCTTCCCTTCTTCACCACAAAACAAACACCTTCTCTAGCTCCATGTGGGAGTTTGATTCAGGTGTCCCCCATAAACTCAGGTGTTCTGAATGCTAGGTTCCGAGCTGATGGTGATTTGGAAATTAATGCCTCCTGGAGGCAGTGCATTGTTGGGGGCGGGCTTATGGGTGTTATAGCCAGTTTCCCCATGCCAGTGTTTGGCACACTCTCCTATTGCTGTTGTCCACCTCATGTTGGCCAGGGGGTGATGTCCACTCTCTACGCATTCCATTGTTTTCCCTGCCATGGTGGAGCTTTGCCTTGAGTCTGTAAGCTAAAATAAACCCCTTTGTCCCAAAAGTTGCTCTTAGTCGGGTGATTTCTGCCAGCAATGGGAACAGACAGCAACACTTCCCTCACCCCCACGGAGTCAGGCTGGTGTGTGTCCCTCGGGGAAAGGAATGCTCAGTATCAGAGTCTCTTTCACTCACAGGTTTGGCTATTATGCAGGTGGTTACAGTAAAAACCCGACTTACTGAATTTCTAGCCTGGGAATCATTTCTCTAGGTCCAGGAGGAAAAGTGTACCATTTCTTCCTTAGTGACATGTTCAAACATTCTCACTGCATCTCTACATGACTAAGGGCTTCCTATGCCAGAACATTCTAGAAACTCAATGCCCTTGGTTTATAAACACACAGCCATTTATTGAGGCATGCCAAAAACTAACAAAACTGGACTGGAAGGAATTTGATCACACTGTGTTTAGAACTAAGCCTTCCCTAACATGAGAGACAGAGAAGGAGAAGAGTTAGTTCAAGATCAGCGCTGGCTCCTGTCACTGACAAGTCACAATACCAGGGCTCTCAAGTGATATCAACCTGTGCGTGCTGGTGAAGGAAGGTTCAGAGGTGCCAGTGGTTAAAGCCACCCCTTCCTGGCATCCCCCAAAAGCCAGCCACACACCCTCACAGCTCATCCTCATACCCCACCTGTGCTCTGACCTATGTATTATTTTCTAAGCAATATGTGTTACACCTAAGTTGTTTGTTTTCTTTTAATGACATAGAAATCGGGATATATTTTCTATGGAGAACCTTCCTTCTGCTCCTTTCTGCCTTCAGTGTTATTTTGCTCTCCATCACCCAAAGTGTTTTTCCTGCTTTAGAGTCACATTAACATCTAGTATGTACATAGAAGAGCACTTAACCCACTTTCTGTCCTGTGGTATTTGTGGAAATAACACATGTAGCAACCTTTCTACGATATTAATAGTTCTCAAAATATCCCTGTCTGCCATTCCAGCCTTGCTATTTGCTGTTAAAACAGGCATTCAGGATATCACGGACCGCTCGGCGCTTCCCTTTCTCAGCCCCTGGTGCTGCAGGAGAAGCAGCGAGGCCCAGATCCCTGGGCTTTGTGAACAGTCCACCTTGACCCGAGTAGTGCAACCTGCACGTCCCACAATGAGGCCAATGAGAGTCACCCTCCCACAGGAAGGGGCTTCTTACTCCCAGGGTAACCGCCTCTGAGGTGGCATAAAGAATCAGTCAGAATTCCTGACTCCGCATTCGGGGGACAAAGCAACAGTACAGACAGGAGACCCGGGCGTGAGCGCCTGGCAGTGACCATCACAGACTGCGTGCTGTGAGGGGCGTGTTTTGGCGGGTGGAGAGTAGGTGGGGGTGAGAGGAACATACTGCATGCTGGGCACACGCCGAAGAAAGAAAGGCCCAAAGCCAGGCTGCAGAAGTTGCACAGTGGTTAAAGGCGCTTGCTTGCAAAGCCTGCAGGCCAGGTTGGACTCCCCAGATACATGATACGACACATACCTGTGGAGTTCCTTTGCAGGGACAAGAGGTCCTGGGGCACCCACTTCTCTCTCTCTCTCTCTCTCTCTCTCTCTCTCTCTCTCTCCTCTCACTCTCCTTGTGTCTCATAAATATGTATACTTCTTTTAATATTTTATTCATTTATTTGAGAGAGGGACACAGAGAAAGAGAGGCAGAGGCAGAGAGAGAGAGAAAATGGGTACTCCAGGGCCATCCAGCCACTGCAAACGAAGTCCAGATACATTACATGGGCCACCTTGTACATCTGGCTTTACATGGGTACTGGGGAATTGAACCTGGGTCCTAGTGCTTTGCCAACAAGCACCTTCACCGCTAAGTTATCTCTCCAGCCATATATATATATATATGGCTGGAGAGAAAACATATAATTATATAAAATAACATATATATAGAGAGAGATAAGATAATTTATATATATAATTTGTTTGTTTAAAGGAAAGAAGTCATTTCACCAGAAATTTCACCAGCGAGGACGGGCCCGTGCTCCGCCTAAGCGAGAGAATGGTAAGAGGTGACGCACCAGGTCGGGACAGAACCTCCAAATCAGAACGTGTCACTCCCATCGAGTGGCCTATCAGAGACCTATGACTGCCAGTGCGCTGGAGACTGTGCCACCCCCTAGAGTAAGGATGGAGGGATGGGCTAGAGGAAGGGGTGACCCATTGAAAAGCGGGGAAGGGTCAGGCGTGGTCCACGGTCAAGCCGGGGTCCCGAGCTGGCGCCGGGCGCCTGGCGCGGACGTGGCTCCCCCGCGCCCCCTTGCGGCCGCGCTGGCAAGTGCTAGACCGCAAAGCGTTTGTTTGCGTGTTTGTTTGTTGTGTTTGTAGCGCGGAGCTTCGGGGTTTGTTTTCAGGGAAACTGTCAATTCTGAGGGAAGCTGCGAGGGAAGCGGAATCTGCTCGCCAGATGGAAGCTGGGTGGACTCTGCCTGCCAGCGGGCCGTGGGCGAGGGAAGGGAGGGAGGCTGGCGAAGGACGGGGAGAGGGGCAGCTCGGCTCCTGCAGGGGTCGGGTCGGGGAGAGGGCACGCACACCGGGGACCCCCGCTCACACCGCCCTGGACTCACGGCCGGGAAAGAGGTGCCTCTGCCACGGGAAGACAGTGTCCAGAAATGCGAGCACTGCCTGTAGGCTTGAGATCTGAAGAATGGAGGACCCCGCACTCCTTATTTTAGTGATCACATGCAAAGGCTTACGAGTTTGATGCTCCAAGGATTGCAATACATTTTTTAGATGCACGCGCGCGCGCGCGCGCGTGTGTGTGTGTGTGTGTGTTGGTGTATGCATGTCTGTGTGCAAAGGTGCACACTCCAGGCACATATGTGAAGGCCAGAACAGGGGGTCAAGTGTCTGCCTCTATTGCTCTTCCGTCTTCCTTCCTTGAAGCAGAGTCTGTCACTGAACCTGGAGTTCCCAGCGGAGTCCCTAGACTGGCTAACCAGTGAGGCCTAGTGATCGTCCTGCCTCTGCCCCTGGGCTCAGGGATTACAGGCATGAGCAGCTGCACCCAGCCTTTCACGTATGTGCTGGGGACTGAACTCGGCTCCTCTTGCTTGTACAACACGTGCTCTTAGCCACCGAGCCTTCTCCCCAGACGTTTGTTTGTTTGTTTGTTCCTCAGTTAATGGGGGAATGATGCTAGGCTAACCTGCTTGCCGATCAAGCACTCTCCCACTGAACCTCATGCTCGTCCTTCGTTTTACTTTTTATTTACAAACATGGGCTCACTAATATGCCCAGGCTGGCATAGAGTTTGCAATCCTCCTGCCTCAGCCTGTGGCCTAGCTGAAAGTATGGGTCCATTCTGGTGGCATTGCAGAGCTACTCTGAGCTTCTTGCTGGGGCACCAAGACTCAAAAGGATCCTCTGAAGACTTTACCTCAGATGTGATCTTGCCCTCTACAATGCCAAGGTCATGTAAGAAGAGAATATACAAGCAGTTTTTCAGGTGCATACTACATCTAAAGTATTTTATTTTTAATGTTTTGTGTTAGAATTTATGTGGATTCAGATATTAAGATTAAATACAGGCAAGAGAAATAAGTTCTTGTGTGTTCTTGCACAGTAGAGTAACGACAGGTAACAAATATACTATATATTTCAGAACTTAGAAGGATTTTGAATGATTTCACTGCAAAGAAATAAAAAATGTTCAAAGAGATACATTTGCTTACCTTGATTTCAATATTACACAATGTACGCATGGATTGAAATATCACACGACAGCCATAATATATGCAATTTACAAGCAAGCACCTTCAACCACCATCCCATCTTCCCAGCAATATGTACAACTTAACGTGTCAGAAAAAGAACAAAAATTAGCTACAAAGAACAAAAAATAAAAACCTTAAACTACAAAGGGCCAAAACATTTCTGTCAAAATAAACGATGCCTAGGTAACTTTTAAAGAACTGAAATATCCTGCTTGTGCCTGTGATCCCCAAGGTGAGGGGCAGAGACAAAAGAATCACTTAATCTCACTGGCCAGACAATGTAACCAACACGCTAGGAGCTCCCAGTTCAGCCAAAAACTCTGTCTCAAGGAGGAAGAGTGGGAGAGCGATGGAGCAGGTGAGGACTGGAGTTTCTGAGCAGGGAGGTGAGAAAGACTCCCGTGGTGTCTTCCCTAGCAGCAAGAGCTGTTTACCATGAAAGCTTCATGAGTCAGGCCTTCAGCCAAACTCATTCAAGGTGTTACTTAACAACTTGTAGGTGAGCTGTTGCTGCAGAACATGCCTGAAGAATGAAAAGAGGGGGAGGGACCTACATTCTCAAAATACTTAACTTTACTTAGCATGGATTTTGCTAAACAGATATCACAAAGAATATTTTAGCTGTTCCCAAAACCAAAGGCAAAATATGCTGGGATAATTTAAATCTCGCAATAAACAGAGGAGATGAGATATAATAACAGCTCTCACATAGCAGAGAAAATGAACTCATTTTTTAAATTGGTCTTTAGCAGGTATAATGAATAAGATCAATTTGAACAATTAGGAACTAATGGAGATTTTTTTTGTAAAAATTGCCATTTACAAAGAATAGATGATAAAATGCATGAGAGATGCTGGGCATCTAAAAAATAGTGCCAAATGATAGATACCACAAGGCAATTAAGGAAATTGGTCAAGAAACCTGGTATCATGATTTTTTTTTTCTTTTGGAACTCATAACAGATTGGAAAGTGGCACTCATCTTCAGAAAGGGGAGAGTGAGCTCAGATACTACCATTTCATAATTTTCCCACTGATCATATTAATCATTTATAAATGTATAAGGGTTGGATATCAGCCCTGACAAAAAGAGTGATGGAACAACTATATTAATCATGTGCATGTTTAAAAAAGAAAAAACAAGAATGAGGTAGGGAGGAAAGAGAGGGAGGTCATAAAGGGAGGGCGTAGGAGATGTGTAAGCAGAGGGTCAGAATGCTGGAGGTGAAATGGTATAAGTGGGGTCAGGGGCAGGGATGCAAGAGAGGAGGGACGGAAAGAGGGCGAATCATAATTTAACATGTTACGAATAAGCCATATGGAAACCTACTTCTTCCTAATAATATGCATATTTAAAAGAGAGAGAGAGAGAGCTTGGCCAGAAGTTTCCTGTGTAGGATAAGACTGAGCCCAGAAGTCAAAGATTGTTGTTAGAAAAATTACAGTGCCAAGGGTGGGATACCTTCCAGTGAGTTGTCGGTCAGGGAGGCCCCTGATGTCTGAAAAATATCACAAGCTATTGATAAGGCTATTGGAACTACGTGGTAAGACCCTGTTGCTGAAGACTTCACACGCTTGGGCTGCAGGTCATGAGAAATCAAGCTGGAGCTGAGTTGAAAGCTGTTGACCAGCTGTCAGGATGCTGGGAAGAGCTATGCATCACTCAGCCTTTGGGCAGAGAAAAGACATGGACAGTCTTTTCCACCAGTGGACCTTGCAAGCTAGACACTGGCCAACCAGGCCAAATGTACCAACTAGTGCAAGGATGGCATGTCTCTGTGGGGGGAGCCAATTGGATTTGAGGCTCACGCCACAGGAACGAATTCATGCCTGGTACTGAAAACCTTGTTAAAGCCTATGGCTGGTGAACCCTATGGGAGAAACTACCACTGTTGTCTGGCTAAATGCATATGTTATGTCCACCAAGCTACCCTCCAAACACTTATGGTTATGACCATATATTAATGCTACTCTCACTTTTGGTTAGAGAAACTTCTCTTTTCAGATGATGATGACTACAGGGGTGACCTAGAACTCACTAAAGTGCTGAGAAGAAGGAACCATGGAGCGTTCAGAAGTAAGTGACACATCTCCAGCACACCTTCCAGGGCTCAGGGACCATCACGTAAGAAGCGGCAGAAAGAATGTAAAAGCCAAAGGAAGGAGAGGAGGGCTTACAATACTGTCTGCCACATACAAATTGGGCTTGTATTCATGGTCTCTCAGTGGCTGATGCTTCCCACACAAGACCTGCAAAATAGGAGGTTAAAAAAAGAAAAAATGATGACATCAAAACAGTTGGAAAAAAGAGGGATTTAGTGAAGGGGGAATTTGGAAAAGGGGGGAGGGAAGGTAGTGGAAGGGATCATTATCATAGCATATGGTCTTTATTTATTGAATTTGTCAATAAAAAGTTAAAATAAAACTTGGGGCTGAGGTGATGACTCTGTCAGCAACAGCCCTTGCTTGGCAAGTATGGGAGCCTCAAAAGACATGATTGACCCCCAAGTGTGACCCCTAGCACCCTCAAGAACCAATGGGCATGGCTATCCATGTCTTCATCCACAGTCCTGTGGGAGGTGGACATTGCAGAATTGCTGGGGCTCAATGGTCAGCCAGTCTGACCGAAAAAAATAAAGAAAAATGGTTCCAAGTTCAGTGACAGACAGCTTCAGAAGGAAACACATTGACAAGCAAGATAAGACGACACCTGATGGTCTCCTCTCTGGTTTCTGTATGCATGCATATAGGGCATGTGCATCTGTACACACATGTGTATACACCACACATACCCCAAAACACATGCCATACATTCACCCACACAAACACACACACACACACACACAGATAGAGAGAGAGAGAGAGAGAAATAACAAAACATTATATTAGCTTGCTTTCAACATATATAAGCAAAATGAAGAAAGACAAAATTCGCACTATGGCTATAGAGCATGTGTGTGTGTGTTGCCGTTTTAAAATGTGAGTACTTGAACATATGCTGGTCACTTTAACCCACTTTAGAAGTTTAATTATACATCCTTGGCAAAGGAAGGCTGGTGATCATCTTTATATAAATTGAGTTTCTAATCAAGCATTGTGATAGTAAACTGTAGGGTAATTTATTTTTATTTATTTATTTATGAGAGAGGCAAATAAAGACAGAGAATAGGTGTGCCAGGGCCTCTAGCCACTGCAAATGAACTCCATATACATGCACCACCTTGCACATCTGGCTTACATAGGTACTGGGGAATCGAACTTGAGTCCTTCAGCTTTGCAGGCAAGTGTCTTAACCACTAAGAAAGCTCTCCAGCCCGTGGAGGGTAATTTCTGTTAGGTCACATCCTCCTCCTGGTGTCAAGACCAAGTATGTGACACCTGGTTATGTCTCAAGAGTGAGGGTAAATTTGGAACTTAAACTTTCATTGCGGTGAGAATTTGTGGTTAGCATTCATATGGGTAAAAAAAGAATATATCTAAAACCTCAAAGCATGGGGAAAACAGAGTTGTAAGTGGGAACATCTGAGACAACTATCTGAAAAGAAACAAAATCGTTAATGAAGATAAATGGATGGATAAAAGCAAGTAATCAGTAGGAGGATGTTCTTGAGCCAGTGGTATGCTGATGAATTATAAACAGGAATTATGCACCAGGGCTCGGGGGGGCAGGGGGAGCTGTCCTGTCTTCATTCTGCAGTTACTGGAGCCAGACTGGATAATATTGGTTTGTCTTGGAGCGGGGGTAGCAGATTTGGGCAACTACCTTCCCTAATGTTGGAAAGAGACAATGACTTGTGTCCTCATTCATGAGCAGAAGCAAGCACGGGGGAAAACAGGGGTATAAAAGGGATTCAGACCACACCACATTATGTAATACTTAAGTCATGTTTTCATGCTTTGTAGATCATTTTCAGGTCCAAAACTAACAGTAGCTTTTATTTCCCCTCCAAACAAGTTGAGGAATAAAATGGTTCCTCTACCAAAACTATCAAAGAAAAAAAAAAAAAAAACCTCTAAATGTTATTGATGCCAACTTACCCACATTAAACTTGGACAAACACTATAGGATCATTAGGATTCTGATTTGTTTTTCAAGTGTGATGATTTTTAAAGCCTTATGTATTGGAGAATGTGTGAAAATTAAATGTCCCAGCTAAGGAGATGGCTCAGCAGTTGAGGTACTTGCCTGCAAAACCTAACAACCCAGGTTCAATTCCTTAGTACCCACGTAAAGCCAGATGCACAAAGTGGTATCCGGAATTCATTTATAGAGGCTGGAGGCCCTGGTACACCCATTCTCTCTGTCTCTCTTCTCTCTATTTCTCTCTGCTTGCAAATAATTAAAAATGTTTTTAAAAATTAATTTTCCAAGCTATCTCATGTTTATAAATCCCAACATGTTATATGCACAGTTTGTTATCCCCATAATTCTGGCTATGTCATATTTCTGTTCTGCCCCCATAAATACAAGTGTTGACATATGCCTGGGTCATTTGAGAATATTTCCTGTATTCCTTTGCCCTGTCCCACTGTAACTGGTCCAGGAATACAGTGTTAAATAAGATAGTTCTCTACCCTTCTAGAATTTATATCGATAGATAGATAGATAGATAGATAGATAGATAGATGTGGGGGGGTGTGTTTTGAGGTAGTGTCTCACTCTGGCTCAGGCTGACCTGGAATTCACTATGTAATCGCAGGGTGGCCTCGAACTCACAGTGATCCTCCTACCTCTGCCTCCCAAGTGCTGGGATTAAAGGTGTGCGCCACCACACCCAGCTTAGAATTTATATTTTAAGAGAGAGAGTGACATCACAACATGACACAAGAATAGCTCTGAGTTTTAAAATGTGGGAGACATGCTTATTTCAGACTAGGGTCAGGGAAACATCCAGAAGAAAGTAAAATCTAAGATGAAAACACAAACGAATAAAACTAAGAAAAGCATATTTATTTGAGAAGGAGAGAATGAGAATGGACATACCAGGGCTTCCTACAACTGCCAACAAACCCCAGAAGCATATGTCTCAAAATAAAAAAATGAAAAACAGGGCTGGAGAGATGGCTTAGCGGTTAAGCGCTTGCCTATGAAGCCTAAGGACCCCAGTTCGAGGCTCGATTCCCCAGGACCCACGTTAGCCAGATACACAAGGGGCCGCACATGTCTGGAGTTCATTCATAGTGGCTGGAAGCCCTGGCGTGCCCATTCTCTCTCTCTCTCTCTCTCTCCCTCTTTCTCTCTCTGTCTGTCACTCTCAAATAAATAAAAAATTGAAAAAAAATTTAAAAACTGAAAACCAAAAGGGGATCTGACTTGATTTTCATTTAAAAAGATCATTTAGCTCACTGGTGGAGTGTTTATCTACCTTAAGGCCCTAAATTCAATTCCTGGGACCACCCCCCCCCCCCCAAAAAAAAAAACATGTTTTGGAATCACTGATCTATTCTTCTTTCTCCATGCATAGAACTAGTTGATGAGCAGTAACTAACTACAGTCATGGCAATGATGGACACAGGTCGACTGAAATAGATGCCTTAGTCAGCTGATTTTTGGAGCTCGATAGCCCAGCTTCAAGTATGGGTCACAATGCAATAATATGGGGTCATAGAACTAAAGGTGGAGGGATCACAAAAAAACTGGCAATAGTCAACAGTTTCTGAACATATAACAAACAAAAATTAATTCAAACTGAAGCATGTAATGAATCCAAGGTGTTTCTGGAAGATCTCATCCATGCTGCATCTCAACCTTGGTCCAGAACACTTGACATGGCCCTGCGCATGCTCTCATAATAAGACTGCAGAAGGTGCTACTTCAAACACCTCGGCTCACAGTCGAGGCTACTGTATCTATGAATCGATGAACAATGGTTCAATTATAGCAAACAAAGGCTTATATCTTTCTGCCATCAGGCCTGTGAGGGTTGGATGCAGGTGACCCCCATAAACTCAGGTGTTCTGAATGCTAGGTTCCCAGCTGATGGAGATTTGGTAATTAACGCCTCCTGGAGGCAGTGTATTGTTGGGGGCGGGCTTATGGGAATGTAGTGGTTTGACTCAGGTGTCCTGCATAAACTCAGGTGTTCTGAATGTTAGTCTCCCCAGCTGATGGAGATTTGGTAATTAATGCCTCCTGGGGGCAGTGTATTGTTGGGGGCGGGCTTATGGGAATGTAGTGGTTTGACTCAGGTGTCCTGCATAAACTCAGGTGTTCTGAATGTTAGTCTCCCCAGCTGATGGAGATTTGGTAATTAATGCCTCCTGGGGGCAGTGTATTGTTGGGGGCGGGCTTATGGGAATGTAGTGGTTTGACTCAGGTGTCCTGCATAAACTCAGGTGTTCTGAATGTTAGTCTCCCCAGCTGATGGAGATTTGGTAATTAAGGCCTCCTGGAGGTGGTGCATTGTTGGGGGCGGGTTTATGGGTGTAATAGCCAGTGTCCCCTTGCCAGCATTTGGCACACTCTCCTGTTGCTATTATCCATCTGATGTTGGTCAGGAAGTAATTTCCACCCTCTGCTCACGCTATCATTGTCTCCTGCCATCATGGAGCTTCTCCTTGAGCCTGTAAACCAAAAAAAGCCTGTTTTTTTTTTTTTTTTTTTTCCACAAGCTGCTCTTGTTCAGGTGGTTTCTGCCAGCAAGGTGAACCTGACAGCAACAGTAAAGTTGGTACCGAGAGTGGTGTCATTGCTGGTTGAAACCTGACTGTGAGGCTTTGGCCTTTTGGAGCTGCTTTTCAAGAGGAATGTGGAAGGATTTGAAATCTTGGCCTTGCAATGTTATAAGTACAGCTTGATGGACTATTCTGATCAGAATATGTTGGGCAGGCTTATGGGTGTTATAGCCAGTTTCCCCTTGCCAGTGTTTGGCACACTCTCCTGTTGCTATTGTCCACCCAATGTTGGCCAGGAGGTGGTGTCACCCTCTGCTCATGCCATCATTTCCCCCTGCCATCACGGAACTTCCCCTTGAACCTGTAAATCAAAATAAATCCTTCTTTCCCACAAGATGCTCTTGGTCAGGTGATTTCTGCCAGCAATAGGACCTGACTGCAACAACTCCACAGCATGGGAGTGTTAAATTAGCATATTCTTGAATGGTATCATGTCACAAAGTTTGGCTTGTTATTTGAGATGCTGAGTTGAGGCCAGCCTGAGACTACATAGAGAATTCTAGGTCAGCCTGGGCTACACACGAGACCCTACCTCAAAGAAATAATCATTCAAAGAATTTCAGATTGGGATTAGGAGAGAATTTCCAATCTTGTCTGAAATGCCATAAACATTTCTCTGCTATTTTGTACATATCTATGTGATACCTCAGTTTGAGCATTGACAAACATAGTGTCAAAAAAATCAGTCATCTCCCCCCCCCAAAAAAATAACTATTGAAGATGCACTACATCCTGCAGTATCAAATGTTCAGCCAAGATTTAATTCTATATGTAAAAATATACAAGCATGTCTGTCAATTAGCAGGCAAATTTGCTTTTGTATTTAATAAAGGGTAAAGAGATCAAAGAATTCTTTTAAAATAATTTTCTTTTAAATTTCCCTCAATGTTTGATTTGAATCATGATTTTATGGGACTGTATAGTCTTATGGTGGTCACATAAAAAGTCCTTAGTGTAAGAAGCCAGGGATTAGAAACTGTCTTTTAAAGTTCCTTTTAGCCTGTCTTTTTCCTCACTTATCCTGGAGGAGAGTGAAAGACAGGATGTTTTGTGATGTAATACATTTGATCGATGCTGAAGATAACATTAATCGTTCAGCAGAAGAGATGGGGAGGGAGAAAGTTGCATTCATGTAGTGCAAGTGTTGAATGGTCTGATAGTTCAGCATTTAAGCATTCGCATTTAAATCTCAGAGCACAAATATTGTGAGTCAGGATCAATTTTGCTTTAAATCAGTTGGGTAGATCCAAAGCCAAGGCCCACTGGCAGCCAAGGCACCTGTTAGAGGAGATGATAAATGGAGTCCTTAAGCCTTGGCAGAGGAGCTGACTTTGAGATAAGAGATAAGAAATTAGTTTGCAATAGAATCTCTAATGATTAGATGGGATGGAAATCAGAAGGTCTCCTGCAATCCTAATTGCTTTTTTTTTTTTTTTTTTTTTTACTATTGTCTTGGCAACTTAGTTGGTATATCAGCATATTTCCCAACTTTCTCCCCTTATTCCCCTCAGTAACATTGTTTGCTTCAGTAAGCAGTAAATAACAAGGAAAACCAGGGACAATTAACTATTATTGTAGCCCTATGACTAATGAAAACTCGTGCATTGCACTTTGGGGAAAAATGTACTTATTAACATGCCTGTGGGGGGTAGGTTAATGTTGCTGTTTTAACTTTGCTGAGGAGAATCTGAAGTGGAGTAACTGATCCAAGGTTAGCCAGTGGTCTGTGGCAGGCAGTTTCACAAGCTGAGTTCTTCCCCGAAATGGCCCTAAGCCACCCTATAAAAATAAAAGTCAAGGGCATCACCTCAGATTCTCTGCATGGTTCAGCTAATTAAGTGGTTAACTGAAGAAAAGAAAATGTATGTATTAACTAGTAGACCGTAACACTCCCGAAGCTTTTCATAGGCATTCACTCATTCATTTTTAAAGATTATGAACTCAAATTAAAAAAAAGAAAATATTACGCTCAAGAAAGAAAGGGTTAAAGGCAAAGTGACAATGGCTGGGGTGGGATTGATGTTGAAGTTCATTAGCCTTCAAAGCCCACTGTCTTCCGTTACTTTATTAATTTAACCAATATGTATTGAACCCTTGCCTGTCAGCTGTGTTTCCATAGCACAGATCTCAACAGAGTAACATAATGTTACGCTTGGGGCACACAGTGAAGGTTTTCCTTGCGTAACATGAAAGAGTGCCATACTGTAGCTAATGGGCAACTAATAGAAAATTCTGGGCAGACTAGTGGCTCAAATTGTATTTTCATGACTGCCTCTGGCACCACCGTAGGGGAGAGTGGAGGAGCCAGAGCAAGAGTGAGAAACGGAGCCTGGCGGGCCGATGCGCGCCTAGAATCCCGGCAGTTAGGATGCTGAGAATGGAGGGTCATGAGTTCACGTCCACCCCGAGCGACAAAGTGAGACCTGGTCTCCACACATGAGCAAACAAACAGGTAAGGAAGGATTTCTCTTTTTCGAGAGAGAGGGAGAGAGAGGGAGAGAGGGAGATGGGGACTTGAACTAGCTCACTGACCAGGGGCAACGACGAGTGATCGGTACTTGGGGGGTCATATAGCCAAGGATCCAGAAGTGAGTAGATGGTGGAATCTCGAGAAAGCGGAAGAACGAGATGATGGCCAAGTCACCTTGCCTCAGAGAACTGAGCTGGCTGGGAAATGCTGCCTTTCAGCGAGACTGCAATCGCAGGATGTGGATCAGGAGAGAGCTGAGCGAGTGCCTCAGATTCAGAGCTGGAAAATGTCTTCATTTTGAGCTTGAAATACCTGAGGGCTTCTGGAAGGCGATTTGACTTGGATGGGTTTCCACACAGGACTAGACCACAGGTTAAAAAAAAAGAAAAGAAAAAAATCTACACCAACCTATGTATGTGAAGGTCAGGATATGGTTGATGTGCATGCCTCATGGCCGGTCATGATTCTTCATCCAGGTACTGTGTGATCTCAAATGGAGATTACATTCTTCAGAGAGACAAAAAAAAAAAAAAAAAAAAAAAAAAACTAGAAACAGCCATTCATTTTCTCTTTGACATCATCTGTTTTTAATGAAACAAGCAGCTAAAAATCTGGGCTGGAGAGATGGCTTAGCAGTTAAGGTGCTTGTCTGCAAAGCCTAAGGACCAAAGTTCGATTCCCCAGGACACACATTAAATAAAAATCTAGATGTGGGTAGCCGACTATGAAACGCTAGCATAAAGGCACGGTTAGTGGGAACGCACCTCGTAGATGCTCCTCCTGTCTTTCATTTGTTCCCGACAGTTTCCTTGAGGATCTCTAACATTTGCCTTCTCCCCTATGGAAGCAGGGAAGAAAAGGTAAGGTGTGAAACATCAAAGAAGAGTAGACAGAAAATAATCAAAAATGGGAGGGGGGTGCTGGAGAGATGGCTTAGCAGTTAAAGTGTTTGCCTGCAAAGCCAAAGGACCCATGTTTGATTCCCCAGGACCCATGTTAGCCAGATGCACAAGGGGGCTCACGCATCTGGTGTGCCCATTCTCTCTCTCTCTCTCTTAAATAAATAAATAAATAAATATATTTAAAATGATCAAATAAGACAAAGACTGGAGAGGCCAGATACATGTAAGTAACATAACAAATGACTTTATATTATAGCTGTTTGACATTGTTTCCTTACCACTGTAATAGATATTAGTACTCAAAGTGTTTTCTAAATAGTACAACTAGGTGATAACATATATTATTAATAATAATCATAATCAAATTACTAGCCGTAAGAAATCAACTCTAAACAAACCTTTGCATTGGCTTAACCTTGACAGCATTTTCCAGAGGTTACAGCTTTTCTGCTCGTCGGTCCTGCTTCTCTTCTGAAACACACTTGGAAGTACCTGGAGCTGAGGGTTTTTTTTTTTTTTTTCCTTTTAATTAGAGAAAATTTATCAGTTCAGGAATATGTTGTCTTCTGAAATAAACCCAAAGTTGATCCCTGTTATGTTTATTTAAAAAATGAAAATTCTAAAGTGTTCATTGAATTCTGATAGATCTATTCGGAGTTGTTTCCAAAAGTATTTCTTTGGTAGGAAAAAGTTGTCACTTGTCTAGTGTACAGGGAAAGGCCCAGTCAACTACGTGTGGACCAAGTGCGCCACCAAGTGGTTTGATGTGGGAATGATTTTGTGTTTTTTTTTTTTTTTTAAAGAAATTACAATGTGACAAAGTTGTAATTGTGATCATCATGTCCTATAATTACCTTGAAATCGGGTAGAATTCTTAAATTATAATTACAAGTAGTGTTTAATTAGTAAAAGTGTTTTTCACATCACAAACCAAAGTCAAATAAGAAATTCATATGGACATCTGTGATGAGTATGAAAATGAGTGTGTAAATAAGAACAGTCCTGATAGTTAATTTTGCTTGTTTTTTTTTTTTTTTTTTGGAAAGATATGGAAGGTTATGTGACCTCAGCAAGCTACAGAAAAACCTTCTGCCCTTCATAATCAGAGCTACCCATGGGAAATCTCTGCCCGCGGAGAGCAAATCCTTCTTGCTCCTAACTAGGTGCGCGATTTGGAGCCTATTACTTCTGGGTTTTTATTTACTTAGTTTTGAATGCATACGTACACGTGTGTGTCAGTGTGGATCCACACATGCGGAGGTCAGAGGACAACTCCCACATGTCCTCTCATCTTCTTTGCAAAAGGGTCTCTCTTGCATTGCGGCTGCCTGTGCCCACAGTGCCAGCGCCTCCTTACCCCACGCCCCCCCCCCCACTGCTGTAGCTGCTTCAGGGTCACAGACTCATGTGCCACTTTGCATCAAGCTTTAAGTGGAGCTCTGGGCCACAGGTTTGTAAGTCCCTGTAGCCACTGAGTCCTCTCTTTGGTCCCATGAGTCTTGTTATTTAAATTCTCAGTAAAATTTTCCCCAATTCATAAAATTCTTCGGGGTTTTGCAAGGATTCAGGGTTCCCTTGTACAGAAAGTATTGGTGGAGTGCCTCGTACTCAAAAAGAAAAGGAAAACTCTACTACCTTCTCTGTTACCTTCCTCATCCTCATCAAAGCAGTGAGATCGACCTGTGGAGATAAACAGACAGAGAGACAGATAGGATCCTTCTCCACTCATGTGCTGAAAATAAGCTAAAGTAGCTATCACTGACAATATTTCCAAATACTGTGGGAAGATTTTCAGAGTCTTGAACATAAAGGCATGCTGTGCTGAAGCAATAAATATGCTAATTGCCCTGATTTCATTATTGTAGCATGTGTCAAAATACCCCATACCCTACAACTACATGCAACTATTATGTGTATGGAAATTTAAAAAAATAGAAAATAAAAAGGGCATAGCTGAATAAAATGATACCTAATTCCACCTCTCATATGAAAAGGTAGCTCCAGAATTGTGCTTTATCTTCTAAAAAAAAAGAAAATGTTGCTGGGCATGGTGGCGCACACCTTTAATTCCACCACTTGGGAGGCAGAGGTGGGTGGATCACCATGAGTTCAAGGCCACCCTGAGACTACATAGTGAATTCCAGATCAGCCTGGGCTAGAGTGAGACCCTACCTCAACCCCCCCCCCTAAAAATGTGCCTTACATTTTGTAAAGCATTGTACACATCAAACAAGGACTTCCATGGAGAGAAATTGTCCTTGGCCAAATTCTGATTCTGAGCAAATCCTGGACTTCCGAGCAAGTTCAAGAGTGCAAGAGGGAGGCAGAAAACCTTTGCCCACATTCCTAACACCCAGGAAAGTACCAAGCTGAGGTCTCCTGGATCATCCTGGATGCAGGGCATGTGACAGAGTAGGAACCTGCTTCACTAAGGACGTTTTCTGGTTTGCGATATTTGGCTCACACCAGCCCACGCTGGAGCTCCTGGTGCCCACTCTGTAACAAACATGTCCCTGTCTCTTGTTCTCCTTAAAATATATTTATGGAATTAGAAAGTAGCTTCTCCAATGAAACAAAGAGGCTGTAAAACTAAGGTGACTAGGAATGATAATTTAGAATATGAAATAATAGTGGAGGGTGCCTCTGTTACTTTTCCCCAATAATTTCAAAGCTCAAATTCCCTGCTGTTTGATTCTGTGCCCAGGTCTGCAACATGGGACTAAAAGTCCAAAGTCAAATCCATAAGGCTTCTGACAGCCTTCTCTTCTAAGAAAAATAGGGTATGTCTCAGCTTGAAAGGAATTCCAAGGACACAAGTCTAAGTCATGTGTTCAAGGAACCACAAAGTCCTTGAACCAGCAGTTGCTCCTATTTGAATGGTGGCGCCCACACAGTGTGATGAAGGCTTTAATAATTATTTTGGTGTGTGAGTCACACTGAGGGTACGCATTTTTGAATCGGGCTACTTAGCCTTAAAATTTTGACTTTATTTTTCCTCCTGGAGCCCCCCAGACATGCCAATAAGGCCATCATGCAGGCAAAGGAAGATGGCCCCAAGATAGAAGGAGAACACATGATGTCCCCCATACAGCACTTCCTCCCCCCCCCCAAAAAAAAAGTCCTGGGTCAGCCTTGGATTCCCATCATGATTTTTCATTGTCATTGTTTCTCAAATCTTCCAAGGTGGACTTTTGGCTACTAGAAACTGATGCCATCAAGAAGGCAAAATAAGATTCATAACTTAAGACAGGCTTTCCCAGGACTAAAGTAAGATCTTAGAAAACATCACAATAGTTGAGAATAGATCAATGATTTTTTTTGATCCCTAGGAAGGGATTTTATTCAGACAATCCCTAATCTTCAGTGTGAGATTGGATGGGCAGTGGGGACAATAGAAACCTCAGGAAGGTTGAAAGCTAGTGTCCTAGTTGCAGTTAGAATCTTAGAAGCTGCCTGATGGAGCTTGCTGGCTCATGGGGGATTAACTCTGGAAAAGTAAGAATACTGGTGTGGCACAGCAGAGAGGGAGGTGAAAAGCCTTCGTTTCATTACATACCCCACTCTGATGGTGCAAGCCAGCATGGGTCCTCTGAGATTTCAGCCACAGAAATGAAATGCCCCAGGCTTTTCTTTCATGAGGAAAAAGCAGGGAGAGAGAGAGAGAGATATTAAATTGAAGTAATGTTGTACAGTATCATAATCAATACCAATTATCAGATCAGAGGCTTCTTTGATCCAATGGTGCTAATGACTGAGAAGTTCAGAGAACAATATTTCTGACACCAGCAGATGTAGTACAGAAGTCTAGTCCATTTCATTCTTGGTCTATGAAAAGATTTTTCCTCTTCACTTCTAGGCTTAATTGGGTTAGGAGATGTGACCGACACAGGAAGAGAATTCAGGGATGAGGACAAGCTAGTTACAGAGGAATCCATACTTAGTCAATGGATCTACTATCACCAGACTCTGACACACTTCTTTTTCCTTGTCTTTACCTGTGGTCTACTTGAGAAGTTCTACCTGAGAAGTTTCAAGGTGTTATAGTGGGCAAGGGTGTGATGCCAAGAAGCAGAGAGGACTCTCACATGACTTCACTAATACCCACGGAGATGTTAAAGAACATGGGATATTAGATGTCACTACAACCCACACTTTTTAAAAATAATTTTATTTATTTATTTGCAAGCAGAGGTGGGGGTGGAGGGAGAGAGAGAGTGGTCATACCAGGCCCTCCAGCCACTGCAAATGAACTCTAGACACATGCGCCACTTTGTGTATCTGGCTTTATGTGGGTACGGTGGTATTGAACTCAGGTTGTTAGGTTTTGTAGGCAAGCACCTTAACTGCTGAGCAATCTCTGCAGCCCATCATTTTTGATACAAGTGAACATTTCATATGGGCAGGAGTGAAATAGGAAGTGAGAGGACAAAAGATGATCATGAAAAGCCATGTCATTCCAGCAAGTCTGGATTTTTCACAAAGGAATTAGGTGCTGGATACTGGTATGATTACCTTGTTCTTTTTAAAATTATAAACCTAATAAAAGTTTGAAGGTTAGATGCCAAAGAGGGAACTGTGGTATCAAGACTGGAACAGAACTTGTTAGAGACTGGGAGGGCTGACCTGGAATTCATTCTGTATTGTCAGGATGGCCTCGAACTCACGGCGATCCTCCTACCTCTGCCTCCCGAGTGCTGGGATGAAAGGCGTGCGCCACCACGCCCCGCTTAAACTTCAACATTTCTGTAAGGCTTTTGTGGTTTATTATTTTGTTGTTTTGATGTTTTTGTTTTGTTTTAATTTGAGACTATGTAGCCCAGGCAAGCATCAGACTTGCTGGGTAACCCACGCTGACCTTGAGTTCATGCCCCTCCTGACAGAGCATCCAAACTGCTGAGATTAAAGATACATGATATCAATCCCCATCTCAGCAACTGTTCAGTGCAGGCCTAATTCCTCCCACACAAAACCTGCAGTGAAAGACTGCCACCCACAAGATTTATGCTGCCGGACACATCCTACGCCCACGTCACCAACTGCTATAGTGAAGGGGACTTGTGCTGAGGCCCCCGTCAGGCCATACAACCTGGGTCTTAAAATACCTCCCTATACAAACACTGAATTCCCAATGTTGTGCAATAAACTTTCTGTTAATAATATTATTGTCTGCAATACAATGTTTTTTTTTTCTTTTTGTATGCCTACCTTCATCACCATTGATATTTCCCTGTTGTCTACCTAAAGATAAAGCAACCCAGCTGACTTCAGCGAACCTTTGATAGCAAAATCAGCACAAGTTCGGATCTCAAACCTGCCGTCTCCCAATGCTCTTGCACTGTGTTCTGACTCAGGATTTGCAAGCAGAGAATGCTGTCCATAGAGGCCACTAGGGAGCTTTCCTGTATGCATTTTTGGAAAAGCTTTGTGACTCAGCAGATGAGCTAGACCCCTCGCAGATGAAGGGCGTCAGGGCACGTCCGCCTGGGTCACTTACCCTGTGCTGGAGAAGAGGCAAGCAGGACCCGCGTCATGGACACACGTTCTGCACATCCGCGGAGCAGCATGAGCCAAGTCAGCCCCTGCCGCGGTTATCTTCCTCCAAGCCCTAGTCTCCCCTCTAGCTGAATGCCACTCTTCTAATTAGGAGGTGGAAGAAACCGTCTAGGGACCACCCGCAGCGCCAAGGAGGGGCTTGCCTAACCACGTCTCCTTGACACAGCCCTGGAGAATCGTGAGGCAAAAGCCTTCTTTCTGCTGAGAGAAACTTCAAAGGCCCCAAATGAAGAGCGACGTGTTGCCGGGAAATGCTGAAATGACAAATCGCAATATTTCTGCTGACAAAAGATGAAGATGAGACGGGGGTTAGAGCGGGAGGCATGGTTTTTGCTTTAGCCGAGCTCTCCCTGGAAGCTACCGTCAAGGCCCTAAACTGAAATGAAAAGGGCGCAACAGCGCACTGGAGCGCCAGCCTGGCTTTCCAACGGCAAAGGTCCTCTTTGAAATAACAACGGCTTACAAAGCACTGCAAAACGCCGGATGCAGAAAGCAAAGTATATGGTTCCCAAACAGTCTTGTGCTGCACATTTAACAGAGAACGTTGGAGGCAGAAGCCACTTAGGGATCATCTGGGCAAGCCCTTTGATGTTTCAAAGGAAAAAAAAAAGACAGAGACCAGAGTGCAAAGCACTCTCCCTCACTTGCTCAAGGTCATGGACCTCGTTAGTGACTTTGGAATTGTTAGAGACTGCCTTCTCGGCCTCCCTGGAGCCAGACTCTGACATCTATCTGCAAGTCCACCCTTGCCCAGTCGCTGAAGCAGTCCCGCTGGAGACTGAAAATTAAGTTCACCAGATGCTGTGGGCTGCTCTTTGTCTTTCTGTCTCCCAGCCACACTGTGTTCACTGAGCCATAGGAGTACCGAGACCCACTTCATTACCACTGTGCAGATAGATGCCCTCTGCAGTCAGGTCTTGTGACATGTTACAAACAGAGTCAAGAATAAAAACTGTAATCTCCAGATATAATGAACAGAAAGACTGGATGGCTGGCAAAAATAAATAAATAAATAATAAATAACTGGTGCATCCTGGAACTTGAAACCCACGGAATTAAATATAATAGGTAAGGGAGAATAGAGAAAATCCCAAAGATAATGTATTTTCAAAGTTTACATGGAACCAGAGGTTAAGTCAGGTCGATAGGTGAGACATTTTGACCATTTGTGTTTTACAAGGTAGCAGAAGCTGTAGCCCCATCTGCCTTCCAGATCTGCACATAACCATTCTTTGCAAAAATAAGTAAAAAAAAAAAAAAAAAAAAAATCCTAAAATAGCATATAAACAATTTCATATCAAAAGGAATGAAGTTGAATGCAAACCTTTTAGACAGGCATTCAGTGAGTGATCCAACACTAATGGGAAAAAAAAAAAAGATTGGCATATGCAAGAGAACATAATGGGATGTGTTATTTATGAAATCCAGTCACTGAAGTGGGGAGAGTCTATTGTGAAAAATCTGAGGTAATGGTAAACAGGAAAAGTGGCTCACCACCCCCATTAGTTTCTGTTTTCTTTAATATATATATATTTTCTTTTATCCACTTATGTAGCAGGCACATTATATTTCAAAGGTGTAAATTTAAGTGTTTTCTGGATTTTGAAGCCCTTTAAAAGATATCACTGGAATTAATAAACATAAATATCTTCCATGGCTTCACCCAATTTTACCATCCAGGTGTACCTTTCTCTCCAGCTTCCTGCCCACCACTTCCTCTCTGGCTCATACCTCTCCTCCCCCCCACCAGGTCGCTCCTTCTGTTTCTTCCATAAAGATCTTTCACAGTATGGAACCTGCAAGTCAACAAATTCGTACATAAAAAACAAGTAGAATGGACTCATGTTATGAAAGATCAGCCGAGAACGTAGAGGCCCTTACACAGCAGCACAGGTAGGATAAGCCGCCGACCTACATCAGTAATTTGCATTACCATTTCTATCTAAGAATGGGCAGCTAAGTTTCCAAGGCACTGTGAAGGATATCATCATTTGTCAATAAAAACAAGTAAGGGCTGCAGGGATGGCTTAATGGTTAAGGCATTTGCCTGCAAAGCCAAAGGACCCAGGTTCGGTTCCCCAGGACCCACATTAGCCAGGTGCACAAGGGGTGAATGCTTCTGGAGTTCATTTGCAGTGGCTTTTTCTCTCTCTTTCTCTGTCAAATAAATAAATGAAAATAAAATATTTAAAAAAATCAAAATAGATGCTCAGAAGAGTGACTCTGGGAGAAGCATTTTGGACACAAACATTAAAATTACTAATTATAAAGTCAGCCCCTACAGTGAGCTGTTGGCCATGGAGCCATAAAGTCCCCAAAACAATGTAAGCCATTGCCAAAACAACTGGCGGCTTGCCAGAGCTGAAAAGGTCAGGCTCTATTGCTGAAGACACCACAGCCTGTGATCACTGGACATTGTAATACGATGCTGTAACCAAAAGGGAAACTAGCACCCTGCCGGCTAGCCCTCAAAGAGCCTGAAAGCCCTGAGGGAGCCACCGGAGGGCCAGAGTCACCACAGTGTGAATAAGCCAGGAGCCGTGCAGACTGTGAAATCAACCAGCCCCAATGGAAACACGTGCTTGTACAATAGAGGCACACAGCCTCTCCTAGTAACCAGGTGTTCTTTGATTGGGCATGAGGCCCACTCAGTGGGAGAGAACTCATATCTGGCACTGAAAACCAAGACAAAAATCCCATCGTCAAGCTGACAGAAAGCTGGAAAAAGCCACACTGCATGCAGTTCCAAGGGAGAGAGAGAAATCACCAGTGAAAATACTCAACAATGGACACTGCAAGCCTTAGATTTGGCCAGGCAGGCCAAATGAGCCAACTGGTACAATAGTGACATGTCTGTTATGGATGAAACCAACTGCTCTCTAATTTGACTGGAGGCCCACTCCATGGGAAGGAATACATCCTTGATACTGAAAACCTACAACAGGGGTAGTCATGAGCCCTAGGGGTGTAATATCTGCTACTGTCTGGCTAAATATACTATGCTCACCAAACTGCCCAGTAAGCACTTCTCTTAATGTTCATACCCATATATTAATGCTACTCTCACTTTTGGTTAGAGAAGCTTCTCTTTTCAGATGGCGGTGACCTTGGGATGACTCAGAAAGCACCATGGTGCTGAGAAGAAGTCACAGAGGAGGGCTCAGCACTGAAATATCTCTATCCCACCTTCCAAGGCTCAGGGTCCATTGCAGAAGAGGTGGCGGAAAGATGTAAGAGCCAAAGGAAGGGTAGGACTCCTTACAATGTGCTCCTTCAGACACCAAATGCCCTGGATATCCATGACCTCACAGTGCCTGACACTACCTACACAAGACCCTCATAATAGGAGGAAAGAATGATGACATCAAAATAAAAGAGAGGCTGATTGAGAGGGGGAGGAGATACGATGAAGAGTGGAGTTTCAAAGAGGAAAGTGGGGGGAGGGAAGGAATTACCATGGGATATTGTTTATAATCATGGAAGTTGTCAATAAAAATAAATTAACTTAAAAATAAATTAATTAATTAAATAAAAATAAATTAAAAATCCCATGGTCAGGAAAGTCATGCTTCAGAGATAAGCACTACTGCTCTCTGGAGAAGAGTGTGCTTGCACAGTAAAGTCTCTCAAATAACTTTGCGTACCTACGTTACTCAAGCTGCTCTCACTCCTGGCTGGAGGATCTGTTTTATTGTACAGATGGCAGAGAAAATGGAGAGCCAGGATTCATCAGTAACACAAACAGCCCACTTGCCCACCACAAGGCTTGCAACCCCTACCACATCTGCCAGAGCCTAGGAGAAATTGCAGCCTTACAACCAGCTCCAGGGTGATAGTGACAAACACAGTGACCAATCAAAACCTGTCAAATGGGGGGAGGGGGGCTGGAAAGATGGCTTAGCGGTTAAGGCTCTTGCCTGCAAAGCCAAAGGACCCAGGTTCGATTCGCCAGGACCCACGTAAGCCAGGTGTACAAGGGTGCATGTGTCTGGAATTCGTTTGCAGTGGCTAGAGGCCTTGGTGTGCCCATTCTCACTGTCTGTCTTCTCTCTCTCTCTCTCTCTCTCTCTCTCTTTCTGCTTGCAAATAAATAAATAAACTTGTCAAAGGGGCTGGAGGGATGGTTTAGCAGTTAAAGCGTTTGCCTGCTAAGGCAAAGGACCCAGGTTTGATTCCCCAGGACCCACGTTAGCCATATGCACAAGGGGGTGCATGTGTCTGGAGTTTGTTTGCAGTGGCTGGAGGCCCTGGCGCACCCATTCTCTCTCTCGTAAATAAATAAAAATAAAATATTTTAAAAAGAGAAAACCTGTCAAATCAGAAATCCAGACTACAAAGAACTGAACACTAAGTCAGACAGCCAACAAGCCCACCACGGCTCAGGGAACTATGTGGAAGACGGCAGAACAGATTGTGAGAGCCACAGAGTGGATAGGATACCCTGAGGCTGGCCCATACCGCTCTCACTCCTCCATAGGGACTGTCTAAGGCCCTCATGACCCCTCAGTGAATACCATAACCCCACTGAGGAGGGCTCTCAGCATAACAGGAGCCAGGGTGAGGGGATATATAGAGCTCGGGAGATGGCTCAGTGGCTAAAGGCACCTGCATGCAATGCATGTTGCTCTGGGCTCACTTCCCCAGTAGTTCACCTAAACCCAGATGCACCAAGCAGCAGTAGAATTCGTATGCAGTGGCAACAGGCCCTGACACACCCATATTCATTCTCTCTCTTAAATAAATAAAAAGTATTTTAAAAATATACCAGTTATACAAAATTGGGTCCCCTAAGATTGAAAGCATGAATATACTTTTCAGCTCATACTGTGAGCAAAAAGTCCAAATACAACACATGGGGGGGGGGGGACATCAACCAATGTCACACATGAATCAAATGAAAAATCCTTAAAGTAGTTTAAAATTAAATCCAACAACATACAATGCTAGATACATAATGATCAAGTTGGGTTTATTAATGTAAAGTCATGCAATATATTTTTAGTACTATAAACTTTAACACTCAAAAACTGATCACAGAAACAAAACCTTTCAGCAAACTAGAAAATGGAGATGTCTTCAACCTTATAAAGGACTTGTGTGAAAAACCTACATGTATTATCACACTTAATGTTGAAAAACGTAATGTTTTTCCCTAAAATCAAAAACAAAACAAAGAGGTGTGTTTCACTGCTTCTAATCAACCAACAACCAATCCAGTAAGAAAAATAAAGTAAAAGTAGAGTTTTCTTTATTAACAGATAACAAATTTACAAAAATGGTCCTTATGGCTTCAGTGTAAAATGTTCCCATAGTCTGATGTGTTCAAATGCTCTATTCCCAGCATTTTTTCACAAGGTAATATTTCCCAAACTACAATTAAAAAACAAAAAGTTGTAAAATATGTGTGAGAAATTTAAAAAGATTTTTTTTACCAAAGTGCACATATGAATAACAAATGATCACACAAAAAGACTGAAGATAATTATTCATTAGGAAAACACATATTAAACCCAAAATAATGTGCTCCTGCTTATTTAAATAGTATCATTAATTGTAGCAGGTTTTGATGAGGATGTAAAACAACTGCGAAATGACGCATTGCGGAAGCAATTTGTCAGTTGCTTAAAAAGTTAGACCCGTACCTCCCAACCAACCCAGACACCCCACTCCTACACAGCTTCTCAACAGAGTGGAAAGTATAATTCCACTGGAAGATGTGAACATGATTGTCTAGAACAACTTTGTCTTCAATAGCCAAAACCTTGATGTCGTTCTAAATGTCCATCAGACCATGAATGGATAAAAAATATTATGGTATATCTGTGCAATAACATGTTACTTAGCAACAATAGGAACTAATGATTGACAAACTGATACAATGTGAGCAAATCTGAAAGTCGTTACACTGAATGTTGGGAACAATAAACCAAAGGACTAGATGATACAGGATTCCACGTAAATGAGATTCTAGAAAATGCAAACTAATCTATTACATGGGGAACAGATCAGTAGTTGTCTAAGTAGCGGATATAAGACATGGAGGAGGGGGAGGGGGGAAGGAGAGGGAGCGGCAGAGGATCAAGAGCAAGACTGGGGTGTTAGGGGTGCGCTCTGCAGCTCGATTGCTCGGACGGTCTCATGAGTGCATGCACACGCGCCGGGACTTCTCAGAATGTCCCTGTGAGATATGTACGCTTTATTCCATGCCTTGTATATCTTGTGGAAGGTAGATTTTGGAAATAGAGGTAGAAGTGTGTCTAAAATTCATGGGTGCACATTTTCTAGTCTGGTAGATTGGGTTTTGGCTAAACTTATCTGGGAAAGTGTAGTCCCTGGATAGTAGATGGCCCAAAGCCATATTCTATTTTGGTAAAAATTAAGAAAACAATGATATTGTGAAAAGTGTGGGTAACTGTGAGCAGTAAAATCAAAAACAGAGTCAGGAGTCTCCACTGTTCAGTTCAACTCATTGAAAATAGACCATAAAGCCAGTGAGCCAGTGGTGGTGTAAGTGAGAACATAAATGAGTGTGTAAATCAGTTTCAGAGACCAAGTTGGAAGTCTCATAATGCACCCACATTTTACACTGACAGTATAATTTTAATAATATTTGTTCAAAATTAAGAATATGAACAAATACTGAGGCTATCTATTATAATATATATGAAATACATACAATCTTAATTGCCACAATGGTCTCAGTCGGTTCAGTTACTAGAAACACAACCACACGCTAGAACACTATGTGCAGCAAATGGATAACATAGAAAGGTAAGAAGTAAGGCTGGTATGTTAGTTATGGTTCTCTAAAGGAACTGAATCCACAGACTGAATATATATCATAAATGGGATGTACTAGATTAGCTCACAGGACACAGGCTGGGCAGTCCAGTAGTAGCTGTCTTCAGGCTGGAAGGAGAGAGAACCTGGTAACTGCTCACTCCACAAGGCTGGATGCCTCAGAAGTCCCCATGTGGCCATGAGGGCCTGGAGGGTTCCTGGAGAGCTGGTGAGCTTCAGTCCTTACTGGAAGACTGATAAAGCTGGCTCCAATGTCCGCCAAGGACAGCAGCAGCAGAATAGGTGTGCGTACCAGTAAGTAACAAGGACGACACTCAGAATGCACTGCGTTCCCCTGGGGTTTCTTTATACACAGTCCACCAACAGAAGGGCAGTCCACTCTGCGTGGGGGGGGGGTCTTCCTCCCTCCATCAATACTTCTCTGCAACATCCACAGAGACCTGCTCAAGAGGCATGTCTCTTACTTGATTTCTGATCTAATCTGGCTAATAGAATTTAACTGGCACAGGGGGAAATAAGCTAAACAAGTTACAATTAACTTGTGCTAAAAACACTTAGAAACTTCTACTGACATGCATAGACTGGAGAATAATGTATGTGAACTATGGAATATGGACTCATATGTACTATGATTTCCAGGTAGTACAATTTATGATGACTTACATTTTCTTTATATACTTTTTCTATAATTTCTAAATTGCTGCTATGGTACAAATTATTTGAGTCAGAAAAATATAATGTAGAGTGATCCCTTCTTAAGCCAAAAGCGATTTTAATCCATGTCAGAGCAAGTGATTAATTAGAGGGATGGTTATAAGAATTGTTTAGTGAGAAATATCCTTTGGGGCTTTGTGTATTTCAGAAAGAAGGGGACGGAACACGATGACACGGCATATGTTGGACCTCTGTCCCCCAGCTCCATTCTGAATCTCACTGCCGAGCCCCTGAACTTGTCTCTGAGGCTCATGGAACTATCAGAACCAAGGGAGATATGAAGAGACTGTGCGATACTGAGGGAGGGAAACGCACTATCTCAACTACTTGTGAGACACAGGGAGCCTACGTCATTTTATCCCGCAGCATTCAGCCCTGGCTTCATGTGTAGAGGGACTTACACAGGCACTCCCTGGTGAGCCTGGCAATGGCAGTAGACGCAGCTCAGAGAGCAGGACAGGATAAAAGATCACTCAAGAGCTGGGTCAAGAATTAGAGTGGAAAGAAGGGAGTACTGATGTATGCCTTTAATCCCAGGACTCAGGAGGCAGAAGTAGGAGGATCGCCATGAGTTTGAGGCCACCCTGAGACTACATAGTGAATTTCAGGTCAGCCTGGGCTAGAGTGAGACCCTACCTCGAAAAGAAAAAAAAAAAAAAAAGAATTAGAGTGGATACAATGAGAGGACCCCAACCACTCTAAACCAAGTGTAGCCTCCTTAATCGGCAAAGACATCTACAAATCACCCACGTGCACGCCCTTGATTCTGGCATGGAAGTCATCTTGCCTGGTTGGCCACATGGAAGTTTAACTAGGCAAGGTAGCTGTATGGGAAAGAATGGTGTGGGGAGCAACCACACCCTCTATGGAGAGGAGAACCGGCCACAGAACAAGATGCTGCTGGTTTTATGGTGCCAGATAAAGAAAAGGAAAGGGTGGTCGGCACAAAACCTTGGCTCTACTCTACAGCACCGAGCGTTCCTGACCACTGCGGTGGCTGCTGCTGCTTCCGTGCCCTCCTCATTCACCTCCACGAAGCACTTGTGGGCCACCTTGGACACGGGCACGTGCTTCATAGTTGACATTCCTGAGAAGTCGGCCTTGCTTTCCTCAAACGCATCTGTCATTCCTAAACGTTGAAGAAAAGGCTCCAGGTCATAACTCTCCTCCAGCTTCAGTCTGGGGAGGAAAACTTGAACTTTACTTTCCGTCATAGTCTCTGGGTCCGTCCAGGCTCTGAACTTCTCATACGTAAGCGCTTTTTCCACCTAGAGTGACAAATGCTCAACCTTAAAATCTGGAACACAGTAGGATGGCATCCCTGCCCACTTATTAATCCTTTCTTCACCACATAGCATGGAACTCGATGGTGAGTGCTCACCCAAGACAATTCACAGATATATTTCTTGTTACAAACATGCCAAGAGGGAGCTTGAGAGATGGCTCAGTGGTTAAGGTGCTTGCCTGCAAAGCCTTAGGACCCAAGTTTCGTTCCCCGGTACCCACACAGAGCCAGATGCACAAGGTGGAACATACACTGGAGGTCATTTGCAGTAGCTAGAGGCCCTGGTGCTCCCATTCTTTCTCTCTGTATGTCTCTCTCTCTCTCTCTCTCTCTCAAATAAATAGTTGAATGAATAGTATTAAAACATAAAGTAGGGCTGGAGAGATGGCTTAGAGGTGAAGCGCTTGCTTGTGAAGCCTAAGGACCCCGGTTCGAAGCTTGATTCCCCAGGACCCACGTTAGCCAGATGAACAAAGGGGCGCACACATCTGGAATTCATTTTCAGTGGCTGGAGGCCCTGGTGCGCCCATTCTCTCTCTCTCTCTCTCTCTCTCTCTCTCTCTCTCTCTCTCCTCTCTTTCCCTCTTTCTCTGTCACTCTCAAATAAATAAATAAAAATTTAAAAATATTTTAAAAACATAAAATAAAAACATGCCATGATTCTCCCCAAATTCTCATCTGGTCTCTATTTTATGGAAAGAGCTAGAAAAACTGGGAAACATGCAAAAAGTTTAAATAAAAAAAAATAACCAAACTCATGCCACATATTAAAAAATGGTTTGGCAGTTCAGAGAAACACAACGGGTTGATGGTCCTCACACAACACACCCTCCTCTGAGGTGCTGCAGCTGACGCCTGGCAAACGGAAGGCGCAACGTGCAGGGCTGAGCGCGGTGATGCTGAGCACCTCAGAGCCACTCAGGAGTGAGGCAAGGGTGACTCGGCTGAAACAGGGAAATCCCAATCGTTGTACAGGAAGGGGCAGCTGTTTTGACTTGGGTTCTATCCCTAGACTTTTTAATTTAATATAACTTAATTTTAAGATATTTTAAATACTCTTTTCTAGCTGGGCGTGGTGGCACACGCCTTTAATCCCAGCACTCAGGAGACAGAGTTAGGAGGATCACCATGAGTTCGAGGCCACCTGGAGACTCCATGGTGAATTCCAGGTCAGCCTGGGCTAGAATGGAGACCCGACCTCAAAAAAACAAAAAGAAAAAACAATATCTTTTTTTAGGTGGCCATGACACAGCTTATTTTTGACTTAGCCAACAGTTTCTTGGTTCCATCAAGAAAGCAAAGAAATGAAGTGCCCTCACCAATGGGGTCCTGTGCACTGGTGGGCTGCAGCTGGCTCCCATCAACTGTGAAGTCACTGACAGCCTAAACTCAGCCACAAAGGGAGGGAGTACTGGTACCATCATACTCCACAAGCTTTAAACGAGGACCCCCTCCACTCTCTAACAGCCAATTGATGGGTACACTTTGGGTCCTGCGCCTTCCATCTCATATAAAGCTCCTTTCCAAAACTTTGTTTCTTTTCTGTCATGAGGACACTTTTCTCTCCTGGCAAAGGTGAATCCCCCACCTGTACTTTAGACCCTTCCTCCTATTCAAAGTGTGGTCCATGGTTTTTTGTTTTGGGAATTATTTATATATATATATATATATATATATATATATATATATATATATATATATAATTACATATATATATATATAAATTTGTGAGAGAGAGAGAGAGAAAGAAAGAGGGACAGAGAGGGAGAATGGGCACACCAGGGCCTTTAGCCGCTGTGAATGAACTCCATACACGTGCACCCCCTTGTGGCACATGTGTGACATTGTATGCTTGCGTCGCTGTGCTTCTGGCTTATGTGGGACCTGCAGATTCGAACATGAGTTCTTAGGCTTCGCAGGCAAGCACCTTCACTGCTAAGCCATCTCTCCAGCCCCACATTAGAATTTTAGAGGCAGCCCCTGCCCTACTTCAAAGACTTCGGTCCAGGATTATTTAGGCCATCAACTAGCTCCACTTGGCTGAATAACAAAAATGATGTGATACTTTTGAAAGTCTCTCTTTTTAGCATCATTAAAAACTTGTCCCCTCCTAGACAGACACTTAAGATCAGCACACACACATGAGCACACATTATGTTCATCCAGCATTATTTGAAATTACCCCTAATTGGAAAATCTGCAAATGCTATCAGCTGGATGGACTGAGAGAAATAAGCAGGGATGACCCCCACAGACACTCAGACTCACGGCCCAGGACTCACCTCAGAGAGATCAGTGTTTTCATCGGGAAGCAGAATGACCATGCTCAACTCTTTCTCTGCATAGGGTAACTCCAAGACCTGCATGGGCACCTCGTCTATGTGCCCCATCTTAAATTTAGCGTGCTTAAACATCATCTGCACTGTTTTATTCTCCTGCTAAAAATGAAATTAAAATTAGATTTCTAAAAAGCAATGTAATTTACTAAAAAAAGCTATACATACACACAGAGTAGAACTCTGAGACTAATTAGTCTGTACATTTATTCTGTTAGATGTAAATTCTTTATTAGGATATTGTAATATTGAGTTCAATATGTATTGTTCTTCAAATGAGGAGTTACTTTTTTAAGAAAGACTAGTTTATTCAATGAAGAACATAAAGCTTGACATTATTTTTGTGGAGGCTATGTTTACTCTTGAGAAGGATTCCTAGAGAATCTTTACCAAGGACCTTATATTTAAAATTTATTTCTCCAAGTTAACAGGAACATCAACTTTTCAGCTCTAGGTCTGAAAAAATTGTTTAGTTATGTGATTGGTATTGTGGCTTTGATTTTTCGGGGGAGAGGACAATGAGAAGGTGTATAAGGTCAGCCAGTATTCAAGTTGTGTCAGATATATTTTAACTTTCCTATCTTTGTATAACGTGCTATTTTTAGACTGATGAAAGTCAAATGCCAAACTCACAACTATTGACCCCAGCCATTATCATATTTAAAAGGGGGAACACAGAAAATGATTTTTAAAGTTAGCATTAACATCTGCTAGCACTTTTGTTCAGAATCGAAAAGCCTTGAATTCCAAGGCAACAAATAGCCTTACATGCCACTGCCATTGCAAAAACCTAGCTAAGGGAACACAGAGGCAGCCTAACACCAACACAATTCCACCACTTAGGAGGAGTTTTCCTACAGTCCAGGCACTGATCAAATGAACAAAATTGGTTTGACCAAGGTGGGAAAATGGAACTGTTGATGCAGAGATCCTTCTAGTTTCTCTCCTCCTGCCTCTAATTAAATATATAGAAAAGACATTCAAAACAGATTAAACATCAGTATCATGGAATAAATTTTTCATGTTATACACATCAACTTTTCTATCTTTAAGAAAGTAATGATATATCAAGAGAAAATGCCTACCTGGTTCGTTCTAAAGGTCATACCCCTTGTGTATTTTCGGTCAAACTGCTCATTCCACTTCCCTTTGAAATACATGGCATTCACAAGGACCAGTTTAGTCAACGGATGGACTGTCCCAGGACCCAATAACTCCGAAATCTTACCTGTATGGAATATGAGAGACACCTATAGCAATTCGGGGAGCATTGACATTTTTACTGCCCCCTTGACATACAAAGCCCAGACTTGGCTGAGAGCCAGGCTGCAGTCCTGTTTTTCCACCCATGGTGCAATCATTTGTCCTTAAACAGCCATCACTTTGTTTCTTTTTGAGACAAGTTCTGATTAAGTAGCTCAGGCCCTCCTCAAAATTGCTATGTAGCCATGCTGCTAGAGAACTCACCACTCTCTTGACTTAGTCCCCCAGAGCACTTGTATTAAAGGTAGGTGTCGCCATATCAGGTTTATAAACTGCTCTTGAAGTAGAGCGAGCATCTGTGGCTTGTCCCTAGATCTGTATGTAGAAATTCAGGATCAAAGCCTTCACCTCTGTTGTACTGTTGGTTTTATCAAGTTCATATAGGTAGAAATTGGCTGGACTGAGAAAATAACCCAGTAGTCTTGATTCTGACTACGGGTTCTTGGCCCTGGCCCTAAAATGTCTCAACTCCAATACTATGGACATTTTAGTGTGGATTAATTCTTTGTTGGGGAGCCTCTTCTGTGAAATATAGAATGCTTATACAATTATGAAGCCAAAAAACAGCCTCAGCCATTGTCAAATGTCACCTGGAAGGAAAACCACTCCTGGTTGAGAACAACTGTTCTGTGTCAATCTTCAAATCTCATTCATATATGGAGAAGCGGCCAAAGGGTCAGGAATATAGACCGGGAGTGAGAGGATGGAGGAGAGAGGGAGGGAGGGAGGGAGAGAAGGAAGGAAGGAAAGGAGGGAAGAGAAAGGAAGAGAAGGAAGAAAGGAAGGAAGGAAGGAAAGAGGGAGGGGGAGGGAGGGGAGAGGAAGAGGAGCAAAGAATGTGGAAGGAAGGAAGGAGGGAGGGAATGAGTAAGGAAGGAAGGAAGGAAGGAAGGAAAGAGGGAGGGGGGAGGGAGGGGAGAGGAAGAGGAGCAAAGAATGTGGAAGGAAGGAAGGAGGGAGGGAATGAGGAAGGAAGGAAGGAAGGAAGGAAGGAAGGAAGGAAGGAAGGAAGGAAGGAAGGAAGGCCAAAGGAGTGAACTGGAGGAGGAATAATTAGCGGGGTGGATAGAGGGAGCCAAGTTGAGTTGAGCAGTGGAACAGAGCGAGGTGATCTCGCTCTAATGTCCTGGAAGGATGTGTGAGAGGTTGTCGACTGGGAGGAAGCGGGTGAGCAGACACAGAGGAGAAGTGACGGCGCATGGACGGCAAGGCGTGGAGAAAGCCGGGGGGACTCAGGACTGCTGCATCAATTGGAAGTACAAAAACACGCAAGGCCCTTCCCTGCCCACATACTTGTATTCGTGACTTTCAGCTTAACCACGGGCACTGCTGCTGTGGAGTGGGCAGGGGGACTGCCATCAAAATTGAATGGACGCAGTGCTGAGTGCCTGGCTGTCCCCTGAAGAAGTAAGTGACTTAACTCCCCAACACATAAAAGCAACTACATTTTTGTCAGATATTTAGGGTCATTGAAACTGTATGCTTTGTCTCTATCAGAAGTCAAAAATGGGCAGAAATACTTCTAGGGTGAGGGATGGCATATGAGCTGACATGTCTCCACATGAGTGACACACACAGACGGTGGGGCAGAGTTGGACGAGCTCCTGCTCTGAACACAAGTAAGCCACAGCCAAGCTAAAGAGGGGGCGAGGGCTACAAGACAAACTGGGGAGCTGCTCAGCTTTCAACAAAGAGGGCGTGGGCCAGCGGGACTGAAATCCTATCTAAAGTACAGCCTGTACGAGGTTCATCCTGCATCTTGGAGCATGAGGTCTCTCTCACACAGAAGACTGGCAGAGCCCCAAGAGAAGACATTTTCCAGAAAGAAAGGTCTGAAATCTAATCAATTCTTTTTGATCTGATATTCTCAAGAATTGTGTCGTTGTTCTGAAACCTCAGAAAACATACCAGACTTCCTAGAAAGTTTGTCACAGGGGCAACACCATGGTACCCCAACCAGGCCCTCCTCAGTCTCCCCATCCATCCTCCCTCCAAGTCCACCTAAACGAATTCTTCCTACCTTCAGTCTTTTCCATCACCCAGTCGTTGATGTGTTTCCTGCTGCCCTCGGTGTCTTTGGCAAAGGACAGCTCCTCCAGCCCTGCCTGGTAGAACTTCTGGCAGGATTCCTTGAAGGTCTACAAACCAACACAAATGCTGAGGTCGGCCTTTTCCAGCTAAGCTTCCCACAATGGTGAAAATATATATTTTTTTTTCTCTAAACATGTTTCCATCATAAGGGTTTGCAGAGACCATGTTTCACTGTAGGGCACACTCATGTGGTTATTACGTATGTGAGGACACCTACTCTGGGCCCAGCACTGTGCAAACAGCCGGCATCAGATGAAAACGTGACATGTGACCAGGTGGCCACACAGTCCGGTGACATAGACAGCCTACGCATACAGACAATTACAAGACATTATGGCACAAAACACCCCGGGAGTAACCTTGTGAAGCACTCAGAAATCAACTGTTTTTGATTTTCTATTTCTCCCACTAGTTGGTTTAACTCTCTTTTACTCATTTTTTAAAAATCTTTTCCTTATTTTAAGTTTTATTATTTATTTATTTATATGACAGAGAGGGAGGGAGGGAGAGAATGGGCATGCCAGGGCCTCTAGCCACTGAACTGCTCCTCCAAGGATGCCTCAGAAGTCCCCATGTGCCATGAGGGCCTGGAGGTTCCTGGAGAGCTGTGAGCTTCAGTCCTTACTGAAGACTGATAAGCTGGCTCCAATGTCCGCCAAGGACAGCAGCAGCAGACTAGGTAGTGCGTACCAGTAAGTGAACAAGGACGACACTCAGAATGCACTGCGTTCCCCTGGGGGTTTCTTTATAACACAGTCCACCAACAGAAGGGCAGCCACTCTGCGTGGGGGGGGGTCTTCCTCCCTCCATCAATACTTCTCTGCAACATCCACAGAGACCTGCTCAAGAGGCATGTCTCTTACTTGATTTCTGATCTAATCTGGCTAATAGAATTTAACTGGCACAGGGGGAAATAAGCTAAACAAGTTACAATTAACTTGTGCTAAAAACACTTAGAAACTTCTACTGACATGCATAGACTGGAGAATAATGTATGTGAACTATGGAATATGGACTCATATGTACTATGATTTCCAGGTAGTACAATTTATGATGACTTACATTTTCTTTATATACTTTTTCTATAATTTCTAAATTGCTGCTATGGTACAAATTATTTGAGTCAGAAAAATATAATGTAGAGTGATCCCTTCTTAAGCCAAAAGCGATTTTAATCCATGTCAGAGCAAGTGATTAATTAGAGGGATGGTTATAAGAATTGTTTAGTGAGAAATATCCTTTGGGGCTTTGTGTATTTCAGAAAGAAGGGGACGGAACACGATGACACGGCATATGTTGGACCTCTGTCCCCCAGCTCCATTCTGAATCTCACTGCCGAGCCCCTGAACTTGTCTCTGAGGCTCATGGAACTATCAGAACCAAGGGAGATATGAAGAGACTGTGCGATACTGAGGGAGGGAAACGCACTATCTCAACTACTTGTGAGACACAGGGAGCCTACGTCATTTTATCCCGCAGCATTCAGCCCTGGCTTCATGTGTAGAGGGACTTACACAGGCACTCCCTGGTGAGCCTGGCAATGGCAGTAGACGCAGCTCAGAGAGCAGGACAGGATAAAAGATCACTCAAGAGCTGGGTCAAGAATTAGAGTGGAAAGAAGGGAGTACTGATGTATGCCTTTAATCCCAGGACTCAGGAGGCAGAAGTAGGAGGATCGCCATGAGTTTGAGGCCACCCTGAGACTACATAGTGAATTTCAGGTCAGCCTGGGCTAGAGTGAGACCCTACCTCGAAAAGAAAAAAAAAAAAAAAAGAATTAGAGTGGATACAATGAGAGGACCCCAACCACTCTAAACCAAGTGTAGCCTCCTTAATCGGCAAAGACATCTACAAATCACCCACGTGCACGCCCTTGATTCTGGCATGGAAGTCATCTTGCCTGGTTGGCCACATGGAAGTTTAACTAGGCAAGGTAGCTGTATGGGAAAGAATGGTGTGGGGAGCAACCACACCCTCTATGGAGAGGAGAACCGGCCACAGAACAAGATGCTGCTGGTTTTATGGTGCCAGATAAAGAAAAGGAAAGGGTGGTCGGCACAAAACCTTGGCTCTACTCTACAGCACCGAGCGTTCCTGACCACTGCGGTGGCTGCTGCTGCTTCCGTGCCCTCCTCATTCACCTCCACGAAGCACTTGTGGGCCACCTTGGACACGGGCACGTGCTTCATAGTTGACATTCCTGAGAAGTCGGCCTTGCTTTCCTCAAACGCATCTGTCATTCCTAAACGTTGAAGAAAAGGCTCCAGGTCATAACTCTCCTCCAGCTTCAGTCTGGGGAGGAAAACTTGAACTTTACTTTCCGTCATAGTCTCTGGGTCCGTCCAGGCTCTGAACTTCTCATACGTAAGCGCTTTTTCCACCTAGAGTGACAAATGCTCAACCTTAAAATCTGGAACACAGTAGGATGGCATCCCTGCCCACTTATTAATCCTTTCTTCACCACATAGCATGGAACTCGATGGTGAGTGCTCACCCAAGACAATTCACAGATATATTTCTTGTTACAAACATGCCAAGAGGGAGCTTGAGAGATGGCTCAGTGGTTAAGGTGCTTGCCTGCAAAGCCTTAGGACCCAAGTTTCGTTCCCCGGTACCCACACAGAGCCAGATGCACAAGGTGGAACATACACTGGAGGTCATTTGCAGTAGCTAGAGGCCCTGGTGCTCCCATTCTTTCTCTCTGTATGTCTCTCTCTCTCTCTCTCTCTCTCAAATAAATAGTTGAATGAATAGTATTAAAACATAAAGTAGGGCTGGAGAGATGGCTTAGAGGTGAAGCGCTTGCTTGTGAAGCCTAAGGACCCCGGTTCGAAGCTTGATTCCCCAGGACCCACGTTAGCCAGATGAACAAAGGGGCGCACACATCTGGAATTCATTTTCAGTGGCTGGAGGCCCTGGTGCGCCCATTCTCTCTCTCTCTCTCTCTCTCTCTCTCTCTCTCTCTCTCCTCTCTTTCCCTCTTTCTCTGTCACTCTCAAATAAATAAATAAAAATTTAAAAATATTTTAAAAACATAAAATAAAAACATGCCATGATTCTCCCCAAATTCTCATCTGGTCTCTATTTTATGGAAAGAGCTAGAAAAACTGGGAAACATGCAAAAAGTTTAAATAAAAAAAAATAACCAAACTCATGCCACATATTAAAAAATGGTTTGGCAGTTCAGAGAAACACAACGGGTTGATGGTCCTCACACAACACACCCTCCTCTGAGGTGCTGCAGCTGACGCCTGGCAAACGGAAGGCGCAACGTGCAGGGCTGAGCGCGGTGATGCTGAGCACCTCAGAGCCACTCAGGAGTGAGGCAAGGGTGACTCGGCTGAAACAGGGAAATCCCAATCGTTGTACAGGAAGGGGCAGCTGTTTTGACTTGGGTTCTATCCCTAGACTTTTTAATTTAATATAACTTAATTTTAAGATATTTTAAATACTCTTTTCTAGCTGGGCGTGGTGGCACACGCCTTTAATCCCAGCACTCAGGAGACAGAGTTAGGAGGATCACCATGAGTTCGAGGCCACCTGGAGACTCCATGGTGAATTCCAGGTCAGCCTGGGCTAGAATGGAGACCCGACCTCAAAAAAACAAAAAGAAAAAACAATATCTTTTTTTAGGTGGCCATGACACAGCTTATTTTTGACTTAGCCAACAGTTTCTTGGTTCCATCAAGAAAGCAAAGAAATGAAGTGCCCTCACCAATGGGGTCCTGTGCACTGGTGGGCTGCAGCTGGCTCCCATCAACTGTGAAGTCACTGACAGCCTAAACTCAGCCACAAAGGGAGGGAGTACTGGTACCATCATACTCCACAAGCTTTAAACGAGGACCCCCTCCACTCTCTAACAGCCAATTGATGGGTACACTTTGGGTCCTGCGCCTTCCATCTCATATAAAGCTCCTTTCCAAAACTTTGTTTCTTTTCTGTCATGAGGACACTTTTCTCTCCTGGCAAAGGTGAATCCCCCACCTGTACTTTAGACCCTTCCTCCTATTCAAAGTGTGGTCCATGGTTTTTTGTTTTGGGAATTATTTATATATATATATATATATATATATATATATATATATATATATATATATATAATTACATATATATATATATAAATTTGTGAGAGAGAGAGAGAGAAAGAAAGAGGGACAGAGAGGGAGAATGGGCACACCAGGGCCTTTAGCCGCTGTGAATGAACTCCATACACGTGCACCCCCTTGTGGCACATGTGTGACATTGTATGCTTGCGTCGCTGTGCTTCTGGCTTATGTGGGACCTGCAGATTCGAACATGAGTTCTTAGGCTTCGCAGGCAAGCACCTTCACTGCTAAGCCATCTCTCCAGCCCCACATTAGAATTTTAGAGGCAGCCCCTGCCCTACTTCAAAGACTTCGGTCCAGGATTATTTAGGCCATCAACTAGCTCCACTTGGCTGAATAACAAAAATGATGTGATACTTTTGAAAGTCTCTCTTTTTAGCATCATTAAAAACTTGTCCCCTCCTAGACAGACACTTAAGATCAGCACACACACATGAGCACACATTATGTTCATCCAGCATTATTTGAAATTACCCCTAATTGGAAAATCTGCAAATGCTATCAGCTGGATGGACTGAGAGAAATAAGCAGGGATGACCCCCACAGACACTCAGACTCACGGCCCAGGACTCACCTCAGAGAGATCAGTGTTTTCATCGGGAAGCAGAATGACCATGCTCAACTCTTTCTCTGCATAGGGTAACTCCAAGACCTGCATGGGCACCTCGTCTATGTGCCCCATCTTAAATTTAGCGTGCTTAAACATCATCTGCACTGTTTTATTCTCCTGCTAAAAATGAAATTAAAATTAGATTTCTAAAAAGCAATGTAATTTACTAAAAAAAGCTATACATACACACAGAGTAGAACTCTGAGACTAATTAGTCTGTACATTTATTCTGTTAGATGTAAATTCTTTATTAGGATATTGTAATATTGAGTTCAATATGTATTGTTCTTCAAATGAGGAGTTACTTTTTTAAGAAAGACTAGTTTATTCAATGAAGAACATAAAGCTTGACATTATTTTTGTGGAGGCTATGTTTACTCTTGAGAAGGATTCCTAGAGAATCTTTACCAAGGACCTTATATTTAAAATTTATTTCTCCAAGTTAACAGGAACATCAACTTTTCAGCTCTAGGTCTGAAAAAATTGTTTAGTTATGTGATTGGTATTGTGGCTTTGATTTTTCGGGGGAGAGGACAATGAGAAGGTGTATAAGGTCAGCCAGTATTCAAGTTGTGTCAGATATATTTTAACTTTCCTATCTTTGTATAACGTGCTATTTTTAGACTGATGAAAGTCAAATGCCAAACTCACAACTATTGACCCCAGCCATTATCATATTTAAAAGGGGGAACACAGAAAATGATTTTTAAAGTTAGCATTAACATCTGCTAGCACTTTTGTTCAGAATCGAAAAGCCTTGAATTCCAAGGCAACAAATAGCCTTACATGCCACTGCCATTGCAAAAACCTAGCTAAGGGAACACAGAGGCAGCCTAACACCAACACAATTCCACCACTTAGGAGGAGTTTTCCTACAGTCCAGGCACTGATCAAATGAACAAAATTGGTTTGACCAAGGGTGGGAAAATGGAACTGTTGATGCAGAGATCCTTCTAGTTTCTCTCCTCCTGCCTCTAATTAAATATATAGAAAAGACATTCAAAACAGATTAAACATCAGTATCATGGAATAAATTTTTCATGTTATACACATCAACTTTTCTATCTTTAAGAAAGTAATGATATATCAAGAGAAAATGCCTACCTGGTTCGTTCTAAAGGTCATACCCCTTGTGTATTTTCGGTCAAACTGCTCATTCCACTTCCCTTTGAAATACATGGCATTCACAAGGACCAGTTTAGTCAACGGATGGACTGTCCCAGGACCCAATAACTCCGAAATCTTACCTGTATGGAATATGAGAGACACCTATAGCAATTCGGGGAGCATTGACATTTTTACTGCCCCCTTGACATACAAAGCCCAGACTTGGCTGAGAGCCAGGCTGCAGTCCTGTTTTTCCACCCATGGTGCAATCATTTGTCCTTAAACAGCCATCACTTTGTTTCTTTTTGAGACAAGTTCTGATTAAGTAGCTCAGGCCCTCCTCAAAATTGCTATGTAGCCATGCTGCTAGAGAACTCACCACTCTCTTGACTTAGTCCCCCAGAGCACTTGTATTAAAGGTAGGTGTCGCCATATCAGGTTTATAAACTGCTCTTGAAGTAGAGCGAGCATCTGTGGCTTGTCCCTAGATCTGTATGTAGAAATTCAGGATCAAAGCCTTCACCTCTGTTGTACTGTTGGTTTTATCAAGTTCATATAGGTAGAAATTGGCTGGACTGAGAAAATAACCCAGTAGTCTTGATTCTGACTACGGGTTCTTGGCCCTGGCCCTAAAATGTCTCAACTCCAATACTATGGACATTTTAGTGTGGATTAATTCTTTGTTGGGGAGCCTCTTCTGTGAAATATAGAATGCTTATACAATTATGAAGCCAAAAAACAGCCTCAGCCATTGTCAAATGTCACCTGGAAGGAAAACCACTCCTGGTTGAGAACAACTGTTCTGTGTCAATCTTCAAATCTCATTCATATATGGAGAAGCGGCCAAAGGGTCAGGAATATAGACCGGGAGTGAGAGGATGGAGGAGAGAGGGAGGGAGGGAGGGAGGGAGGGAGAGAAGGAAGGAAGGAAAGGAGGGAAGAGAAAGGAAGAGAAGGAAGAAAGGAAGGAAGGAAGGAAAGAGGGAGGGGGAGGGAGGGGAGAGGAAGAGGAGCAAAGAATGTGGAAGGAAGGAAGGAGGGAGGGAATGAGTAAGGAAGGAAGGAAGGAAGGAAAGAGGGAGGGGGGAGGGAGGGGAGAGGAAGAGGAGCAAAGAATGTGGAAGGAAGGAAGGAGGGAGGGAATGAGGAAGGAAGGAAGGAAGGAAGGAAGGAAGGAAGGAAGGAAGGAAGGAAGGAAGGCCAAAGGAGTGAACTGGAGGAGGAATAATTAGCGGGGTGGATAGAGGGAGCCAAGTTGAGTTGAGCAGTGGAACAGAGCGAGGTGATCTCGCTCTAATGTCCTGGAAGGATGTGTGAGAGGTTGTCGACTGGGAGGAAGCGGGTGAGCAGACACAGAGGAGAAGTGACGGCGCATGGACGGCAAGGCGTGGAGAAAGCCGGGGGGACTCAGGACTGCTGCATCAATTGGAAGTACAAAAACACGCAAGGCCCTTCCCTGCCCACATACTTGTATTCGTGACTTTCAGCTTAACCACGGGCACTGCTGCTGTGGAGTGGGCAGCGGGAGTGCCATCAGAATTGAATGGGTGCAGTGCTGAGTGCCTGGCTGTCCCCTGAAGAAGTAAGTGACTTAACTCCCCAACGCATAAAAGCAACTACATTTTTGTCAGATATTTAGGGTGATTGAAACTGTATGCTTTGTCTCTATCACAAGTCAAAAATGGGCAGAAATACTTCTAGGGTGAGGGATGGCATATGAGTTGACATGTCTCCACATGAGTGACACACGCAGACGGTGGGGCAGAGTTGGACGAGCTCATGCTCTGAACACAAGTAAGCCACAGCCAAGCTAAAGAGGGGGGCGAGGGCTACAAGACAAACTGGGGAGCTGCTCAGCTTTCAACAAAGAGGGCGTGGGCCAGCGGGACTGAAATCCTATCTAAAGTACAGCCTGTACGAGGTTCATCCTGCATCTTGGAGCATGAGGTCTCTCTCACACAGAAGACTGGCAGAGCCCCAAGAGAAGACATTTTCCAGAAAGAAAGGTCTGAAATCTAATCAATTCTTTTTGATCTGATATTCTCAAGAATTGTGTAGTTGTTCTGAAAGCTCAGAAAACATACCAGACTTCCTAGAAAGTTTGTCACAGGGGCAACACCATGGTACCCCAGCCAGGCCCTCCTCAGTCTCCCCATCCATCCTCCCTCCAAGTCCACCTAAATGAATTCTTCCTACCTTCAGTCTTTTCCATCACCCAGTCGTTGATGTGTTTCCTGCTGCCCTCGGTGTCTTTGGCAAAGGACAGCTCCTCCAGCCCTGCCTGGTAGAACTTCTGGCAGGATTCCTTGAAGGTCTACAAACCAACACAAATGCTGAGGTCGGCCTTTTCCAGCTAAGCTTCCCACAATGGTGAAAATATTTTTTTTTTTTCCTCTAAACATGTTTCCATCATAAGGGTTTGCAGAGACCATGTTTCACTGTAGGGCACACTCATGTGGTTATTACGCATGTGAGGACACCTGCTCTGGGCCCAGCACTGTGCAAACAGCCGGCATCAGATGAAAACGTGACATGTGACCAGGTGGCCCCACAGTCCAGTGACATAGACAGCCTATGCACACAGACAATTACAAGATATTATGGCACAAAACATCCCGGGAGTAACCTTGTGAAGCACTCAGAAATCAACTGTTTTTGATTTTCTATTTCTCCCACTAGTTGGTTTAACTCTCTTTTACTCATTTTTTAAAAATCTTTTCCTTATTTTAAGTTTTATTATTTATTTATTTATATGACAGAGAGGGAGGGAGGGAGAGAATGGGCATGCCAGGGCCTCTAGCCACTGCAAATAAACTCCAGATGCATGTGCCACCTTGTGCATCTGGCTTATGAGGGTCCTGGGGAGTCAAACCTGGGTTCTTAGGCTTCTCAGACAAGATCCTTAATTGCTAACCCAGCTTTCTTTCTTTCTTTCTTTCTTTCTTTTTTTTTTTTTTTTTTTTTTTTTTTTACCAGCACAAACTGCCACATCTAGAACACATTTGTTGAATAGTTGAGAATCTCCCTAGGAGAACAGATTGTCAGAAACTCAGACCTACAAGGGGACAAATACTTGGAAGCAGCATTGGCATTTTAGGTTTGGAACCAATGGTTGGGAGAATACAGCACAAGAAACGTCCTCTGATGTAGAGTGGAATAGGTCTGGACCGAAGCACAAACGAGCCCATGCATGTGGACGTGTGCGAGCATGGGCAAAGGTATCTGCGTGTCAAACCTCTGCCTAGTTCCTATTCGCAAGTATTTTAGAGGACATGCATGTGAGAAATGTAGGGGGCTATTCACTGTCTCGACAATATTCAAAGATCAGACCAAGCTTGCAAAGTGAAAATAGAGGTGGCGGGGGGGGGGGGGTCTCAGCAGGTGAATTGTTTGCCATGCAAGCACCAGAACTTTAGTTTAGGTTCCCCAGAACCCATGGTGGTAGATCCCCCACCATGGTGGCAGCATGTATAACCCCGGCACTGGGGAGGCAAATTCTTAGAGCTCACTGGCTAACTGGTCTAGCCAAATTGGTTAGCTCAATGAGAAGATTTACTTTAAATTAAAAAATAAAATAAGATAAACCCAAAGATTTCAGGGGACAGAACTCAACAGCATGGATCTGGCCTACATGAGAACCCGCAGAACTCTGAGCCACTGCAAAGGCAGCCTCGCTTCAGCTTTTCTGCTAATGGCATGAGGAATGGGATGAGATTACATTATCACAACAGCGCCCTACGCATTGCCTTGCATAATTGTTGGACCTCCCTCACTGCATTAGGAAAGCATGCTTTGAGGGGAGTAAGTCATTTGGGAATGATATGCTCAAGCATGAGTGCATTTTCATCTTAGAAAGACTATTTGGTCAGTGGTGTGCATTTGTGAGACAAATGAGGGGCCCATCAAGACCCGTGGAAAGATCCATTAGGAGCAATTCGTAACGTCACGAAGGCACAGCTCATCCGAACCCAACCCATGGCATTGGTGACGCCGCTGGAAAGGGAGAAAACTTAAGAGACCCAGAGATCTTGTCAGGGCAACAGTCATCTCTCAAAAGGCGGAGGTGGGGCTGGGGAGGAGTTATGCATACGTTGAATGATATGATCCTTCAGGGATAGAAAATCAAGGGAGAACACATCATCTCGGTGCAGGAGGATGACCGTGTTGACACTGACCAGGGAGGTATGTAGCAAACGCAGCTTTTTAAAGGAATTGATTCAGGAACAACCACTAAGTTCAAAACTAAGAGTATAGGAGTAATTCTAAGCATGTTTTTACAGTGGCAAAGTTCAGCTTTACTCTGTTCCTGGTGGATAGGACTTACGGAAAGGAAATCACATGTCTCTTCTCCAAAGAGTCTGCAGGCGTTTCTAAGCAAGTACTGAGTGCCAGCTTTATTGACTTCGGTGAGAAGTGTCTGGAAGCCTTGGTGGACATCCCCGTCTCTGTTCAAACAAAGTACCTGACGAAGGAATATCAAATGCCTGTTTTAAGAGGACCGTTATGCCCTTCCATTGCCCCCTCCTGCCACCCTAGGAAACTAGCCATTTCCAACAACCCTCTAGGCTGAAAAATCGTAAAGGTTTCTTCCTTAAACCAGATTGGTTTGCCTTGCGCCGGGTTTTCAACCTTGGCGTAATTGCCATTTGGAGCCTGTCAGTTGTTTTTGGCACTCCGGCCTTGTGTAAGATGCCTTGCACTTCCCGCCGCTGTCCACTAGAGGGCCGTAGCACCTTTCTGCTATGAGAACTGAAAGTTGCCAGACCTTTGCCAAGTGTCCATAGGGAGGCAAAATGTCCTCTTGAGTGAGGACCACTGAGCTAACAGATTTATAACTCAGGAGAGATGCACAACAGAACAATGAGATAACTGGAATATATATATATATATATATATATATATATATATATATATATATATCTATAATATGATCAGGGGATACAACCAAAAGAAACCCCCAAATACAAATTTCCAAGTTTCACCTGCAATTTAATAGTTCTTCAGACCAGATGATGATTTACAGAGCAAATGAAAGTGAGAGTTAAGGTCTTTCCTTTGGCTCTCAATCACCCCAGTCTAAAGCAGCCTTCCTCCAGCGAGTTCAGAGTTGAAACAACCCAAGGCAGCTCTTTACTCTGGCCATACCAGAAAAAAATGATGCCCACATGGCAATTTCCACCCATAGTTGAAGAAATGTCCCTGAAGTGTTAACGCACCAGTTCACTAGTAGATAAAGCTAGTAGTAAGCATTTGAGGTCAGATTATCCATTCCCTCTAAATAATTCCAGAGGTTCAAAGCCCATAACATGCTGCATTTTATTCTACTTATGCATAATCATACCCTAAAAATAACCCATTTAACAAAAAGTTCATTTACAGGGGGTGGAGGGATGGCTTAGCGGTTAAGGCACTTGCCTGCAAAGCCAAAGGACCCAGGTTTGATTCCCCTAGGACCCACATAAGCCAGATGCACAGGTGGCACATGCATCTGTAGTTCATTTACAGTGGTGTGTCCATTCTCTCTCTCTCTCTCTCTCTCTCTCTCTCTCTCTCTCCCTCTCTCATAAATAAATGTTTAAAAGAATATTTTAAAAGAAATTTTTTAAAACTTCATTTACACAGCTGCACTTCTATTTAAAATGCAATGCTAGCAAAAGTTGAAAATATAGCAAGGTTCAATTTTACTATTTGCCTCTGTGGGGGAATGACAAGTTACCTTCTTTATCAAATATGAAAGTTCACCTGAATGTTTGATTTTTTTTTTTAATCTAGACACAATCACATAAGCACTCAGTGTGCCCCTTACCCATTACAGGAAATGAGTCCTCCCGAATAGTTCATCTTTCTCCTCACATCTGCCCTTGTCAGCACCCCGTAGTCCACCTCCTCCCGCCCACCGGCCTCACTGACGTTCGCCGGCTGGCTGATCACAGGACTAACCGCACAGAGCCAGCAGGCGTACCTGGGACATCTGGGCGGCTGTGTTTCCTTTCGCTCCCAGGAAGACCATGGCCAGGGCAGAGGAGATGCTCAGAGGACAGTAACACAGGTTGCGAGACGCGTCTCCTTCACCTAGTAGTTTTAGTAAGCTGATGGCAAAAGCGCCGTTGGCTTCAGAGAGGTCATCCATCTGAAAGATCTGGACCGACAGGACAGGACAGAGACACATCAATGAAACCTTCCTTCACTCACATAACTGTCAGTGTCCCCATCAGCAGACGCCAGATGTGCAGATGGTAATGATTGTCCCACCAAAGACACCCATTCCCACCCCATGCATTGTATCTTACCTAGCACAGAGACTTTACAAATGTGATTGAATTAAGGATTTTTGGATGGGAACAGCGATCTGGTGTATTCAGGTCAGTGTAATGGACTCACAGGATTCCTACAAGAGAAGGAAGAAAGGGAAAGTGATGCCAGGCAAGTGGCCAAGGAATGTGGCCTCCTCTAGAAGCTAGAAACGTGATTTAGCCACCCTCCCCCTCCCGCCCCATCCCAGAGCTTCGGCAGGAGTGGGAGGAAATGGAACTCTACTGTACCACTGTGAGTCTTTTCCTGCAAGATAGTAAGACAATAAATACAGCCACTCCATGTGTGGGGATGAGCACGGCACCCACAGGGGTCAAAACACTACCCCACACCCACACACACCCAAAAGGAACCAAATGCTATCCATGACTGCCAGGGTTCTATGAAATGGGAGCTCAGCCTCCCTCTACAACATACTTACTCCTTCCCTTCTCTGAGCAAGGGTGCCAGCCCCTTGCAGATATCTCAGAGCTCCCACTGTGTTTCCATAGCCTCAATTCACTATTCCTAACCACTGCTCAAAAATCCCCACTTTTGCTGTTTCCTCATCATTTGATGTCTCTATTAAAGAGGGCTCTAAGAATAATAATTCACTGTAAACACAAACTGCATTTCTGTCACGTCACGTGGAAACGGGCAGATACATTGTGGGGAGCCCCCGGAGGGTCCCCAAGTGGGATTGTCTACTAGACCCGAAGACACTCACACGGAGAGCTCTCAATGCAAGACGCAAGAGGTTTATTGTACCGGTGCACCGGGGCTCGACACGAAGTCCTCATGCAGGAGAGGTGAAGAGCCCCGAGCAGCCGGGAGGTAGGGGTTTTTAAAAAGGAAAGATCATAAAACATGCGGAAATATCTCAAACATGTTTCAGCTCAGGGATTCTTCAGATGTCGTCAGGGTGTCGCCTCGGCTCAGGGATCGTGACCCCAGGCAGGGAGCTAGGGCCCCTGCGGTTAGGCATTGTTCAATTGTCTCTGAGCGGAGGCTTTCCAGAAATTGGGTAAGGGGGTTACGGTTGAGCAAACAGGGGTTGGGCAAACAAGCACAGGTGGGCAAACAAGCACAGATTTCTAAGGCAAAGGTCAGCATTTCAGTTAACTAGTTCCTTATCTGGGCCCGGGCGGCTAGTTGCAGAAAGTCACGTACTGCAGAAAGTCACGTATAACATGCTTTTCCTTCATAAAATGGCTGTCCTTATGTCTAGGTAAAGCAAGCAATTGTACAGAAGCCAAAGAAGCAGGTTAGTTGTATTTATTGGTAATCTTTCAACATGTCACCAAGTTTGGATGATGTGCTCCCATAGTCTGACCTAAAATGTGTACCCAGAAAAGGCAAGAACCTTACATTGCATCAGATTGACTACAAAAAAAAAAGATGTGATATTTCCCATGAGTTGCTGAAACTAGATAAACAGAACTGAGAAAAAAACCCTATGTAAATATACATTCCCTCTCCCTCTCCCTCTCTCTGTCTCTGTGTGTGTGTGTGTGTGTGTGTGTGTGTGTGTGTGTGTGTGTGTATTTCCTGTAAAACACAAATCTCAAACCATCAAGCCAGACAATAGAGGATCTCCCATTTGGAATCTCACTTGGTCAGGATGCCCTTAACTGTCCCTCAACTTCACTAAACTGTAATCAACCTAAAATTGACTAAACAAAGGGAATGGATATCTCACAGCCTAGGGCCTTTTGGGTGTTTTTGTTGTTGTTGTTTGTTTTTTGTTTTTTGTTTGTTTGTTTATTTTAAAGCTTCCACATTTAGAAAATTTTCATTGTTAATCCTGCTTCTTTACCCCTTTGAGATGTAAATCTTGTTAAGAACCCTCTTTCCGCATTTACATCTCCAAGAGCCCCTGGAGGCAATCCTTTGAAATGTAGCCATCCTAGGAGAGCCTCATTAACCTACTTGTGAGAAAGGCAGAGGGGAATTTAGACCAGGCCTCCTGGCAGGGGTCAGTAATTCCAGCTACTCAGGAGATTGAGGCAGAAAAATCACAAATTCTAGGCCATTCAAGCCTAGCCAGGGCAATTTAGTGAGAGGAGACCCTGTCTCAAAATAAGGAGTCAAAAGAGGGCTTGGCTGTCGCGGCCCTACATTATTCCTTCCCCAGCGAAAGAGAGAGAGAAAGAGAAGACGGAGGAGGAGAAGAAGATAAAGGAGAAGGAAGAGGGGTGGAAGCAGAGGAGTGGGAAGAAGGGAAGGAGGGAAAATTTAGACAGGAAAAATGTACTAAGTGATGAGAAGTTATTGCAGGCTGTTATTAGCTGTTATAATTTTAGCAAGTTTTTACTTTCCAGTAATTACCTATTTCTATTAAATTTTGTAGAAACCACAGGTGCTTAATATATTAAAATATCTCGTTATTGTCCCTAAACCTCTTTATTCTTACAATGAAGGACATTCTGGAAAATAAAAGGACAAATTGTTACCTACGATCCCATGACCCTATAAGCTACTTGTTTCTAGTATGTTATTATATATATGTGTGTGTGTGTGTGTATTTTTAACTAAAAGCATTATATCCAACAAGAAAATTAAAATGTACCAATTTGGAAAATAGCAAATAAGTGAAATGAAAGCACCAGAACATCTACCTGGAGCTGAGGATCATCGTGTCCCTGTGCATTTCTAAGCACACACAGGTTGCCATGGGATGCTGTCTCCTCTTCCATTTCCCCCGTGGACTACAAAATCCCTCACAGGGCAGTTTGGAAGTCCTGTACTATCAGAGGAGGTACCAGGGGGTCTTCTAGGTCCCTCAGAGGCACAAGAGCAGAGGGGAGCTGAATGGGTGGGCCTGGGGGAGGGGGCTGTGAGGAGTGAAGCAGCTCAGCTATTTAAGGATTGAAGGTTTGGTTTAAGCTGCCTCCCAAGAAAATTGTAAGAGGGAACATCTCTTATTTTCACACTTGATCTTAACCACAAGGCCGAGAAGCGATGTCTCTTATTTTTAAGTGCAGTTATAGTTTATACACTGTAAAGGAAACACTCTACTTATAAAACAACAGCTGAAACTAGTGCACATTCTTGAAAATTTGACATGGATGTGCTAATATGTCAACTAAGGAAATAAATGAGCAGCAGTACCCCGCAGTTAATAGGTGTCTTCTTGTAGAACAAAATGTAGTTTTTCCCTATCCCCCCTTCAGAACTTGAACTCCGGGTGTTGGAAAGTCACGTTTTGTGCTACGGGTTCATCCTCCCTCCAGGTCACCTCTGGCCCCACACAGCCTCATCTTACACGTGAAGACGTTTTAGAAAATAGTAGTCAGTATGCAAAATAAGCCTCATCAACTCCACACTTCATAAAACTGAATCCTCAAGAAGGTGACACCAAAGAAAGCCAAAGAAGGAGAATATCAAGGAGAGAACAGAAACCCAGCTAAATTTGGATGCGCTCCTACCTTAGGATAAGCCCTTTGATCTCAGGCAGGCACTGGGGTTGGTGAGTGTGAGTGTGTCCTCATCCTGTCTGAACAGGCCAGGGGAGTGAACTCATCAATCTCACCTTTACATGTTAATTGCTCTTAATTGCAAACTCCTGTTTATGTTTTCTTTCATGCTTCTATTTCCTTCATCTCCCTTCCTCATAGCCAATCTTGTTGAACACCCTGGTGGTGGTCAGCAGCACAGTGTACGTGCAGCATATCATGTGCGCACCAGGGTACTTTGCTGCTCACGGTAACAGTCAGTGAGGCAGAGCTCAGGCAACAAAATGACTCCTTCCTCGCTTCCCTGGTGTTCCAGTGACATTTGTACATTAAAGGTTTTGAGAAAAAAAATAAATAATTTTAGGTGCCATTTCACAATCACACTGCCAACACACACACACACACACACACACACACACACACACAATCCTGAAACGTTTCCAGGCAATAAGTTGAATTAGCATTCTCAATTTCCTATTACAAGAAATAAGTAAGAAGCAAATTAAACACTGTATATACAAATCACAGAAAAACTAACCGTCTTTCAAAACCATGCCTTTCACGTCTGAATTTGTGACATCATTTTCCTGCTAGGAACCTCCAATACCTATGGCCTGGATACTTCAATTCCCCTCCGATTACACGCATCCGAGAGTGCATGTAATCAAAGAGCACTTGTGTCACCTTTTCTTCTCATACTTTGGGGGGAGAACATAAAAGACAAATGGCCTAATTCCTGACCAAGGGCTTATACCCCAGTAGAAATACATACATGGTTTTGAGCCACTCAGATGCTTTGTAACAGATAATGTCAAAGTACCGAGGAACCCCACCAAAACAGGGGAACATGTTTCCTATAGAATCCCAGAAAGCTTTTTACAAGGAAGCAATCTCTCGGAACGTTTGGGCAAGAACTCTGAAGGTGGTTCAAAAGGGGAACTTCAGGGCTGAAGGGTGGGCAGGTGTGGAACACGTGGCAGGAAGAGCAGGTTTGCGAGGGGCTCAGGGGCTTGACTGGTCTGCTCCGGTTCCTGTCAGATACCTGGGTGAGACTAGATGGGCCTCTCGTTCCTGGTTTAGACGTCTCAACATGAGATAGGGGCTGGAAATCCTTACATAGTTTATAAACAAATGTGTTACGTGAGGATTTCAGGTCTTGGAAAAATGACACGGCTCACTATTAGGTGTGGAAGGGGATGAGGACGTTGTTGGTAGATGACTACGAACCCCCTGCACTGGAGAGACGGAGGTGGAGTCTCCAAGCAGGATGGCCAGCACAAAAGGAGGAAGGAGCTGGAGACAAGGGCCAATCCCAGGTTCCAGCTAAACCCATACTCACGAACCACTGGAAGCTTCTATGAGGAGCCAACTAGGAATGAGGAAGGCAGTGCCTTCCACTTGGGATGTGTGGAGCATACCAGGCCCACTAAGCCTCTGAGAAGGCAGTTTGGAAATATAGGCAGGGCCAAAAATGAGCAGACATGAGCAAGAGGTGAAGTGTCCTCAGCATCTGGATTGCAGGGCAGCCTATGTGAATGTATGAAATTGATCGGGTTACACACATAGTGGAGGCAGGCCAGGGGGAAAAAACGCACCTAATGCTAGGGAATTGTCCAAATGGAAGACAGCAGGAGGAAAGAAACAGGCAGCTGTGACCATCAGAAACGTGCTAGGAGGACTGGGAGGGCCTGTCTGCTGGGTCCAAGAAAGGTAGCATCAGGGCCCACAGGCTGGAGCCCAGCAGAGCAGCTATGCACAGCGAGGAAGCCCTGCTGGGAGGGGGCAGACGGGACCCCAGAGCCCTGAGTTGGGCTAGCGCTGGAGGCCAGCTGGGAAGGCAAGCACCAAAGTAACCACAGAACCAATGGGGAGGTGGGGTAAGAAGGTTTCCTTTCAAGTTGAGAAGGAGCCCAAAGAGATAAACAAAGAAGGAAGGGAGGGGGAGGGAGAGAGGGAAGAGGGGAGATGGAAGGGAGGGGAAGGAGGGAGGAAGAGAGGGGGAGAGAAAAGGGGGAGGGAAAAGGGGGAGGGAAGGAGGACATAAAGAAGTGAGTGAGGGAAGAAGGGAAAGGGAAGGGAGGAGAGGGAAGGAAAAGAGGGGATGGAGGAAGAGAAAGATGAAGGGAGGGAGGGAGGGAGGGAGGGAGGGAAGGAAGGAGGAAGAGAGGGAGGGAGGAGGGGAGGGAAGGGCGGAAGGAGAGAAGGAAGAAACAAGCTCAGTAAACTGTACGCAAGGGGCGCAGGTTTTTCCGCTATGGGCAGCTGGGGCCCGGCAGGACGCTGCCACTGGCCCCAGGCCCCTTAGCCATCCCCAGCTGCGCTCGCCCCACGTCGCGCCCTACCCCTGCCCCCACGGCCTCGGCCACCCGCACCCCAAGGCCCCTTCCCGAGCCTCGCGGCCCGGGGCCCGCGTTGGCGCCCCTCTCCTGCGCGGCGTCAGCGCGGGAGGTGGAGACTCGAACCTCCCACCGCGGAAGCTCGGGACCCCGGGCTGGGTCCGCAAGGCGCTGGCGCGGGGGCTCGGGAGAGGAAGGGGCCGGGATGACCCAGGGTCCCCTCCCGCCTCCTGCCGGTCCCTGGGCCCCTTTTGTCCATATCAGTCCCGCCCTGGGCCTTCCCTCGGATCCTAGCCTCTTCCAAAACAGCATCTGTTAAGGCCACCGGAGGACCCGGGAGACCTCCCCCCCCCTCCCGCACCCAGCCCGGTACCTGGAAGATGTCCCCCAGCGGGTGCTTTTCCAGCCTTGTGGACGCTGCAAGTCCGCGAGGCTTCCTGCAGGTGACTCACAGGGCCAGGGGCATGACTCGGGGAGGAGCCCCAGCCTTGGCCAGCAGCCTCCTGCCCAGGCCCATTCACTGCTTTGGAGGACAGGGTTTAAGGGCTTTGCCCAATAAATGAAAGACTAACCTCTCCCCCCCACCCCCGCATCGGTGTGTGCAGCAGTTGTATTTGGTGTGTGTGTGTGTGTGTGTGTGTGTCTGCAAGAGAAGTTTCAGAGTCAGAACGTGACTTTGAAAATGAAAGCAAAACTAGACGTTGAAGTTGCTGTCAGAGGACTGCAGACTGTTTCTTTCACTGGTCAACACAGTGTTGGACCTGCCTCTTCAATGGTTGTTCCTGAACAGTGAGGATGTGCCAAACATGTATCCACTAAGGACATTTTAAAACAGGTGAACTTTAAAGAATGAGACATGGTAGATTATTTTTTAAAAGTAGACATGGTTGTACCACAAAAATAAAAAATCACTTAAAGTTTTAAGGAGGGAAGAGTGGCTAAATATGTGTGGCTGTTATCTTACTTTGACCCTGTAAGGTAGAATGGAGTTCTGCTTTGAGGTTTTGTTCATTTCTCAACTTGGATTGAAGGCCACCTCCAGAAAGTCTTCACTGGAAATGTGTTGATTAAAATGCAATCAAATCAACATTGGTTTTCCTTACCTAATCTTTGACAATTGATTTTCTTTTTTTTTTAAATGTTTTTAATTTTTATTAATTTATTTGAGACAGAAAGGGAGAGAGAGAGAATGGGTGCACCGGAGCCTCTAGCCACTGCAAACAAACTCCAGACATATGTGCCACCTTGTGCATCTGACTTAGGTGGGACCTGGAGAATTGAACCTGGGTCCTTAGGCTTCACAGGCAAGAGCCTTTACCACTAAGCCATCTCTCCAGCCCTTCATTTTTTTAAAAAAAAATTATTTATTGATTTATTAGAATGAGAGAGAGAATTGACAAACTAGGACCTTACCAATGCAAATGAACTCCAGGCCTACGTGCGATGTTGTGTGTCCGGCTTTATGTGGGTACTGGGGAACTGGACCTGGGCTGGCAGGCTTCGCAGGAAAGTGCCTTTAACAGTCATCTTCCCGGTCCCCTGATTTTCAACTTATACACTAGTTGAAGAGCTGTGCTTAACTTGGCTGTGGTGATTTGGATCTAGTGGCCCCCATAGACTCATGTGTTCTTAATGCTTGCTCCCAGCCTATGACAGTTTGGTAGGTGGAGCCTTGCTGGAGGAGGACCTTGAGGGTGTATGCGCCCTTTGCTTGACAGTGTTCGTTGGCTCACTGTCCTGCTACTGTTGTCCACCTGCTGTGACAGAGGTGATGGCCAGCCTCTGCTCACGCCACGCTTTCCCCTGCCATCGCGGCCCTTCCCTTTGAAACTGTAAGCCGAAATAAGAAGCATTCCTCCCATCAGGCTCTCTTGGTCGGGTGCTTTGTCCCAGCTGCAAGTTCGCAAGTGCAACACTTGGACACAAGTCTGCCGTCTTGAAATAGTTGTCCCCTTCTCCTGTCTTGCCTCTTTCTCTCTCACTCTCTCTTAAATAAATAAATAAATAAAATATCTTTTTTAGTTACATGGTTATGTCAATTATTTTCTCATTGCTGGGACCAAAACTAAACCAGAAGCAGCTTATGGAAAGGAAAGGTTTAGTTTGGGCTTTCATGTCCACGAGGTAGAGTCCACCAGGGCTGGGAAGGCATGACAGACCAGAGGTGGGAGCCGGGGTCACAATCTCTGCCTGCTGACATCCGCTTTAAGATCTCTCTCTCTCTGTCTCAATCACACACACACACACATACACACACATACACACACACAAACACACAAATCAATAAAAATAAAATAATTTTTAAAATACTAAAAAATTAAATAAATAAATTCAGAGTTCCATCACACTGGGCAGAAAACTTTAACAACAGACAAGGGCACAAGGCTAGAGATGTTGGAAAAAGACACAGAAACAAACCTCCAAGGTATCTTTTCTACATGGCTTGTCACAGTCTTTAGTGTGATGAGGTGACGCATCCTGTGAGTGCTCAGTACCGTTTTCTTCTCTTTATTTTTTATATTTATTCATTTGAGAGGGATAGAGAAAAAGGCAGATAGAAAGAGAGAATGGTCACGCTAGGGCCTCTAGCCACTGCAAACAAACTTCAAGACACATGTGCCATCTTGTGCATGTGGCTTTTTGTGGGAACTGGAGAATCGAACTCCAGTCCTTAGGCTTTGCAGGCAAGCGCCTTAACCACTGAGCAATCTCTCCACCGCTCAGTGACATTCTCAAGTGAGGGTTTTCATTCTGAAGCGGGATACCCATATTCAGCTCCTCTGCAATGTAGGACACACTCGAGTCCTTGCCCTTCGCGTTATTGAGTGGCATCCTTCCACCTTCCTGTTGCCTGAATTGTGGAAGATGCATGAACGATCTTGTGATCACGAGGAGGAAAGTTATATGCTGATGATGACAAAGGAGAAATCAAAAGTGCTGATTCCCTGACAGTTTCACCACATCCCTTATTTGCTGAGGCCCTCTGCGCACTCCCGACTTCCTGTCAGGGGAGATAAACCTCAAGCATTCGTCTCTTGTGTGGGCTTTCTGGGACTTGCAGCTGTATGAAATCCTTAACAGATCTTGCAAATACATTTCAAGAGAAGGAATAGTTTGCCAGGAGAAAAAGGGAACTGTGCATTTCAAAATCAAGCTACAAAGAAAACAGATTCCTTGACATGCTGAAGGTTCCAGATTTGAGTTGGCCTGGATAATTTAACTAACAGTCGATGACCACAAAGAAACGTTAGCTGGAGAGATGGCTCAGCGGTTAAGACGCTTGCCTGCAAAGCCTGACAACCTGGGTTCAGTTCCCCAGTATCCACGGAAAGCCAGATACGCAAAGTAGTGCATGCATCTGGAGTTTGTTTACATCAGCTGGGAGGCCCTGCGGTGCCTATTCTCTCTGTCTCTCCTCTCTCCTCTCTTCCTCTCTTCTCTCTCTCTCTCTCTCTCTCTCTCTCTCTCTCTGCTTGCAAATCAATCAATCAATAAAGAAAGAAAGAAACTTAACCTATTATGTCTAATTTTGTTTAAAAGTCCAGAGTGATTCAGAAACGAACATGTAATTCAGATCCTGGATAAGGCAGATCTTCTGCAAGTAATGGTTGTGGTGATTTGAATGTGAATGTATGTCCCACATAGACTCCAGTGTTTTATTAAAGCTTATAGCTTGGGTCCCCGGCCACTTGACTGGAGGACATGTCCTGGGGAGAGGAGAGGAAGCATCCTGAGATCCAGCCCAAAGCTGTGTTTTGGAGGGTGGGAGTAGATTTCCAGCCCAAAGGTGGGCACAGCAGTGTGATCTCTGGGGTCCTGCTTGCTGCCGGTTTGTACTTGCTGTTTTGGGGGGTTTTGCGGGCTGCTTGGTTGTCTCTCTGCTGGGATGTGTGGAGGTGGCTTCTTCATCCACTGAAGGAACGTCCCCCTGGATCTGTGAGCTTGAAATAAGCCCCTCCTCCCCTAAACTGTGTCTGGTGGGGAGGCTCGTCCAGCAACGTGGCACTGTCTGTTACAATGCACAAGGGGACACATGCATTTGCAGTGGCTGGAGGCCCTGGTGCACCTATTCTCTGTCTCTCAAATAAATAAATATTTTTATTAAAAAAAATAGGCAGAGGCAGCTAAACTCTGTCTGTTCTTCATACCTGTCCCGCTCACCTAATTGTCTAGTCTTTAAATGAGCAATTTATTTGACTTTATTATAAATAGAAAGCTAAACAGAGGAGCCTAGTGGCTTTCTCCTGAACACAAATTCATGGTCAGCACCCGGAAAACAGCATTGGCTGCCATCAAATAGTGATAAGCCGAGAGGAAGAAGAGACATTTCATTAACAGCTGCAATATGACCACTGAGACAGATGTAAGTCACAATGGCAGCTTGAAGAAGGAGCATAAAAATGGGAGACGGATAGTCAGAGAAGGTTCCCCACGCGGGACACAGATCATTATAACGGAGCTCATAGATGCCTATGAGAACTGAAGACAGGGGAGTAAGTGCGTGGTGGTGGTTTGAAGGAAAATGTCCCCATAGTTTCACGTGCTGCCCAATTAGACCATATTCTGGATCATAAAATATAGTTTAGCAAATTAATATAATAAAGTATAAGATGTTACACTGAGTACTTACAAGGGGAATGAATCCTCTAATCATGTTCATGGGCAAAGGGGAAGGAAATTACTCTACTTGCTGAGCTCTCATCCTTGTCATAGGATAGACATTCACTTTTTTTTCCTGTAACTTACAATCTAAACTTGAATGGCTTGGAGAGGTGCTAAGACATCATTAGACTTATAATCTTCTAAGATACTTGCTAACCATCAAATTGTTTTAGCCTATCTAAGATTCTATAAGATAGATTAAAATAGATTTGTTTAAAACCTACTTAAAATGAAAATACTTGTGATCACTAAAGCAAATAAAAACGTCATCTTTGAATAAAATATCTGAATACTTAAAAGCCATATACTCACACTCATATTTCTAGTATATATTCACACAGCTGACCAGTTTCCTGGCTGTGTCTCCCTCTAATAAAACACTGCAGTTATACTGAACAGTATAGTTTTTCCTATGCATATTATTTAATTTTTCTATAAAATACATATTATTGTCTTTAAAGTTACATGTTATAGTTTGAAATTCTTGCCAAAAAAGATGAAATGTCTACTCTAGAGCCACAATGAAATTAAACTAGAAATTAGTAAGAGAAAGATGGATGAAAGTGTAAAAAAAAAAGAGAGAGAGAGAGAAAGAAATTAGGCAGTATGGTTCTAAGTAATAAAAAAGATCTAAAGAGTTATTTTAAAATACTGTAAACGAGATAAACCTTTCCTTCTTAAAGTTTTCTTTTGTCAGATATTTGATCACAAAAAGAACAAAAAGTAACAAAAACTTATATAGGCCATGGAATAGTTTTCTAGTCTTTCTCTTAAACTGCCTATAACTAAACATTTAATACTTAATTACCCTTTCCAGAATTCTTTACTTTTTAACTTTTTTATTTATCCCCTTATGCATCTGCCTTACATGGGGAATCAAACTGAGGTCATTTGGCTTTGCAGGCAAATGCCTTAACCATTAAGCCATCTCTCCAGCCTCTTTTTTTTTTTTAATCACAGGACATAATACTTCCTTTCCAGCTTTCAAGAAAAATATCATGACCCACTCATTATCACATTCTAAGATTCATTGGTGTGTGACCTGCAAAGCATTGCTTAGTCTTCCTACATCTCCACGTTGTTTACGGTAACACGAGGAGGTAGCAACAGCTACAGCTCACCAGGTACCTGTGCATAGTGATGGAGGATGATCACTACAGTTCACCAGGTACCTGTGCATAGTGATGGAGGATGATCACTACAGCTCACCAGGTACCTGTGCATAGTGATGAAGGATGATCACTACAGTTCACCAGGTACCTGTGCATAGTGATGAAGGATGATCACTACAGTTCACCAGGTACCTGTGCATAGTGATGAAGGATGATCACTACAGCTCACCAGGTACCTGTGCATAGTGATGAAGGATGATCACTACAGCTCACCAGGTACCTGTGCATAGTGATGAAGGATGATCACTACAGCTCACCAGGTATCTGTGCATAGTGATGAAGGATGATCACTACAGTTCACCAGGTATCTGTGCATAGCGATGAAGGATGATCTCTACAGCTCACCAGGTACCTGTGCATAGCGATGAAGGATGATCACTACAGCTCACCAGGTACCTGTGCATAGTGATGAAGGATGATCACTACAGCTCACCAAGTACCTGTGCATAGTGATGAAGGATGATCACTACAGCTCACCAGGTACCTGTGCATAGTGATGGAGGATGATCACTACAGCTCACCAGGTACCTGTGCATATTGATGAAGGATGATCTCTACAGCTCACCAGTTACCTGTGCATAGTGATGAAGGATGATCACTACAGCTCACCAGTTACCTGTGCATAGTGATGGAGGATGATTACTACAGCTCACCAGGTACCTGTGCATAGTGATGGAGGATGATCACTACAGTTCACCAGGTACCTGTGCATAGTGATGAAGGATGATCACTACAGCTCACCAGGTACCTGTGCATAGTGATGAAGGATGATCTCTACAGTTCACCAGGTATCTGTGCATAGTGATGAAGGATGATCACTACAGCTCACCAGGTACCTGTGCATAGCGATGAAGGATGATCACTACAGTTCACCAGGTACCTGTGCATAGTGATGAAGGATGATCACTACAGCTCACCAGGTATCTGTGCATAGTGATGAAGGATGATCACTACAGCTCACCAGGTACCTGTGCATAGCGATGAAGGATGATCACTACAGTTTACCAGGTACCCGTGCATAGTGATGAAGGATGGTCACTACAGTTCACCAGGTACCCGTGCATAGTGATGAAGGATGATCACAACAGCTCACCAGGTACCCGTGCATAGTGATGAAGGATGATCACTACAGCTCACCAGGTACCCGTGCATAGTGATGAAGGATGATCACTACAGTTCACCAGGTACCTGTGCATAGTGACGAAGGATGATCACAACAGCTCACCAGGTACCTGTGCATAGCGATGAAGGATGATCACTACAGTTCACCAGGTACCTGTGCATAGTGATGAAGGATGATCACTACAGTTCACCAGGTACCTGTGCATAGTGATGAAGGATGATCACTACAGTTCACCAGGTACCTGTGCATAGTGATGAAGGATGATCACTACAGTTCACCAGGTACCTGTGCATAGTGATGAAGGATGATCACTACAGCTCACCAGGTACCTGTGCATAGTGATGAAGGATGATCACTACAGTTCACCAGGTACCTGTGCATAGTGATGAAGGATGATCACTACAGCTCACCAGGTACCTGTGCATAGTGATGAAGGATGATCACTACAGTTCACCAGGTATCTGTGCATAGCGATGAAGGATGATCTCTACAGCTCACCAGGTACCTGTGCATAGTGATGAAGGATGATCACTACAGCTCACCAGGTACCTGTGCATAGTGATGAAGGATGATCACTACAGCTCACCAGGTACCTGTGCATAGTGATGAAGGATGATCACTGCTCCTGCATTGAGGAATATGGCTGAATTCTCAGGATGTTTCAGGCACTATACTAAAGAATCTAGATATATCATTCCATTTTGGCCTCCCATCATTCATGCTTGGCAAATTTTGCTGGTCACTATGGAGTCTCGTGGTGGCCTCAAACTCATGCCGATCAATCCTCCTGCTTCTGCCTCCCAAGTGCTGGGATTAAAGGCGTGCGCCTTTACTGGTTCTTCCCACCACTCTCCACCATATCCTGCCAGCTTCTTTAGTGAAAAACACACGAGACTTCCAGATAGAAAGTCAGCCAGGACTGAAGGCCAGTTTTGTTCACTTTAGCAGAAACAACTGGAAACCATGGAGAACACTGCTTCATGTCAGACTTGACTCAAACACAAGTGCCTGGAATAAAAATTAACCCTCCACAAACCATAGAAATTCACCTGGACAAACAAAAACTCATTGTTGGAATTCCCAGACACCTACACATGACTCGGTACTGAGAGCATTACAAAAACTTACTACTATTTAAAAGATAACTAATTGAGTGCTGGAGACATGGTTCAGTGGTTAAGGCACTTGCCTACAAAGCATGACAATCATGGTTTGAATCCCCAGTACCCATGTGAAAGCCAGATGCACAAAGTGGTGCATGTGTCTGGAGTTGGTTCGTTAGCGGCTGGAGGCTTTGGCATGCCCATTCTCTCTGTCTGCCTTGCTTCTATCACCTTCTGCTTGCAAATAAACAAGAGTTTAAAAAAATGAATAACAACAAAAGAGAACTAATCTAATTAGAGAGAGGATTGTCTTGAAAACCACCGGCTTGATCTGTTGTTTGCTATTATGAGACAATACCTAGGGCTAGATAATTTATCCAGAATGGAAACTGTTTGTCACAGTTTTGGAGGCAGGGAAGTCAAAGATCAAGGTGTCATTAGCTCAGGTGTGTGTGTGGAGGGGGGTGGGGTGCATCCTCTGAGGAGGAGGAATACTGCATCCTCACCTGACACAAGGGTAAACTGACCTACGTCTCCAGAAGCCGGTTATGTCAACATACAGGGAAGGACCCATCATGCCTGTCTCAATACTTTTAAAATATATTTTATTTATTTACACAGAGAGGGAAAGAGAGAGAATGAGAATGGGTGTGCCAGGGCCTCTTGCCACTGCAATAAAGTCCAGATGCATCCACCACATTGTGCTTCTGGACTTACATGGGTACTGGGGAGTTGAACTCAGGCTGTCAGGCTGTGCAAGCAAGCACTTTTAACCACTGAGCCATCTCTCCAGCCTTTTGCTCAATTCTTAATACCATAACATTGGCACCATCTAAATACCAGAAGGGGCACATCCAAACCTGAACAAATGCCCAGACTTTCTCCCTAGAACTCCCCTAAAGTCTTCCTGTTATCTACTTACAGAAAACTAGGATCTTATAAAGTACTGGCAACAGTGGAAATGCCTTTTTATAAAAAACTAACATGTGCAAATGATTCAGGTTATAAATGCTTCCTGTTGATAATAGTTGACCCTGCAAACTTGACTTCTGGTGCAGTCAGGTTCACATTGCTGGCAGAAATCACCTGACCAAGAGCAGCTTGTGGGAAAAACAGATTTATTTTGGCTTACAGATTCCAGGGGAAGCTCTTTCTTGACAGGGGAAAATGATGGCATGAGCAGAGGGTGGACATCACCTCCTGGCCAACATCAGGTAGACAACAGGAACAGGAGAGTGTGCCAAACACTGGCATGGGGAAACTGGCTATAGTACCCATAAGCCTGCCCACAGCAATACACTGCCTTCAGGAGACGTTAATTTCCAAATTGCTATCAGCTGGGGACCTAACATTCGGCACACCTAAATTTATGGGAGACACCTGGATCAAACGACCACATCTTCCAAGTTAAATTCTCATTTCATCTTACACACAGTGTCCCTAACATCAAAAGAGAGTCAGGCTGCAGAGATGGCTCAGGGGTGGACTTCAACATGAGGGCCTCTCAGATGGGAGAGTGCCAAGTTCAAATCTCCAGAACTACATTGAAGTGAGACTCCATAATGTGGAGACCATAGAAACACTGGAGCCAGCTGACTGACAGGGGCTCCTAGTTGAGGGAGAGACCCCCATGTCAAGGAAACACATCGATGAGCGATAAGAGCCGGACACCCAACCTTCTTGTCTGGCCTCTGCATGCACACGTATGAGGCACACACATCGGCACACACATGTGTGTACAGCACACATCACACTCACCAAACCACACACATACTGTACACACAAGAAAAGAAATTTTAAAAAAAAGATAGTCTTTCCTCCCCTGGGACCTGGGGTAGCCTTGTAACTAGCTCTGAGCTATGAGGTGCAGAGACAAGACCAGTCTAGTTCTCAAACAAGCTATAAGTAGCGCTTGTTTGCAGTAGCAAAACATCTCATCACCACACACACACACACACACACACACACAGAAATAAAAATCTTAAAACATGGAATTTTCACTCCCACTATCATATAACTCATTGACCAAGGACGCGGGAGTCCAAGCTGACCTAGGAAGATGCACAAAGGGAAGAAGGACTGAGCTACTCCTTTGTTCCTTCTCACAGGACTGAGACCCCTGCTGTCAGCCAGAACCAAGACCCCCCAACAGACACAGGAGGTCATCTTGGACCTCCCAGCCCGGCTTCCTGGTGCAGCGCCCACATGAGTGAACCCAGGTGCCAGCCAGGATGGCAATGTAGTGACAACATGCTCCAGCTTGCCAAGTCCTTATTTCCAACCATCTGATGCCTATTTCTTTGGGATTGTGTAGATCATCTTGGTCCGCACATTTCTAGCAGCAACTACGGTTGTACAAGAATGGCTTTAGCTACCTGGAGAAACTGGGCAGCCATGTTGCCTTTTGCTATATGGCTGAAGACAAATGGCTAATGGCTAAACTGAGGGATGGTTATGGTAAAGACATGTTTTGTTTGTTTGTTTCCAAGAAGTCTTCACCTAGCTTTACCAAAACATTCCAGGCAACGGTGCCATTTGCTTCGGACAGAGTATCCATGATGGTAGACTAGAAGCAAGGCATTTAAGACAGTCTTGCCTAAATATAGATGCCTATGCCTGCTAGAGTTTTGCTTAGCTTACTAATAGTTATGATAGTGACCATAGGTACTTTTGTTCAGTGCCTATATAGGTATATGTGAACAGCTAAATGATTCTCAAATTTGTATTGTGTGGTCTTATTATAAAAATGAAAAAAAATTACAGCTGGTGATATGGCACTGTAGTTAAAAGGCACTTTCTTGGAAAGGCTGCAGACTCAAGTTCAATTCCCCTGTACCATATAAAGCACAATGTGGCACACACCTGTGGAGGTCAGAGGTTTGTTTTCAGTGGTAAGAGGACCTGGTGGGCCCATTATTACACACACGTGTGCACACACACACACACATCTGCCATTAATTGTCTTGTCTTCGCCTCTTCCACATCCTACTTGTGAAGTGAGGGGTGGTGCTTAACCCCACGGTCCTGCCCTGATGTAAAACCACAGGCCCGAAGCCAAAGAGCCAACCCACCGATCACAAGCAAACACCTCTAAAACTGTCATTTAAGACAAGCCGTTTCCCAGTAGAAGTTGGTTATTTGGATATTTATTATAGTAACATAATGCTGAATAGAATACAAACCTAGATGGAGTTGGTGAGGTTTGGAAAGTAGTATGCTAATTCATTGAATAGATTGTCTACCATTTTATCATTTTAAAATATTTTTGTTGCCAAGAGTGGAGGCACACACCTTTAATCCCAGCACTAGGGAGGCAGAAGTAGGAGGATCTCTGTGAGTTTGAGGCCAGCCTAAGATTACATAGTGAATTCCAGGTCTGCCTGGTCTACAGTGAAACTCTACCTCAAAAAATAAAAAAATAAAAAAATAAGCATAATATGTTTGGACAGAAAGAGAGAGAATGGGTGTGCCAGGGCTTATTGCCACTGCAAATGAACTCCAAATTCATGTCACTTTGTACATCTGGCTTTACATGGGTCATGGGAAGTCTAACCCAGACTGACAGGCTTTGCAAGCACACAACTTTCACCTCTGAACCATCGTTTCATTCCCCCCTTTATGATTTTTAAGTCTCTTTGAATTTAGATAGCCCTAAGATTTACTCTTTTGATATTGCCCTAAATATCTCACACACAATCTTCAGTTCACTATTAAAAAAAAAAAAAAACTCTACTGTGACTGTATTTTTAATTAACTGGGCGTCTTAGAGCTCATAGATTCTTCTTTGATCATATCTGGTCTTAAGTTGTTTGATCACATCGGATCTTCAGGTCTTAAGTTCATGTCTTCATTTTCCATCTCTTCAAGGTTTTAGATGTTTATTTCATGAGTTGCTTTTCTGGGATTCCTTCGGCTTCACTTAGTTTCCTGGAGAAGCCCATTTTTGAATTCTTGATCCCTAAGGCGTCCCAACTCCACCTGTGAGGACCAGTCCCTGGCTTCTTTGTTCCACTTGATGAGGCGAGGTTCCCTGTTTGCTCTTGATTCTTCCGGTGGCAAGCAAGCGCCCTTCCACAGAGGAACCTGGGACTTTCCCCAGCCTTCGCCATCTAGCCTGTTTGCATCTGTTGTAAAACCCCTCCTAGCAGAAGGTGTGTCACTGGGGGGGGGGGGGAGAGACCTTGGATTCCAGACCTGAGATGTATGGAAAGCCTTGTGGAGCTCTGGCTGTTAGTGTTTTTGGTGTTTGCTGGCTGTGTACTAGTGTCTCTCTGCTATGATCTATGGAAGCAGGTCAGCTTCTTTAGCCATTGATGGTGTTTCCCCACGTTTCTGTAAGCCTGAAATAAACCCTTTGCTCCCATGAGCAAGAAGAAGAAGGAGGAGAAGGAGGAGGAGGAGGAGAAATGTGTGTGTGTGTGTGTGTGTGTGTGTGTGTGTGTGTGTCCAGTCTTTTAGCTGAAGTAATGTTTTCTTCCTGCCACAAGATGGCGCCCAAGCCTAGGTTGCTTCACAGTCTTGCAAAAGCTAAATTTGACTTGACCAATTTATCTCAGTCATTTGGGCCTGAAGGGAGCCTCTCAGCTGGAAGCGTGGGAGTCTGGCTTGGGACTCCCGCTGCAGAATCCTGCAGCCCTGTCTCGCAGCTGCCTGGTTGGTTGAAGCCTCCGGCCGGGGGTGGCAGGGGTGGCAGGGGTGGGGGGAGGTTGGGGTGTCTTCACTTCTTCCTGGCAGCTGTAGAACCCAGTTGCCTCTTCAGCAGACAGGAAGGCTTTGAGGCCTGAGATACTGACCACTGTGTCCTGATCGCCCTTCTTGAAGGGTTAATAGCCTTCCCTGAAAACTAAAGGGAACTGAAGAGCTAATAACTATCCCTAAAGCTTGAGGGCAATAAAGAAGTTTGGCACCGTCCCTGGTTGATGTGCTCCCCTTAGCCTAGATGGCCTTGAAGGACCAGAGACCATCTGAGTTTCCTCCTTTGGACATTCCTGGCAGAAGAAGCCTATTCTGAGCAAGGACACAAACTGCTATGATGTTCTTATCAACTGCATCTCGTCCAGTCTGTTTTTCTTAGGATCTTCCTTATAAACTCACACCCCAGTCTGGCCCAGTGCTTCAGCCTTCATCCCCGTGGGAAAGCTGAGGCCCCTCGCTGGTTCTCTCAATAAACAGTCTTGTCTGTAGAGCACAAGTCCCGTGTTCTCTTTTGACTTTCTCTTACACGTTCCTTACACTTCTGCTCTAGGCATGGTGCGACTGAGGGCCGGGACCCCCTCACCTTCCAACTGCTCCTTCCTTCAGCACCAGGGACGGAGAAAAGGAACAAGGTAGTTTTTAATTATCTTTAGGTAGTCAGGGGACACAGGCATAGCATAGGTGCTAAACTATGCTGGCCAAACTCGGAGGACATGCAGTCTAAGAGAAAACGGCATAGGGAGCCACCTGGTCCTTCACCCTGGAAAGTTTCTCCAAGCCTACATTTCTACCCCTCCCATGCTGGCGGGCTCTTCTTAACCCTGTGCTCCCTGCCTGAGCACCCACCAACCAGTCAGTCCCTCTTGAATACTTGGACAGCAAGGCTCATCCTTTTTAGGTGCCTGGCTTACACTTCCAAGGTTACAAAGAAACCCCCATGCTCCCAGAAGACAGTATTTCAGGCAATAAGTCCCAGCTTGAGAGCTTTTCTGCCTTTCCCTCTCATCTTAATTCTCCCTTAATAAACCTGTTCTCATTTACCCTTCGTGTTAACAATTCTCAATTCTTTGTTAATCGTGGGCCAGAACTCGGAGCCCACTGCCTTGGGGACTTGAAGGGTTCTTTGAGAGCCGCTGAACTGGGGAATTCTCACAACGGTGGCTTTGCAGCATTGTGCCATCCAAGAGTGCCACAGCCTTTGAAGTCTAGAACATCCCCTGTGGTGATTTGGCCACCAACTGGGTGCTACTGGATTTGTGTGACAGAGGTAACTCCACTACTCTGGCAATAATATTCCTTGTACCTTTTCAGGCTGCTTTTAACTACTGACAATGAATAATAATGTTTTGCCGGGCATGGTGGCGCACGCCTTTAATCCCAGCACTGGGGAGGCAGAGGTAGGAGGATCTCCGTTAGTTGGAGGTCACCCTGAGACTACATAGTGAATTCTAGGTCAGCCTGGGCTAGGGTGAGACCCTACCTCAGAATAAAACCCAAAATAAATAAATAAAATAATAATAATGTTTTGATCATACCCCCTCTCATAACCTTCAAGAGGGAGAGAGAGAGGAGGAGACTAGGATTAGTTAGAGATGTTTGCATCAGCATGAGAGGAAGGGCATTTCAGGGGGTAGCCATTCTTACGTGCTCCATTTGCCAGAGCTTAGGAGGAGCTACTCCATTGAAGACAACGTCTCCTGCTTCCCCGCCAGAGGTTAATTGTCAGTAACTCTTCACGGAGGGGCAGGTGCCTCTTGCGCTCCTCCACCCTGCACGGCGGCATGTAGACAGGGAGGCTTTTGGTTCTGTAAATGTTCACTTCCTGCCCACCCCCACGCTCAGCCTGCAGGTCAATTCTCCTGCGCTGTGTTGTAGAAGTGTAAGAGGAACAGAAGCCTGCGTACCAGAACGAAACAACGCAGTTATAACAAAGCGAAACACGCGTCTTTCTCGGCCACGTGCCTTTGTTCACATTAAACTATGTTAACGTGAAAACACCTATATGTTGCATGAATGTGCGTATTACCTACAAACTGATTTCCTCAAAACACGTAAATAGTTCCCCACAGAAACTGAGACCTCCTCTGGTGCCTCCCTAAATTGGTTTTCGTTTTGTTCGGGAATAAATGAGTTTTAACAGAACATAATTATTGCCTGCTATTCCTAAAGTCTGTGATCCTTCTAAAACGGCAGGTCACATATATATTAGCACTGAGATAAAGCATGTTATATTGGTGACATTCCCAAGTTAAACTCTCTTTTGAAGGGTTACACACACACACACACACACACACACACACACACACACACACACAAGCACACGCCTCCAAAATACCACCAGGGTTTCACAGCTAATCTCGCCTAGTCTGCCTTCCCTGCTGCTGTGTGAGGCCCATCTTTTAAGGAGACTGGGGACCAGAGCCTGCTTCTGTTCAGGGGGAGTTCAGTTCACACTTTTTGGATTAATCACTGCCTGAGTGGAGCTTGCTGACCTGAGTTTTTGAGGATCAATCATTTCCCACCCTTTTTTGGTTTCAAATATATTGTTTATGGCTTTCTGATTGACATCCTTTAAGAATAATATGTTGGTGTATTTTTAATTTTATTTGATTCCCAAACCCAAAATTAATTTATTGAATGATTCTTTCCTGAGTTCACTACGGCACATAATAGTTAAGTATATTTAATTTGCTACAACACATGGGATTTCTTTTATTGATGTTAAATGTGGGACATAATGGATAAAGCAAATGTTTTATAAAGATATGATAGAATGCCATGTTATTACCATTTTATCTTTCACTACAAAGCATGGATTCACTCTTTTATCCTACAGTAAACTAAAAATTTGATTTTACAAAGATATGTTTTTGTACCAATTTATATATTATCCACGTTAGAATGAGTCTTCCTTCATTTTATTAACCTGGATGATAAAAATTGCTTTCTAAAACCAACTTGAGAGCTAATGAGAACACCAAGGGCAGCTGTGTTTTGAAGAATAATAAGTTGTAAAAGAAGTTAGAGGTGAGGACGCAGCTCGGTGGCAGAGCGCTTGCTGTGCACAGCAGGAACCAGGCTCAGACTCGAGCACTGCCCAGGGGTGGCAGAGAGAAAGACAGAGATTTAAAAAGCCATTTATTGAAAATAGGTTCTTGGGCTGGAGAGATGGCTTAGTGGTTAAGGCACTTGCCTGCAAAGCCACAAAACTTCAGTTCAATTCTCCAGGACCCACATAAGCCAGATGCACAAGGTGGCGTGTGCATCTAGAGTTCATTTGCAATGGCTGGAGGCCCTGGTGCACCCATCCTTTCTCTCTCTCTCTCTCTTGCTCTCTCTCTTTTTCTCTCCCTCTGCCTCATTCTCTCATTTAAATAAATAAAAATAAAATATTTTAAAAAGAGAAAGTAGGTTATTATATTTAACATGTTTATATCAATGAAAGATTTGTTTTTCTAACTCATAAGAAATGTAACAGTAAGAAACGTGAGTGTGGCAAATTTTTCACATGATTATTTTTTTCTTTTTTCTTTATTAGTTAGTTTTGTATTCAGCAAATGCAGTCAGTTTGTTACCATTATTAGGCTCATCCGTGACCTACCCTCTCCCCTTGACCCCTCCTTGTTGAGGTATATGGGTCATGCATTGTGGAGTTAGCCCACAGTTATGGGTAAGATAAATATCTCTGCATATCATGACCCAACATGTGGCTCTGACATTCTTTCCGCCCCCTCTTCCACAAAAGTTCCCTGAACCATGTTGGGTTCATTTTTGGTCTGCTTCAGTGATGAGGTATTGGGGGCCTCTGAGGCTCTGGCTCTCTGATTTGGTAGGAGTTGATTTTTCTCTGTGTTGATCTCCTTCCCCCTTCTGCTGGTATGCGGTTCATCAGGAAAACAGCCCCCTTGCTTGTTTCGCCAATTTTTCTGTTTCAGCCGGGGCCCTTTGGAAGTATGATGGGGTGGCTCTCTCCTTAGGATCTACATCTATCACATGACTGTTTTTAAATTTTATTTTGGAAAAAAATTTAGATTCACAGAATAGTTAGAAAAGAAAAGTAATACAGAGAATTCCCATATGTCTATAATTCAGTTTTTCCTAATGTTAATATCCTATGTTGTCATGGGACATTTAACAAGATGGAACAACAACTAGACAGACACATTACTACAGACTAAACTATGAATTAATTTTTCTACTAATATCAAAGTGGGTATATTTTAGGCCTTGTAGGAGAATTGAATTACTATTTTATAGCCATTGACTGTTGTTCTTTTTAAAGTAATAAGAAAGCTTTATTAAAAATATATGTACTCACCTCTCACCACCTTCCTTTGCCCTCCACAGCCCTGCTCCACTGAACCCATATTTGTTTGTACTATTCCCTCCTTCTTGTTCATTGGTGTCTTTTTTTGCCCTCCTCCAGCACACGCGGCAATCTACTGATTGGCCAATATTATGCAGGTAACTACAGCCGCTGTGAGACCATGAACGCAACCACTGTGCTGGAAGACAGCGTTGCAAAGCACTCCTCCCCATCCTTTGGCTCGTTCATTCTTCCCACCACTTCTTCCGCTACAGTTCCTGTGCCTTGGAGAGTGTGATAGAAATGTGAGGGTTTTTTTTTTTTAATAGCAGAAAGAGAAATTATTTTTTCTGCTTGATTAAATGACATTCTTGAGAAATTTCTTATAAATATATTACATTTATAAGGATTTTCTACACTAATATGAATATGAAATGTGAGCAAAACTTTAACACAATGATCAGCCAACTCAAGAAAGTTGAGACATTCAATTGAAAAATAGGATTTCTTCAACATAAATAAAAGTCATAATTAAAACCAAGTGTTGCTTATATATGTGAATAAAAATTAAAAAAAAAATACTAGCCAGGTGTGGTGGCGCACGCCTTTAATCCCAGCACTCAGGAGGCAGAGAGAGGTAGGAGGATGGCTGTGAGTTCGAGGCCACCCTGAGACTACAGATGACTTCCAGGTCAGCCTGAGCTAGAGTGAGACCCTACCTCGAAAAACCAAAAAATTAAAAATTAAAAATTAAATTAAACTTAAAAAACTGCCATTGTCTCTAGCTAAAGTCATGACACAGTCACTAGTATTCAGTGTTTTAAGATTTATTTACAAATATTCAAGAGTGAAACATTTTTTGGCTTACAGACTTTATTTTTGTGATAATTGCGCTTTTCCACTTTATAGTGCATTTTTTGGCACGTTAGGCACTTTTATTAGAGAAGAGATTGTGGGTTTAGGGGGAGTAGAACCTCCCATAGAAGAGAATGCTGTTGGTTTTGTTGTGCCTGATTAAGAAAAGGAATGGATGATCTGCGTTGAATTCAATGCACGGGAGCTGGATTCGAAAACTGATCTCACTCCCTGTGCCAGCCGCGGCCTCTGTGCCTTGCTCATTGATTTCCACAAAGGCCTTGTGGAAGACGTTGGACAGAAATAGGTCTCTTTCCAAAGACATGCCCGAGAAGTCGGCTTCGCTCTGGCTGAAGGCGTCGCTCATGCCCATGCTGCTCAGGGTCGACTTGAGATCGTAACTCTCCTCTAGCTTGAACTTGGGCAGGTGGAGCTGCACCTCATACGTCTCCATCATGTCTGGACCGGTCCACTCGCTCAGCTTCTCGTAGGAGAGGGCCGCCTCCAGCTGCGGGACCAGAACCCAGGGAGAGTGGTCAGTGACGCTGCAAGGGAAGCAGTGGACGGAGGGACCTCTGAGCACTCCCTTCACCCGGGCCTCACCAAGCACGCATTTGGAAATCCACTGACAAGCGCTTCCAGGGAAGCAGCAGCAAACACAGGGCTGAACTGAAACGCGTCCTAACAGAAACATGGAGGCTACAGAGAACTCAGCAGTATCCTGAGGTACAGCCCCCTAAGAAACTTAACAGAGGCCCTAATTACCCTGCCATGAACACCAAGAACCCTACTGAGGAGGGCCCTCAGGGAAATGGGGACCATTAGGGGAGGGGGATACAAGACTACAAGCTATGTGAAAAGAAATACATATGTAAATTTTAGAAAGTGAAAATGAAAAAAAGCAAATCTTCATATTGTCGATCTACAGAATAAAAGCTCTCATGAAAGAGTGCTGCATGACATTTTTCCTCCAAGCATAACATGATGCCATCTTGAAATAAAAAAAAATTTGGGGGGCATGCTGGAGAAATGGCTTAGTGGTTAAGGTGCTGGCTTGCAAAGTCTAAGGACCTAGGTTCGACTCCCCAGGACCCACATAAGCCAGATGCACAAGGTGGCGCATGCATCTGGAGTCCATTTGCAATGGCTAGAGGCCCTGGCATGCCCATTCTCCCTCTCTCTCTCTCTCTCTCTCTCTCTCTGTCATAAATAAATAAAATAAAATATTTTTAAAAGAGTGCCTTGGCCCAACAGCTATGGCAAGTTTGGAGCTGAACAATACTGTGACATTACCAGGTCTGTGGCAAAGGGAACAGAGCTACGGGCAACTTAATAGATGGAGGGGGGTCACAGGGCCCCCATTGGAATCCAGCAGTTGTTCCTTCCTGCCTTCTCCCCACCTGCAAGTGATCTTGGGAGATATATATTTATACACACATATACAAATGCAAGTGATTAAAAAATTAATCTTGGACTGGAGAGATGGCTCAGTGATTAAGGCGCTTGCCTGTGAAGTCTAAGGACTCATATTTGACTCTCCAGTTCCCACTTAAGCCAGATGCACAGTGACACAAGCATGCAAGGTTGCACATGTGCACAAGGGGGTGCATGTGTCTGGAGTTCGAGTACAGTGGCTGGAGGCCCTAGAGCACCAATTCTCACTCTCTTGCATAATAGGGGGAAAAAGTCAGTCTGTTGGGCTTGTCTCAAAAAAAAAAAAAAAATCTTGGGGACTAGAGAGATGGCTCAGCAGTTAAAGGTGTTTATTGGCAAAGTCTGATTGACCAGGTTTGATTCCCCAGGACCCATGTAAAGCCAGATGAACAAAATGAAGCAAGTGTCTGGAGTTTGTTTGCAGTGACAGGAGGCCCTAGTGTGCCCATACACATACACACACACACGCACGCACGCACGCACGCATACACTCCCTCCCTCCCTCTCTCTCTCTCTCTCTCTCATAAGTAAATTGAGAAAGTAATCTTGGGCTAAGGGTATAGCTCTGTAGTTGAATGTTCATTTAGCCTACCTGAGGACCTGGGTTTGATCTCAAATAACACAAAAAAAGGAAGTTAATCATAAATTCCATAGGGTCTACATGCACAAGGAGACCCATGCCAACTGAACAATTCTTATGATCACAGCTTTATGAGTGGCAATGGGTATTCATAACTGTTGCTCATATGCCCACCCATTATTAGAGATATCCATAGATTGCCTGGTCATTCCGAGGAATTGTATTTTAATTTTATAGAGTTTTATAAAATATAAATTAGCTTCAAAGGCACATAGCTAGGGCTATCAGTAAGTTAGCTAATTAATTCCCCTATCGAAATAAAGAAACAGGGTGGCCACATCCTGGGGTTTTCCCCTGTTAGACACAAGATCCCTATTTATATCCGACAGACTGATTTATCTACCTGGTCCAGGCTGCCGTCTTCTTCCGGCAGGAGGACCAGCAGGCTGAGGTCACGGCTTTGGTAGTGGAGCTGAAGACCTCTGGCTTGTGGCCTCTCGATGTAAAAAACTTGAAGTTTCTCTTTCATTGACATCATTTGCACTGGCTTGCTTGTGTTCTATAGAAGAAAATAAATAAATAAGCAGACAGTAAACTCAGAGAAGAGGTATTTCATACTTCACCAGGTGGGTTTCCAGTTGCCTGGCACGCTGGTAAAAAGAGTGCCTCTGCTTTTATTTTCCGTCTTTCTGCAGGCTTGCTGGTGCCAGTGTTTTGTGCTGTGCCATTCTGATAATAGGTGTATTTATTTATTTATTTATTTGAGAGTGACAGACAGAGAGAAAGAGGCAGATAGAGAGAGAGAATGGGCGCGCCAGACCTCCAGCCACTGCAAATGAACTCCAGACGCGTGTGCCCCCTTGCGCATCTGGCTAACGTGGGTCCTGAGGAATCAAGCCTCGAACCGGGGTCCTTAGGCTTCACAGGCAAGTGCTTAACCACTAAGTGTATTTAATGTGCAATTCCCCAGTGACATATGACAGAGCATTTTTCATAAGATAAGTGTTTCTCTTTTCTGTTTTCGAATTTTTTAACTTTTTAATTGACAACTTCCATAAATATAAACAATATACCCCTCCTGCCACCCTCCCTTTCCTCCCCCGAAGTCCCCCCCATTCTGAATCCCTTCTTATTTCCCACTAGTGTCTCTTGTACTTTGATGTCATCATGTTTGCCCTCCTAGTATTCAGGGGGATGTAAGACGTTTGTCAAAAGTCGCAGTTCAAGAATGAACCTGATTGGGAACCAAAAATTTTAGTCAGTAATAATGTATCAATATTAGGCATTCATTCAGAACAGATGTCTCACACTTACACAAGATGGAAATAGGAAGGAACAGCTTATATATTTTAAAGAGGGTGCACCTGGGAACTCTGCACCTTCTGTGCAATTTTTTCTAAAAACATAAAAATTCTCTAAAAACTATATATTTTTTAAATAAGGTCAAGCCCCAAATAAAGCCAAAAACAGAAGCCTTTTGCAATCCAAAGCAGTAGACCTGTTATTTACCCATTCTATGTTGAGCTGAGTTCGGTGAGAAAGTCAGTCAATCATCCTTATGCCGAGGTGGCCTTGTGGCGAAACCATTGGCTAGGACAGCTAAAGAATGCTGTGATGGGCCTGGAGAGATGGCTTAGCAGTTAAGGTGCTTGCCTGCAAAGCCAAAGGACCTCGGTTTACCTCCCCAGGACTCACGTAAGCCATATGTACAAGGGGGTGCAGAGTTCATCTGCAGTAGCTGGAGGCCCTGGTGTGCTCATTCTCTCTCTGTCTCTACCTGTCTATTTCTGTATCTCTCTCTTTCTCTCTCTCTCTCTGTGTGTGTGTGTGGGGGGGTGTCTTTCTCTCTCTCTCTCTCTCGCTCTCTCAAATAAATGAACAAAATAAAATATTTAAAAAAGTGCTACGGTGGATACTGCAGTGAGCACAAAACACACCCAGAGTTCTCCTCAGTCACGCTGTTAAGGCCAAGGTATGCTATGTCAACTAGGTTTGTAAAGTAAAAAGTTCTCCTAGAATTTAGAATGGGGCTTAGAGACCTGTTGATAAGGCAAAATGGAGAAGGTGCCATAGGTAGCCATGTTTGGATATTATAAATTAGAAGGAGAAAAGGCTCGAATTCATCAAGAGGGAAGACACATGATGGAAGAAATGCAGCAAAAAAAAGTATGAAAAAATAAATCCTAGCCCAGTGTTGTGGCACATACCATTAATCCCAGCACTTGGGAGGCATAAGTAGGAAGATCACTGTGAGTTTGAGGTCAGCCTGAGACCATATAGTGAATTCCAGGTCAGCCTGGGCTAGAGCAAGACTTTACATCAAAAAAAAAAAAAAAGGTCATGACAGCGTGGATTCCTTGTCTCCACGCAGCAGATCCTGAGACCCAGGCACATTCAAGCCTGTTATGGTTGGATCTTTGTCTCACGAAGGTCGTGTGTTGAAGTCTGTTTTCCGTTGGTGGTCCAGGGGGAATTAGTGTGATCAGAAAGAGTTGGGACTTAGTGGGAGGAAGTTAGATGGCTAGGGATCTTAGCACACTGTTCTCTTTCTCCTTCTCTTCTTCTCTTTCCTCCCTCCATCTTCTTTTCTCTCATTTTTTCTGCCTTACTTCCATGATGTTCTGGTGCTTCACAGGCCCAGTTGACAGAGCCAAGCGACCACGGTTTGGATCTCTAGAACCATGAGGCAAAATAAATCTTTCTTCCCATCACATAGTCTATATCTCAGGACTTTTGTCACAGTGATACAAAGCTGACCAGCATAGCAGCCTTCAGAATACATCCATGACTTAACACTAGTCTTCCATTTTTTTTTTTTGTTTGTTTGTTTTTTGTTTTTTGTGGTAGTGACAAGTATATTGTGTCCTGACACAGGAAGAAAGTTTAATTAAGGCTTAACATTTTTGTTGCTTATTGTTATTTTGTTTTGTTTGTTTTGTTGCTTATTTGTTACTATGGAAGGGTAATAATTTGGAAAATAAAATATTGGTTTAGTTTGAAAGTGTAACTGATTGTGTGGTAATCTCTGGTTCTACTTCTAGGCTTGATTTCCTGTATTTCCCAACTGGGAAATAAATATTAAATCTCCCATGCCTAGCTCACATGGCTTTAGCAAGGCTAGGTGACAAAATAGGTGAAATAGTCTGTATTTAAAGAAAAACAGTGCATTAAGAATTTTCACATGAAAGCTGGGTGTGGCAGCGCACGCCTTTAATCCTAGCACTTGGGAGGCAGAAGTAGGAGGATTGCCGTGAGTTCGAGGCCACCCTGAGACTACATAGTTAATTCCAGGTCAGCCTAAGCCAGAGTGAGACCCTACCTCAAAAAAAAAAAAAAAAAATTTCACATGAGAGAAACAAGAGCTCCTAGCCCCACCTTCCCTTCTCTAGAAAGCACCATATTACAGAAAACTAAAATCAGAGAGCAGAGTGAATTTAATGTAGAATTTGTTTTACGGTATCATATAAAAATTCTAAGTGACTTTTACCCTGTTCCCACCTTGTTTATTCTGAAAGGCCGTTCTGTGGTGTTTTTTGCCAAGAACTGATGCTCCCAGGTTCCTTTGAAGTACAGGGCGTTCACCAAAACCATCCTGGTCATGGAACCCACCGCACCTTCAGGTAGGAGATTTGGAATCTTACCTTCAAAAGCAGAAGGACAAGTTTCAAATGGCTAGTGGAAATATGTGTGTTTTAATGACACATTCAAACAGAGTTTTCTGGAACTACAGTTTTCTTCTTTCTTCCTTCCTTCCTTAACTTCTCTCTTTCTTTCTTTCTTCCTTTCTTTCTTTTATTTTATTTGAGAGAGAGAACAAGAGAGAGAGAAAGAGGCACACACAGAGAGCGAATATGAGCACGCCAGGGCCTCCTGCCATTACATACATGCTTTACGTGGGCACTGGGGAATCAAATCCATGCCATCAGGCTTTGCAAACAAGCACCTGTAACTGCTGACTCATCTCTCCAGCCCCACAGTTTCCTTTAAAGCTTCTGGCATTTAGATATTTCAGGAAAAAATAAGTTAATAAGCAACTTACCTATTCAGAATAGCTAGGAGGAAAGAGGGAAATACTGGAAAAAAGGAGTATGTTGATTGGTCAGTAAACGTCCTTCCATATTAAGATTAAATTTGCATCTCAGTTGTAAAAGCTTCCTTCAGTATGTATGGATGTGAACCTCCAGTGACCCCTTTCCTTTCACATCGAAGTCTTTGAAGACATGCACTATAGGTTGAATGGCCCACATGGACAAGGTTGTGCCTCTTCCCTAGTCCTTTGTCCAAAGTACTGCTTGATGCATTTGCAGTATCACATCGTCCCAGCTACCGTTTAAAGTGAGAGTTGATTGGCAATCCCCAATGGGCTCTGTCTAAACTCCCCCACTAAAGCGCTATGAACATTTTGTACCATTGCATCAAATAAGGAACCAAAAGTTTGCTCTATATGGACAAATTTGAACAAAAAGAAGGGGGTGTTCGTACACAAGCCACAGTGTCCTGGGCATCCGAGCTATTCTCTCAGCTTGCCAGTCTTATATGTGCCCTTGATTTTTAGATACTCACCTTCCCCAGTAAGTGTCATCTGAAATACAGAAGTCAAGTGACCACTTACCCAGGTAGTCACGAAAATTTTCATAGCCCATCACTTCCAAGAAGGAGTTAGGATGCAAGGAAGGAAAAACGTGGTAGTGGTTCAATTGGATGTCCCCCATACGCATGTGTTTTGAAAGCATGGTTCCCAGCTAGTGATTTGGGAGCCGGAGCCTTGCTGGAGGAGGTGTGTCACTTGGGGTGGACCTTGAGGTGAGTTAGACCCCAGGTTGCCATTGTTAGCCTGGCTCACTCTCCTGCTGCTGTTTTCCACCTGCTGTGGCAGAGGTGATGTCCATCCTCTGCTCTCCCATCTTTCTCCTGCCAACATGAAGCTTCCCCTCACGACTGTAAGGCAACATAAAAACTTTACTCCCGTCAGCTGCTCTTGGCTGGGTGTTTTGTCCCAGCAAAGAGAAGGTAGCCACAAGAAAGCAAAAAGGAAACTTTTGTGATTTAAAAAAAATTAAGCTAATTAATTACAAAGTGTGGCAGTGTGTGTGTGTGTGTGTGTGTGTGTATGCACCCAATCTTAAGTGTTTTTCAAAATAACTCAATGTAGGTGGAACTGCATTGAGAGAAAAAAAAATCAAATAAACAAGGATGGGGAGGTGGCTCAGCAATTAAAGGCACTTGCTTGCAAAGCCTATTGGCAGGAGTTTAATTCCAAAGCAAAAAGCAGCTCAAAAAGGCGCACAAGAATCTGACGTTTGTTCAAAGTGGCAAGAGGCCCAGGTTCGCACATACACATGTGCAAATAAATAAATAACCTTGTTTGTTTAAAAAAGCAAATAACATTAAAATCCCTCCAACCAACTCAACTTCTCCCAACACATACATCATGCAAAATAAAGGGTAAATCTTTTAAATTGTCAAAACAGACATATAGAAGATTTTAAAATCATAATGTATAGCTGATATCACTTAATTTTCAAGATGACATAGATGAATCCCAAGAAAAATATTAACAGAAACTTGTGAATTGTATAAAACAAGGGGAAAAAAAAAAAACAACAAGGAAATGTCCAAACTATCATGTGAGTACCTCCTTCCATGCAGGTTTAAAACCATCACGTGACTACCTCCTTTGAGACCAGGCATCCCTCAGATATTTAGACAGGTGACTTATTTCAAACCTGTGATCTATTGATGAAACTCTATAGTATTAAAATTGCTCCAAAGTATAAGCTAGAACACTGATTAGGGCTAGGGAGATGTCTCAGTGGTTAAAGGTACTAGCTTGTAAAGCCAGCCACCCTAAGGTTCACTTCCCCAGTACCCACGTAAAGCCAGATGCACAAAATAGTGCCTGTATCTGGAGTCCATTTGCAGTGGCCAGGAGTTCTCATGCACACATGCATGAACTCTCTCTCTCTCTCTCATTCTCATCATAAGACCACAGATTGATTAAGCTAGCACATCATCAAAATAAAAACATAATTTAAAAAGCACAAAACCTCAAACTATAAACCTATGCCTCCTGTGATAGAAGCAATCAAATAAACCCAAATTAGGTTTGGCAAATGGTTCTGATTAAGATGTCGATATATTATGAAGTGCACTATATAAAGCATTGCTGCTGTGGACTGAGTGTTCTGGAACAAAATCCTTAATCTGATAGTATTAAGAGGTAAGTCCTTGGAGAGATGATGAAGTCACAAGGGTTCTGCCCACATGAATGGGGTTACTGTTTTCATGAATGGGACTGAGGATGTCTGTTTCTCCTTTCTACCATGTGAGAACATAGCAGAAGGACTCCTCCCAGAAGCAATGAATAAGCCGTCACCAGACACTGAATCTATTGGCATCTTGATTCTGGACTTTCCCAGGCTCCCAAACTGTGAACAATAACTTTATACTCTGTATAAATTACACAGCCTAATGTATGTTATTACAGCAGCCTAAACAAACCAACACAATCGCTTTAATGGGTTAGAGGAGAAACATCATCATGGATGATATTTAAAATACTTTTGATCACACCCAGCTTACTTAAATATTGTTAAACAATAGAACCTTGTTATGTGCCAAAGAGTCAAATGAGAAAATTAGTATTAATAAAATATTGATAACAGGTTGTATTTAAATTTCATGAGCTGTTCCAATGAAGTCCCTTCTCCCGGGCCTTGAATTAATCAAAGGTCTCAAATTGCTTTCAGCTGCAATTTTTTTTTTGTTGTTGTTTTGAGGTAGGATTTCAATCTAGCTCAGGCTCTCCTGGAATTCACTATGTAGTGTCAGGGTGGCCTTGAACTCATGGCGATCCTCCTACCTCCGCCCCCCGAGTGCTGGGATTAAAGGCATGCGCCACCATGCCCGGCTTGCAATTTCTTTGTAGTAATTTTTATCTACAGTTTCTCACTTATTGTTTTTTGTGACCTTGATAGTTTTGAGAGAGTTTTTTTATTTGGTCCTATGGCTCTAAATTCTGCTAGTGTTTATTTGATGTTTCCTCAGGATAACATTCAAGTGACCCATCTTTGTGAGGCTACCACTGTTCACAGATTTAATTTTGCACCCCTCCCAAAAGACATGTTCAAGTTGTAATCTCCAGCACCTGATAATATAATCTTATTTGGAAATTATCTTTGCAAATTTAATCAAGGTAAGATCATGCCATATTGGGTCCAGTGATTGGTGCCCTTATAAGAAGGAAATTGAGACACAGTTCTAGAAAGAAAGCCACGTGGAAAAGACACAGACCCAGAAATGTCCCCGTACTAACAGAGGCAAAGATGTAATTATGCATCTATACCTCAAAGAATGCCCAAATTGTAAGCAATCACCAGGGACCAAGGAGAAGCATGAGGAGTCCTTCCCTAATCAAAGAATCTCTGTGGCTTCTAGAACCATGGCAGAATAAATATGAGCCCAAACTCTAATACATAATCTTATTTTGAAAGACACTTATGCTCACATAGCACATGTATTAACACATTTTTGTTACCAGCCCATAACTATGTTTCCATAAAATTATAGGCACAATAGTATTTCAAATTTCCTTTTTTTTTTTTTTCCTTTTAAACTGGACTATGTCTTGGTATTGATAGGCCATGATAATTTTCGTGTCTACCAGGTAAAGTGGTCACCTAACTGCTACATTTTTTTAATGAGACTTACAGGGAATGCTGAGAATCTAAACTTTATGGGCATAAATAGAAATAAAAGTTCAGAATAATGTAGAATGTGTCCACAGTTCCATTCAAGAAATACATAGCCACTCCTGGCCCAATTTCAAACAAATAAGACAAATCCTGGGGACCTGGAGTCCCCCAGTGACAGCTTACCCTCAGTGTTGCTCTCCACCCAAGAGTTGATCTCTTTCCGGATCTGGTCAGAAGCTTCTATGAAGTTAACAGACTGTGGCTCTGCACCAAAATAGGTCCTCATGTCCTCTAAGTATTTCTGAAAGGCACAGGTAAAGTTCTCCTCTGTAAAGTTTCTTCAAAACTGAGAAATGAAAATTATCTAGAACATTAAAAGTTATAAACTATGGAGAAGGACGGTGGCAACCTTTCACCTAATCACTCCCACCTTTCTTTCCTCCTCCTGATTTTGGTCAAAGTGTCAAAATTCCTCTCTTCAAACCAATTAGCCTGCTCCAGGTATAGAAGGAAGATCTCCACCCACAGTTGTGGGGAGGTCCCGCATCCTCTTCTTGCTTCAAATGGAGAGCAGACCAGATAGGGAAGAGTCCACAAATCACAGGTGAACTCTAAAAAATTGGCTAAGTGGTATTGAGAGTTGAGTTTGGCTTTCTGTGGTCTCTAAACTTCCAAGAACTTGGCAAAGTCCAGAAGAAAACTACATTGCATCATGAAAAGTGACTCTAAGCAGAGGTTAAGGTGTCACCAGGCAAACATGGCCTCCTCCTCTGGTTCTTTGATGTTCCCAGCATGACAGACATGTAAGTAATAAAGTTCGCTGCCTAGGGAAAGCCCTTCTGGGAACAACAGTTCCTTTTCCAGGACAGGCGTGGTGTTTGTGAGTTTACTTCGTGGATGGTTTGTCAGAAGTGAAAAGTGGTCAGTTGACTGTTCACAGGAAGTCCAAGTTCTGTGGAATCCAGCAAAAAGCAAACGTAATACTACAAGGCACCACTCCCTGTGCTAATCCGGAGCTTTTGCATTCATAAAAGGATGTGTGAATGGCTGTGTCTCTTTTATTTCCCAGTGTGAACTCAGCTCAACTATCTTGCTTAGTTCTGAGTCAAGCAGGACTCCAAGAACCTGCCAGTAATGAGGCTGTCCTTAATGCTTCATTTGGTTGGTTTTATGACTTTAGGATTTACAATGGGGAAACTATAAACTTCCAAGAATTCACTGCATACAGACAGGGGTAGCCCAGGGAAACCACAACATAGCTATATTTCATCTTACTGCTACACTAACATCCTTCAACCCCAACTTCCTAGCCCCTCACTCCCTTGAATGTCTGATCCTTCCTCCTCCCTTTTGATCTTTGCCAAAGTATGTGATGCCTACAATTGAAAAAGGCAAAGGTTCGACTGACTGAACCACTCTGAGGTTCACTTGAGTCTTAATGAGGCAAGGTCATTATGCTTCCACTGGTGAGGTTGTAATCATTAGCAAAGGAAGGAAGTTTGCATCACTATATGTTCCATGTCCCAAATGTCTCTAATGTTCTAACGTGAAAAATTTTCCCATATCTTACCCCAAGATCAACTTTGTTCTCATGGACAGATTGCAGCCACAGCCTTATGATCAACACTGCACTTGCCTCTGTCACTTAACCCATTACACGATCCTACATTGTCACTCTCTGTTTCCTCGTGAAAGGAATGTTGGCCCAGGAAACCCATTTCTATATGCATTCATAGATTATCCTTGGATACACCCCCTTTATTTTACACATAATGGTCTGATTGCTAGACCCATTTCCAGTTTCTCTCAGAAGGCAGCACTTTATTGATTATCTAAATGATAGCTTACCAGGAAGTACTAACCATAGTAAGACTGTCCCTGGGACTCCTGGAGAAATTCTTATAGCTTATTGATTATTCTTGCATGGCTTTTTTTCTCTTCCACTAACTGACCGGAGACATTTGCACTCACATTATGAAATGGGTATGTTCTCTCCCCGTAGATCCTGTTGGCAGTCTTAAGTATGTAAGAGTTGCCAGGCTTAATGAGCTCTTCAGTGAGCGTCTGGAAATCAGAGTGTATTTCTCCAAGCCTGCCAGAGCCGAATTCCTTTAAGAGAACAGGGATCAGAGAGAGAGAAAAAGTTGAAAAATACCTATCTATACATGTAATCACATTAGCTAAATGAGACCATTTGTTAAAGCTAAATGAAGTTATTCGTTGTTTTGGAACCCAAAGTTAAAAACAATTCTAAACTGGATAAAATGTTTTCTTTAGTGTTATCAGTACAAAATCCTTACATGTTAATAAAGGCATCCCTTTCTTTATACTTAGCTTGAAAAGACAGACAAGAACAAATTTGAAAAAGAAAACAAAATCTTGAAAAAGGGCATATAGGTAAGAGGGAAAGATGACTCCTAAAAAGTATAGACATTTTTTTTTCTTCTGAAAAACACTCCTCTCATGTTAGTGCTTCTAAGAAAAGTTCAGTAATGTGAATTGCTCAAATTAACCACTAAAATACATATACTAAAAGTGATTACTCTTTTATTTTTTAAAAAGATATTTAAATGAATAAATACCATTTTCCTCTTCTTTTCACTCTCAGGACCAGATTGGAGGTCCTGCCCTCTGCTAAACTGAAGCACCTGGAATATAAGTGAGAAGATGAGTCAGGGAAGTCGTCACAGTAAATAAATCGGCCATTCCTACAGCCACAGAGCACACGGCAACGAAACAAAGAGGCTCCAACTTGACTGACGTGTTGTCTTAACTAAGCCAAAGAACCCAAAGGCTGCTTCTAAGTGACCTTTTAAAAGCTATTTTAAGTTATTAGCCTCTTTATCTGACTAGATTTTACTATTAATTTGAGTTGATGTTGGGAAAACTCTGATGTAACACTTTCCATCTTTCACTTTTATCAATGCTCTTGAAAGTCAAGATGGGCCAAAGTATGGGATCAGCTAAGATTAACACTGAATGAAAAATAAAATGCAGTATGTATGGAAGCCTTCACACATAAAAATCCTAAAAAGTAGATTTCACAGAAGTCGAGTAGATTTGATGCTATGACACATTTATTTTTATTTATTTGTCATGGTCCCTGCCTCCTAGTTTCCATAATCTTAGTCATTTCCCAAGTGGCTAGAGCCATGTCAGGCACAAAATAGAATAATGGTTATACCTCACAAGGCAACATTTCATACACTGATTTTCTCTTGGTCTCTTCACCTGCTCCTGTTTTCAAAACAATATTTTATTTATTTATTTGCAAGCAGAGAGACACAGACAGAGAGAGAAGGGGAGAAAGAGAGAGAGAGAATATGGGCATGCCAGTGCCTCCAGCCACTGCAAACAAACTCCAGACACATGCGCCACCCTGTGCATCTGGCTTGCATGGATACTGGGGAATTGAACCCAGGTTGTTAGGCTTTGCAGGCAAGTGCTTTAACCACTCTCCAGCCATCTCTCCAGCTCCCACCTGCTCCTTACTTTTTTAGGTGAAGCCATAGAGAATTGAATTTCTCTTTCCAAAGATGAGTCATAAAAACTAAAAATATAATTTCACCTTACCTTTCTGTCTTTGATCTAGCCTCTGGTATTTTTATCTGATGGAACGTCTTAAGACCTCCATTCCAAAGGTACCCCTGGCCCCATATCTATAGGAGGAATGGACTCTGTACAAAGAAGCCAGGGAGAATCCTGAATCGCCGGCCTTGCTGGGTTTCCTCAGTTTCACTGTTAGCATGAATCACCCATTGCCAAATCATCTTTCTCTATGGTTATCTATCCTTGAACCATGCCGTGAAGTCTCCATAAAAACCTAGGAAACATGGTTCAAAGAACGCCTGCTAGCTGAACGCATGGAGGTTATTAGAGTGTGGCACCCTGGGAAAGGGCTTGGAGTCTGTCAGCATCTGTCCTCCATTCCTTGCCCCACACATCTATTCATCTGTGACCTTTGTAGTGTCTTTATAATAAACCAATAAATAAGTGTGCCCCTGAGTTCTATGAGCCACACTGGCAAAGTAATGGAACCTAATTAAAGTACTGTGGGAACCTTGATGTATATAGGGGTTTTGCCAGAAGCATAGATAAAACAACCTGGCATCTGAGAACGGGGAGGAGAAGCCTAGGGCACTGAGCCCTCAGCGGTGGGTCCTAATACTACGTATGCAGTGCATAGTGTCAAAATTGGATTAGAGGACACACAGTCAGTTTCTACACAGAACTGAGGATTTGGTGTGTGGAAAGTCCCCATTTTGCAGTGTCAGAAGTGATGTGTGTTGTGAGAATACTTGCTTTATTTGTTTCTATGTTCAATGATTAGTGAGATTGAAATAGGGAAGAGATGGAGGAAGGCTGGTTAAATAGCACTAATCCGAAGGAGCTTGAGTATTCTGTGTCACAGTAGGGTGACCGTGGCTCTTGAAGCTGAGCAGGAAGGATGTGCTTATCCCTGCTTCCCCCGAAGTGGGCCACGCAAGACCAGGAGGTGATAGGTGACTCTGGCCCACACAGCCTAGACCGAGGTCACAGGAATGAATAATGAAATCCTTCCGCAGGATTGCGCAAACAGAAAAAGAAAAATGAGGTGAGTGGGAGTTCATAAGGCTCATTTGCAACTGGCTTATTAATAGTTAAGGCAAGGACAAATAATACCTAGGGATACATATCTGTGTATATATGTACATTCATGTAAATGCATACATATATACACATACATATATATGTACATTCACATATTTTTTTTTTTTTTGGTTTTTCGAGGTAGGGTCTCACTCTAGCTCAGGCTGACCTGGAATTCACTCTGTAGTCTCAGGGTGGCCTCGAACTCTCAGTGATCCTCCTACCTCTGCCTCCCGAGTGCTGGGATTAAAGGTGTGCGCCACCACGCCCGGCCCTACATTCACATATATACATGTACAAGTATACACATGCACATATATACATACGTATATAAAATAGACCTAAATGGAGAATTTAAGAATAAGTCTATCACACTACTGGTTAAGCCTTGCTAATGAATCAGTCAATCATTATATATTTGTGAACCAGGAATTTTTGCTATTGCTGTCATTGTTATGTGGTTTTTTTGTTGTTGTTGATGTTTGTTTGTTTGTTTTGTTTTTCGAGGTAGGGTTTCACTCTAGCCCAGGCTAACCTGGAATTCACTATGTAGTCTCAGGGTGGCCTCAAACTCTTGGCAATCCTCCTGCCCCTGTCTCCCCAGTGCTGGGATTAAAAGGTGCATGCCACCAAGCCCAGCCTTTTGTTATGTTTTTAAGTCACACAGTAGTATCTTGTGAGCTAATCAAGTTGTAGGGTATCCAAGGTGCAAAGTCATCGAAATGTAACAGCCTACCTAACTTGATATCTCTGGCTGGGCACCCGTGTGGCACACAGGGCTCTGTCTTGGGTGGGAATTGTCCCACTGGCCTTTGCTTTGATACAAGACTTAGAGCTGAATTTATTCTTTTTATGGTCTTATCTTTATTTGAAAACCCAGATGCTTTGCACATATTGCTTCACATATACATGCATTCATATATATGCTCACACACACACATATGACTATTTTACTCTCTGTTTTACTATTTATCCATATCTCTCTATATGTATATTTGTATTTACACTATGAGAATACCTAAAACAAATCAATAATTTTACACAGTAGTATTATTTTGATACTTAATGCTATTACTTAGTTCTATGGATTCAACCAGGCAACTAGGGATTTTTTTAAACAAAACAAAAAACACAGCATAGTGAACAGATTTCTTCAATTTGTTAAGAAACTCCTCCTAAGATTAGAGTAATACTGGATAGTCCTATTAATTGAAGTTTGACTCATTACTTCTTAAAACATTTTTAAAAATATATTATTTTTATTTACTCATTTGAGAGAGAAAGAGGGAGACAGAGACAGATAAAGAGAGAGAAGGACACACTGGGGCCTCCGGCCACTGCAAACTGACTTCAGATGCATGTGCCACCTTGTGTATCTGGCTTATGTTGTCCTGGGGAATCGAACCTGGGTCTTTTGTCTTTGCAGGTAAGTACCTTAATGATGAAGCCATTCCTTTAGCTCATTTCTTAAAACATTTTAATGACAAAAATAATAGTGTGGAGCTGGAGAGATGGCTCAATGGTTAAACATGCTTGCTTGCAAAGTCTGCTGGCTCAGGTTCAAATCCCCAGTAACCACATAAAATCAGATGCACAAAGTGACACATGGGTATGGAGTTTATTTGCAGTGGCAAGAGGCCTTGGGATACCCATTCTCTCTTCTCTCTGTCTGTCTCTGTCTTCACACACAAATAAATAAAACTGCATAAAATTAAATCAAATTGTGTTTGTTGTTTAACTAAAATCAATAGTCTCTACTTACTTTGTGGAATTCTCTATTTACTTTGTGGGAAAAAAGATAGGCTTTTACAGGATTTTCCATACAATTTTAAATTGATTTCCTTCATTGGACTTCATTTTGTGAATTAGTATTTTTAAGTGTCTATTTGTTTTGGAAGATAGCATTGTAAAATGGGGTTGATGCCAGGCATGGTGGCACACGCCTTTAATCGCAACACTCGGGAGGCAGAGGTAGGAGGATCGTTGTGAGTTTGAGGCCACCCTGAGAGTACATAGTGAATTCCAGGTCAGCCTGGGCTAGAGTGAGACCCTACCTGGAAAAACAAAACAACAATAAAATGGGGATGATTAGCTTTTCAGAAGAAAATAGAAATTATAGGCAAAGGATATACGTAGCTTCAAGATGCCTGGGCATGGTTGGCTATTCCCACTTACCTGAGCCATCTGAGCTGCAGTATTTCCTTTGGTGCCTAAGTACACCATGGCCAGGGATGTTGAAATTCCCCAGGGAGAAAAGAAGATGTTTTTACCCTCTGCAGATTCAGCTAACTTTTTGTAAAACTCCAGGGCAAACTGGTTCATGGATGCTGCAAGAGAGTCCATCGGGAAGACCTGAGGAGAGCTGAGGACAGAGAGAGCGTGTCATCGCTGAGTTCTTCCCACTTATTTTACTCTTGTACGAGAATCCATCCATGTATGGATCCTTCCCCTATGTACAACTGCTCCTGAGAGCTGAATGGCCCTCCGTTGTTTTATATAACACTTTAAGTCCAGAGAATTCGAGCGAATTGCCTTAGATTTTAGTGCTAAAGTGTCCTGGAGAGCACGTGGATTCTCACCTGCTAGCAAATGAATGCCATGACATGCTTTTCGACACACCCTGACCATCCATCCATCACACCGCTAGCGTTACACCTTTATCTGCGTTTACCGAGCGCATCAGGACTAACGTGTCTTCACACCCTTCTGTGCCCAACAACACGGAGCTCAGCACTGGAGCGAGCCATCCATCACTCGTTTACAGTGTTCACTGTCTGAGTTACAGCCATCATACCCTTACGGACTTTCATTTGAAATCCTGCACAATTAAGTGGGAAACTTTTAGGCAGAAGTGGAGACTAATGTGTATTTTTGTTTTCTTTGTTGTCTTATGTGAGAGGTCTCGGTTTTTTTTTTTCTCACCTCTTTTTATACTACATTGAATTTCTAAATTCCATCTCTAGTTGCCTTATTTTAAATGCCTTTGAAACTGAGTGTACCAAGGACATATTTAATTCAACATATCTATGGATGAACAACTGAACATCAAATTAAATCCCTAGGTCTAGGAACTATAGCTAGGGCCTGTGCTGTGTGGAGGTTGGTCTTGCCCAGACATCACCTGTCCTCTGAGAACCTACAACCGTGGTTGTGGGAAAGCCAGGGCTTCTCCGCGGTCAAAGAGAATCAGGGAGAGGCGTGCGTCGAGTTTTGGCTGCGTCATGACTTGACTGAACAGTGATACTGTTGAAATCCCTTCCAAACACACGGTTACGCTTGACAGAACAGCCCCTCAGTTTCTGGACCGCACCCTAGCTGTGACTTCCACCAATGACAAACACTCACAGTGCACCCAGGGTAATATTACCTGATCTTAAAAGAAATAAAACCCTTCCTGTCTTCAAGTAATTCTATCCCCTTCATAAAATCTTGGAACTTTGCCTGTATTTTTTTTTTTTTTTTTACACAATCCATTCTCGGAAATAACTTCTGAACTTCCTGTAAGATTTTATTCACCCAGTGATATTTTGGTTACCACATTTATATGAAGCCTTATCCTTTCAAAACTTGTAAATTATATTCTCAAGGAAAATGTTCAGCTCGGTGGTCAAACTACATTGATCATAAAGGTGGGCAGAGATTAACATCTTAGCACCCGGGAATTTTTTTCTTTCTACCTGTATTCTGTGGTTATTTTGAAGCTTAATTCCCTGATACTAAGTTTCTGAAGTAGTAATTCTCTCTGATGAAAGAGTCAGCTTCTTGTGAAAAGTTAACATCCGCCTTGAGCCTCATTTATATTCTGATTTATGTCACCACTAACTTGTGAAGGATAACCTAGATCAACAAGAACTCTCTCTGACCCTCTCCTTTTAAAAACAACGGCTAAGTGCTGGCGAGATGGTTTAGCAGTTCAGGCACTTGCCTGCAAAGCCTAAGGACTCATGTTCTACTCTCCAGGTCCCATGTAAGCCAGATGCACAACATTGCAAAGTGCACAAAGGGAAGCACACGTCTGGAGTTCAGCTGCAGTGGCTGGAGGCCCTGGTGCGCCAATCTGTCCCCCTCCCCTCTTACTCTCTCATTCTTGTATTAAAGAAAAAGGCAGTCTGTTGGGATTGCCTCGAAAATAAATAAATACATAAAATAAAAACAACTGGTATGAAGCATTAAGCCACTAAGAAATGATTTCTGACGCGTACAGAATTCTAGGATGATATTTTTGTAGGAAATGATTTACCTGTAGCATGGAAAGCACAGAAGCTTATAGTCTTGTTTTCTAAAAAGAATTTCTGATTTGAAATTTTCCATTGTTCCAAGCTGAGTTTGTGTATATATTAATTAATTAATATAATTAATATACAATGTGATACATAACATAATATATGATACAATTAATATTCATTAATTAGTTAATTAATTGATATACAAATACAAGCTAAGGAGGACTAAGAAATCAGAAAAGGTCCATGTTATTCATCAACATATCATCAGAGAAGCATATCACGTTGGAAACCGTCTCAGGGCTCCTGTTACCCGACACTCCCATTTAATCTGCTAAGAGACTCAGGACCAGAGAGGTTGAGTAAGGGCCTGTTGGTTGCCTTATTGATGGCAAAACTGGCAATGAGGGTGCCACGCTCATGAAGTAGATACATCCGAAGGCGACAGCACCCCTGTCTCTTGGCAGTTCTCTAGTCACTGAGGGCCTGTTTCGGAGGGAGGTGTTAGCATGGGTGGTTTTGAAAAGCACCTGGTCATATCAAAATTCATGCTGCCAAGCACACTCATCTCAAGGCTTGCAGGGTTTGGGTTCAATTATTCTGACAATGTTAAATTTCTCTTTGCTTAAGTTGGCAGATATGGAGAGAGCAAATTCAGACATGACTGGAAGAAAAAAAAAATCGCTTGCATTTTTACAATTCCTGTTGAAACAGTTTCCGAGACACCTTTGACACAAATCCCCGAGCCTTCAATACAAACGTTAGTCTCTGGCTTGTACAGAAGAGTGTTTAGGGGGAATGCAGCCTTATCTATAATGTCTTAGTTTGGGGAAGGGATCTTAATCCTTTGCAATTTACATAAGCACTACAAGGAAAAATAAAAACAAACATTTTTCACCAAAGAAAGATTTACAATACCTTGGTTCTTTCTGCTGGAGTAAAATTGGAAATTTGTTCCTTTAGTAAGAGACTGTGGCTGAAGAGTTAGGCAACTTTTAACTGAAGAAACTTAAAAAAATATATATATATATATGCATGCATGCAGCCCCTCCCTGCTCTGAGCCCCACCCCTCCACCGGCTTTCACAGCCAGGGTGCTTTTCCTTCCCGGCTTAGCTTGGCCAGAAGTTCAAATAAATCAGAGAAGTAGACAGCTGAGCTCCCGGCTGAACTGTCTAATTACTTAGGCACATTTTCCGTATAAGCCGGCATGTGGAGACGTGAATTCTGAAACACTGCAATGCGTACTTTTCAAACTTAATCCCTTCTCTGTTGTCCAACTGACAACAGTTAGTGTAGCTGCCTTTGGTAGGCTTTAAAAAGAAAAAAAAAAAAAAAGCTTCAAGGGGAACAATACATGAAATGAAAGGGAAATACTTTCACTTCGTCATTTACAGTCGCCCCAGTAAAGTTGTTCTTAATTCCAGGACAATCTGGGCTAGAGCGAGACACTACCTCGAAAAACCAAAACAGAGAAAAAAAAATGGAAAAAAAAAATGAGCTTCATGTGCGAGGCACACGGGTATGTCTCTGGTCTGATTTGCAGCACTGGTCACGAAGCCAGAGTGTGCCCTGAATCTGTGGGACGTCAAGTCCCCTCACAGGCATGTGCCTGCATCACTGTCTGAGACACAGGTACCCCGTGGAACACTGGTCACCATCTTCTAGTTCTCTTATTATCCCTCATAAGATTCCCACTCCTCCTTATTGACTGCAAGGGCAAAACAATTTTTCTCATCCCTAAGAACGTGGCTGCATGGTAAAAGGAGTAAAGAGAGGTATAGGAACACCAGGAACGTTCCAGAAAGGACTGAGGGCAAGGAGGAGCCTCTGCTTACAATGCAGCTGCTGCTGTTGCCATTGTCTTTCCCCAGGCACATGTGCATCTTGGAGTTAACTATTGGAAAGCTGGTGTGGAGCCCTCCATGGAGGGTTGGTCTGGATTTCACAAGTCAGCAACACTCGGGTAGGAAATTCCACGATACCTCCTTGGCCTGTACAGAGTTGATATTATTAGCTCCGGATGTCCCCAGCACTATTCTTATCTGAGTGTCATGTGTAGGCTCCGGATAGAAGGACCACTAGCTTTGACTGATAGCAAACAGTCAGCAGAGTGACTTGGGTTACACCACTTTCAACAATAACACTGACTCTAGTTACTTCTGTCACATTAAACACACCTCCTTCTAGAAGATTCTACAATCAACCTACTTGTTTTATTTTCTTTAAAGTTATGAGATTAAATTGTACTCACACATGCTAGGAAAAATGCTCTACATTTTGCTCTACAAATGCTCAACAGAGTAGATAATGGACATTTCAGTCCATCAGATTGCTACACGTGGACACCACAAATTGGTGGCTTAACAATTCTCTATGTTCCCTTCCCATTTACTTCTTGATTAAACTACCTCTTTACAGATGCACTGCCTATACCAGTGCAGTCATGCTTACATGTCATTTTGTTATTCATTAGGGGCAAGAAAGCAAAGGAAAATGAGGAGTTGGGTCTGGTGGTGCAGGTCAACCATGTTAACGACTCAGGAGGCTGAGGCAGATGGATCCCAAGTTCAAAGCCAGCCTGGGCAAATTAGCAAGACCCTGTGTCAAAAATAAATAAATAAATAATAAACAAAGAAATAAATAAACTGGGGAAGAATCTCAGTTGTACAGAATTTTCCTAGCATGTGTGAGACGCTAGGTTTCATCTGCACTACAGAGAAAGAGAGAAGAAAGAAAGAGAATGAGGTAATCATATCACACATTGGCAATGTAGTATCATTAGTGTAATTTTGTGTTTCTGGAATTGCTATGTATAGTCTGCGCATCTGTGCGTACAACATTATGAACATATATTACTAGTGAGGATAAAAGGATATAAGACAACGGAGTGAGAAATAGGAGTACGAAAGAGGAGACAAGAGATTCTCTTCCATTCTTTTTTGTGATAGACATGCTTGGACAGTGTGAATGTATCAGGTTTTTCAAAAATTTTGGAAACACAGAAAATACCCATAGGTAAATCAAAATTATTTCGCTAGATAATGCAGAAGAAGGAAACAGGATGGAGCAGGGGCAGCAGAGTAGATAATAGGCATCTTAGTCCATCGGATTGCTACACGTGGACACCGCAAATTGGTGGCTTAAGCAATAAGCCCTTGTTCTCAGTAGTTCTGGGTGACAGAAGTCTTTGACTCCAGCACAGCTCGTCCAGTCTGGGGAGGGCTTCCTTCTGCCCTGCAGTGCCTGCCTTCCTGCACCTCCGCGTGCTCACAGAGAGAAAGCTCCGCTCCTCTGATCTCTCCGTAAGGGAACTATGGTAGTACTGGAGACTCTGCTTTTGCCCCAGATGCCACCTTAATTTGCTCCCAGAGGCCCTGTCCAATTCAGGGGCTCTGACCTGGATGATTCTGAGCTTCTCTTCCTTGGTGGCTATAAGAAACAACTCCAGTGCATATTTTATGTCACCTCATCCGGCCCACCCTCAACACTGGATCTTTGTGCAAGACAGATGGTTATGCCCTTGGCTCCCCACCACACCCATCGTGGGTTTTTTTGTTTGTTTGTTTTGTTTTTCTGAGTACCACAAGTAAGCTGTGTTGTTCAATTCTGGAATTCAGGATGTATAGTTTAGAATGTGGAATACCTTCCAAAAATCCATGTGTTAAAAACTTGTCCCCTCTAATGGAAGGTACTGGAAATTTTTCAGAGAATGGGCCTCATGGTACATTTCAGATCATTGGGCATATGCCCCAGTGGGATTGTGGGATACTGGTCTCCTTTCCGTATCCTGTCCAGGAGATGAGCAGCATTATTTCGCTATGCATTTCCTGCCAAGTTGCCCTGCCTCACCATAGGCCCAAAATCAACAGAGCCAACCCACCATGGACTGATATATCTCCCAAACAATCAGCTCAAACAAATTTCCCCTTTCTAATTTCATTCTCTTGGGTATTTCATTACAGCAATGGAAAGATGACTAAAAGATAAGGCATAATAGATACTATATTGTGTATAGGCTTGATGCTTTCTTCAAAGTATATCTTATGGAAAAGCATGGAAGGGTGCCTATCCATTCTTCATTATAAGACCAAGTGAATACATTTCTTTTATTAAAATTTTATTTTTATTTATTTGAAAGAGGGAGAGAGAGAGGGAGAGAGAGAAAATGGGCATACCAGGGTCTTTAGCCACTGAAAATGAACTCAGACATATGCATCATATGTATCTCGCTTACGTGGGTCCTGGGCAATTGAACCTGGTTCCTTTGGCTTTGCAGGCAGGCACCTTAATGCTAAGCCATCTCTCCAACCCATGAATGCATTTCTTTAGAGATAAAATTAATTCATTGCCTGCTTCTGCAATGTTACATTAAATAGACAGTGAACAATAATTTATAAAACTCACCATTATATAAAATAATAAATAACACAGTAAAAACTAATGCTATAAAATATAAGTAGGGAAAACCTAACTGGGCATCAACACATTGTAGGAGAACAACTTGATTGATAAACATGTGTTAAATATAGTTGACAATCACGTAGTTATTTCTGAGTTTATACTTGGAGTGTAGCAGGAGTTGTTCAGAATGACAGAAATATGTGGGCAAAGTCTCTAAAGTTTTGCCCCTTGTGATAACAATTCTGAAGTATATAGCTCATACTAAAAAAAAAAAAAATACCATGGATAAATACAATCTTTCCATTTCAGGGTGAGGAAAATCGACCAAAAAATAGAATGACTTTGGTTGTTTTGTGCATGATCAAGAAGAGGAAAGGGTGATCTGCCACGAACTGTGGGCCTCCGTGGCCAGTTCTCCCTGTCATGACGGCCCCAGTGCCAGCAGCTGCTACAGTGCCCTCCTCGTTAACATCCACCGTGGCCTGGTGGAACACCTCAGACAGAAACAGGTCGTTTCCATCTGACATTCCCAAGAAGTTGGCCTTGCCGCTGTGGAAGGCGTCCTCCATGCCCAGGTTTCGCAGAATGGGTTTGAGTTCATAGCGCTCCTCTAACTTGAACTGGGGGAGGTAGACCTCAACGTCATCTTCAGCCACCGTGTCTTTGCTGATCCACTTGTTCAATTTGTCATAATTTATTTCATTCTCCAGCTGCCAAATTAAACCAAACCAGAAAAGGTGAATTGGCGAAAGGAAGAAAAACAAATCTATGTTTTAAAAAAAAATCAGTGACTTTACTATGTTTTAGGTGACATAAAAATTGAATGGTTGCTGGGGAGATGGCTCTACAGTTAAAGGTACTTGCTCGCAAAACCTGCTGGCCTAGGTTTGATTCCCCAGTACCCAGGTAACCAGATGCACACTGGAGTTTGTTTGCAGTCGGTGGCAGAAGGCCCTAGCATAGCCATACTCTTTATCTATCTATCTATCTATCTATCTATCTATCTATCTATCTATCCATCCATCCATCCATCTACCTACCTATTTATCTACAATCTATTTATATATCTATCTGTCCTCTCAAATAATGTTTTTTTTCTCTTTATTTTAGAGAGAGAGAGAGAGAGAGAGAATTGGCATGCCAGGGCCTCAGCCACTGCCATCAAACTCCAGACATTTGCACCACCTAGTGGGCACATGAAACCTTGAGCTTGCCTCACCTTTGTGCATCTGGCTTTTGGGGGATCTGGAGAGTTGAACATGGGTACTTAGGCTTCTCAGGCATTTTTCAAAAGCATGAATGGATTGTTCAAATTTTGCAAGGTATCATACATAGCATGTTAAAGTCTTTGACATTTTTGTGACATGCCACATGTACTATCAATTCTAATTCACACACTAATTCACACATTTCTGTGAGAAATGACCATTTCCTAAAGTGTAGATATTCATCTTAAGAAAAATAAGGTTAGTGCAGAAGAGATGGATCAGTGGTTAAGGAGTTTGCCTGCAAAGCCTGACAACCCTGGTTCTATTACCCAGTGCCCACATAAAGCCAGATATACAAAGTGGCACATGCATCTGGAGTTTACTTGCAGTGGCTAGAGTTCCTGGTGCACTCATTCTCTCTACCCTTCTTCTTCTCTCTCTCTTTGTTTGCTTGAAAATAAATAAATAAAAATTTTTTAAAAGAAATGTAGGTTGAGCTACAGACATTAAGAAGAGTTGAAGTTGCAATGCTTACCAACTGTAGGCCAGTGGACCCATCTGCCATTTCGTCAGGAAGCAGCAGGAACATGCTGATGTCTCCAGCGTATGGGAGTTCCAGGATCTGAGCCTTTAGATCCTCTATGTACCCGATGTTCAGCTTTTCATGCAAGTACATCATCTGGACAGGGATGCTCTGAGTCTTCAATTATTGAAAAGTAAAATATGAAAGTCAATTCTCACATGTTAAGGCATATACTAGACCAAAAGAGAATGGTTTCCTGTTTTGTGATGAATAAATATGTCTTTCATTGTTTTTGTTTATTTTTCTTTGAAATGTGTTTGTTAGAAACTACAAACTAGTTGCATATCCTTAGAGTGGGCACTTTTTATGTACTGGCTTTTTCAAGTTTCCATGCACTGTTTAGTAAGATAGCAATCATAAAACATTCATGTAGTACTTATCATGGGTCAGGAATTTTGGTAAATCCTGTTGACTACCCACAACAACCTGTTCAATTGGACATTCTCACTTTAAAGATCAAACACGGAATACATAGAAGATACAGCAGGTGAGTCCAGGCAGGTGGAATTTTAAAGCCATGGTCTTCAGTCCTACTCATTCTGACTCATAGGAAATTATTGAATGATGTCCAATAGCTCAAAAGAATCAATCGCAGCATGCATGAATTAAACCCAGTAAGGAATGTAGGAAACTCAATGGATGGTCTCTAAGCTTCCTGTCTTTGTCTTATGGTCCTAAAACTTATGTTAGGAAGATGCATCTTGTCTCATACCGAGTCCACGCGGAAAGGATAAAGCCCGGTCAGTGTCTTCTGAAATGGAGTTTTCCACTTTCCTTTGAAGTAGACAGCATTCACGAGTACCATCTTGGTTTCCCCATCTATAGAACCTTCAGGTAACAGGCTTGGTATTTTGCCTACAAGAAACAGAATGTATGCTTAGGTTTTGTGATGAAGAGCTGTGATGTTGTGACTCTTGAACCTTTCAACTAGACATCAAGCCTGTGTCTACATTTGCCCAAATGTGGAAAGATGATGATTTTCAAGCCCAAATATTTTCTCCAGCACTTCAAACATAAACTAGAACACAATTTTTAGGAGGTTTGTCAAAACCAAAAGGAAGGAAATAAATACTATATTTGGAATCACTGTCATCTTAGCACCATGCTCTAATCAACTGAGCTGATGAGCCAGGTTATTGTCATTTAGAAAGGAGATTTTCACTTCCTTCCATATTAATTGCTCAAAGTCTTTCAGTTATGTGACAGTTATTCAATTCAGAGGGAAGTGAAAGAAAGTTAGTTGGACAAGTTTTACAAGAATGGTGATTACATTCAAGGATGGCTTAAAAAGACACCTTAGAGTTTTTTGATGTGGATGGAAGAAAATATTTCATTTGTTTTTACCCTCGGTTTGAGTCTTGACCCAGGAATTAATCTTTTTTCTGGCTTCTTCTGCACATTGCAGAAAATCCACTGCCTCGGGTTCTGTAGAGTAATATTTCTTGCAGAGTTGCATGTATTCCTTAGAGCAAGAAAATGACAAATATTACATATACTGAATAAGGCATGGTATGACTGTAAATTACAAGTTCTGGTCAAGACTGGGAGACATGAGTTCTGAATTGGGGTGGAAGTTGTCTGGGGTCAGTTGGGTGCAGAACAAGGAAATGGTCCCCAGTACAGATTACAAATTCTCTGTTGACACCCAGCCATACACTCCAGCCCCAACTCTCTGCCATTATTCATTCTTGTGTTATAGGCACTGAGTAAGAGGAAATAGGTCCAACTTGATGGACAGAAGCTGTGGAAAGCATTTAGTTGCAGTTGCTGTCCTAGTTTATTATTCTGCTAGGGGGGCATTTTCATCATGAGGGGGAGAATTAACAGAGCCAGCACGGGGATGGTGGCTGCATAAAGGCTACCTTAAGAAGCCCTCCTGGAATTCTCACTGGGCTCCTGTGAAGTGGAGAGAATTAATTGGTATCAACCTCACTGCTGGTTTGGGACCCAGCCATTCCAGATACAGGCTTTACTTACTTCTTTGAATCTTGCAGACTTCTCTCCAAATAGCTTATTGGCACTTTCCAATACATAACCCCCTGCTGGTGTGTTGATTACAGAGCTCAGAGACTGGAAGGCTGAGTGGACTTTATCTCTCGCTTGTACCTTAAACAGAAAGACGGGGTCATGTTTTAAAACACAGGGTTACCAGCCAAGCACTTCTCAAGCAGCAATAACCATTTCTCAGCACAACAATAAAATGCTACACCCATGCGTGTTTTCTTCTTGCCCTTCAGAGGCTCTGAGGAAGGGATGTGATAAGAACGTGGCACAAAAAGCTGAGTGTGGCGGTTCATGCCTGTGATCCAGCAAATATATGACAGAGGCTTCCTCTATCTCCCCTAGAACACAGCATGCCAAGTGATGAATGGATAGACTCTCAGCGTGTCCAGGATGGAAGCAGAAAGAGACGTGTACCCATATCTAATCATGACCATGACTCTAGAAGCAGGTTACTGGTAGCAGCACTTCCATACCCGATTCCTGGAATATAACTGGACAGCTAATTTTTAAAGAAATGAAGTATAGAGAAAAGACATTACTATATGTAATATATAACAGATAGATAGATGTTAGATTGATAGATGTCTGATAGGTGGTAGATGACAGATAGTAAATAAATAGATGACAAGTAAATAAACACATGATAGGTACATAGATGATAAAGAATGAATGGATGGGCATGTGATGTTCAACAGATCTGTGAGGAATAGAAGAGAGATAACATATAGTAGATAAATAGATGATAACTATGTAGATCACTGATGGATAGAGAACTGTAGATATCATGTGGGCATTGGATCTGGCCTTCACTATCCCTTAATTGTCTGTCATTCTCACTCTCTCCTTCTGAAGTTTCCCTCCATCCTTATGTGTGAATGCTAGGGGTCTCAACCACAACAGAGTTCTAAACTGCAGCTGGGGGTCTCAACCACAACAGAGTTTTAAAATACAGCTAGGAGTCTCAACCACAACAGCAGGTGTCATCATCTCGCGGCAGAGGGATATCATACGATTGAGATAAAACCTTAACCTAGAGGTCATCAAGTCTGGATTCTGCCTGGCTCTGCCCCATGCTAATCAGGTGACCATGAGATATTTACTGCATGTCTCCTAGTTTTATTATTTCTATGAATGAGGGGAATTTCACTAGATTCCTTCTCAGATTAACACCATAACCTGGCAACACAAAGATTCTAGAAACAGAATGAAAAAGAAATATGAAGAAATCAACCAAAGCTAAATACCTGCAAAATGGCATCAGGGTAAGTTTCCTTCTGTATCTGCTGTGTGAATTCACAGCCAGTGATGTTCTCTGGTGTCCTTGGGGTGAGGTCATAGCCGCCAACTTTGTTAAACTGAAGCACCTGCAAGCAGGACAACAGGGACACAGTCCTGATGAATGACTTCACTCAAAAGGAATGGCCACAGGGCCTAGAGAGACTGCTTAGTGGTTAAGGTGCTTGCCTGCAAAGCCAAAGGACCCAGGTTCGATTCCTCAGCACCCACATAAGCCCAGACATCCAAGGTGGCGCATGCATCCAGAGTTTATTTAGAGTGGCTGGAGGCCCTGGAGTACCCATTTTTCCCCCTCTCTCTGTCTGCCTCTCTCTCAAATAAATAAAAAATAAAAAATATTTTAACAAAAAATGGCCACAAAAAATAAATTAAAAGGTGGTGGGGGGGGGTCTCAAGAGATGGTTCTGTGGCTAAGGCTCTTCCCTGCAAAGCCTAATGACCTGAATTTGATTCCTCAGTACCCAAAAAAGGCCAGATGCACAGTGACACATGCATCTGAAGTTTGTCTACAGATGCTGGAGGCTCTGGTACATCCATTCTCTCTCTCTCTCTCTCTCTGCTTGTAAATAAAGAAATATTAAAATATATATCTCCTCTTATTAAAAAATGACCATAGTACGTGGTTCTATGTGTGTTTCTCAGTATGTGTGTGTGGAAAACTGGCATCAGCCAATCTAAATACCTCTCCTGGGAATCCTTAATGCATTTTATACTAACTCGTACACTGGCAGTTTTGGAAAACCATTTGTTATCATGATATTTATACCAATTATCAACATTAGCACTCAGGCTAAAACTGTCTTTCAAAAGATAATGCCAGTACTTTAGAGAAAATCGCAACAACTAATTCTGACCTGTTACTCTCCCTTTCCCGAGGTCTTCTGTATCAAATTCACTTGAAGCTGTCAAATATCACAAACCAAAGTTGACTTTAGCATAAAAACAAGTCATCCAAAATAATAATAATAAGAGGCCAGGCATGGTGGCGCACACCTTTAATCCCAGCACTGGAGAGGCAGAGGTAGGAGGATCGCCATGAGTTCAAGGACACCCTGAGACTTCATAGTGAATTCCAGGTCAGCCTGGGCTAGAGTCAGACCCTACCTCGAAGAAACAAAAATAAAAATAAAATGAAAAACAAGTCATTCAGTATTAACTAGGATAATCCAAGATATGTACACATATTATGTTCGCACATCAAAAGAACATAAAGTCCACGTGGGAGACGAATTGCAAGGGTCTGATGACAGTATGAATCCCATTCATTGTAAGTGGGCAGTTACAGACAACCAGGGAAAACTTGTGGATCAAAACCGGCTTCTCTGAAGCTGCGTCAGACTTCCTTCCCTCAACCCTGCCACCAGGCCAGCTTGGTCAGCCAGACTGACACCCACAGGCCGCCGCCTCCAACATCCTCAGGGACCTGTGGCCCTGCAACACTTCCCTGTGACGACAGCGGTGAGGAGGAATGGGACTCCATCAGTGAGCAATGTTTGGGAGGCAGCCCTGCCCAGCCAACGCGTGAAATTATGGGCTGGAGAGGCAGGTGTTAGCATGTCAGTCACAGGACTTGCTATACTGTCTGCAAAGCACTTCACTTTGTCCCACATCTGGGAGGAGCATATCCTATAATAGCACCTCTGGCTTTCTTCCCTTACAAGGAAGTTGACCCCTTACATCGCGGTTCTTCTGGCTAAAGTAAGGAAATAATGTAACCCTGGCCCAGGCTGAGGTCCAAAGATATAGCATGGCCTGGATAGGCTTGCCTAGAACCTCACCCTAAATGCAGAGCGTCAAAACGTCCCTTGCCTCCACACTGATCTCACAGATACCTATGCTCTGTAGAGGTCACTGCATTCTATTCTCAACACTTTCTTCTGTTTCAACTCTACTGCTTCTCCCAGCTGCACCAATTTCCAAACGTGTGGCCTGATTTCCTAAGAAACAAGTGAGTTTGATAATCATAGCAGCTACCTCATAGGACTTTGTATTATGTAAGTTCCTGAAAGGGTTCTAGAAAGGTTCTTGGCTATGGCACCAGCAAGCATTAGTGATTACAACACTGACTGCTCCTAGATGCTTTCCAGAATCTATAATGTGCACAGTTGTCTTGCAAGGTGCAGCATCCTTCCCATTTCACAGATCAGAAAGCTGAGGCTCAGAGGATTCTCCAATGACCTCATACATTTGAGAGCAATGAGAGCATTTACCATATAAAGGCCTTCTGTTTTAATCCACGAGGAAAGTGCAAAGCCGTGACTCACACAGAGTCAGATCTTGTCTAAAGCCCAGGATTCTCCCCTAATCCTTGCACTTCTCTTTCTTTGTACTGAGGCACCAATCACATCATCTTAGCATTTGAATTTTAAAACCTATTCATGCAACATGTTGTAAGATTACATCAAATTCTTGAATGGCCCCAAGTTCTGAAAGTATTTTCTTAAGACACAAATTTTGTCCCTATCTAGAGTGACCAATCAGTTTATTTTTCTAGAATCAAACTCAAGTTTTCAACAACATTTGGCATTTACTCTCAAAATGTATTATTTCTGGCTATTTCCATTTAAGTTTAAACCGTGGTACTTTCTAAGGTTATGAATGTGGTTTACAATGTTTTGTTCAAAGGGATGAAAATAAAAGGGAAGGGGTGTTACCAAATGTTTCTGTTATCAGAGTTGAGCAACTAAGTTTTTGCTGTAAGTCTTGATGTTCAAACAGTCATCAGAACAGAGTGTGACCCATCCATCTCTTGACCTGTTACAGTAAGATTGGCCAATGTTCTCCCTGTAAAACCTCATACTTCGATGGAGGCCCACCTTAACTGGGTCACCATGTTCCTGAGAAGGATGTGTTCAGGTTCAGATGCAATTATCATGGGAAACCAGATACCAGCCTGTTGCATTTCGGCATGACTGACAGCACGGTGCACACTTGTACTCAAAAGCTCGTTCTTTATATTTGTATGTATGTGTGTACGTACATACGTGGATGCAATGGAATTTCAAGGAGATGATGCCCCCATCCGGGTCATTGACCTGAGAAGTAATAGCATCGTGACAATGTTAAATGTGCTGAGTTAGCCCCTTGGGAATAGCGGGATGTGTTTCTGCTCTCTGGGTAAAGGGTTTGCTGTGTGTGAAACAGTGTCTACTAAGGCCAGCAGACAGAAGCATGGAAACACTGCACAATCCTGCCCCACACCCTAAGCACCTTGTTGTTTTTTGTTTGTTTGTTTGTTTTTATTTATTTATTTGAGAGCAACAGACAGAGAGAAAGAGGGAGAGAGAGAGAAAGAGAGAGAGAGAGAGAGAATGAGTGCACCAAGGCCTCCAGCCACTGCAAACGAACTCCAGAAGCATGCGCCCTCTTGTGCATCCGGCTAACGTGGGTCCTGGGGAATCGAGCCTCGAACTGGGGTCCTTAGGCTTCACAGGCAAGCACTTAACCACTAAGCCATCTCTCCAGCTCAGCACCTTGTTTTTGAACATTGGCTGGCCATAATGTCCAGCTTCACTGTGTATCCCTCCTCATAGGTGGGATAATAGGGCCAAATTCTCTGACGCATGTCAGTGAGGGTAGTGACCACACTCGCAGTGATTTCTGTTTTCCTATTGGTGACACTGGCTTGAAGCCATCAGGAGGAATTCTCTGCAGGAAAGAGGTAACAAGTACTCCATAGAGGCTGAGTAGCGGAAGGAGCCTGAGCTAGGAGTTGGGAACCATGAGAGGACAAGAAATGGGTGCTCCATTCACTGGGCCAGTGTTTTCATCTCGAGAATGATATGTGGCTTAAAGTGACATCATGTGCACAATACACTTGCTTAGACGAGCATGAGCATTATATCATTAAAACAAACAGAGCACTGGTAACTATTTTGAGCCCTGCAGACTAACAGACCCTCATATTCCTTCTGCTCCCTATAACTGAACAGTGTCCTGGTTGAGCTGTTTGGTGTAGTTAAATGGACAGAATCCACGTTGTAAGGACTGGTTCTGTATTAGCATGCCGTGATGTCTACCTCATTGGGGACAAACAGAAGACAAGAATATTTCTGCAATCCAGTCAGGAACCACTTGAGGCCTAAAGCAAAGTTTATTGCAAACTTACCCGGGCCATCTGGTCTTCAGTGTCACCCCTGGAGCCCAGGTACACCATGGCCATGCTAGATGAGATGCTCCAGGGCGAGAAGAAGATGTTCTGGGTGGGGCTTGTTTTGACCAGATGCTTGAAAAAATTGAGGGCAAAGATGGTGTTTGCCATGTAAAGGTCTTCCATTGTTCCAATCTAGGTGAAAAGGAGAAGACATCTTGGGAAGATGGCACAGCATTGTGGGTAAGACAAGCGAAGTGGCATCCACTGGCTGTGCCTAGGGTAGGGGGATTCCCCTCTCTGTTCTTTCTCCATGAAATGAAAGGATGGAGGGCAGGGACAACTTTAGGAGCATGCACGCTATGCAGTCAGCATGAGCCCACACTTGGTATTATATTCTCCTATCACTGTTGTGAATCACTTAATCATTTTAAACAAGATGCCATGTATTTAAATGTATCACCAGAGTCTGTAAATTAGGTAGTCACTCCTGAGATACAGTGAACAGTTTTATGATGAGTAGTGACACTTTATAACAGCCAGAAAAGAGTCATAGTAACAACATTCACAGAGTTTGTATGCCTTACATTTACATCCATTTAATTTAAATCTAAACAATAAAGTCTACCACTTTATTTGTACTAATGATTTAACCCTCACTGAAACCCTATGAGTATATATGTTTACAAAGAAAGACATTGCTACACAAAGCGTAAGTGGTGATGGTCACTCTTAAGGGTAATCAAGGTAGGTGACATCCAGGGTCATTCTCAACCTCCATGCTCTACTCATGTCCCCTGCACCCATACCTGCACCACACACAGACAAATGACACACATACGAAACAGGTGCCACATGCACCCATGTTCTTGTTGGCTCCAGAGAGAGGAGGATCAAACTTCTGTCAAGTTCTCTTCTTCTAGAAGTACTCAGACTTGTTTGAGTGTTGGTACTTTCACCCAGTTCCTACCAACTCCACCTTACACACACCACCCATGCCACAGCCTGGATATGAAAGAACTGCCTATACTGAGTTTACTCCAGTAATCCCTTCTCTTTAACACACACACACACACACACACAACACACACAACACACACGTGAGAAGTCAGTACTTCACAAGAATGCAAGGATATTCCCAAGCACATGAAACATATGCATGCATTCATTACCACCCACCTGAAGATAAATAAATAATTGACTGGCACACCCTCCATGACCTAAGGTCCTGTGTGTAACTGAATGGACACACCCAAAGGATGATATGTGGGAGGGGATATTGGGAGATCATCCTCCACCTAGTTGTATATTTTTATTTCAACATAGTTTAAAATACTATGTCATTACCAAAATGTATAAATATACCCAACGATACCAATATCCATCAACACTCTGGAAATGTTCTGTGACAATAGCTTCCCAGAACTGAGGAGGAGCAGCGAGTCCCCCAGATAAAGCGAGTATATCACTGTCTCCTTGATTATATATAGTCTTACCTATCTGAGATCCCTCACCAATACCATTCTCCTCCAGTCTCTCTCGTCCATGAGTGTCTGGTGCGAACCCTCACCTGATGGACTCTTCTTTTTCAAGGAAATGAAAGGAAATTGCACCAGAGCTTGCCATTGAAAATGTGATCCCATTGCATTTTATCAAGACAAAAATAATGAATTAAATTAAAATTGTTCCTGAAATTCTCTCCCTTCCCTTTGTCTCTTCAGCTGATTTGTTTAGCGATCCTGATTGTCTCTGTCTCAGAGAGCACATCCTGATGTTCTCAGGAGTTCAGAGACTTGTGCAAGGTTCCACTGCTCACTGTAACAGTACAGGGATTAAAAATGTAGGTCTGCAGAGGAAACCCACCTTCTCCAATGTCCCTCACTCACTGCCTCCTCTTTTGGTGCATTCCTTCTCTACAATGTGTCAGAGCTAAGGATTTATGGGTTAAGGAATAGAAAGAAGAAACAAAAAGCAGCAAGCCTGTAATATTCCTAGAAAGTTTATTAACTCTAACCAAAGACTTTTTTCCTTCTCTATTCATCGCCCATTCCAGATTAAGGTAGATGGCTGAAAAGTTAACTTCCTCTTTCCACTGATTTAGAATTCCTTATAATTACCTAGACTTCATGCCTGGGTTTTCTAAATAAATTATCCCAACACCTCCTGGAAACAAATTGAGATTTAAAACTATAAATAAAACAGTTGTCAATTCCCATATGAAAATGCAAATAAGTGATTAAAACCAAGAAAATAAATTTCAATGTCTCCTATTTATACTTTCTTGTAACAATCTGTAAAGTCAGTCTCAGTGACATTGTGAGATTTAAGTGTCAAGATAATCATGAAAAAGAGCTGTTAAAACTAAGTTAGGATTTAAGGTAATTTGATAGAACAATGAAATTGTACCAGGTGCATTAACTTCTTGTAAATAATAATCTTGGCCTCAGGATTTAGCTTAGTGGTACAGAGCTTGCCTAGCTTGTGTAAGGTCCTATGCTTAGTACCAAAAAATGGAAAAAACACTGAATTCTATTTTTAAGTGAGGTTGAAGTAAACTGCATTTAATATAAAAATGATAGTTGATGTCTATACATCATCTATATCACTATCACTTCTATTAAGTTTTTGTTTAATATAAATAATCACATGCCCCATGATACCCAGGAATTCCTGTTACACTGATTAAAACGTGGAGAGGCTGACAGTGCTGAACTGCCAAGACTGGATTCCCAGTGACTGAGTTCAAGGGCAGTGTTCTCCGCACAAATTTCTCTAATAACGGTCAAGAGATGCCAGCACATCTGCATAGGCACATAGTGTTCTGTAACTCTCGGAAAAACATAAAAGCCCACGGGCTGGGAAGATGGCTTAAGGGTTAAGGCACTTGCCTGCAAAGCCAAAGGACCCAGGTTCGATTCCTTGGGACCCACATAAAGCCAGATGCACAAGGTGACACATGTGTCTGGAGTTCGTTTACAGTGACTAGAGACCATGGCGTGCCCTCTTTCTATCTGCTTCTCTCTCTTTCTCTCTCTATCTTTCTCAAATAAATAAAAAATGTTAAAATCCTTTAAAAAACACAAAAGCCCACCTTTTATGTTTACACAAGACTCTCCCCAAACAATGCACAATCGACATCATGGAGTGTTGTCAGTTTCACAGCCTCCTAGAATAGGCAGACCTGTTGTGAATTTCTTAACAGTGTAGCAAGCTATACAATGTCATCCACTTTCAAATGTGATACTCCTAATGTTTAGCACTGTCATTAAAATGAGTGGATGGAAATCGTGTGCTGGGCTTGGCTCCCTGATGTTTCTGTGAGTTCCTGCAACACAGGTTGGCCAGTGCGCAGTGAAACTTGGCAGGAGGGATGAATGTGGGAGGAGCCCCCAGGTGCTCTACCAGGTGCGGTCCATCTCCTCAATGGCCCTGAATCTCAACCAGGTGCAGTCCATCTCCTCAATGGCCCCAAATCCCAAACTTGAGTGTGCTCTAGCATTTAGAACATTTTTTGGGTGTATGACCACATAGTGAAATATTTTGAAATTAATTACGAGAATTAATGAAATAAAAACAACAGTTACAATGAAATGTTCAACCAAAAGCAACCACTTGTGTTTTTCACAAATTGGAAGCATCTTAATTAATAGCTTTCACAATAAATAATTATCTGCTTATATGATATTGTCTGTTGGGTCAACCATCAGTTAAGTTAACTAATATTACTTTCTAAAATTGACCCATTTTTGAACTAAATTCAATAAACATATTCTGATATTGTATTGGTCCAACCCAAATTGCTGTTTAATTCCTGTAGCTTCTGACTGTTGCTTTTGGATAAAAACTGAATCCTCTTCTACTTCTTATTTATATGTAATATATATATATTACCTTTAATTGATTAAGTATGAACATTTTTTTTTAATTTTTAGCTGTTTCTGTCCAATTCAGCATCAAAACGATAGCTTGTATAAAATGTGAATATGTTTGTCTGTCAATCACATTAAATTGCAATGTGAATGGATGTGCATTTCAGCTTCATCACTGGCATACAGGAATTTTTGGCTTCTGAGATTCAAAATTAAGTCTTGTAAATTTAAGTCAAATATTAAGCTGAAGTATTTTTAATTGAACAAACAACGAAAAGAGAAAACACTTGTATATATTTTACTCACCATCTACAAACTTCCTACAACAATACATTAATAATGTCAATATGAAGGAAGAAGAAACAAACAACACCCTAGATCCCATCGAAATGGCCACGAAAATGCTGAATTACCTTGCTGCTGAGCTGCTGCTTGACAGGAAGGCTCCTTGGAGTGCTGTCACAGTTTAGACAAGGTAATGACTGGTTTTATAAAGCTCTGCCCCTCCCACACAGCTTTTTTTTTCTTTTTTTTAATTTGTATCCTTTGTATGATTCAGCCTTTTACTCAGAAAGACATCATTACAAAAGAAAGGCTTGTTTATAAATAGGCACAGTTTAAGAAATTTGTTGAGAGTATGACATCACTCAGAAATTTAAGAATATTCACAGGAGCCGGTAAAAATCAGCTCAACTCTCCCACCCATCTTCCTTCTGCTCCTGTAGTTAATGATAGTATGAGTTCCCACAGCAAGCCTTCCACCTTCGGACATCCATCGCCTGTGGGGTTCTTTGACTGGATAAAACGTTCTTTCTTTTCAGTCTAAGCAGAACCCAGTGACCCTTCATATAAGTAAAGGAAGAAACACCGTTTTTTCTCTTTTGAGAAATTATTTTAGACTCTAACATTTTCTCAAGCTACAATAACTGAAATAATTCTGGGCTCCACTCTAATCAACTGTCACAGGACACGCCTGAAGAGCTTCTCACTTGTCCTGATTTCACCATAGATCTTATCCTATCTTAAACAGTAACATCCACTGCTTTAAGCTGATTCTAGGCAAAGCACTCATGTTGGCTGGAAATCGTGACTCCGAAACACTGTTTGAGAAATCACTAAAATTCTAAATACAGTAACAAGAATGTTGAGACCAAAAACATTAAAATTATGTTTAACTGGATGTAATCATGAATAGGAAATGTTCATATGGTTAGAACTCATTGAGAAGGGTTTGAAACACACCACCCAGACCGCTTCTTTTACCGCATTCCTGTGTCTCAGAGGACAGACATGAAGACAAGCAAAGCTGCCGTGCTTCCTCCCTGCAGATATGGTGAGCTCCACAATCCTGCCTGGGAGCAGGGTTGACTACCGGAAGGGCCAGCGAGGCCAGGACTGGGTTTGAGGCCTGTATAAGCTTCTCTGCTTGGCTGTGGTCTGTAGCACCAGGGACTTCACCCTCTCCTTGCCTTGCTAATTGAGTTTCTGGTCCTAAGGTTGTGGGGTGACAAACCCTCTTTGACAGAGGAAGTTCAACTCAGGAGGTGGGTTCTCCTGTATCTATCTAGCAGTCAAACACCAAAGTTATTTCTTATTTTTATTGCTTAAATATTTCATTTACTTACTTAGAGAGAGAGAGACAGAAGCAGAATGGGCACACCAGAGTCTGTTGCCACTGCAAATGCTCTCCAGACACATGTGCCACTTTGTGCTTCTGGGTTTTCATAGGTACTGGGGTATCAAGCCAAGCCATCAGGTTTTACAAGCAAAGCCCCTCTAAATGTTGAGCCATCTCTCCAGTCCCCAGTTATATTTTTAGAGATAGATAGAGAGAAAGAGAGAGAGAGAGAGAGAGAGAGAATTGTCACGCCAGGGCCTTGGCCACTGAAATTGAACTCCAGATGCTTGTGCCACCTAGTGCGCATGTGCGACATTGAGCTTGTCTCACCTTTGTGTGTCTGGCTTACGTGGGATCTGGAGAGACACAACATGGGTCCTTAGGATTCACAGGCAAGTGCCTTAACTGCTAAGACATCTCTACAGCCCCAAAGTTTTTTTTTTTTTTCTAATTGATATAAGGCTTTAAGTTAAATAAAATAAATAATTGCAAGTTCAGCACCACCAATAATGATCTTTCAACTCCTTAATTACTCCATTAAACCAAAGGGATGTTCTAGGCTGCTTTTAGAATCTCTGTCCTCCGTTGGTGCTCAGTTCTCCCCCCCACCCCCCCCGCCGGGTAATCAGTAGACATTATTGCTTTGTGAACTCTCTGTCCTCTCTCTAGCCTCAGACTAGGAGTGACCTCTGATGATACCTAATCAAATGTTTCTCCATCTGTTCTTCACCCACATGTTGACAGCTCAGCAGTTTGCTGCAAACACTGAATTTCCCTAGAATTTTACCCTCCCCTTACTTCACTCACGGATAGGTTAGGCTGTTTTCTACCGCTCAGGCTACTCCTCTCAAAGGAGACGTCATCCTTCCCTCCATTGATGGAAACCTTTGGAGCTATTTTACTCCATGAAGCCCCATTCCAACTCCTATACCCCTCAGCGTACTCATAGTTAGTAATGCAGCCCTGCGAACTGAGCTTGTCATAGAGCAATCAGCTATATCTTAGCCACTTTCCCGAAGCTGGGCATGTATCTCTACGCAGGTGATAGATTTGGCTGCCCCACAGCAGGAGAGCAATGTCAAGCATCAAGCGGTGAACTGAGTAAGGTTCCAAATCTCTCTCGAGAGCCTGTGTGTGTGGTGAGTAAGCAGGGGGATTCTGGAAGATTTAGAATGATAGAGTTTAAACCCTCTTTTTGCCATTTACATCATCTTGCAAATATTTCTCACCTTTTGTAAGCTTTGATTTCCTAATAACACCACAAAGCTAATACGGACGATTACCTAGATTTAAAACAGCAACCCCATTCTGCAACCTATGTTCCTGATTTAGACTGGGAATCATTTAGACATTGCTTGGCCTCAAGGGGTGGATTTATAAAAGCAGTTCTGCGCAATGAGTCCTGGCAGAATTTTGTTGGGGAAGTTTTTGTTTTTTTTTTTTTTTATTTTGTTTTAGAAAGAGAGAGAGAGAGAGAAAAAAAATTGGTGTTCCAGGGCCCCAGCCATTGCAATCGAACTCTAGACAATTGTACCACCTAGTGGCCATGTGCAATCTTGAACTTGCCTCACCTTTGTGCGTTTGGCTTACATGGGATCTGGAGAGTCAAACATAGGTCCTTAGTTTCACAGGCAAGCACCTTAACCACTAAGCTATCTCTCCAGCCCCGTTGGGGAAGTTTTGATGAAGGTTTTCTTGTTTCTGAGAAGATGAGAGGATGCTAAGAGAATCCCCTTCCCCTCCCATGTCACCTTGAGCATGGTTGTGTAACGGTGTGATCTTAGAAAATGCTCCCACCATGCTATATCTCAACCACTGATCTGAGAAATGTATGATAACAAACTAGGACCCTAACATGAGAGGTCTCCTAAGCCAATGCCAGAACCCACTTACAATGTGAGTCATTGTTCAGCACTGTTACATCCACTGGGTCCTTTGCCACATTCAGCCAAAAGCATCCCTCAATGACACAGTATAGCAGTTAGACAAAACACACAAACCAGAAGCAGCTTACGGAAGGAAATGGTTTATTTCCTCTTACAGTTTCAGGGGAAAGTTTCATCAGCGTGGGAGGAGCTGGCAGGCGCAGATAGCTGGGTATCACATCTCTAAAACAGCAGGGAAGAAATAGAGAGAGTGAGCTGAGTGTGGCAAACAGGGCTGGGCTGCAGCCTCCCAAGGTCCCCCCACCCTCTGCAACAAGGCTTTGCCTCCCAAAGGCTCCACAGGCTGAGGATGAACTATGGGGCTTAATCACAAGCACATGAGGGTTTGGGGGACATTTTGTATTCAAACCACCATGCATAGGGCTCCATGATGAGTTAATAAGATAATGTCTTTCCCAGTACTCAGTGTGCTATCCCTTCTACAATAAGGTCTCTATAGTGTGAACCATCTCCACGTAGTGACTGTTGGTCAGGTTTGGGAGTTACCCTCTCATCTATATGAGAACAAAAGCTCAATGTAAGAAGGAAAGCCTTGCTCATGGCAAACAACTAGGAGAATGTAAAAGCCACTATTGAAATAAGCCTAATTGACTGGTGCCAATGGTGTCCTAGGAAGTAAAGGAAAAGATCAACAACACGTCTTAGGACCTTGAGGCTAAGGTTGGATAAATGGAAATGAAAGGAAGACTAGAAAGTGGCAGGCACCAAAATTACAAAAATAGGGAAGAAAAACCCCTGGATTGCTGGAGCCTGGCTGGGGTTGGAGGGCAGGAATTGAGAAGGTAGAGATATCAGGTCATACAGGGGACCCTTAAACACAAGACAGAACTGAGATTAACTGTAAACTCTGGAAGAGGGATGGGACTGTTGAAAAAAAAAAAAAAAGACAGCCAGCCGGGCGTGGTGGCGCACGCCTTTAATCCCAGCATTCGGGAGGCAGAGGTAGGAGGATTGCCGTGAGTTCGAGGCCACCCTGAGACTCCATAGTGAATTCCAGGTCAGCCTAGGGTAGAGTGAGACCCTACCTCGAAATACCAAAAAAAAAAAAAAAAAAAAAAAAAAAGACAGTCCTTAGGGAAATCAGGAAATCTGTAAATCTGGGGGTGGAATGCAGAGGGCTACTCGGTTCATGGCGGAACAGCACACTCAACACAAGTCTCCTACTTTTACAAAATAAATATGATTAAATTTCTTAAAATCTGAACTCATCCATGGCCTATTGGACAGATCATGTGTATGAATGCTGGGAATGGCCGAAGAGAACCTCTTATTATCATCTGAGAAAATATATACGAAGTAACCCAAAATGGAGAAAGGATATGAAATTATACATGAAATAGGGATTCTACCATGTAAGTGAGATAAATACATACAGAAATGTGCCAAAATAGCCGGGCGTGGTGGCGCACGCCTTTAATCTCAGCACTCGGGAGGCAGAGGTAGGAGGATTGCCATGAGTTCGAGGCTACCCTGAGACTCCATAGTGAATTCCAGGTCAGCCTGGGCTGAAGTGAGACCCTACCTCGAAAAAACCACAAAAAAAAAAAATTGTGTCAAAATATAAATAATGGGTTGTGACTATATATTTTGCATTTTTATACTAGAAAACATTTATACTTGTTCGTTAATACATGGACATGAATTTTTGTTTAATTTTACTTACTTTATTTTATTTTTATTTGTGGGACTTTTTGTTGGTAGTAGATTTTGGTTTGCTATGGGTTTTTTTGTCACTTTTTATACTCTAAAAATATCCCTATGTGTTTGTTGACATAAAGGCATGGATTTTGTTTTTATTTTATTCCTATTTTTGGTATCTTTAAATTTTTATTTATTTGAGACAGAGAAAGAAGGAGACAGAGAGGGAGGGAAGAAAGAGAATGGGCACGCCATGAAGCATGGGCCACCTTGTGCATCTGGCTTATGTGGGATCTGGAGCGTTGAATATGAGTCCTTAGGCTTTGCAGGCAAGCACCTTACCTGCTAAGCCATCTCTCCAGCCCCTATTTGCAGTGCTTTTTTGGGTGATATTTTCTGGTTTGGTGTTGTCTCTTTTTTTGTATGTGTCACTGAAGGTTGAACATAGGACCTCTTGCTTGCTAAGCAAATGCTCTACCACTGAGATATATCCCCAGCCCCATAGTCCTTATTTAAAAAAATAATAATATTTTTATTTATTTATTTGCAAGGAGAAAGAGAGGGGGATGGAGAGAGAGAGAGTGGATGCACCAGAGCCTCTTGCCACTGCAAACAAACTCCAGACACATGCACAACTTTGTGCATTTGGTTTTATGTGGGTACTGGGGAATAAAACCACAGCCATCAGACTTTGCAAGCAAGTGCCTCAACCACTGAGCCATCTCTGCAGCCCACTTTTAAAATAAGGAATTTTTTTAAATGTTTTCTCTCTCCATAAGCATTACAAAACAAAGAAATAATATACAAAAGCAGAAATAAATTTTCAGTCAAGTTCTGGCATGTTAATCTGAAGGCATGCATACACTGTCTTACTGGTCCAACAGTGATTGAATACACTGCTCAGTGTCCATCTGCCCTGCTGGATGGAAATGACCTTGAGGTCCTCACCCTTCAGGACTTTCTCTAACAGGTAAGACGTGGGCTTGACTCCTAGTAGGTGTTCACTAAGTATTTGCTCAGTGGCTGAGTCAGGCCAGGTAAACTGTGATGCACTTATGTTCTCTCACTTTGAATGAGCAACTGCTAGTGTGCCCATCATTTCCTACCTTATATTATTTCCTGAGAAGGGGGAGAATATACAAACCAGGGAAATTTGTCATCTCTACAGCGGCAGAAAGAGCATCAATATTGTCCAAAAATTGCCAGTTAAGATGAAAGTACACGTGATTCCACTCAGCAATTTTCTTTTACTGATGACTTTTGGTTAGATACATTGAAACGTTGATAATTTAAAATGATGGTTATTATCTTCCACAGTATTTATACTGCAAGGTTTATATTCTGAGGTTTAAGTAGCTATTGCTGTGAACAAGAGTACTCAAAAGTAGCTGCCTCGATTGTGTGAATTTGGGGTTACTTCGGTTAAAACGTCCTTCACTAGACATTTCTCAAAATATCTTTATTAAAGCAAAAAAATCTTCTTTTGCTATTAACAGTAAAACATAGCATGTTAATGGCTCTGGACGACATGTTACATGTATCTAAGTTCCTGCACAGAGGTTTGGTGGGTGGCAGGTGGTGAGGGAAGGAGTTTCGGGCTGTATGAAGAATAAGTGAGGTAATGGCATGGCTTTGAATGAGGGTGAGCCCAGGCCACAAAAGGGAAGGTCCCTAAATCCAAGGCAACAGAAAGAAAGCTTGTGTACTTTAAGATATACCCCCGGGCCAGCCATGAGTATGAGAAAGTTCACACAAGAACCAAGCTTGGATAGGGAGTGTATCAACCTCTGACAAAGTATTTATCTTGTTACCAAGTAAAACCTCCAGCACAGGTGTCCTTGTTGGTAAGGTGTCTAAACAAAAGACCTAATCTTCTATGATTCAGCTACTTGAACTTCCTAAGACTTGTCATGCCAAAAGCACGCAGAAAGTAGGCTTTCACAGAGCAGCCTGAACCTGTTGTCAATCACTCCATGTAGTACACCAAGTCCAATGCTTGCAACACTGTGTGTGCTTAGAGGGTCTGATGATATAATACCAGATTCACATAGCCTTGACTGCATCCATTATCCTACCTCCACTGTACCTGTGGATAATTTATGAGTAAACAGATGATTTATATTCATGAGCTACATTTTAATTTACTTTCTGTCTTATCTAGCACAATTCTGATCCCTTCCAGCCATTGTTATATTATTTTTTGTGGAAAGTAGCACATTTTGAAGTAAACTTTCACAAAATATACTTAGAAGCGTCTCACCAATTGATCACAGTATACATTCCAAATCTAAATATCAGTTACTTTTATTTTAGCTTCATATGTGTTTCAATACCTTCTCTTCTCAAGATTGGATAAAACAGCAAGCTGATCAATAATTTGCTACTAAAATAAAACATGACTCACTCCTCTCCCACCCCCATGGATTTCAGATTTGGTCCTTTGGCAAGGAGAAACTCCTTGGTTTCTAGGAAGTGTACGTCACAGGGAAATTAGATGAACTATATGGCAGTCATGCATTTGACCTCAGGGCTGGACAACATCATTTGCATTTCTTTCCAGTTGTGATAACCTTATTTAGACTTGTGTAAAAATGAGGAGGAGAGGAAGAAACAATTGCTCAGTCCTTCCCTCATTTATCAGTCATAATAATTCGCTGAGTGCGCAGGCAGGCAGATCAGAATGTAAGTGGGATATGAGTGATGGGTGGGGGAAAGAGAAAGAAAAAGAGTCAACAAAGACTCCACAAGTCTCTCCCCGCACCTGGAGACTGCCAACCCCAGCCCCATGGATGTCCTCCTTGGTCTGTCCTGTGGATTCTCCCCATTCAACCGTCCAAAACTGGACACACAGTGTCACGTTCACCTTCCCAGGCCCGTCTATCATCATCTAGTTCCCATCTGTCTGGCAATCACCGTGCTAATATCAAAGCCATGTACTTCATTCCGTTCGTACTAGCTAGCATTTTTATTGAGAATTTTAATATATGAACATATAGTAATTTGATCATGTTTCAGTCCCTTGATCCTTTTTCAATGAGGCAAGCACCTATATATTGTCCTTTTAATTTTTTTTTATTTATTTGCAAGCAAAGATCGAGAGAGGGAGAGCATGCCAGTTCATTGACACTGCAAGCAAACTCTAGATGCATATGCACCTAGCTTTATGTGGGTACTGGGGAATTGAACCAGGGCTGTCAGGTTTTGTAAGCAAGCACCTAAACCACTTTCTCCAGCCCCCTTGATCTTTTTTTCTCCTCTCCCCTACCCCAGACACCCAAGGACTGTCCTTTTGCAAGATAGTCCTCCTTCTGTTTTGTCACCTCATTCCTTTTGTCCTCCGTTGCCTTCCGTGTAAAATGCTGATGAGCTCAGAATCACGCTGGCCTTGCGGGTGTATCGGCACTGACTGTGAGGTCATGAATGCACCAGTCAGTTCTTGGCGGGAGGACAGCGCCCCAGAGTATGCTTTTGCTCTTACATTCTTTCCACGACCCCCCCCCCTTTTGTTATGTTCTCTGAGCCTTGAAGATTGGGGTAGAACTCTTCAGTGTTGAGCTCTTGACAGGCTCTTATTTTCTACTCTGATGAGTTCTGGGTTTCCTTGGTGTCTACCACCTCCACAGAGACGGTTCTCTGGCTTGCAGTGAGAGCACCACTCAGATTCTTCCCGTGATGACCTCTGCAGTGGCCTCCAATCCGTGGCAGGTGTGATGAACACGACTCATCCTGTTCTGAGCCCCAGGCTCTCTCTTCTTCTTGTCATTTTGATGAGACTTTGGTCTCTCCGGTATTTGCCATCATCTGTAAAAAGAAGGTTCTCTAACCAAGGGTGAAATTGGCATTAATCAAAGGGCTTAAAATTACACATGCAGAGTTTTTTTCTCAATGGATTTAACATCTCTATTTAGCAAAAGAACAGTGGAAGCTTCCTTATAGGGTCCATGACCCTCCAAGCCATAGCATTTGACTAGATTCTCAGTACCAGGCATGAATTCCTTCCCACTAAGCAGGCTTCATAGTCAATCAAAGAGCGGTTGATTACTCCAATAATGTATGTGCCACTATTACACACATGGGAACATATTCCCTGGTTGGTTAATTTTGTAGATTACAGAATCCACTCATTTACAAAATCCACATTTTAGCTTGGTATCTTCAAACAGGGTTTCATGTATCCCAGGCTAGCCCAAACTTTCTATGTAGTGGAAGGTGAGATTAAACTCATGATCCTCCAACATCCATCTCCTAAGTGCTGGAGTTCAGACATGTGCCGTCATGACTAGCTCTAACCACTTTCTTATGGACCATTTAAATTTTTTTATTTGCTTATTTATGAGAGAGAGAGAATGGCTGTGTCAGGGATGCTAGCCACTGAAAATGAACTCCAGACATATGTGCCATCTTGTGCATCTAGCTTACATAGGTACTGTAGAATGGGACCTGGGTCCTTAGGCTTCACAGGCAAGTGCCTTAACTGCTAAGCCATCTCTCCAGCGCCCATATGGACCATTTTTTTTAAAGCTCCACTATATACAGCTTCAAGTGATTTCTTTTTGTGTCAGTGTACTCTTTTCTTTTGCTTAAATTATTCCTGTGGCCCTAGTTATTGTCTTCGGCCTAAAGTCCATGTGCCTAGTGTCTTACTCCTTAATGTATAAACAGTTGATCTGTATACAGTATAAATCTGACATAGCTATGATTCTTTTTAATATGCTCTTCAATATACTCCCATAAGATATAGGATGAAGTCTTAGTTCATTTCATGGGGGTCCAAGGATATCTGTGAACTGACATTGGTCTAATTTCATCAGAATAAATATTGCATTAATCATAACGTCTGGACACTGTAGGTACTTGACACTTGTTAGTGTTAATGACTGCTGTAATTTCACCCTCACTAATATACTTAGTTCTGTCCAATTCTCTTTGTCACCACAAATTTATTGCACCTACAAGGCTCCCGAGGACAGAAGCTGTTTAGTTCAGTTTTCCTACAGATGGATTTTGCATACTAAGTGCATGCCTTCTTAATGTGCTTTGAACTAAGCCAAAGGCAGACTTTTACATCCCAATTTTTTATCTTTCCTAGTACTGCTGAGATAGCCTTTCTGCTTTTATCCTTCTCTTAGAAAGATAGAGCAATCTCTTCCAGTATGGGTAACAGTGTGTGTGTGTGTGTGTGTGTGTGTGTGTAACTGACTGTGAGGCACATTGTGGGATCTTGAGCCCAGAAGCTTGAGGAGCATGAGGACCAGGTACTAGCAGGATGCCATGGCCGCAGGGGCACAGAGAGTCATGGACAGCTAAAGAGGATGTATGGCCTCTGTCCCCGGGTCTAGGTCAGGGTTTCTGATGTGGGAACCCAAGAGTTCTTAGCAGTGGGAGAGTATCCAGACAGAGAGACGATGACAAGGGTTAGAGGGTACAGGAGACGAGCCACAGAGAAAGGAGGCTATCACATTTGCCTTTTCTAAGGACTGTATTAAGGAGTTGGGTACAAAATAAAAGTAAATTTAAAAATTTAATAGGCAAAAAAACAACGTTCTGGTGGTGCTGCAAGCCATCATACTTCATAAAAGAGATCACATAGGCTGGACAAGAGCATTAGCCTCAGAGGAAGAAATAATTTAAATAATTTATGTGTTTGGCATGAAAACGATTGGCTAATGAGATTCTGCCCAGGTCACAACATCTCAGGTTTCCATCAGGTCGGAGCTTGTGATGCCTTGTTTATTTTCCTGTTATTTGGTTTTAGCTACTCAGTCCATCTCTTCGGTGTTGTTGTTTACCTGAGGACTGAGTCCAGGGAGTGCGTATCCCGGAAGCACATTATTTCTCAGTGATTCTGGGCTCTTCCCACCCTTCCAGCACCATTTCACTTCTGCCTGTTGGTGATTTCCATATTCACACTCATATGCCTACCGTTGCCTTAGTGTGAAAGTACTTTTTCTTTTCACAAGCAGGAAAAGGGTGGGATTGAGCATAGGCTGACTTTCCCATAGTTATGACTTCTCTACATCCAAATGGCTCTTGACTTCTCTGAATTGACTACACATGGACTCAGTCTCATGCCTCACCAAGCAGTACTAAGAGCATGAAATGTATGGAGATGGGAAATAAATGCCTACCATTCACTCGAGGTGTGGGGGCAGTCTTGCCCTGTGGTCAAGCATATGCATCTTTGTGGTCATTTCTTAGAGTTATCAAGGCCTTCTTACTCTTATTCACAGAAAATCCCTGTTTGCCTGAACCTGAGTTTATAACTCATCATGAATGAAAAACCTTTTGAAACATTTCAGCATCAGTGAGAAGCCTTTGCTCATCACAATTTTTTTTTTTTTTTCTGATGAAGAGTCATGGCCCTTTCCCCGTATCTGTGACTCATGTTGAAATTATACCTAATGGTTTTCTAATGTGGCTTCATAATTTTGAAGCAAGATCCTCTTTCTTCTAATCATGCTGATGTGGGTAGATAAGCACATATCTTACAACTTCAAATTTTCTGAAATAGTCACTTAAGAAATGATAATGTGGGCTCACTAATGCGTCACATATGCTGTTGGTAAACTTCCATCAGAGAAGTGGGACATTGAAATCTCATAATGGCTATACAGTCTTAAGTAGGACAATCTAATTAAAAATATATTCATATACTTATCTATTTATGAGAGAGAATGAGTATCAGTGTGCCAAAGCCTCTTGCCACTAGAAAGGGACTCTAGATGTATGCACCACTTTGTGCATCTGGCTTTATATGGGTGCTGGGGAACTGAACCTAGGCTGTCAGGCTGGGCAGGCAAGTGCCTTTAACCAGTGAGCCATCTTACAACCTGTGAGAGGACACTCTTGAGTTTCCCTTTCTTTACATAGTGGTGTCAAATAGTTTATATGGTCCTGTATAACTTATCAGACACTTCCAGAGCACCTGTTCTCTTTTCAACAAATAAGATAAGTGATTGGTTTACAGCTGAGAAAATATTCAAGAGATGTGGCTCCACTGGCAATGAGTGGTGAAGGATTATGTTAACCCTGGAGGACAGCATGCTTTCTACCATTGGTATCTTTCATATTCTTTCCAAACGCATGCACTTACTTACTGGCTGTGTGATTGCTTAGGGCACTGGCAGAAACTCTGTGACACAATCATGAGCCAACTTCCCCAGTGCCTGGCAATGCAGTTAGCAAGCCTGAGTTCTCAGTATATGGGTTGAGTTGAATCTTTTCTTGACTGTGCTGTCTCGTGCAAGGCGTTTCCTGATTTCCCATCCCCACCCATGGCTAGTGTTTGCTCTTCATTGGAGGCTTCCAGAAAGTAGGGTCACTTTCTTAATTTTAGTGAAAGATTGGATGTTTACTGTTTTATCGCTTAGGCATGATTAAGAGGCTTGTTTTATGTCATTTTATCATGGTCCCAGGGTAACTTTGTCAGAGGCACATTACTTTGTGGCATATTTTGTGCCTAATAGGAGAATAGCATGGCTTAGGTGTGAAGAGAGCCCGGTTTCAGATTGTGACGGTCGTTGCTCCTCCATCACCATCCCCAGTAATTGAAAAATAGTGCTTGTTTCTATAGCAATGACTTCATATACATATATATTCAAGGATTATGTAACATGCTGAAGAATTACACATGATGGTATCTCACCCTCATTGATTCATTTTTTTGTTAATTTTTTTAAGGGAAAGTGCTATTTCCAAGTATTACTATGCTTTGTTGGTTGGTTGGCTGGTTAATTAACTGGTTGGACTCGGGGAGAATGTTCAAATTTAATGCATAAAGGTTTGTCCATGCATATCATGTTTGTAATTTCTTTTGCATTTGAGTTTAAACCATATGTAATAATAATTTTTCTCTCATATTTACCATTCCTCAAAGTCAGTGATTTTTTCAACTCTTAGTTAATTTGGTATAAGCCTACGTTTATACCTAATATGACTGTGCTTACACTGTTATTGCTTAAATGCATTTAGTAACTGACTGTTACCAAATATATGAACATTTCCGATTTTGCCATATTTCCAACATAATATGGTCAAAATTAGAATTAGATCAATGTTTGATGTGTACATTTCTACATGTTTGATGTGTGCATTTCTACATGCTTCAAATTCACAGTCGAATCATATTCTATAATGACCTTCCTGCACATTTTGTTGCCCTGGCATTAATTATCCTGAATTACTATTATTTTCTACTTACTTTTGTATACATTTGATACCAACTCAACCATAAAGCATCTTCTAGATGGATACATCTACTTAAAAAAAGTGTTTTATTTTATTTATTTGAGAGAGAGAGAGAGATACACAGAGAGGGAAAGAGGCAGGTAGAAAGAGAGAAAATGGGCAAATCAGGGAATCCAGCCGCTGCAAAAAAAAAAAAAAAAAAAAAAAAAAAAAAAAAAAAAAAAACTCCAGATGCATGGGGCCACCTTGTGCTAGATACTTGAAAAAAAACTGAAACAAAATAAGTATTCTTAATGTAATCCTTATACTGAGAGCCTTTGGGATGCTCCAAACTCAAGGGATTGAGGTCTTTGCCCTCAAGGGTGTGACTTCTTGTCATGTCCTGGAATCCTGAGGGGACCTGGTACCTTTCCCCTACATTGCATTCTCCCCTCCTGTACCCTTCATCATCCTCTTCCCAACTCATTTTGATACAACTTTCTCTAGAAGCAACAAGAGAAAAGACATATGAGGATAAACTTTTAAAGTTCTTGAATGTCTAAAAGTACCCTTTTTGCTTCCTCCTATTAAATTGAAATAATTTCCCTCTAAAATTATAAATTTTTAAATTGTACTCTCAGCTATGGTCTTGCTGTTAGAAAGCCCAATGTCATTATACTTTCTGGTATTAATTTTGGTGTCAGGGCTATGGAGGAATCTTTCCAATATCTTTAAATTTCACAAAGATGTGCCTTGGGGAGTGCTTTTGCAAATTTTTTGGGCCTCCATGGGCTCTTTTAACCTGATGCCCTTATCATTCAGTTCTTGAATTGTTTCCTTTTTGTCATTTTCATCTATTTTTTCTTATATTTGTAATGTACTATTTAGTGGACAAGATGAAATACTATCATCAATTTCTATTTACTACGGATTCTCCCCTGATCCTATTGCCTGCCTTTCCACCCTTCTCCGAGGCAAACATAACTCTGAGTTCGTAGTCTTTATTCTCTAATTTTACCTTTATATCTTCAACACATGAAAGTCTGCCCTAGTTGTCTGTGCTTAGTCTTGCTTATATGCGACCTTTATGAAAATTTGACAATGTCTTATGCATATATAGAGAAGAGGGGTTAATCCAACTTTTTCTTTAAAATACCAGAGAGTAAATGCCTTAGGCTTCAGAGACCACAATGTCTCTGTCAGCACAACTCAGCTCTACCTTGTGATAGGCAATCAGATACCCAAAAGTGAGTTGAGGGGGCTAGAGAGATGGCTTAGCAGTTAGGGCACTAAGGCTAAGCCATCTCTTCAGCCCAGCATTCCAGATCTTGATCGATTTACCTTATGCTTCTAAAATTCAGCCAGGTTATTTCTTACACGTATTGAATGTCTTTCTAACATCCAAATACTGTGATAGTCTCTCCCACTCCCTTTCTTTAAGTTAACACTTTAAAACATCAGTAGCAATGATGAAAAAATAAATAAATAAATAAGTAAAAACCCTCACTATTTCCCTGTGTAATTTTTGGAGGGACCTAAGGTTTACAGAGCATCTATAATTACCATGGTTAATCAGATGTTTCCCAAAACTCCTGACTCCCAAGACAATGATATTCCTGCTAGTTACCTGACCACATCGTGACTAACGACAGGAACTTTCAAAACTGTGGAAGAGACACTTTTATACTCTTGGGGGCCTTCTGGTGACCCCTGTGTCTTATCCGCTCATGAATGAGCTGTCACCACTCCTCAGGTTGTGCATGTCGGAATGAAGCGAATTACCTACAATTTCTCAATATGTTTCTCAAGCATAAATTGTAGGGTCAGTTCGGAATGACGCTTTGTTTTATATTTTGCTCTCTCCTTTGTCCATACTCAAACCTTACTCGCGGCCATCACCATCCCCAAACATATGGGCTCCAGGTGAACTAACACGGTTCAGACTCTGGGATGTAGGATCCACACCGCAGAATGGTAACGCTCTGGAGGAGGATGGGTACTGCCGTCTGGTAAGTGAAAATGCATCCTGTTTCTCGATTCACCCGCTAGGCCAGGGAATCTTCACTCTGGAACTTGGCAAGTCTGCCACCAGGCAGCTCTGATTCGCACAATTTCTCTTGCCAGCACAGGGAGTCAGCAAGTCGTTTGCAATTTTTTTTTAATTTTTTCTTCTATCAGACATACTATGGGCATGCTTCTTAGTCACTAGTGTGCAGGCAGATCTCCAGATACGACTTTTTGTTTAACGGTGCCCAGCCTGGCTGCCTTTAATATCACCGTGTAACTTAGACCAGCCGTTGGTTCCTGCCTGCGCTTCCCAAGTGCACATTCATACACGGATTCTGAGTGACTAGGAGGTTGGTTGAAGAGAGCTAAAACGCTACAAAATCAGCAAGCTCCTAGGTAATGGGTCGCCATTCAAATGGACGCCACTGGTCTGAGGACCGACACTGAGTAAAGAGGCTGTGGGTATGACCCCCTTGTTATCCTGCAGCCGCCTCCCAGCCGGCAGAGTAGTGGGCACCGCTGACATCTTACCCATATGCTCATCCCCAGCTTCTGCGTGCTTGGCAGCTTGCAGCCAGGCCCTGTAGCATTCACAGAATTCTCATCGGAGGCTTGTGCCGCAGCCCCAGTCATGAAGGCAAGCAAGAGGTGTCTGAGGGTATTGTCTTTCCAGTGGTCATCTCATCGCCAATAGCTAACAATTTGAGAACACAGAATCCTGATCACTCAGTTCTGACATGGAACGAACTCTGAGTCCGCTTCCCTCTGGAACTCTCCGAAGGTTAGTCCATGTCTGAAACTTTGATGGAAGCCTGTTTTCTCATGCTTCTTCTCTTGAAGGCATTTCCTTTATAAACCGCACGAATTGGGGTAGGCTTAGGGTCTGCTTTTTGAGAAAACTCAACCTAAAATAGATGCTCTCCTCCGAAGCAATTCTTAATTTCAAAGGGTGCATGCCTTTCTTTCTTTTCTTTTTTCTTTTTCCCTGTAGCAGGGTCTCACTCTTACCCAGGCTCACCTGGAATTCACTGTGTAGTCTCAGGGTGGCCATGAACTCTCGGCGATCCTCCTACCTCTGCCTCCCAAGTGCTGCGATTAAAGGCGTGAGCCACCAGGCCCAGCTTTATTTCCTAGGGACTCGAAGGATAGAGGTGTTTGAGCAGAAAACTTCTCCATCAAGAGACTGCATGTTTCTGCTTCCCAGCACCCAGACCAGTTCCTGGCGCATAGTAACACCTTCAGCAGTTTTGACTGAAGCACCGATTGGATAATGGAATCCAGTTTCTGCATACAGTTGACTTAAAGCCTTGCTTGATTTCCTGGTCGTACACCAATACTGCTTCAGCCACACAGGTCCGCTTGCTGCTACACTGCTAAACCACTCCAAAAATCATTGAGAGATTGCCCAGTGGCACAAAAATGTTCAACCACCAAACGTCCCTAGGTCCTACTCTTTGTCCGTAAGATGTGTGCTGTCAGCATTGGCTGCAGGCCCCCCAGACCTCTCGCACTTGCTCTTCCCTCCTGGTCAGGGAAGGAATAGCAGAGCATCTAGTCATTGCCACATCCGCACAGGGTTCCCGACCCAACACTCTTCCCTAAGGCTGTGCTTTCTAATCATGAGGAAAGACAGGAAGACCACTGCACACGTACAGCCCACTTCCTGCCTCTTTGTCATGGCCGTGTATCACTCAGCGGCCATGCTGTGTGGCAACAGCCCTGCACGCATTCTTTTGCCACGTGTTGGAATGCAGGCCCATCAAATGGGAGTGTGGCATGAAGTTTCATCATTCTAAAGGCAAGGAGTTGACCCAGAGTATTTTGAAGGAAGTGTTCGCAGAATCCTACTTATCATCATTTCCTTAAAATTGTCACATAGACTAGCAGGAAATGGAAGGGGCATTAAATATGTGCATGATCATACTTATATGCACAGAATCCGAAATGATAGAATTATATATGCAGGGATGGACAGACGGATTAGTGGTTAGGGCATTTGCCTGTGAAGCCTAAGGACCCAGGTTCGATTTCCCAGTACCCATGTTACACAGATGCACAAGGTGGAACATCTGTCTGGAGTGTGTTTACAGTGGCTGGAGGCCCTGGCATGCCTGTTATCTCTCTCTCTCTCTCTCTCTCTCTCTCCCTCAAAGAAATAAGTTAAATTAAAGAATTATATATTCAACTGACGTGGGAACCACACAAATGTAGAGTATGAAAAGCTAACGTTGTTCACGGGACAGTGTCCATGTCTGAAGAGAGGTCTGACAACATCTCATTTTGGCTTTCAAAGGGTGCAACTAGTCACAAAAAGGTGGTTATCTGGCACTACTCTCCTATACACTTATGTGGCAAGTTGGTCTCCAGTTTGTCTCTGCTTATTATCTCATGCTTTTACAATAGACCATGAATCTCCATCAGTGTAGAAATGGAAAGTGATACTTTTCCTTTGCTTATAAGATTCATGTTATGAATGGGGAGAAAAAAAATCGCACCGTGATTAATTAACAGCATGCTCATCAGATCTGGTATGACTCCTTAAATAACACAAAGTTGAATCAACCTGCAACCTCCAAAGAAAACAATTATAGTCTGATTTCCTTAGCAACACCTGATGCTGCACCTTGACCTTTATGAGTCTGACATTGGTGTGTGAAAGGTTTGTTTTTTTGTTCCACTATGAAGGGATTAATGAGAATTTGGAAGCTTTTGGTAATTTTTCACATTTATTTTCTTCTGAAGATGGAGGTTCAGACTTTTTCTGTTCTTTTCTAGATGTTTATGTCCCTGGGTCTCTTTGATACCCGTTCTTCAAGTTTCCACCAAATAAATCCACCTGAGTTCTACTACAAAGTTCAATGGAAATGTGTGGCCTGCCCTGCACGCTGTCTGGAGAGTTCTGCCAACTAGAAGTAATCAAAAAGAAATTCCAAATTCACTTCCACCTCCTGGAAGAAAATCCCCGTGGAAGTGATCTCGGCTTCTCTCCACAGCAGCCGTGCCTTAACAAGTGTCTCTCCCTTGGGCATTTTCTCTTGTGTTTTCATACTCTTTCTCAGATAGATGAATCCTTTTCTCTGTGATTCCTCCTGCCTCTCTCCTTCCTTCTTCACCAGCTTCTCATTGTATACTGTAGTTTTCTTCTGGATTCTTCTAGTTTCCTTTTTGTCATATGAATTTCCCAGCAAATCAATGAAGCAAGAGAACCCCTCCCCCAGGAGACAGAAGAGAGTAAAAGAGTGAGACAGGGGCATGAGGGAGATTATGAACAATCATTCATTAATTATCAATTCATTTGATTTACTCAGTTAACTCATAAAAGTCATTAATAATTTAATTCAATTTAAAGAGAACGTTTACATTGCATTAAGATGTCTTATGTTATTGCTATAAAACCCACCCAGAAGTACAATTAGCCATGCAAAATATTTGCCTTGATCTTTTCTCTGCCCCACCCAATTACCGCCAGTGAGTTTCAACACGTTTCTGTTTACCAACTCTTAGTTGCTGGTTCTAAAAACCCCAGGTTTTTTTAAAATTCATTTTCAAAGAAAAGGTTGTACTCTTATATGCCCTCTCCCCCATCCCAATTCTGCTGAGGGTCTTCCTCAGTGGGGTTACTGGTATTCATTGTGAGGATCAGTCACTCTCTGCAGGGATGGGAGACACTATGTCTCAGACTATCCCCACCCACCCTGAGACTCTTTCAATATTTCCACTCCCTCTTCTGCTATGTTCCTTGAGCCTTGGTGGGCATGATAATCATTGCTTTTGGCATCTTTTGGCTTTGATAATTCTTATATTGCTCTTTCTGTGCTTTTTAAATTTAATTTAATATTATATTTTAATTTATTTGCCTGAGACAGTAGGGACTTGCCTGTGTTACTTTTCATTCTTCTTGTTTTTAGTATAATATTACTGTTTCCTGGGGTAAGAGCTCATGCAAACCCCTTACCACCTGTCTGGCTACACCACAGCAAGTTCACGTAGGTGCCTATTTGATGTGGTTATCTCGTTCATTGGCTACAACTTTACAATGTAAACGGTACAGTTTTACAGTGTGCTCCCTTGTACACATGTGAAAAGCTAGAAGACAATGCCAAGTGTCCTTCTCTATTCCTCTTCTGTTTCATTTCCTGGAGACATTGTCTGTCACCAAACTTGGAGTTCGCACAGTTTTCAGTAGATTGGTCAGCCAGTGAGTCCCAGTGAGTCTCCTTGTCTGATCCTCTCAACTGTGTAGTTTGTCTCTTTCCTTCTCGCTTTCTCCATATATATAAATTATGTATATTGTAAATCAACTTACTTGTTTTACAAGAATCAAAAATTAAGGCATACATCATTTCCCTAATCTTTTTAGCTGTTTTATAAATCTTAAAGCAAACAAACAAACCAAAAAATACCAAATGATACATATGGCCATCTTGTAGTGAGGAAGTTACTCCAATTTTATATATAAATATGTCTTATAAGTACATTAAAGTACATATGCCACTTAACATTTCAGTTTAATTTCTGGCTAATCTGATTTTAGATCACCACAGCCAGATTCAAGTGAATTTGTCAAAATATAGCTACTGGCACCTTGTTGTAAAACCATATAATGCTATAACTATCTCATATAATTTCTGCAGTTAGACATTTTGATTATTTCTTATAACCTAAGACAGTGCTTAGGTAATAATTCAGAGACACATGTCTATGTTGTTAGTGAGAAATACCTAAAAATGAAATTCCATGATCAAAAGATATAAACATTTAAAGTTCTCAAATTTATCTTCAAATTTCCTTTCAGAAATATATATGGAAATGGTTGTATAAATAGCCAACAAGCCAAGAAGCGCTCACTGGTACAATAGTGGCATGAATAGAATGGAGGTAACCAGCTGCTCTCTTATGGGATTTGAAGCTCACTGCATGGGAGGGAATTCCTGCCAGGTACTGAAAACCTAGTCAAAACCCTATGACTTGGAAAGTCATGGGCCCCAGGGTTGCAGGGGTACTACTTTTGTTTGCCTGCATGGATATGTTGTTTCCCTCTAAATATTTATGCTTATGACTATAGATTAGTACTTCTGTCACTTTTGGTCAAAAAGCTTATTTTTATGGATGACAGGGACTACTGAAAGACCCAAAACTCAGAAAGGTGCTGTGAGCAGTGACAGTTGAACACTCAGCATTAAGTAAGGCGTCTCTGTCACACCTTTGAAGGCTCAGTGGCAACTGAAGAAGAAGTGGCAGAAAGGATGTAAGAATGGAAAGATAGAGAGGAACGTTTTGGAATGCTGTCTTCCAGACACCCAGTAGCCCTGTTACACTCATTACCTCATAGCTATTGTCCTTACCTGCACAACATTGGGCCCATCTGCATGTTGTCATTGACTATGGGGGAGAAAGATATCAAAATAGCAGAGAGATGACTTGCTAGAAGGGATCCAGGAGAAGAGGGGCGAGGGAGGAAGGACAAAAGAAAGTAATCGGAGAGAACTTAAGTACATGTTTGATAATTGTCACTTAAAAATGTAACTTTTTAAATTAAATAAAAAACAAAGGCCTGGAGAGATGGCTTAGTGGTTAAGACGCTTGCCTGTGAAGCTTAAGGACCCAGGTTCGATTCCCCAGTACCCACGTAAATCAGATGTACAAGGTGGTATATGCATCTGGAGTTTGTTTGCAGTGGCTGGAGGCCCTGGTACTCCCATTTTCTCTCTCTCAATCTCCCTCTCTCTCTCTCTCACTGCCTCCTCTCTCAAATAAGTAAATAAATAATTTTTTTTTAAAGAAAAGAGTGCTGAAGAGGTGGTTCAGGAGTTAAAGATATTTGCTTTCAAAGCCTTACAGCCTGGGTTCAATTCTCTAGTACTCTCATAAAACCAGATGCACAAAGTGGCACATGAGCGTGGCATTCGTTTGCAGTAGTGGAGGCCCTGGCGTGCCCATATTCATGTTATCTCTCTCTCTGTCTTTGTTTCTCTCTTAAATAAATAAATAAAATACATGCTATCATTGTTCTCAGAACATATTTTCTTACTAAAATGAGTAATATCTTTGATATTTACTGTTCATTTGTTTGCCTTTTGTATATTACACTTTTGTGTACACTGAACATTTTCCTTTTATCATACACAATTTAAAACTATTTATTTGTAAGTGCTCATTTTAAATAAAGGGTATGAAAATTTTGGCTGCTGTTTTTGATGGTAAGTATTCTCTCAGCTTTTGATTTTCCCTGTCGGGTTTACTTTGCTTTTTAAAAATCTGAATTTTCTCATTGATTTTGGCACTTTTGAGACTTTTATCCACTTGCATAAGAATTTCTATTCCATACAGATATTAAGTGTATACTGAATAAAATTTCTTTCAGTATTGTTCATTAACCTCTTTTTTAAACAATATTTTATTTTTATTCATTTATTTGAGAGAGAGAGAGAGAGGGAGAGAGAAAGAGAGAGAGGAAGAGGGAGAGGGAGAATGGGCACACCAGCGCCTCCAGCCACTGCAAGTGAACTCTGGATGCATGTGCCACCATGTTCATCTGGCTTATATGGGTACTGGGGCATCAGACCTAGGTCCTTAGCCAATTATTAAATTGAAAGCAAATGGTGGCTTACTGGAAGAGAGACTTTCAGGCAAGCATAAATAATGTTCTACATGAATGTTCTACTTGCCCAGGCCTCTTTATTAGCTTTAATATTCAGGATATTTGACCCACCTGACCTGGCCATGTCTCACAGAACCTGATAAATATAAAGGAAATGAGAGAGAGTCAAAGACAGACAGAGAAAAGAGAGAGACTGAAGTGAAACATTTAACTATTAGCAATGGATTGTCTAAGCATGGTAACATTGTGGATATTTTTTAATATTTGTTTTTGTAAAATTCTAAATTTTCCAAATTTTGTAAAATTAATACCTATTTATTTCTATAAAGAGAAAGGAAGATGATGTTGTTAATTTGTTATGACTTCCAACACCAGTTCTCACTCAATAGTATTGCTCACAATGTGATATATCCTCTTGCCTAATTCTTGTCTATCCTTACACTCAGCTCAGTCCTGTTCCCCTAAGCCTTTGACCTCAATTCCTGTTCACACTTCCTGGTGCAGACATAGACTTCTCTCCATTAGCTGCACCCACCTCTAACTAGTTATTTGCAATGAGTGCTGACCTAGCGTTTCTCTGACAGAAACTGACCTGAGGTGGGGATGAATTGACTGTGTTAAACTGAATGATATTTAAAACCCTGCCACCCAGCGTGGCCACTCTCTTCCTTCCTCCTAATCCATGTGTACCTATGTGGTGTGACTACAGATTAACATCTTGCATCCTTTTAGGCCATGGATTAAGGCAGTGTCTCTTATGGGAAGAGAAGAAGCCATCTCAAAGAGCGTGTGGGTCATTGGATGGGGACGGAGCAGGACATGCAGCTCAGAGAGAGTTTATGGGTAAACAGCGGAGAGAATGGCATATCTAGCTAGACCCAGAGTTAAAGACATTGAGATGCCTGGATTTGTAATCATGGGTGGTAGGTATTAAAAGATCATGGAGGGCTGGAGAGATTGCCTAGTGGTTAAGGCACTTGCCTGCAAAGCCTAAGGACCCAAGTTCAATTCCCCCAAACCCATGTAAGCCAGATGCTCAAAGCAGTGCATGCACCTGGAGTTCATTTGCAGTGGCTGGTGGCCCCGGCACACCCATTTTCCCTCCCTCCCTCTGTCTTTCCCTCATAAATAAAAATTTTAAAATATTTAAAAAATTCATGGAGAAGAGCCCTAGATGAGCATGGGGTAAGCCTTTAAGCCCAAGAGATAAGCCATATTCTTGTAAGACTTCAACTATTTGCATGTAACTTTCAAAGTGCATTAATTTTTGTTAACCAAGTTCTCATTTGTTCTGCTGTGCCTCGGAGGAAATGGGGGAAGAAAGAGTGTGTGACAGGAACAGATATGACATGAAAACAGAAAGGAGACTAATTGGTGGAAGATAGGGAGCTAGCAAGACAGAGAGAAGGGGAGGGTAGTGGTGGCAAATATGAACAGAGGGCAATGATATGTGTATAAAAATATACTACGGAAACCCATTATTTTGTATGGAAACTAATTTTTAAATGAAAAAATAACTGTATTTTATTTCCCACCTTGAAGAAGGTTTTGTTTTTGTTAAGGAAGGAAATTTTTCATACCTGGGAAGGTATGATGTATTCCTCTTATTTGAGACCTTAAAATTCTATTATTGGGTGGGAAAGATGGCTCAGCGGTAAAAGCGCTTCCCTGCGAAGTCTGATGGCCCAGGTTCGATTCTCCAGTACCCACATAGAGCCAGATGCACAGGGTGGCGTGTGCATTTGTTTGCAGTGGCAGGAGGCCCTGGCCTGCCCACGCTCATGCTTGCCCTCTCTCTCCCTGCCTCTTTCTGTCTGTCTCTCTCAAATAAATAAATAATAAAATATTTTTTTAAAAATTTCCATTGTAGTGTTAATTATAATGATAGTCTTATTTTTTTTTATTTTCTCTCCTTCTCAAACCAGATTGGAAACTGGGGTAACAGAGACCGTAAATTCTCCTTCTTTCATATCCTCCATGCTTTCTGTACTCTCATATGATAGTAATAAATAATTCTTCACGTTTGCATGCAGGAGGGTTCTCCACCCCAACACAGCCGACAGGCTGGCTACCTGCTGCTGGGTGAGGGGCAGAGCTTCTGCCTTCTACTCTCTAGATAGAAACCTCACTACCCAAAATTTGAGCATCGAATGTCTCCACACATTGCCAAACGCTGCCTGAGGTCAAGCTCACTCTTGGTTGAGAGGTGTGATGAAGAACTCCGTGACATTCACTTTGGGCTTTTACATCAAAGATGGTCATTAAAAGTTGAATGAAGGTGTTTATGTTAACTTTACATCAAAAGAAAAACACTTTATAATTGCCAGCACATCAACACTGAGGCATAAACTGACTTCAGAGACACTGAAGTATTCATTAAGGGGCAGGAGAGATGGCTCAGCCATTAAGGCACTTGCCTACAAAGCCTAATGGCCTGGGTTTGTTCCCTTGTACCCACGTATAGCCACATGCATGAAGTAGCTCATGAATCTAGAGTTCCTCTGCAGCAGCTAGAGATCCTGGCACAACCATTGTCTCTCTCTTTCTGTCTCTTGCTCTCTCTGTCTCTCTCTCTCTCTCCCTCTACTTGAAATTAATACAATAAAATTTTAAAAAATCAGTAAGTGTTTTTCTGAGTTATGGTTTTGACATCTTCATAGAGCATACTGGCCATTACACACATATGTATCGTGTGTGTGTGTGTGTGTGTGTGTGTTCGTGTACATGTAGATTATTACATATGCATGCACGTATTTTTCACTGTGGATTTATTGCTCCTCTGAACATAAAGACTGCTATCTAAGATGTGTGTACAAATACTTCCTCCCAACTTTTGATTTGCACTTCTGATCAAATTGTTGATGATAATTAATGCGCACAGTTTATTATACTTATGTGATACATTCATTAAGTTGTAAAACATCCATTTGTGATAAAGGAGATACTGAATGTTTCCCTAGCCCATGTCTTTAGAATTAAGCTCCTACTCTCACCTCAGGCCAGTCTCAGCGTCTCCCTACTCCGGTATTCCATAGCCTAGTTAGCACTGGCTTTTGCTGGGGGGGGGGGGTCTATGCAACTCGCGACCACTAGGGGTCAGCCTTGTTCAAGAAAACAGTACAGTAGGTGAAAAACCCCTTCATTCACTCTGAAAAGAAGCCTTGCAGGGCGCGCGCGCGCGCGCGTGCGTGTGTGTAAAATCTGCATCCAGACCTGACGTAGCTTAGTGGTTCTTTTCTCTTTCCTCCAAAAAATAAAATAGCATTTCCCTACAGTGAAGATGGTGACTGAACATTTGATAAAAGGAAAACCTGGGGCTGGAGAGATGGCTCAGTAGGTAAGGCACTTGCCTATAAAGCCTAATGACCCTGGTTTGAGTCTCTGGTACCCAAGTAAAGCCAGATGCACAAATTGGTGCGTGCATCTGGACTTTGCTTGCGGTGGCTACAGGCCTTGGTGTGCCCATTGTCATTCTCTCTCTCTCTCTCTCTCTCTCTTCCTGCCTGCAAATATGTATCTAACTACACACACACATATATATACATATCGCCAGAAGCACCCTGGCAAAAAGAAAGTTACCCTAACTATGCATGTTATTTACTTCCAGAAGCGAACACTGGAACTTAACAATGACTGATCATTTAAGCAGGTCCAATTACTGTCTTAGACTGCTGTGCTTGCTGTTAAGATAGAAATCCTTACGCAAACCCTCCGAAGCTAATTCAAGTCTCTCGACTGTTGGCAGAGGAAAGCAGATGTCCAAAGGGAGAAATAAGCCTTCATGTCCTGTGGAAACAGAACCTGGCTTTTACACGAGGCCTTGCTGCTTCCAAATCCTAGTTCCTCCCGTTTAATATAAGATATTATATTTTTATAGACTTCTCGGGCCCACAGGCATAGTCCATTCATATACATAGTGTTCAGCCATGGCTAATGTTCGGGGCCTGACAACTTTTAAAGCCTGTGAACACTCAAGATCACACTTAGGCTTTAACAGAGTCACTGGGATTCGTTATTTAATGACGTTGTTGAAGGCAAAGATGACAAGTGGTTTGAATTTGTAGATGAGAACAAACAAGAGAAAAACATTGGATAATGCAGTTAGGATACACCAAATTCAAAAATCCTAAATTTGTGGGAGCAGCAGTCCGTTTTTGCAGGGAGGCAATGCCTCTAGGTATGACATCCCAACCTGTGGCTCTTACCTCTGCCTGCCCCATCTTCCGCAAAATTCCCAGAGCTGTGGTGGGTGTGTCTTAAATCCACTTCAGTGATGAGCTCTTAGGAGCCTCTGGATCTCTGCTTTGGTAGGTGTTGAGTATCCTCAGGGTCTGTCTCCTACACTCTGGTGCCGATTATCAGGTTCAGCCTGGAAGCAGCACTCTTGCTCGTCTCATCAATTCCTCCGTACGTTCTCCTGAGCCTTGGCTGAAGTGTGAGGAGTGGTTTGTCTCCTCGGGTCTCACTATCTTTTGAAAAAGACAAACAGATTCTCCACTGGAGAGTAAAGCCAGCATAAATAGGATAAGCGTTATTAATCTAGGGGAGATTTTGATGGATGTCGCCCCTCTTTTAGCCAAAGACTAGTGGGAGCTTGACATTGGAGAGCATAAACTCTGTCTCCCTAGGATTCTGACCTGGTTCCCAGTTCCAGATACCGGCTCCTTTCCACTGAGCAGATCTCTTAGCCAATCAGAAAGCCACTGGTTACCCACCAAGGCTGTGTGCCACTATTGCACTGGTGTGTACTTCTTGTCAGGCTAGTAAAGGGGATAGATTTTAAAAAATAATTATTATTATTACTTTTATTAATTTTGAACCTTACTGGATGAGCACATCATGTGTTGGTCATATTCTCCTCATTTTTCCCCCTTATATCCTGTTTTCCCTGCCCCCATTCCACTGAGGGCCCTCCTCAGTGGGGTTGTTGGTATTAACTGTGGGGTCATGAATACACCAGTCTCTGTGGGAGAAGGGACAATGCGTCTTCTGCCCCACCTTCCACAGTGTTCCTTGAGCCCTGGTGGGTGTGTTATAAGTCCACTGTAGTGTTGTGATCTCTGCAATCTCTGTATTTCTGCTTTGATGAGTCTGAGTGTCCTCAGTGTCTGTCTCCATCTCTCTGGAGCTGATTGTCAGGCTCACAGTGAGAGCAGCACTGATGTTAAACATTAAATTAAATTACCACTGTATCTGTTATGTCTCCTGGGCCCTGGCAGATGGGATAGAGGTGGCTTGTGTCATGCTAGGCAATAGGTTCTCTTTACTTGTTGCGTAAGTGGATCTTGGTTCTCTCCAGTTTTCACTGTCATTGCCAGGTCTCTTGCAATAGAATCTACCAAGGGACCCTCCTGTGAGCTGTAGCAGAGCCTGGGGTTTGGGGCTGAGATCTCTCTGGGGGTCATTCCTGGAGGCTAGAGCATGGCTGGTGGCTGCCCTCTGCATCCATTCTCCTTTCTTGGGGGAGGTAGAGATTGCTCTTTTTTATGTATTTATTTATTTTCAAGAAGAGAGAGCAAGTGAGAGAGAGAGAGAGAGAGAGAGAATGGGCATCCCAGGGCCTCTAGCTACTACAAACAAACTCCAGGTGCATACACCACTTTGTGGATTTGGCTTTATGTGGGTCCTGGGGAATTGAACTCAGGTTATTAGGCTTTGAGACCAAGTGCCACAACTGCTAAGCCTTCTTTTTCAACCCCCAATTGCTCTTTTTGATCCTTGATTTTTCAAATCCAGGGTGTGTGTGTTGCGGGGAGAGGATCTTTTCCAGTAGATCTGCTGGTGCTGGTCAAGGCATGGCCGAGCCGGGCCAGGCAGGTGAAAGCACTTCCCAGGCAGGGCTCCGCTAATAGAAGCACTTCCCTGAAGCACCTGCCGGAGCTGGTCATGGGTGACTGTGAGGTTCTACAAGTTCCTTGCTCACTTCTAATTCTCTGCCAGGGTCTCACCTGGGTTGGTAATTCCTTACAACACCTTCACCTTTTGGAAGAAGAGTGTGTTGTGTGCTATCGTGCCTCCTTTTCCCTCAGGTTTCTTCAGTGTGGTTCCTAGTCTGCCATCTTAACCAGAAGTTTAAAGATAGATTGTTTTTAAAATATTTTATTCATTTATTTGAAAAGAGAGAGAGAGAATGGGTGTGACATGGCCTCTAGCCACTGCAAATAAATTCCAGATTCAAGCACCGCTTTGTGTATCTGGCTTTACGTGGGTACTGGGGAATTGAACCCAGGTCATTAGGCTTTGTGGGCAAGGACCTTAACTGCTGAACCATCTATCCAGCCCTAAAGATAGATTTTAAAATCCTTGTAGAGCTTTGTAAGAATGTTGTAAGCATTTGAAAATGGGCCATTTAATTTTGTAAAATTAAACAACGGGCCCTGCGGGTATGAGTACGTGAACGCCACACTATCCAGACCATAAAAGAATCGTCCATGGCCTGTGCGAAGGCGGGAGAGGAGAGGGCCAGTTGACCTTTACAATGTGAATATTCCCACAGTATCACTTTCTCATTGTGCTGAGGGAGCTATCATAGAAAATAATTCATCATATTAAACAGCCTATTTGAAGTTGTCCGGGTCAAGTCTAACTTGAGTTGAGCAGGAATTCTGACTGAGCTCCTACAGGAGAGCCTGGGACATCTTGGAAGCACATGACCCCTCCTTTGGGTGAGTCACTGCGGGTGACTGAGTCTGTGGCTCAAAACATTCAGGCCATCACATTCAAAATACCACATGTCTCATGCGTGATTGTTTGAGACAGGGTCTTGCTATGTAGCCTAGGCTAACTCGGAACTCATTATTCCTCTTCCTCCTCTCCTCTTCCTATATGCTAGAATTACAGGACTGGGCCATGATGTCCAGCTTCATGTTGTCCACTCATGTATGTGCATGAGTGTGTGTGTGTGTGTGTGTGCGCGCACATGTGCATGCATGTGTGTGTGTGTGCTGTGTAGTATGTGTGATGTGTATGTGCGTTTGTTTATTGTTTACAGATGGACACAGAGGCCAAAGGAAGATGTCAGGTGTTGTTCTCTATAGCTCTCTTACCTTATTTCCCTGAATGAAAGTCTCTCAGTGAACATGGGACTCTCTGTTCTTCAGTTAGACTGGCGACCCAGGAGCATCAGCAACCCCACCTCCGCCCCTCAGTGCTGGGGTGACAGGCATATATAGCAGAGCCCAGCTTTCCATGCGGGTGCTGAGGAGCCAAGTCAGGTCCTCCTGCGCGTCCAGACCTCTCACCCATGGAACCATGCCCTCATATTCTCGTTACCCACTCTTTGTTGTTGTTGCTGGTTTTTGTGTTTTTAGTTTTTTGAGGTAGGGTCTCACTCTAGCCCAGGCTGACCTGGAATTCACTATGTAGTCTCAGGGTGGCCTCGAACTCACAGTGATCCTCCTACCTCTGCCTCCTGAGTGCTGGGATTAAAGGCGTGCGCCACCACGCCCGGCTTCATCATCCACTCTTGATGGAGCTGCATTGGATTGCCTGCTGCAAGATTAAGTGTTACATCTCTGTGTGCGCTACACGGGATCTGGCTTGATGAACTCTCACTGGTCAAATTGGAGACATTTTATACATGAAAAAAAAACAGAAGTTAATGGACTTAATACCCTGAACTCATAAGAATGTATGTACGGATGAGAGACAGAAGAACTATTATTTGCTGAAGAAAGTTTGTTGACTAAACATAGAATGAAAGAATTTGGTAATATGGTTTTATGATTTTTAATCCAAAATGGAGTTGTCTTTCCTTATGGGGATCATGAAGTGATAACACTTCGAGATTGGGGGGAGAGGAACTGTACTGCCTCCGAGCACCCCTGGGATGACTTACTAAGTTGTCTAAACTGCCTGAAGCTTGCAGTTCCTTACCATGGAACTAGGAGCGTACCATGCCTGGTTATATTTACTGTGTGTGGTTATGATCATGCTGATGCTATGAGAAGAGACTACACTTCAAGAAACCTAAGTGTGCTGTGATGTAAAGGGAAAATTCTGGAGGAATTCCCGAAAGTGTCTGTCCTTTTTATCTCCAGAACTGAATTCCACCACCTCTCAGAAAGTCACAGACCATTAACCAGGGCTGTAGGTACGGGTGCCCAGGGTTCGTGATCTCTCCAAGCAGCGTACAGAAACACTAAGAACAAACTATTCAAACGACGCTCATGAAGACATTTACGTGAAAATCCCCATGAGAGGCACAAAGGGTATGTCAAATCAAGTGAAGATAAGCCTTGTTTGTGAAGTCTGTTTGGACAGAATGGTGGTGTAATATGCTGTCAAATGAAATGACAGGGGTGTGAGTAAAGGAGAGATTAGATCTAAGTGAGGGACATGAAAGAATGATGGCTTCATGTAGATTCAGCTCAACTTTGATGAACATTTGCACAGGCAGATGGCTGCTAAGGACAGCCAAGCACTGACGAAACTCCATGGGCAAAAACCTAAAGATATGAATGAGACCGGGGTCAAACGTGACTGTGTCTGGGAATACATGTGGAAGGCAATGGGGCAGATTGCTGGCTAGCTCAGCCTGTGGCGTCCTTTTATCCAATGGTAGTGAAGAGATATTTGATGCAGGAGAGACCCATGTACAATCAACAATTATTTTAACCTTTCTTTGCTGGAAAAAGCAATTTAAGAGGGTTGGAAAGATGGCTCAGCAGTGAAGGTGTTTGCCTGTGAAGCATAAGGACCCAGGTTCCATTCTCCAGGTCCCACTTAAGCCAGATGCACATGGTGCTACATGAATCTGGAGTTCGTTTGCAGTGGCTAGAGGTCCCGGTATGCCCATTCTTCTCTCTCTCTCTCTCATAAATCTCTCATAAATAAGTAAATAATAAAAAATTTTTAAAGTATTGTAAAAATACAGTGAAAGCAGGAAGGTTTATTTGTACTCACAGTTTCAGAGGTTTCAGTCCATGATTACATGGTTCTGTGTTTCTGGGTCCATGGTGAAATAATGTGATAGAAAAAAATCTGGCCTGGAGAGATGGCTTAGCAGTTAAGCACTTCCCTGTGAAGCCTATGTATCCGGGTTTGAGGCTCGATTCCCCAGGACCCACGTTATCCAGATGCACAAGTGGGCGCACGGATCTGGAGTTCATTTGCAGTGGCTGAAGGTCCTGGCATGCTCATTCTCTCTCTCTCTCTCTCTCTCTCTCTCTCTCTCTCTGTTGCTCAGATAAGTAAATAAAAATAAACAAAACAAAAATTAAAAACAAAGAAAAATCCGACCCAGATGATACTCCAAAACCACAGCTTCTATTGTAGACGCATGACCCCGAGTCTAATCCCTGCCATTTCAGCTACTCCCTGCTTGCATGTTATCTGGTTATCGCAGCCGTAGGCAAACTCCCTTCAATTCTATCGTTTTCTGCTTGTAGTTCCTAAGCATGTAGCCCAGAAATTTAACCTCCCAATAGTGCAAATAATTCAGGATGATGTCAAATCACCTATAATACTGTATAAAAGTACTCTGGGACACCAGAACTAGATTCTCAGCCTTTCCAAGCTATTCTCCTGAGTCCATGTCAAGATGAATAAATTTTCTGATTCCCCATTCTATCTCTGGTGCAGGTTCTGTGTGGCTCAGTTTCCGGTAACAATAACATCGCAGTGAAAGGGCATGGCAGAGGAAAACTATTCACCCCCTGGGCAACAGAAAGCAGAGAGAAAAAGAGTAATGGGCTAGGTACCAGTTACACTCTTCAAAATCATTTGCCAGTGATCCACTGGAATTACACCCCACCTTCTAGTTTCCATCTTCCCCCAATAATGTCATCAAATTGTTAGTATATCAATAAAGTAATCGACTGATGGGGTTGGAGCCCTCATGACCCAACCATCTCTGAGCAGTGCTGGATTCAGGTCCAAATCTTCAGCCCAGAGCCTCTGGGGAGGAGGACACTTCATATCTAAGCCATAACAAGCATGGCCTTGGACGACTTTGGAAGAGAGAGACAGTGGTAATGCCGTGTCTCAGGTCAGCAACTCTCAGCCCTGGACTCTTGCACGGTGGTAGCTCTCATCTCTGTAGAAAAGGACAAAGGACAGCAGTGTGACCATTTCTGAGGAGCAGGTGACAATGCCCCACAGTCCGCTTGGCCTATGGCCGGTCCCTGGCCGTATGCTGAACATATGAACTATCCTGTAAACGGCAGCAGTGAAATGCTTAGATTCCCAGAGCAGTCAGCTTGCCGCACCTCGTTGACCAGAATGACAGAATGAACAAACAAACAAAGAACTGGTACTTAAAGAGCTTCAACTAAGCAATGCAATGAAACCAAAAAAAAAGGTGGATGGGTAGGATTGAAATTATTTAAATAAATTTTCAAAATTTTTTTTTCCAGTCAACCCATAGGGATGGCTTCAGGTGCAGTGCTGGAACATCCATGAAGCTCCTCTCTGTGACACAGCAAAGTTCTTGGGTCACAAAGTGACCAGGAACCCTCAAGGAAGGGGCAGGTAAGTAGGAGCAGGGTGGAGGTGTATGAAAATTAATACATCAGCATGTTTCTGAAGGAAGTATTGTAAGATGAGTGCTATCAGACTGCTGTTATGGGTAGACTAGCTAACTGTTGGTTCTGAGTAATATTTTAATATCACCAAGTTCCTCAATTTAGTCTTAATGGAGCAAGAGATAAGCTCCAGAGGTGCTGGATAGTTGAAGGTTTACCTGAACACAATGGAGAGCAGGCTTAGTGACTAAGGCACTTGCCTGTGAAGGCTAAGGACCCAGGGTTAACTTGAGTATCCATGTAAGCCAGATGCACAAGGTGGTGCATGCATCTGGAGTTCTTTTGCAGTGGCTGGAGGCCCTGGTGTGCCCATTCTTTCTCTCTCTGTCTGTCTCTAATGTCTATTAAATAAATAAAATAAAATAAAAGATTTACATAAACAATTTATTTTTACTTGACATATAAATTGCTCAATTTGAATTTTTGTCACTTAGGTGGTCATGTCTTAGTTTTTTTTTTTTTTTTTCCTTACTGGAGTAATATGGAATCTCATAGTTATTTTAATTTGCATTTCCCTGAGGGTTAGGGATGCTAAAGATTTTCTTAAGTGTGTTATCCATTTGTATTTCTTCCTCTGAGGACTCCCCTTTTCAGTTCCCTACCCCATTTTTGGAGTGGGTTGTTTGATATTTTTATTGTTTAGTATTTTTGAGTTCTTTGTAAATTCTAGATATTAGGCCTCTGTCAGTGATATAGCTGGTAAAAATTTTCCTCCCATTCTGTGGGTAATTTACTGGCTCTACTTATGGTATGTTTGTCTATGCCAAAACTTTTTAGCTTCATGAGACCCCATTGGCTGAGAGATTGTTTGATTGCCTGGGCTACTGGAGAATTGTTCCAGAATTTCTTTCCCATTCCTATACTGTAGCCAACAAGTATGAGCAAGCAAAAGTCTAACTACTCAGAGGCAACCAGCCTGATGAGAAGTGCAGTGAAATGGTGGCCCCCGGCCTTGGTGGATAACCAATGGTTTCTTTTATTGGCTAAGAGGTCCACTCAGTGGAAAGGAACCCATATCTGGAACTGGAAAACAGATCAGAATCCTATGGACAACGATCATGCTCTCCATTGCCATGCTCCCATTAATCTTTGGCTAAAAGAGGAATTAAATCCATCAAACTCTCCCTAAATTAATAACATGTATCCAATTTAACCTATGCTGACTTTATTCTCCATCGGAGAATCTGTATTTCATTTTTCAGAAGTTAGCAAGACCTGAGGATATAAACCACCCCTCCCATCTCAGTCAAGGCACAGACGAAACCACAGAGGAAGTGGGGAGACAGCAAGAGAGCTGCTTCCATGCTGAGCCTGACAATCAGCACCAGGGTGAAGGAGACAGACCCTGAGGACACTCAACACCCACCAAAGCAGAGATCCAGAGGCTCCTAAGAGCTCATCACTGAAGTAGACTTAAAACTCACCCACCAAAGGCTCAGGGAATTTTGCAGAAGAAGGGCTGAAGGATTGTAAGAGCCACATGTTGGGATGTTATGCCCAGAGGCACTGCCTCCCTTCAGTGACTGACTGCTGCTTCCACAACGCATAAGGCACAACCCCATGGGGAATACCAGCAACTCCACTGAGGAGGGACCTTCAGAATGAGGGTAAGGAAAAGAGAAAAGATGGTACCAACACATGATGTAGTCATACAAAGTATGTTCTTTTTTAAAAAAAAATTGTACTTCATACAGAAACATGTGATTTTCCTGCTCTGATTAATTACCCATATAAAATGTTCTATATGGGTTTGCCCCTGATCCTTTGGCCGCTAAGGACTTTTCCTTTTTGAGAGCACCAGGTGGAGTTTGTTTTAAAGGTTCAGTTTAGAGATTGATTTATTATTCTGGCCTATTTTATGCCCTCGCTCCTTTTTTTCTGTCAGATTTTAATGTCAAGATCAGAGAGATTAATTCATAACATATTTCATGTCAAATTTTATTTTTCATCTTATGCCAACGTTTTCTTAAAACAGAGATACAATGATTCAGCATGCATCTGCTAGAACAGGGTTTCACGCAGCACAGCCCTAGGGCAGCCTCTGCACATTCCTCCCAGAATGAGAGCTCTGTGAGCATTCCAGCCTCTTGAGCAACGAAGCCCTTTCCTTACCATCAGTATTGTCTACTCTTTTCATGTGTCTTTTTTTTTTGAGTATTTTTGTTTGGTTTGGTTTTTTACTGTTTGGTCTCTCACTGCGTAGCCAAGGCTGGCTTAGAATTCTCCAACCTCCTGACTCAGCCTAAGCCTACCTAGTGCTAGAATGACGGGTGTGCCCCACCACACCAGGCTTCTCTCGTGTATTCTATGTAGGGTACCTGGTACATTGAGGACAAGTAAGCCAATGTACAGGGTGAGAGATATAAACATTTTCTTCTTGTTGTTGCTTTGAGGTAGGGTCTCGCTCTACCCCAGCTTGACCTGGAGTTCATTTTGTTGTCACAGGCTGGCCTCAAACTCACAGCAAGCCCCTCCAAAGTTTTATTTTATTGTTAGTATTTATTTATTGGAGAGAAAAGGCAGATAGAGAATGGGCATGCCAGGGCCTCCGGCCACTGCCCAAAAACGCCAGATGCATACGTCACTTTGTACATCTGGCTTACGTGGGTACTTGGGAATCGAACCTGGGTCCCTAGGCTTTGCAGTGAAGCACCTTCACTGCTAAGCCACCTCTAAGTTTTATTTATTTATTTATTTATTTATTTGGTTTATCAAGATAAGGTCTCACTGTAGCCCAGACTGACCTGGACTTCACCATGTACTCTTAGGGTGGCCTCTTACTTACAGGGGTCCTCCTACCTCTGCCTTTTGGGTGCTGGGATTAAAGGCATGTGTCACCATGCCTGGCTAAGTTTATTTTTTATCAAGTATAAAGTAAGATACTTTTTAAACCAAATATGCTAACTGACTGCACTGGGAGTTCCATAACTCCATGGTCACTTGACCTGATGGCATGTACTCCACACACATTTAAGTTTTTAAAATACTTATTTTCTTTCCTTTTTGTTTGTTTTTTAAATTAATTAATTAGTTAATTTTTTTTTTTTTTTTTTTGGTTTTTCGAGGTAGGGTCTCACTCTAGCCCAGGCTGACCTGGAATTCACTATGGAGTCTCAAGGTGGCCTCAAACTCACGGCGATCCTCCTACCTCTGCCTCCCGAGTGCTGGGATTAAAGGCGTGCGCCACCACGCCCGGCTAATTAGTTAATTTTTAATTAAATATGTACATATTTAGTATGTAAACTACATATGTTTGTACCATCCTTTCCCTCATCCTGCCCCTTTTCTAAAGAGGCCTTCCTCGTTGGGGATGCAAGTCAACCCCATGGGGATTCTAGGTCATGCATTATGGGGGAAGGCAATGTCACTGTGCAAAATATCCCAATTTGTGGCTCTAACAATCTTCCTGTGCCTTCTTCCACAAAATTCCCTGAGCCTTTCTGGGAACATTTTAAGTCTACTTCAGTGATGGGCACTTACGAACCTCTGGATCTCTGGTTTGGTAGGTGTTGATTGTCCTCAGTGTCTATCTCCTTCAGCCTTGTGCTGATAGTAGATTTACTAAGAAAGCAGCACGCTTGCTCATTTCCCCAATTCCTCTGTGGTTTCAGCTGGTACCAGGGTGGAGTGTGCTGGGTCGTTTATCTCCCCAGGTCCAGCTCCTGTCTGAAAAAGAGAAGCAGATTCTCCAATGGAGAATGAAGTCAGCACCGGTTAAGTGGGATAACCTTTATTACTTTAGAGAGAATTTAAAGGGTGTAGACTCTCTTATAGCCCAAGTGAAATACATATTTTCATTTGAAATAAAGGAAATTTACTTAATCTATGCTATCTACTAAATTCATTAATAGTTTAAGCATTTTTAAAATCAATATTTGTTAGGGTGAATGCGATTATATTTAACTTTCTAATTTCCTTTATTAATTTGCCAATGGTTGATTTAAGGATGTATTCCATTGCTTTTTAACAATTATTCTCTCTGTGCATCTCTCTATGTCCCTTTCTCCCCCCCCTCTCTTCTTTTTTTTAAAAAAATATTGTGCATTATTTATTTATTTATGAGACAGAGAGCAAGCATGAGCACACCAGGGTCGCTTGTCTATCTATGCAAACAAAATGAAGATATGCACCCCACTTTGTGCATCTGGCTTTACAGGGGTACTAGTGAATTGAATCAGGCCAAAAGGCTTTGTAAGCAACTGTCTTTATAGCCACCAAGTGATCACCCCCACCTCCCTCTCCCTTTCTATACCTACGTTGATATATTTGTTCTGCTGTATTTTTCCTTATCTTTGTTAGGCAAGTGTAAATCACAAAATTGTGTTGAGGATGTCATCCTTGGGGTGCTAAGAAATGCTGTATTTTTCTGGGTGGTGGTTAGGGTATGTGACTGTCTGCATGTTCTGAATTCACCATTCTTATCAAGCACATAGTTGAGTCCCTACTGCAGTGCAGGAGACAGGAAATCTTATGTAGAGATAACGTTTTCTCTTGCACAGTGCCATTGAGTAGTCTTTCTGTGCGAGGGATCTCGGCAAGTGGGCGTTAGAGGAAGAGCATGGGTGTAGATGCGGCTGAGGGAGGTGTGACGGAGACTTTGGAGAGACACAGCAGAGAAATGAAGGCGTAGAGTAATGAATTCAAGGACTTAGTTAAAGATTGACACTAGTCAATCAATATTGAAATCCACGTTCGAGGGTGAGGAGGTGGCAAACAAGGCAAATGACTTGAGTTTTAAAACCAAGGAAAATGCTAAAGCAACGGGGAAACTGAGCAGATACCTGGAACATCATCCATCATGGAATTTAGAAAGAAGAAAATGAGTGAATTTACTCAGGGACAAATCTTGGTAAATTTAATTACAAAAGGAATTCACGGTCTTTCCAAATACCTCTTTCGTGACTGGATTCAAAAGCACCCCATAAAAAGGTATGGGCTAATTAAGCTTCGTGATTCTACTTGCTGGGAATGGCCAGGGCCAGCGGCTTCATGACCAGCAATCTTCCCTCCATCAGAGGTGGCTGCCACACCCTCCGCAAACATGCACCTGGCAACAGAGCCACCACGGGGAGGGGGACTTGTCTGGCTTCCAGCAAGAGCAGCAGCTCCTGGGAATGCTTGCTGCTTCATGGGATCCACCTGAACTAGGGAGGGAAGGTTTGACGCTCAGCCTCTAGGTGTCCTATGTAAAAGGACCATAGTACCTTGAAGTCTTACTCTTGCGGAACATAATTCTCCTAATTACAAAAGTCCCTCTTCTCTTAATCACATTTTTCTTTTTTCCTTTTTTTTTCTCTCTCTCTCTCTTTCTCCTTCTTTTTCCTTTTTATTGTGCTCACCAAATGAGGCATGAGTGAAAAAAAATTAAAAGAAAAAGGAAAAAAAATCCATCCTTAAAATGAGTAAGTCAACAATTGGAAATATTTTAATATAGTACATGTACTATATAATTATTTCTCTTTACCTCCCCGGCTGGACCAGCATTAATTGTCTTCTCGTGCTTCTTGGGCTACTGCTGGAAGTACTTAATTTGGAAACTGCTGTGACTCAGATGTTAGCTAAGGCAGAGGAAGGCAGTTACAACAAATTCTGGGAATGTGTGCGTAGGGTGTACCTTGTACAACAGAGGGCATGCAACATTACTGCATGAAAAACTCTCCACACTGCTAGCAAAAGTTATTCACGGTATTGCCAATATTTCCTTGGTTATATATACTACTGATTTCTCTTCAGTTCTGTCAAGATGGGAGTACTGTACCCACTTAAAGCTATTATGAATAAATATAAGTTTTAAAATCATGAAGATTAAGAAATAATCTTATCACACAGAACAAATATACTTAGGAATGATTTTCCCAGCAAAAGAGACCAATCCCACAAGGTAAAGGAAGTGATTAATATTAAATTTATTGTTCTGGGATATTATTTTTTTTTAATTAGTCAGTTCTGTATTCAGCAAATACAGTCAGTTTGGTACCATTATTAGGCTCATCCGTGACCTAACCCCTCCCCTTGGCCCCTCCTTGTTGAGGTATACGGGTCATGCATTGTGGAGTTAGCCCACAGTTATGGGTAAGCTAAATGTCTCTGCATATCATGACCCAACATGTGACTCTGACATTCTTTCCGCCCCCTCTTCTGCAAAATTTCCCTGAGCCATGTTGGGTTCATTTTTGGTCTGCTTCAGTGATGAGGTGTTGGGGGCCTCTGAGGCTCTGGCTCTCTGATTTGGTAGGAGTTGATTTTTCTCTGTGCTGATCTCCTTCCCCCTTGTGCTGGTGTCCGGTTCATCAGGAAAACAGCCCCCTTGCTTGTTTCTCCAATTTTTCTTAGTTTCAGCCGGGGCCCTTTTGAGTTATGATGGGGTGGCTCTCTCCTTAGGGTCTACATCTATCTGAAAAAGAGAAGCAGATTCTCCAACGGAGAGTAAGTTAGCACCAGGACAAATGAGATAACCCTTACTTTTTTTTTTATAAAGAATTTAATAGGTGTAGGCCGTCTTGTAGCCCACAATTGATGGTAGCTTGATATTGGAGAGTGGGCTTATGTTTGGGTATGGTTCTGACTTGTTTCCCAGCTCCAGCTATGGGTCCCATACCAGTGAGGGGATCAGTTAGCCAAATTGAGAGCAGTTGGTTCCCCACCATGGCTGTGTGCCACCACTGCACTTGTGTGGGCATCACAACAAGTTATTTGCTGCTAAGTAGGTTAGACCATGCGTTGCTTCGATAGATATTGGTCAATTTCCCCCAGTCGCCCATGTAGCACCTTCTGGCACTAAATGCGCTGACTGTCTGGGGACTGACTCTCATCCAACTTCCAGCCATGCCATTCTAATTTGCATGTCAATCACATAAGGTATCTTCAGCAGTAGGGTCTTACCACTAACCTTTGGTGGGTCATCAAGTACTCTGACAGAAATCTGTCTGTCTTTTAGGAAACCTTGTAGGTCTCTCTGATCAAAAGCTCATTGTGGATGATAGCCCCATGCTGGATCTTGTAGTTACAGGTCAGTGCCCACTAAGAAAGTGAGGAAAAAGATAACTAATATACAAGAGTTAGAGATAAGAGAGAGAGAGACAGGGAGAGGGGAAGTGAGGGAGGGAAGATGTAGGAGATTAAGGTTAGTCTTAATCTTACCCTCTCTAGTGTCTTGTGGTTCAGGTGTTCCCTGTAAGGGCCTGGTGAAGGATCAGCCATTTGGTCTGTCTTTTAGTAAGTAGAAGATTATGGTACCATTGCCGTTTGGGTCTAGATTTGTGTTTCCCACCCCTTTGATGCCCTCCCCTCCCTCCCCTTCCATCCTAGTGTCTAATCTAGGAGATGCTTGCTGGGTATGTAAGGTATCTTCAGTAGATTCAGGTTAGGTGCTGTAGATGAGTGAGACTATGTGGCGATTTTTTTTCTGTGATTGGGTAAGTTCACTGAGAATGATCTGTTCCAGGTTCAACCATTTTTCCTCAAATTTCATTGTGTCATTTTTTCTTACTGCTGTATAGAATTCCACTGTGTAGATATACCACATCTTAGTTATCCATTCTTCTAGTGATGGACATCTGGGTTGATTCCAGCTCTTAGCTATTACAAATTGAGCCGCTATAAACATGGTTGAGCAAATCTCTTTAGTCTGTGGTTTGAAGGTTTTAGGGTAGATGCCCAGTAAGGGAATAACTGGGTCTGTTGGTATCTCTATACTCAGCTTTTTCAGAAGTCTCCATATTGCTTTCCAAAGTGGTTGTACCATCCTACATTCCCACCAACAGTGGATGAGTGTTCCTACTTCTCCACATCCTCTCCAGCATTTATTTTTATTTGATTTTTTGATGCTTGCTATCCTTATTGGGGTAAGGTGGAATCTCATAGTTGTTTTAATTTGCATTTCTCTGATGATTAGGGATGCTGAACATTTTCTTAAGTGTATGTTTGCCATTTCTATTTCTTCCTCTGTGAACTGCCTGTTCAGCTCTTTGCCCCATTTTGTGAGTGGGGTGTTTGACTTCTTACTGTTTAGATTTTTGAGTTCTTTGTAGATTCTAGAGAGTAGTCCTCTATCAGTTGGATAACCCACAAATATTTTCTCCCATTCTGTGGGTAATCTATTGGCTTTGCTAATTGTATGCTTGTCTGTAAAGAAACTCCTCAGCTTCATGTGGTCCCATTGGTTGAGTAATGGTTTAAGTTCATGAGCTACTGGGGTTTTGTTCAGGAAGTCTTTTTCCATTCCTATGTCATATGATTAATATTATATTATAATATAATATTATATTATTAATATTAAATTTATTGTTCTGGGATATTAAAAGTTGGGTAGGAAAAATGTTTTAATAGATCTGGCCTGAACAGAAATTGAACTTAGAAGTTAGATAGTGTCCTTGACTCACTTAAAGTAGGGAAACAACTAAAATCTAATATATGTGAACTCAGAACTGTTTATTCTGGAATATGCTTTCCAAATAAAACCAGAAATGCAGAATGGCACTAAGATTATATCACAAGCATAAGTTAAGAAACTGGCATTAAATAATCATATCTACACACAAAGCCATCATAAATTTTTGCTTCCCATAGCGGCAGAGAGCAGGGAAGGGGAGGGGGGAGAAACTGACAAAGGGTATCAAAGAAAATTCTTGGGCCCCTAGTTCAATGCTCCTAGACCGTTCTACATCTCAGGAGCACGTCAGTATAAAGTTACCGACCATGCATTATCTTCATGCTAACTTCTGCTTCTCCCAGCGGCCTTCTAAAGAAAGCCAGGGTGTCATGTCCGTTTTCAGTGGAGGAAAGTGAGCTGTGGGATGCCCATGCCTTGCCCAAGAGTGTTGACAACCACATGCAGAGAGTCGGGGTATCAGTTTAGGATAGAACACCCAGTCTGGTGCTTTCCACCTTGCTCTCAGGGGGTCCTCTGAAGAGGACTTCATTTCACTTAGAGGCCAGGAGAAAAAGAGAGCTTGAAAATAAAAATGGAGAAAACAATAACGTATTTTTTTTTATGGGAATTAAACTAAGACAGTGCCTCGTAAGTACTCTGCACCCACTAGTTCCTTTTGCTGGTGTCAGCACTTTGGCTTCAGATGAGGCAAACAGTTCTTATTTTCATAAGCTTTGTGACCTCACCACACTAAATAAGGTGATTTCTCTGGAAAGCAACAATCTCAGTAGGGACAACCTATGAGTGAAGTTCTGAATAAGTCCAAGAAATAAGTGACTTAATTTTTAACCAAGTACAGTTAATAGCATGTTATAGCTTAAACCAATGAAATTGAGCTAAAGAGAAATGAGGTAGTTATTCTACAGGAGATAAGCGAAAAAAAAAAAAAAAAAACATTGCTAAGAAGCTTGACTTATCACATTTTTGTTGTGCCTATACTGAGTGAGTTCTACAAAGTCATTCAATCCAAAAATTCCGAGGAATCAGAAAAAGGTTTGAATATAAATTCAAGGGTAGAACATTGATCCTTGAGCCCGCTGACCCATCCCCAACCACCTCCAGCCCCAACCACCCTGTTGATGACCTTGGAGACCATAGTGCTCCCTCTAGTGCCGAGGCTTGGCAAATTAGTCATTGAGAACTCAAAATAACGGTCATTCCCAAGGTCACCAATATGCAAACTAGATCATCTTGGTTCTCATCAAGGCCAAGCTGGGCCAGGTTCAGACCCACCATTGTGTCTCTCAAGTGGGATGAACTTATGCAGTTTTTAAAACACTTCTTATAAGAGACTCCTTCAGTAATTTATGGGTAAGAATGCAAGAACCAACATAGGGATTGTTTTTATTCAGAAAAGAAAATGTAGGGCTGGAGAGATGGCTTAGTGGTTAAGGTACTTGCCTGCAAAGCCAAAGGACCCAGGTTCAACTTCCTGGAACCCACATAAGCCAGATGCACAAGGGAACACACACATCTGGAGCTCATTTTCAGTGGATGGAGGTCCTGACACACCCATTCTCTCTCTCTCTACCTGCCTATTTCTATCTCTCTCTCTCTCTCTCATAAATAAATAAATAATAAAATATTTGAAAAGAAAATGTAGAAGAATGTGAAAAGCCCCAAGGACTGAATATGAGGTTATGAACAAGATCTACTTCTTTCGTTGTAATTTTGGAAACAACCATTGGGAGGAATGCTATAATAGGAATAATATTGAACATTGATAATGATTAACAAACCTTATAGTTTTAATATATAAACTCATAAGCTCATATATAAACTTATAAGCTCAGCTTCACTTTATCAAAGAGGTAATCTTTTTTACATTTTAAAAAATATTCATTTATTTATTTATCTATTGGAGGGAGATATAAAAAGAGGAAGAGAGAAGGGGGAGAAAGAGGAAGAGAGAAGAAAGAAAATGGGTGTGCCAGGGCCTGAAGCCACTGCAAATGAACTCCAGACACATGAACCACCTTGTGTATCTGGCTTATGTAGGTACTGGGGAATCAAACCTGGGTCCTTAGGCTTCACAGACAAGGGCCTTGACCACTGAACCATCTCTCCAGTTCCCAAAGAGGTGTTCTCAGATTGTTTTATGTAAACAGTTCTGGCCAACCCACTTCCATCTTTTCAAGCATATAGCAATCATATTATTTCTGTCTTTGATTATCTGCTGAAAATATAAGCATTCCTATCAGTATATGAGTGAATGTTTTCATTTTTCACCTGTGGTTCTGGTGAGTACAAGCATAGTTTTGAACACCGAACCAGAAACAGGTGGAGAAGCCAGGAAGCATATCTGTAAGATGTCACAATACTTTATTTCCCTCCTGCCATGGATGTCTCATCTTTGGTGTCAAGGATCCTTGTTCATCATGTGGGCCAGGCTACGCAGCCACTAGAAGCCCATTTAGTAGAAGACAAAACGTGCAGAGTAGGGTGCTATATGCATTTCTTATGTTTTTACAGCATATAGCACCCGACTCTGCACGTTTTGTCTTCTACTAAATGGGCTTCTAGTGGCTTCCTAACCTGGCCCACATGATGCACAAAGATCCTTGTCACCAAAGATGAGGAAAAGTAAGAGAAAGATGTGACATCCATGGCAGGAGGGAAATGGAGTGAGTAGGGCAGAACTTAAGAGAAGCATGAGAGGTGAAAAGAAGGCAATCAAGACGGGAACTTAAAGAAAACTATGAGGGATTTGTGATTCTAAATCCAATAATGTTGACAATGGAGATTAACCACCACAGGTCCTATACTCATAAGGCAAATTATCAAATCAGTTGGAGCATAACTATGATTCCTCAAGGCCTACATCCAGAAATAGCTAAAATAAAACACAGTGGCTCTCTTCATATAATTAAAGCCATTTTTACATATTTTGTGTAGTTATAAAGAGTGAAAAATGTAATAGATAGTAAATACGGAGGACTGTAGCTCTGTTATAATCAACACAGTGGCTGGGGAGATGGCTTACCAGTAAAGAGGGCTTGTCACTTAAGTATGAGGACCTGGGTGGGCCTGAGAGTACCTGAGTTCAATTCCCTAGAACCCACATGAAAGCTGGATGTGGCCATGCACAGCTGAAACCCCAGTCCTGGGGGGGTGGGAGGTGATACTGGAGAATCACTAGGACTTGCTGATAGTAAACAGCAATTCTGGGTTGAGAGAGAGACTGCAAGGTCAGTGAACGAGCAATAGAAAAGGGTACCTGAAGTTCTCCTCTGGAGTCTGCACACATACACACAGAGCATCTGTGCATACACGTGCATCCATCACACATAGTTCACCATACCACATACACTTTACACACACACTTATGCAATAAGAAAGAAAGAAAGGAACAAGAAGAAAGAAGGAAAGAAGGAAAGAAAGAAGGAAAGAAAGAAAGAAAGGAAGGAAGGAAGAAAGAAAGAAATTTAACATGTGTTGGAGGGGTTATGAATAGGATAATTACAAAATTAAGTAGACAGCGGGATCACAGTGCCTCTCCCTTCTCTGTTGTTGATGCGCATGAGTGCCTTAGTCTACAAAAGTCAGGAAGTCTGGTTCAAATGGCCTGGTCCTCCTTCCTGTTCTGAAAGGAGAGAGTCATGCAAAAAAAAAACCAGAAGCAAAGGTGTGCTTTGATGGTTGGGAGTGAGGATATTAGTAGGAAATTCGTAATCCTTGTTTCCAGAAGGTTTATTTTATATTATGTGTTGCCGATATTGAAAGCCTGCACAGTACTTTTCCTAGTCTAAGGGTGCGGCTCCCAGGCTGCAATAAAACAGCTTCAGAAATCCTGACACAAACATGAACCACCTGAAGCAATTTTGCTTGCTGGCTAGTTGACGTCTTGAAGGAGACAGAAATGGTATGACTTGCTTGAAATATTTTTCCTCTTTTCAGAGGAGCAAAAGCTTCTAAGAGATGATGTTTTCCGTTGCCCAGCTGTCAAGTGACTAGGATGCCATGGACCTTTGAAGGACTAAAAAGAAAGAGAAAAGCAGAAGTCCAGTGTGGCTCCCATTACAAGAAAGTAGGAGTGAATATGATGTTCAGAGAGTTTGTGAGGCAAGGACCCATGGGCCATTGCACCAACTCGTCTGTTTGGGAAGCTAGTCCCTATAACTCCACAGTCATTCTACAATTAAAGTCCATTCTCTAATCACACTGGGTCTTTCCAATTGCATCTATAGGCTCCAAACAGTACATTTACTTCGACAAAAATAAAATCCATTGAAATGTTTGACCATGAGTCTTTATAACATCGCTTTCATATCAGATAGACTTGAGTTCTAGTTTAAACGTTAGCTTTTTCTATGCAGGCAGTCACTTGTCTTACTTCTGTGAACCTGTATATATGAAGTAGAAACAATAACAGATTCCTTACAATGTGATTGTGAGTGATAAACATTCCTCAACAGAAAAGTTTCTCAGTCACTGAGTCTCAGGGTAGCCTTGAACTCACGGCTCGTGACCCTCCTGTGCTAGAGTGTGGCCCTACCTCAGAAAAGAAAAGAAAAGAAGAAAAGTTTCTCAGCCATGCTTCTCTTCTTCCTCCTGAGAAATATGGACTTAACTCAGTGAAGAGTCATGTATTTGAGAAGGAAGGTATCCATCCCTGAGTTCAATTTGAAGATACCCATCCCTGAGTTCAATTTCATTCTACAAATGAGTTAGCACAATTACATTATTCACTCAAGTCTGTATTGCTAGAAAACACCCAACTCAGATTAAAACCCATTTTCCTGATTCGCTATCCAGCCTCCTGCTTCCTAACTTGCCACATAGGGACCTAAGCTAGAAAAAGAAGGTACTCAGATCGGCACAAGTTCTCCGTACTTTCCAGGTGTTTGTAGGCACTCACAAACTCATTGCTCAGTTGGCCTTAGTTCTGCCATCTATAAAACATTTACTTTAACCTAGAAGCAAAGATTGGTGATTAAACTACTCTGTGCAACAGGAGAAACTGCGGCACCATAAAAGCTCACCCAGCAGCCTCAGCGGGAGAGAGACCCAACTGTCTTCTTGTGAGTTTGTACCTCTCACCCCAGATCTCACCCCCAATGCCCCTGTGCCCTTCATCATATTCTCCTTTGGTTGCATCTAAATATTTATTCTTAAACTTATTGTTGGTTTGAAGGCAAGGTATTACTCTAACCCAGGCTGGCTTCAAATTCATAGGGGCCTTCCTACTTCAGTCACTCGAATAATGAGATTAAAGGCCAAAGCTACTGGCTTCTCTCCTAGTCTTTCTGAGGGGTACAACACCATCTGGTCACAAAACCATGTGAACAAGTCACAGCTTAATATGTACATGTTCACTTCAGTGCCCTGGCCAGCCTTTTGCTTGGTGAGCCCGGAGCTGTGACCACAGTTCTAGACACAGAAGCACTCAAAACCTGCCTCTTCCTCCTCCCCTGTCTGCCGAGAATTGGGATTCGTAAGTTATTTTTCCATGAATTGTGAAGTGATTTAAAAATAGCCATACAAAAGGGTCGTGGCTGAGCTACCTGGCAAGTGAATTACAAGGCACACTTCCCTCAGTCAAACCCAGAGGTGTAGAAGAAAAACAACTGAGTATCAATTGACATGTATTTGTGTAGTTACTTGAATGCTATTTTGTAATGAAAAAAATACATCTGCTGTGCATTTAAAAAACTATGCTCTAGGTGTCCCATTTAGTACATAGATCTTAAGTGATTTAGTAAATACAACTCATACATATACAGAATAATTTGGGATTGGTGTTTAGTCACCTTACAGAAAACCTAATCCATGCATCCTTAAGAACTCTTGATTTTTCATTTTAGTTTTGTAAATTTAAACTGCTATGTCTTAAACATACTTGCCCTAACAAAAAAGATACAAAATTGTGCATTTCCATAAATAATCCCCCTCAAATTATTAGCCAACACTGAGTACAATTAAAATCATACCTAGCCGTACGTGGTGGTGCGCACTTTTAATCCCAGCACTCAGGAGGCAGAGGAATGAGGATCACCATGAGTTCGAGGCCACCCTGAGACTAGATAGTGAATTCCAGGTCAACCTGGACTAGAGTGAGACCCTACCTCAAAAAAAAAAAATCATACCTATGATGTTTTATTAGCTCCTTTTATTAAGTCATGCAGAAGTTAAAGTATATAGTTTGTTTAAAAATGGTGATCAAACTATTATTTTCAGAGGTAAAAATGTTAATTAGGGGTCAAGGAAAGGAGGAGAACCTTTGTATTTTTATAAATGACCCATGATTTATATTAGTAACAAAGGACCGTCATCAAGTACTCCTAAAGAGAGAATTAATTCAGTACTATGAGGAAACGAGGGTTGATGTTATATCATCATGCACACCAGAGTAAATGCTCACTTTATCATTTTTCACATAGTACAACTGTGGAAAATGCCCACCCTCTAAGACAATCAGGCAGTATCTGATTTCCTCCTAAGGAGTCAGAAGCAAACAACCTGATGTGATGCTCACACAAGTGCAATAGTGGCACACAGCCATGGTGGGGAACCAACTGCTCTTGGATTGGCTAACAGGTCCACTCAGTGGAAAGGAAACCATATCTGGAACTGGAAAACAAGTCAAAATCACACCCAGATAATGAGTTTGTTTTCCAGTATCAAGATCCCACTAATCTTGGGCTACAAGAGGGTCTACACATATTAAATTCTCTCTAAACTCATAATGGTTATCCCATTTAACCTGTGCTGACTTCACTCTCCATTAGAGAATTTGCTTCTCTCTTTCAGATGGAAGCAGGACCTGAGGAGAGAAATGACCTATCACACTTCGCCAAGGTCCCAGCTGACACCACGGAGGAATTGGGGAAATGAGCAAGAGTGCTGCTTTCTCAGTGAACCTGATGTCAGCACAAGGGTGAAGGAGATAGACACTGTGGACACTCAACACCTACCAAAGCAGAGATGCAGAGGCTCCTAAGAGCCCATCACTGAAGTAGACTTAAAACACCCAACAAGGCTCAGGAAATTTCACAGAGAGGGGAGGAAAGATTGTTAGAGCCACAAGTTGGGACATTATGCCCAGAGACTTTGCCTCTCCCCCATAACTGACTGCTGCCCCCACAATGCATGAGCCACAATCCCCATGGGGTTGACCTGCATCCTTAACAAGGAGGGCCTCTTCCGAAGAGGGCCACGGAGGAGGGAAAGGATGGTTGCAACATGTGCTGTTTACATACTGTGTTCATAACTAATAATAGTAATAAAAAATGGCATTGAAGGCAGAATCCCATCCCATGGACAGGAAACTCAGGCTTCAGAGAGAAGCCCCCATTGCTCTCTGGAGAAGAGTGGGCTTGCACACCAAAAAAAAAAAAAAAAAAAAAAAAGCTCTCAAATAACTTTGCACACCCACTTTAACCTGAGCTGCTATCACTCTTGGTTGGAGAGTCTGTTTTATTTTATAGATGGCAGAGAAAACAGAGGAGAGCCAAGGTCCATCAATAAGACAAGAAGATAAGTGACAGTCCACCATGATATTTGTCACATCTGCCAGGCCCCAGGAGAAATTACAGGGAAAGAGGCAACATGAACACTGCTCTTACTGCTAGTCTGCTCCAGGGTTATGGTGACAGACATAGTGATCAATCAAAACCTATCAAAACAGAAACTCAGAGGCCATGGAGATCCTACCACTAAATTAGACTGCCAACAGGCCTTCCATGGCTCAAGTATCATTGCGTAAGATGAGGAGGAAAGACTGTAAGAGCCACAGAGTTGGTAGGAGTACCCTTAGACATGGTCCCCCAACACCCCTCAGGCACTGATTGAGGCCTTCATGCCCCACAGTGAATAGCACAATACCACTGAGGAGGGTCCCCAGGGTAATGGAAGCTAGGGTGAGGGGGGATAAAGAGTAAGCCTGTTATATTATGTATAAAGCAAAATTTTCTAAAAGGAAAGATATCTGATGAGTCTACTGGGCTCTCATATTTTCAGAAACACAATGGAACAACCTTGTCACTTATGATGTTACAGAGACACCCAGGAGGCATGAGTATGTTCTTAAGGAAAATGAGTTCATCAGAGAGCTTACTGAAACAGACTCAACAGCGATACCTCCTTCTAGCTAAAGAACCACCCAAACTAGGGGCAGGAGGCAGGAGTTACCACTGAGGACTTATGTAAGGAAATCTCAACCAGAGGGAGGAGTCAACTTCATCATGCTCTGGATAAGATTAATTAATAAGTGACTTAAACTCTTCTCTAGACTCTCATAAACACACAACTTGTATAAAGTCCACCAACTGGGAAAATTCACTTGTCTTATACAATCTTAGGAATGATTGGAGTTCAAGTAAGATGAGGGGAAAGGAATTCATACTGCAAAAGAGAGTCTTGTAACTTCAAAGAGACTTTGACTCATCAAGAGAAGTGGTTCTTTGGAGCTAGGGAGATGATTCAATCATTAAAGAATTTGCCTTGAAAACTTGTGGATTAGAGTTTGATCCCCAGAGCCTGTTTAAAAAGCTAGGCATGGGGCTGGAGAAATGGCTTAGTGGTATAGTCACTTGCCCGTGAAGCCTAAGGAGCCATGTTCGACTCTCCAGGTCTCACATGAGCCAGTTGCGCAAGGTGACCCAAGCACTCAAGTTCCAACATGTGCTTAAGGTGGCACGTGTATCTGGAGTTTGAGTGCACTGGCTAGAGGTCCTGGCATGCCATTCCCCACCCTCTCTCTTATTAAAAAAAAATACAAAACAAAGCTGGACATGGTGGCACATTCTTGTAATCCCCACACAGGTGAGGCAGAGATGGGAGAATCCCTTGGGGCTCCATGGCCAACCAGTCTAGCCTACTTGGGGAACTCAAGGCTACTGAAAAACAACAACAACAGAACCATGTATGCCCCCTGAGAGAAGTCATACTTTCACACACCATTCACATTCACACATGAGAAAGGAGAAGCTGCCCCCCCCCCTCAAGCAAGAAACTAGTTTTTCAGAAGTTAGGCACCTATCAGATAGCTGCTCACAGAAACAGGAAATTGTCTGTGAAGGCATGGCTGGGTGTGGTCAATCACGTGCAATTATTACAGGACAACTGTTTTCACAAAGAACATTTTACCAGTTTCTCTTATCTGTAGTCTCTATTGCCTGTAAAGGCTCATGAGTAGCTAAGAGTGAGGGTACGTGTCCTTACCTACTGTATGTAAGGTTTGAAGACACAGAGCATTGCATACTGTCACCCCATGGCCCTCACTCCATAGCAATCACACCTACCACCATTGTTTAACTTGCTTCTCCTTGTCCTGTGATGGGTAGCTTCCGCCCAGAATGCCCTCATTTATATACCAAAAGGATTTTTAGCCTAGGACATTGTTGCAGCCAGGTTCACATTGCTGGTAGAAATCACCCAACCAAGAGCAGCTTGTGGGGAAAAAAAAAAGGTTTATTTTGGCTTAAAGCCTCGAAGGGGAAGCTCCACAATGGCAGGGGAAAATGATGGCATGGGCACAGGGTGAACATCACCCCCTGGCCAACATAAGGTGGACAACAGGAACAGGAGAGTGTGCCAAACACTAGCAAGAGGGAGCTGGCTACAATACCCATAAACCTGCCCCGAACAATAGAATGCCTTCAGGAGGGGTTAATTCCCAAATCTCCATCAGCTGGGAACCTAGTTTATGGGGGCACCTGAATCAAACCACCACAGGGATCTATGGGTGGAATTAATAAGATTTTTGAATTTCTTAAAAGTATATGAAGAATTCTTATACATGTGCGTCTTTGATACTCTGAAACATGATTCTCAAAGGTATTATTTATTTCATTAATACAGAATGATTGCAATCATTCCTGTGGCCTTACATGGATGGCTCTGTGGTCCCACTCTTCCCTGTCTCCCAAGTCCACTCCCTGTACTCTGGCTGATGCTGTCATTAAAAGATCTCTAGCTTGAACCAGGAAAACTGTTTCCATTATATCCTCACAATCAGTCAGTTGCAAACTCCTGACTAGTCATGCCACTTCCTAAACCTGTCAGTATCATTGTGACCATCTCCCAGAGGTGCATTCAGGTCCAGGTCACTGATACTGCCTATCTGGCCTATCTTTATTCTTATAACACTCTATCCCAGCACCACATAGTAGTGATCATAACTTCAAAAAATGCAGAGCTGGAGAGATGGCTTAGCAATTAAGGCACTTGCCTGAGAAACCTAAGGATCCAGGTTCAACTCTCCAGAACCCATGTAAGCCAGACACACAAAATGACACATGAGTACCAGGTAGCACATGCATCTGAAGTTTAACTGCAGCAGATGGAGACCCTGGCACACCAATCCTCTCTCTCTCTCTCTCTCTCTCTCTCTCTCTCTCTCTCTCTCTCATAAAATAAAAATAAATAAATAAATAATGCAAACTTGAGAGTGTTAGTCCGAGATTAGGGGCCTTCAATGACTTTCCATTAACCTCATGTAGTGGTTTGAATCAGATTCCCCCACAAACTTATATGTTCTGAAAACTTGGTTCCTAGATGGTGGCAGTTTAGGAGGTGAAGTCTTGCTACAGGAGGTGCGTTGCAGGAGGCAGGCTTTGAAGTGTTATAGCCACTACTACGGCTTGCAAGAGCTCAGCTCACTCTCTTGTTGCTTTTGTCCACCTGCTGTGGCCAGTGGAAAGTCATGCAATGTTTTCCCCTGCCATCATGAAAGCTTCCCCTCAAGACTGTAACCAAAATAAATCTTTACCTCCCATCAGCTTTTTTCGGTCAGGTGTTTTTCCCTAGCAATACTAAGGTAACTACAACACTCAGGACAGAGACAAGCACTGAGGGTGTAAAAGGCCCTCCATTGCCAGCTGCCTCCTTCTCCCCAGCCCACCTCTTTCTACTCTTCCTTGTTCTATATTCCACAGACCAACTGAGAGAGAAACTTTCAAGCTCTTACTACTGGCCATTGGGACATTCTATTGCCTCTCCTAGGTTCCCACTCCCCTCTCCTCCTCCCTATGTCTGCTCACAGCTCCAGGCTTAGCCCAACACATCTCCCTACTGGAAGTCTTCCCAGGCACTAGGCACTAGGAGTGGGATATAAATGGCTGTTCCACACTTCTATCATTCCTTCACCCTCTTTCATAAAACTGATCACACTGCGCAGTGACTGTGGAACTAGAGCCCAAGAACCAGGAGGAAGCAATGACCAGTCTTGTCTGAAGACTTACTTCAGTAATAACTTATACTTTAAAATATGTTGTTTTAAAATACGTATAATGGGGCTGGAGGGATTGCGTAGTGGTTAAGGAGTTTGCCTGCAAAGCCAAAGCATCCAGGTTCAACTCTCCAGTACCCACGTTAGCCATAGGCATAAGGGGGCACACACGTCTGGAGTTTGTTTGCAGTGGCTGGAGGCCCTGGCATGCCCATCCTCGCTCCCTCTATCTCTCTCTCTCTCTCCCTTCCTCCCTCTTTCTCTGCCAAATAAATGAATAAAAATAAAATATAAAATATGTATAAGGTGAAGCCTGGGAAGTGGCTCAGACATTAATGACACTTGCTTGCAAAGCCTGTGAGCCCAGCGTTCAATTCTCCAGCACGCATGGAAAGCCAAATACAAATGTGGTGTAAGCATGTAGTGACTGTTTGAAAGGCAAGAAACCCTGGTGAGCATACAGAAACACACACACACACACACAAACACACACATACAGCTTTAGGGCTGGAGAAATAGCTCAGTGGTTAAGGTGCTCACCCATGAAATCCAAGCACTGAGGTTTGATTCCCCAACACCCACAAGGTGGCACATGCATCTGGAGTTCATTTGCAGTGGCTGGTATTAGGGAATCAAATCCAGGCTGCCAGGCTTTGCAAGTTAGCACCTTTAACCAGTGAGCCACCTTCCAAGCCCCCTTTCCAAATTATTCTTGTATTTCAAGTACAATAATGTTTTCTTGTTTGGGCTCACAATACTACAGTCAAGGACAGAGAGTATTAAAGAAATTGCTCATGACATAATTAATGTAGCCTGTCTGTCACCTGATTTTTGGATGAAGTCTTTATGACATTTTTTTCTTATAAGTGTTACTGTTATCAAAAGGAAAATATAGATTTATGCATGCTATTTTAGTCATGGAGTGTTATATATTCTCTGTTTTTTTATGGGAAGAGAAATGAAACGCCAGTGTCAATATGTACCTAGTTAATGAAAGACACACTCATTTTCTTCCTCTGTTGATGCGTAGAATCTGTCTGTTTGTGAAGGAGTATGGAATATGCTGGAGAAAAATGACAAAGTGAGCAGAAGATAACTGTCCTTCTGGGTTACTACTTAGAAAAGGGTTAATACTTAGAAAAGATGATTATTGGAAATTATTATATGTAATCTTTCAGAAAGTTCATTATAGTAAGCAATGACTAGTCAAATGAAATCACCAGGCATAAGAACACATAGCCATGTAATTGAGGACTTCTAGAAATTTAGAAGTGCGGTGCTCCAGGGAAGTGGACACCTGGTCACTCGGTGGGCAGGCCACAGAAGGAATGAACCATGTGAACCATGTGGCCCAAGAAAGAGCTCCGGATCAAGCAGAAACACAAGTGAAACTCAGCATGAAGTTAAGACAGTGAGTTCTGAGAGGAAAGGCATACATGTTATGGGAAATAGCCAATCTCTGACTTTTAGTTGACTTTTACAATTCAGTGAACAATGGTAACCACACTTATTCTTTTTTTTTTTTTTTTTTTTTTTTTTTTGTTTTTTTTTTTTTTTTTTGGTTTTTCAAGGTAGGGTCTCTCTCTGGCGCAGGCTGACCTGGAAGTCACTATGTAGTCTCAGGGTGGCCTCGAACTCTCGGCGATCCTCCTACCTCTGCCTCCCGAGTGCTGGAATTAAAGGCGTGCGCCATCACTTTAGTGACACTTGGGGTGAAATCTGAGGAAACACTGAATAAGTGATAACAAGGGGTGGTGAGGACAATGAGCAGCAGGTAAGTCCTTCCCTGATCCCATCTGACCAGAAGTTCTGCTCACTCCCAGTGTGGACATCAGGCTTTTATTATCTGCCCATGAGAACACAGAATGGTCTTGAAGAGTGATTGGTGGGGGTGCCTAGATCACGAGGGCATGAGGGCTCCACCCTCACAAATGGAGTGTTAGTGCCACAACGAAAAAGCAAAAGGGTGTTCTTGTTCCATCCTGTGCTTCTGCCCCGTGAGGACACAGCAGAAAGTTCTGTGTGAGGAAAAGGCCTATTACCAGACCCTGAAGCCAGTAGGGTCTTAATTTTGGACTTCCAAGCCATCAGAACTGTGAGAAATAAATCTTCATGGCTTATAAATTTCTCAGACTTGGTTATTATTTTTTATTTTAATTATTTATTTATTTTCAAGTAGAGACAGAATGTGCAACCCAGGGCCTCTAGCCACAGCAAACGAATTCCAGATGCATGTGCCAGGTTGTTATTTATTGCTTATATACTAAGTATTGCGCATGATCTACTGATTCTGTATGTTAATTAACTAACTTTATTATTTATTTACTTATTTTGGTGTTCAGCCTCTTGCATCCATGTCAATATCCTCATTGTACATTGTTTGGTTATTTTGAAAGATGTTTTCATTAGTAGAAAATGGGTGAAAGAAGTCATCATTCAGGACTACTTCTTATATAATTAAATATTGATTTATAATTATCTCCAAAAAGAAATTATACTTATGGTTTACAATTTTTAACAATATTCTGTTTATTTATTTATTTGAGAGGGAAAGAGACAGATAGATAGAGGAGAGAGAGAGAATGGGCACAGTAGGGCCACTAACCATTGCAAATGAACTCCAGACACATGCACCACCTTGTGCATCTGGCTTACACAGGTACTGGGGAATCAAACCTCTGTCTTTAGACTTCACAGGCAAGTGCCTTAACTGCTAAGCCATCTCTCCAGCCCAGGTTTACAATTTTAGCCCATACTACATTGTCAGTTAAAACTGTTAAAAATTAATTGTATAGCAAGGCATCTATATTTCATCATTACCTGTATCAGTATTTTCAATTATGGAACAATCTGTTTTCAAATGTATTAATTTATTTGTAAAATTACTTATGGATTATTATAAATACTAATGCCTATGAATCATTTCCCTTATTACTTTAAGTCCCAATACTTACAATTAGCTCATATACCTATATATCTATGAAAGTAACTTTATGTGTAATAAATAACAATAAAGAAAAAATACAACTTATATTACAAAAGCATTCTTTCCCTTCTTGGGAAAGAAGAAAAGAATTGGTAGTTTTAAGTGACCAGGGTAGAACAATACCACTACATAGATGTTATATTTCTTTTCTGTGATAGATATGGAACAATTTTAAACTTTAATGCATATGAAATAATATGCTATGAATAACAGTTGCCAAGAGTTAAAAAGTATTTAATATGTGAAAAACTATGTACATAGTAAGTGTTATCAAGGAAAACCCAAAGGAAATCAATTGGAACTTAATTAAAAATGATACATTTTGGTTGCTCACTGATCCCAATTGTATAATTTTTAGCATATAGATTACACACAAATTTGAAAATCCAATGTATTAGGTAAAGTTTAATGTCTTCTTGGTCAGTAAGAACAAGTTATCCTTCAAACTTGTTTCTAGGAAACACATAGACTTCCTCCCTAGACCTCTTTACGATAGAGCTAGAACATCTGATAACTGAAGAGTTTCAAAATGGGTCACTAGGGTTTCTTGTATACTTTCATCACCAATAGAGCACATTCCATATTTCCCATGGGCCATGAGACAGAGTAGATGGAAAGAGAAAAATGGTAAATTGTTTGGGGCATAACCTCTCTCTAAAACCATTTATGCACCCAAACAATTTACAGAGTGTGGACAGAAAACCAATGACCTTGGGTGAACTGAAACAAACGGGAGGAGAAATGCTAAGAGTGGGGATCAAGACTGTCAACCAAGTATCTGTGAAGGTTCAAGTCACCAACATCATCTGTTGAGAAATTTTAGGAGGAAAGGATGTTCCTTCAACGAAATAATTCTGTTCACTTGTGATGTTTCTTTGATGAGGCAGGGACTACTGAATTAGAAACCCATTGAACTTTCAAGGGCAAGAGACTTTGCCAGTAAAGAGGATGATGTCATCCTTCCTGATGACAAACATGAAGGGGTGATCAACTTTGAACACTGTGGAGTTGGGGAGCTGCTTCTCTACGATGCCACTCTCTGTGATAACGGTCGCCTGGGTGCCATCCTCTGTGACCTCGATGTAGGACTTGTGCATCAGCTTTGATATATAGAGACGGCCTCCAGAAGCAATTCCTGACAGATCAGCTCTGGACTCTTCAAAGATATCTTTTGTCCCTAGGGCTTTCAAGTGGTGCTTCATTTCATAATTCTTCTCTATCTTGAATTTTGGAAGAAACACCTCCACGTACTGAGATTTCATTTTCCTTGGATTGGTCCAGTCCATTATGTTCTTAAAGCTCAGTCGGTCCTTAATCTGTAGGGATAATGAAATGGTAACATACGGACATGTGGTTAAGCAAAAGATGAAACAGGAAATACAATAAGACATGGGTTTGCACAATGGCCATCTACCAGATTTTTATATTTAAATACGTACTTGGGCCCTGAAGAAGCCTGAAAGGGAAGATGACTGAAACGAATAGTCCAAGTGTTTCTAAACAAGCAGCATGTTCCATTTGCTCTGCTGTGACAAGCCATAACTTGTGTGCACTTTGGGGTATGTCTGAGCTGTGCCCACATTGGAGCAGCTAAAGATGGTGTGGCTCAGTGGGTAGAATATGGAAAACAGGGGTCATCAGAGGAAAAGTTCAGCGTTCATTTACATCAGTATATTCTGATCGTGTTGCAACATGGAAGACTCAGGAAGTAGTCATGTTTGGATAGCTCACAGGAGTGAACCAACAGAAACCTGGGTGACTTCAAACAAAATACCTCAGAGCTCCAGTTCCCAGAGTTCAGGTGATAGACCCCCCCCCCAAAAAAAAAAAAAAAACAAAATTCACACACATTCAGATTCACATCAACTCTCCTACTCAGCACTTGAGACAACAGATGCTCAACGGATGTAGGGAGATCAACCCGGAGTACCCAGCAATCAAACTTCGGTACAGCTAGCCAGACCCAACTCTCTATCACACCATTAATGCCCCAAACAATTCACAAATTGAATTTGGCAAATTTCAAATGGGAAGAATTTTTTCATGAACAATAGAAATCTTGTATATAGATATTTCTCAATTTCAGGCCCACTGGAATTCTAACATAATGTTTCATATATTTATTAAGCTTGTTTTATGATTAGGAACTAAATTTCTTTTTTTTTTTTTTTTTTTTTTTTTTTTGGTTTTTTGAGGTAGGGTCTTGCTGTAGCCCAGGCCGACCTGGAATTCACTATGTAGTCTCAGGGTGGCCTCGAATTCACAGCAATCCTCCTACCTCCACCTCCCGAGTGCTGAGGTTAAAGGCATGCGACACCACGCCTGGCCTAAATTTCTTAAATTACTTGAATTTTCTATGCATAAATTACCCAGTTTATAGGCAATCTATAAAACGTCTTTATTCCAAATTACATTTTTTTCCTCCTTTAGCCTATCATGGCATTGACACATCTTCATCATTATCTGTTTATGTATGAATAATAAATATTTCAGCTTATGTATTATGCAAGCTTGTGCTAATTTACCTCACACAGTACTGGGTAGTCTATGATAGAAAACTCAGATGTTTCTGGCAGGAACAAATCTGTCCTTGAGCTAGCTACAGTTTATTTGAACTGGGCTACTTTTGCTGTTAGTACAGATCATTTTAAGTTAAAATAATTTATGTGTGCTAAAATCTAATTGTTGTGGTTTATGCAGGGAATTATTCAATTTATGAGTAACAATATTTTATATAGCCCTGCTTTGAGTTTCACAATGACAATTTTATAGTATGTCTCTCACTGTTCCTGTCAAAACATCCTATTAAATGAAAACCTAATAAAGGAACTTCATTACAATAATTTAGTGTTCTATGTATAACCTGAATTTCCAAAGTGTCAAAGTTAAAATTTTCAATCATAGGGGAAATATGGTAGAAATTATGACCTTGCATACTGATATTAATCTTTAATATTAATTATGCTTATAATTCTACAGTAAAAATCCTTATTTTCCAAATGAAAACATAACAAAAATTGTATTTGTAATGTTTTAGTGTAACTGAGATACATGTGGTAATATACATATACATATACATATATATATTTCAAACAAGTTAAGTTTCATGATAATGTATGTGAAACACCGAACATATGGACAGATGGCGTGTCCTGTGTCAGTGCTTAATAAATGGTAGTTACTCTTTCTTTGGGGGAGTGGGGAGACAAGGGAAGGGAGACGAGATCAACCAAAACCTCTGGGATCGTAGCTCACAAAATTAAGAAGCCACGTTCAGGAGAACACGAAGAGAGAGAAGTGGAAGCAGCCCAGGAGCTGAGACACAGAAACGAACACAAAGATGATGCCCGGCTGACACAGGTACCGCTGTCTGCCCCTTGCACTGTGCTGGTCTGTTTCTCCAGTGCCCTTGGTCACAGTGTAACTTCTAACCACCGCTTCACATAGGGGACACAGCACTACAGGCTTTTAGCTCCTGACTCTCAAGAGCTCAAGATTACACATGTCATGGTTACCCGAAGATCCTTAATCCAAATTCTGAAAGCAAAGAGACTATTTTCATGCCAAGCATGAAGAAAACATAAAATCATTCATTTTAAACATCATCACTGAGATTTGAATTGGTCCCAATTTTGTAACTATCCAGCTAGCTACATTTATGCTACCCTGAGATAATCTCCAGTTTCATATGCATAACAATGTCTGGCATATTAGTAGATACTCCTTAAATAATTGTTAATAAATGAATTATTGGGTAAATATCTAGTACATTAATGATGTGAAATCTTCAAGCTGATGGACAAAATAACAGGCAAGAGTATCGTACAGGTCTTATTCCCTAGCACTGGAAAGGACATCAGTAAGTTACCTGGGATACGTCATTCTCAGGCAGCAAGATGTACATGCTTATGCCACCGTGATATCTGAGTTCCAGAACCTGCATGGGCGGGTCCTGAATTGTTGACAAATTGAACCTCCGTTCTTGATGCATCATGGCCACTCCCTTCCCAGGACACTGGAAGTCAAACCACAAAAATCATTTATAGTCCCACTTCATCTTACTTATTGACCAAGAACCTATAAGTTATTGGACTTAGTCCGTGGATCCTGAAGACCTTTTCTGACATGTTGCCATGGCTACTTTCATTGATATGCATCTTAGTGGTCAAAATGCATACAGACTGAGTCACTCCCTGAGTTAAGTGACGAGTTACTTCACATCTCTGTGTCTCATCTACATAAGTGAGATGGCAGTAGTCCCTTACTGTATGGAATTGTGATAACCATGTGTCAAAATATCTCAGAGTTGAGCACTGCCTTCTACTTAGTGTTTCAATTCAAAGTGTGCGTATGATAAGTAAACAGAAATCCCTAAATAATTGGCAGCACAGGAAAAATGAAGGTGATAGATTTTTCTCTTCCTATCAGAAACAAAATACAGACTACAACTATCAAAATGACGTACTTTAAGAATGAAGTCTTGGAAAAATTAAATATTTCTACAAGATATTTGTTAAGATTGCTTAAATTAACTTGAGGAGGCATAGTAATTCCTATCTTTAAGGAACCACTTTATATTTAGCAACAGTGTAGAGGTGCAATAAACTGTCTTTTTCCCATAAGATGTGAAAAATTGAAATATATCTATAATATCCCATGTTAGGACAAGAGATTTTACATGGGAAGACAGGTAATTCTCAGAACCAAAGGTCCAACTCCTCCTGGAAAAGTTGCCCTTTTGTAGCGATAGCGTAGTCTCAGAAAGAACCTATGAGCAACCCCATCTGCCCAGCCAGCAGGAAGAGACTAGAGCTTGCTGCATTGGGAGCTGGGGTGTCTCAACCACACATGGTGATTTCTATACCAGGACAGGGAAAGAGTCACATGAGTTAAATGATATTTCAGCAAATTTTAGAGCGATGCCACCTGCTCCCGCTGACATCAGTAACAGAGATTCTAGAGCCTGTCCTAAAACAAAACTGTACTATGGTTCTTTCACACATGGGAGGAATGGGCCGGCAGGAAGGGTGCTTAAATCAGTGTTATCTTGCGGTAAGACTTTGGAGAGTCAAACTTTCCCCAGAATTTTAAAAAGACACAGTCCAGGTGACAGCACTGTTTCTTGCTGCATCTCTACTGCAGGTGTTGAAGTGGCCAGTGGAATCCACCAGGCAAAGAGGTGAAGGGAGAAGACACAAAAACTCAGGTCCCACCTCTGTCCCAGCCACTGAAGGGCTAAGAAGTAAGTCCTACGTAACATCCTTCGTGCTGTGGCTAAAGTATAAAACAGACTTAGGTTTCATTAAGATTTATCATATTTTTATTCTTTTTCTTTTTTCCATGTATGTATGCATGTGTATATGTATGTACTTATGTATGTATATACACATGCATGCATGAGTTTGGGGGCATAACAGGGTCTCTTGCTGCTACAGTCAAATGACTATCTGGCTTTATGTGCACAGCCTGGGAATTAAACCCTGGGCCAGCAGCCTTGGTAAATGTCTTTTACTACTGAGCAATTCCCCCCAGACCTCTTTCTTATTTTTCATATACAGGTGTCTTTAATATTTGTGTCCTCATTTCTTTCTCCTCACAAAGACACTTCTATGAAGGCTGGAGGGATGGCTTAGCAGTTAAGGCATTTGCCTGCAAAGCCAAAGGACCCAGATTCGATTCCCCAGGTCCCGCATTAGCCAGATGCAGAAGGGAGTGCATACATCTGGAGTTCATTTGCAGTGGCTAGAGGTCCTGTCCAATAAATAAAAATAAAATATTTTTTAAGGGCTGGAGAGATGGCTCTAGCGGTTAAGCGCTTGCCTGTGAAGCCTAAGGACCACGGTTTGAGGCTTGAATCTCCAGGACCCACGTTAGCCAGATGCACAAGGGGGCGCACGCGTCTGGAGTTCATTTGCAGTGGCTGGAAGCCCTGGCGCGCCCATTCTCTCTCTCTCTATCTGCCTCTTCCTCTCTCTGTCACTCTCAAATAAATAAATAAAAATGAACAAAAAAAAATTTAAAAAAAAATTTTTTTTAAAGACACTTATATGAGGAACATGCTCCAGCAGGCACTGGCTTTGGGACTTCACGTGTGGACTGAGGCATAGCTGGCCTCGGTTCCGGCAGGCTACAAAAATCAAACAAATATGGCCAAGCCTGCTACGAACCCTTGCCCCTGCCCTTCTCTCCGCCCAAGGGACTTTTCATTCCTCCCAAGGAGTTGCCATGCCTGCAGACCCAGCCTTCTTGGGTTGTCTTTTCTCCTCTGCTTTACTGATCTGTAATTGCTATCAGTTCTCAGTACTTCCATGTCTAAATCTTCTGATGTGACCAATGTATAAATCATATTTCAATAAACAAAAAAGATACCACTAAGAGCTGGGGAGAAATTTAGCGGTTAAAGATGTTTGCAAAGCCTTCCAGCCTGGGTTCAAACCCCCAATAGCATATTAAACGTCTAAAGTTCATTTGCAGGAACAAGAGGCCCTGGTATGCCTGTACTCACTCTCTTTCATCACAAATACTAATATTTTCTAAATACCCCTTAAATAAAACTAAGATGTTATTTTCAATCTACTTAACTCTCTTTCTCTGCTTTGACATAAAAAGATGGAGTGACTGAAATGAACTGCAGATATCAAGTAATTGAATTACTTTATTTCACATAGGGGTTCCACAGTTACTAAGTTGCCCGAGACAGCAGGACTTCTCGGAAGCAGATGAGGGATCCTGTCATGGCTGGAACACACAGTATTGGTACTGAAGAAGAAATGGGTAAGTAAATACTGAAGTCACTATTTGCCTAGGAAAATACCACAGTTCTCTCTGCCAGGGGGTGGGGTTCCTCGAACTTTATGGGAGCGTTCCATACCGTGGGAGATCTGAAATGACAGCTTAGAGTGTCACTCTTGTTGAAGGCGGAATTCCACTTTCCTTTGAAGTAAATGGCATTGACCAGCACCATGACAGCAGATGAGCTTATACTGTCATCGTTGAACACCTTCGTTATTTTGCCTTCAGAATATAAGTTGAGGGAAAGAAAATTTAATTCTTAAGGTAAAGAGGTTTTTTTTTAAAAAAAATATTCTCTAAGAACATGAAGTTTTTAATCACATGATAATTTTGATGATATTAGTAATAATCTATGAACAAATGCAATCTTGGGTGTAACCCTCATAAAGCCTCTACGGTAGTCGTTAGGATTGTTTCTTTTTCTTTTTGAGAAAATTTAAGCTCGTGAAAATTAAGTAATTCATGCAATCGCCAAAGAGCAATGGTGGCCGCTGCTCATGCGTGTTCTCTGTCATCGAGCCATTGTGGCACTTCTGAAGACCCTCCACCCCAGACTCTGCCAACACGGCACCCTCTCAGCTCTGTACAGGTGTCTGTCTGATATGAGAGCCTATGACTAAGTAAAAAGAAAAAGTATTGAAGATATTTCAGCCATGGCTGCGCGTTTACCTTTCCAGAACAGAAAGACATCTTGTGTGTCAGAAAAGGTGAATAGTGAATAGTGAATAGACCAAATGCATATGGCTGCACAAATGCTAAAATCCAATTGTATAAAAGCAGTTTGGTGAATGCCTTGAGAACTACAGTCAACCTACAGAAACCTGCTGGTTTTTTTTTTTTTTATTGTATTAAAGACTTCACAAGAGAAATAAAGCCTGAAGATGTCGCTTGTTCAGAATTCTGCTTACAAAATATATTTGTAAGTGACATAAAGTATATCCATGAGACTTCTAGAATGTTGGGGCTGGGGACATGGCTTAGTAGTCAAACGCTTGCCTGTGAAGCCTAAGGACCCCCAGTTTGAGGCTCAATTCCCCAGTATCCAGGTAAGCCAGATGCACAATGTGACACATGCATCTGGAGTTCATTTGCAGTGGCTGTAGGCCCTAGTGAGCCCAATCTCTCTGTCTGTCTGTCTCTCTCTCTCTCTCTCTCTCAAATAAATAAATAAAATATTTTAAAAAATAGAATATTGCCAACCAAGATGGAGAAGTCCTAACAGTTGCACTAACTGAAAGGACTCCAGCAACTGTTTCACTGGAAATGAGGACTCCTCTGTCAGAGTCCCCTAGAGGCAGCAAGGTGCCCATGGAAGCCATTGCCATGGCTTCTTGGAGAACAGAACCCACTGGAGAAGTAAAAGCATGGTTCACCAGAAGTAATCAAAATGAAAGCTTTCGCTGTTCAACTGCCTAGTCACTTTGATTAGAAAAATAAACTAGTTTATTTACTTATCGGTCACTTAAGTAAATTGCATTCGATTTGCTAGATAGGAAAGATATTACTAAAGTAAAATAAATAGAAATGTGTTTTTTTTTTAAAAAAAAAAAAAGCAATGAAAGTATGATTCCTAGGCAGGAAGGTTGTCCCTGGAGCATCCACCGCCAGGGTCCTGAGGGCACTTACTAGGTCTCTCTGGTACTGTGCCACTTCAAGCAGAAGTTAAGCCCATTCCATTAAGAGGGACATTGTATTTCATTTCATTTGAATAAGATGTTGTTCAGCAGTTTTCTCTGAAAGGAAACATTGAACTGAAAGATTCCCTCCTGTAGAGGAGCCCAGGAGGTAAAGAAGTCTGGAAGAACTGAAAAGTAAAAGGTCACAGGACACGCTCCCCAAAGCTACAGAAGCAGTATACCCCTGCGGGGGGGAGGTGAGTCCGGCCAGCCCCAGCAGGGCTCCCGCAAGTCCTGCGGTGAGCTCCAGAGCTGTGTCCTCTGTGAGTCCTCACCTATTCTAGGCTGGGCTTTTCAGTGACGCAGCTGCCTTTGGGTCATTGCCTATGTTCCTGGAAGAAACCCCTCACCCTTCTCTGTGAGTCATCCCAATAAACCTATTGGTTCACAACACTGGTTTTGGCGCAGTGGTGCTTTGGTTTGTCGTCTCTGCTCTCTATCTGGAGTGAGCAGACGCTTGTGCACATCTCCTCAAGGAAACACTGTCACACAACGTAAGGTGCTTGCTGGACACCACACATCACTTACATCACAACCACGTAAACCATCACCCATAGCACCAGTGGGCTCTCACTGAAACACACGAGAGCTAGCAGTTGTGACACACCAGTGATCATAGAGGTGTTTCCATATGGTGTGCTGTCAGGGATTTGGAACATCTACCTATGGAGACTATGCATTCAAAGGTATGGAAGCCTGGGAGAGAAAAGTCTATAGGAAAAATGCATAGCCATTCCAGTGCATTTGACAGATTAGGGTTGGAACAGTTCCAGGAGGCAGGGCCCAGGTGATGAAGAGGTTAGCATATCTGGTAAGAATTCTCAGTTATCCTGAAGATGATGGAAAATGGTCAGGTTTCATTGAAAGGCAAGTAAGACATGGCATTGATTGATCCTACATGAAGCAATGGCTGGGGCATAGCTTCTAGGAGGAGGGCAAGAAGATCTGGTGGGTGATTCAGACTATTGCAACAATTTGAAGTTTTATACCCAAATGAGTATTGAGTACATATGCATATGTTTATCAAAATGATCATAATAAGTAATTATGCATGAAAAGCATAGATTTTTCATCTTTTAAAAGAAAGAGAAATAAATAACTTCCCCAAAGGGAAAAAATGGGTTAGTATTCTGCTACCCCTATAATACCATTCAGTTATTCTAAAATGATAATTATGGGAGTTCTTTTCACTTATAAGGGCTATATTTGAAAAGTGCAAGAGCTAAATATCAAACAAAGCCCCACTCCTAACACTAGTAAAAAATGAATAAAAAGGAAACGGAAACATTTGTAGTGCAGCAATTTCCCCTAAACTGAAACAGGCAGGAGGAAGACACTGAGGAGACCCAGGAAGTCAACAAGTCTGAGCAAAGGTCTGGAAGACAGTACCTGCCTTAGGCTTATATAAAGGGAAAACAACTGCTTGGGGAGAGACTCCGGGACAAGCTGAGCTGCCAACAAGTTGCGCGTTGTGTTCGAGAGATGCAGCTTCTGTGAGCCGTCTCCTATGCTGGGGTGGACTTTTTGGTGGTGTAACTGCCTTTGACTGAACTGAGATAGAAGTTAGGATAAGAAGATTTATGTCAGACGCCCCTATCTCAAAGTCAAGTCCTGAACTATATTTTTGTGCTGGTTATGTTTAGCATTGTAGTTTTTTTTTAAGTTGCTTTAAGGCCATGATCTGTACTGTAGCTTATGCCCTATACTGAAAATCATCTTGTTTCATTTTTATGTCCGTGACATGGCTACAAGCTTCCTTCTGCAAATTAATCATTTTCTGCTTCTGTAAAACTTGCTTATCACATACTCAAAGCCCCTGGAACTAGGCCAGGACTCTGAACTTTGTGTTTAATAGTAATAATAAATACATAGATAAAGTATATAAGCTCTGAACCACCAAAAACCAGAGTGCAGGCTTTGGAAGAGATTCTCCTAGGCCCATTTTGGTGCCAAGTTCTGTGTGACTTCGTTTCCTGTAACACAACCATTGCTCCTATAAGCAAACCCTCACCCTGCTCTGTAAGTAACTCTAATAAACAACACCAATAATCACACTTTGGTCTGTCATCTGTGCCCTATCTGGAGTGACTAGACATATGTTTGGGTTGCCCCAGGGGAAAAGCATACTGTCACACATTGCATGCTTATCCCCACACTCACTGTATGCTCCTCAATGTTTCTATTTAAGAACACAGCTTACACTTTGCATATTTCTGAGGCAAAGTCAGTCTTAATAAACTGATGTGTGATATTCACAGTATAAATCAAGACCTACCCTTTGGTAAGTAGGTAACTACTAGTTTTGGAATCAGTTAATTAACACAATGGAAAATGGATAGATTTTTTTTCTTTTTTTGTACAGAATAAGAACATTGGTTAGAATTCATCTTTTAGCTGTAAAAAGATACAACAAAAAAGAGTTGCACTTTTTCTGGATGTCCTACCTTTGACAAATATGTTCTTTGGATAAGCATAGAGAATTTAAAATATTAGGATAACTCAAGCCACACTTCAGACAAACACTAAAGCTTTTTTAAAGAACAGCAATCACTGCTTATGGTTAAGAAGAGCTGGTCCTTTTGTGTTGCCTGGCTTTCGGGCAAACAGTTCTCAATATTCGCTTTGGCAAACATTGTAGCAAAGTAGGGTATTGTACTCACCATGTGTCTCACTTTCAATCCATTTATTTATTTTAAACCTGGTATCTTCCACATGATTTGTGAAGTCAACTCTTTCCACTTTGGCATTGTATAAATTTTCAGCATGATAAATGTAGTTCTACAAATAAGAACACGGTTCTTATATTTATAAAATCACCACCAACAGCAATGCAATTCTTCATTTTGACTGTATTGTTTAAGGACCCATCCTGGCCTCCACAGTACATATACTATTATTTAAGGATCCATCCCTGCCTGCACAGTACATATACCTAGAATTACAGAAATAGGGCTGGAAGGGAATCCCACGAGTGAACTCGAAGTTGATTTTGCTGAGCAAATACACTGCACTGACTTAACTTATCTGAATTGGATTCAGAGATTATGACCATACCACACTGCTGTGGTTTCACAGTGCTATCTCATTATAAATGTCCCAACACCCTCCCTCCTAGGATCTCCTTCTGCTAAAACTCCTTCAAGGGCACCTACAGCACAGAAGGCTGACACACTGGACCCTAGCCTGCAAAGCTTTGCTGTGAGCACTCTTCTTCACGTCATTTCTGGTCATTTTTCCCATGGTAATTGTTCTTTAACCACACCTACATCCTTATAATCCCTCAAAAATGGCGTCATTTCTCTTATTCAAAGCCTTTGAACAAAAGTCCTCCCACCTGGAATGCCTTTGAGCAACATTTCTCCCACCTGGAATGTTCTATATCTCTTATGATTGTTTTACTCATTTCCACACCTAGTTGCCTCTCCTTGAAAGACATCTTCCCTAGTCCTTTTGAGAGTCTTCTAACAATCTCTTTACCTTCATTATTAAGGAGAAAAAGTGGGCTGGAGAGATGGCTTAGCGGTTAAGCACTTGCCTGTGAAGCCTAAGGACCCTGGTTCGAGGCTCGATTCCCCAGAACCCATGTTAGCCAGATGCACAAGGGGGCACACGCGTCTGGAGTTCATTTGCAGTGGCTGGAAGCCCTGGCACGCCCATTCTCTCTCTCTCTCTCTATCTGCCTCTTCCTCTCTCTGTCTGTCACTCTCAAATAAATAAATAAAAACAAAAAAAAATTAAAAAAAAAAAAAGGAGAAAAAGTATTTGTACATATTTACAGCATACATGATGATAATTTGATACATATACCATACATGATGTTCATATCATGGTAATATTCACCACATCTCCTCAAATACTCTGCCATAAATATCATACATCTCACCTGAATTAAATATCATACATCTCACCTGAATTTCAGATGTTTTGTGTCCTTCATAAAATAGAACATTTTATTTTATGAATACAGGACCACATAAGCTTTTAAAAATTTTTTGTACTCCTAGCACCTGAGACATTGCCTTGCACTTAATAGATGTTCAAAAGTGGTTGTTATTTTTAAGAAAAAGAAAATGATAGCTGGGTTTCATGGTGCATGCCTTTAATTCCAGCACTCAGGAAAGCAGAGGTAGGAGGACTTCTGTGAGTTCCAGGCCAGTCTGAGACTACATAGTGAATTCCACATCAGCCAGGGCTAGAGTGAGACCCTACCTTGTCATACCAAAAGAAAAAGCAGATAATCTGAAGATTTTTATAATCTGAAAAAAATGATTTAATATAACGTGTTGAATTGTATTAACCAGTGGGTAGCCTTATAAGTTTTACAAGATTTTCAAGTTTAAAAATCAGGACTGGCTAGCAATCCATTGTCTACACACGGAACAAATTTAGTTGTTTAATATAAGTTTTGTATATATTTTCCATGGATGGAGTTATTTCATTAAAAATTTATGACTTGTGGGCTAGACAGATGGCTCAGTAGTTAAGGCACTTGCCAGCCAAGCAGAATAACCCAAGTTCAATTCCTCAGTACCCTTAAACCAGATGCACAGAAGCACAGAGAGGTTGCATGTGTCTGGAATTCCTTTTCAGTTGCCAGAGGATCTGGTTCCCTCTCTCTTTCTCTCTTTCTCTCATATGCACACACACCTATCTCTATCTCTATCTCTATCTGTCTGCTTGCAAATAAATAAAATAAAATATATTTTTAAATGTATGACTTGTGACATTTATGAGGAAAGTAGTTTTTAGAAGAGTCAGCTTTTTATTATAAATGCTTGGGAGGAAAAAAGGAGTAGCATGACCACCCCAGGGTCTTGATCATGCCTCAGCTCCATGGCATGCTTTTTTTAAATGTATTTTGTTTTTATTTAATTTATTTGAAAGAGAGAAAGACAGAGAGCATGAGCCAGGGCCTCCAGCCACTGCAAATGAACTCCAGATGCATGTGCCACCATGTGCATTTGGCTTGACTTGGGTACTGGGAAACTAAAACTGGGTCATTCGACATCATAGGCAGGTGCCTTATCCACTGAGCTATCTCTCCAGCCCCTCTGAGGCATGCTTTTATATACCATAAGTGCCAGAAAAAAAAAAAAAAACAAAGAACGTGAAAATCTACTATAAATAGCACCAGCAATAGTAGTCAAATCAAATTCCCAGCTCAGTGGATTTTTTTTTCAGTGTGTGTAGGAATACAGAAAGCCAATGTGAAGGACAGCAGTATGAGCCCTTTAAAACATATGTAGAAATATTCTGGGGTGATGGAAAAACTAAAAGTGGCCTAATATTTCATAATTGGCAGGGTACCAAAGGATTTGGGAGTGGTGCTGGGGAGGGGCAAGGAATTTGAGTAGGTGACAGACAGAGGTAATGTCTGGGCGGGGCACGCGAGCTGGCAGAGATGCAGGCGATTAGCCTGGCGATGTCGCTGAGGAGTTTTATACATAGTTGTCTGAGGAGTGGAGGAATAAGAGGACAGAAAACATGACCAGAGAAACATGGGCAGTGTGACTAATCCCTCATAGTCCTTCCCAGGTGAGCAGCTTCTGGTAGCCATAGTAACAAGAGCTGCAAAGCCTAGGTTGGGGGTGGTAGCTTAGGAGAGGACATTCTGAGCCTCACTGGTCTTTGCGTAGGCAGGACACGATGATGACGCACTCTAACCTATGCCATGATAAATACTATTAGTCTGCTGACCTATTTCTAACTCTCTGTTGAGTCTGAGATTCTCCTCTGTCAGTAGACATAATAAGTGGCCTTATTTGGCCATGTTTCCAAAGAGAAACTTATTTTTAAGCAATCCATGTGAAAATATAAATAAGTAATGACTAGAAATAAACAGGTCTGAGGAAAAGAAGGTGATGAAGACAGATACACATTACAATAGCAGATTATTTTAGCAGATCAATGGAAATAGAAGTAGATGTTTTTCTCTGGAGTCATAGACACCTCTAAATGGACAGACCCCTCCACATCCCCTGCCAACCACTGACATTTCAGTAGCATGTGAATGCTGAAGTTCTCTGAAGCTTTGGGCTCCATCAGTCTTACCACTCTGAACATGTGGTCTCATTGGATGAAAAACAGTGGACTTGGGAAAAAGTGACACATTTTGAAGAACATATTAGTAGCAACAAGGAAAATAATCACTTTTGTGAAGCTCATAGAAAGTTATGAGTCTTTATCCATAGAGTAGACTGAACAAGATTCCGATCTAGAGTGGAAGTAAGCTGCTAAGATAAGCCATTTTACCTACCTTACGAAGGTCGAATATCTTTTCTGCAAAAACACCATTGGCCATGCTCAGTTCATAATCCTTATGGGATGAATTTATATCAGAAAGAACCCTTTTCAGTTGAGATTGCAGTCCTGGCTGTTTTTAAAAAGAAACATCAAAATTTCATTCTTGTACTACAAGGATATGCATAATCTGATTGACATAAGAATCAATCCACGTGTAATATAGTATAAAAGAACTGGAAAATAATATTGCTCTTCCTCACCACAGTGTCATGGTCCAATGAAAGAATTTACTAAAATAAGTAGGAAAAAAATCATTCAAAGAAAATAATTACTTTGCCTTATGTGCATATTAACAATTAATTTTTTATCAATGCCAGTTGGTAGTAGAGAACAAAGAAAGGAAAATCTGGCAGACAAGGAAAATATTGTTTAAAAATTATTAGTTATCAAAACTTGTATTGGAAATCACCACTATCTGGGGATTTGAAACAGGTTTCTTTGTTTTAATTGGATACAGAACATATTAAAATATAGTATACTATTAAAAGATAGTATTTCCTTTAGTTTATTCTTAAATTTTCTTTTTCACTAAGGAACATTTTGACTTTACCTGGTTATTTGAAGAGTCCCCATGTCTTGACGGGGTGTTAAAGTAAAGCATCTGTAAATGTGACACAAAGAAAAACATCAGTGTCAGAGGTTACTATGAGATCAGTGAGCAAGAGATCTCAAGAGTTCTATTTATTCTTAATATTGGAAAAGTTAAATATTGTTAACTCAGTGTAGCTTAGACCACTCCAGTATTCTTTCCTTCATTCAATTTTTTTTTCATTCATACATTTATTCTTGGTTGAAATTAAATTTTAAGTTACATTAACAAAAATTCCCCATAAGCTTGTCTGATTTGTCATTTCAATCGAGTGTGCAAAGCTGATGCATCTCATGACGGATTCTTCTCTTGAAAAAGGGAGAACTATGGCCTCATTTAATTTCTATTACCATCTCACGTCATCAGGATTTTTGAAGTTGTGTTAATTTATATATGTGCAACAGTGGCATTACTTTCCCTGAACCATTCCTATCTGGAAGTCAGAACACAAATGGAAATTGTTGTGTTTTGGATCTGAAAAAGTGTTCCCAAAAGCTTTGTTCTCAACGTAGGAGTGTTCAGAGACTTGCCTTAAAAGTCAGCTCAGTCGGTTTGCATTCTTCCTAGCTACCGTGAGGTAAGCTGAGCAGTTTTTTCTCTGCCGTGTGTCTCCCTATCCACACTATCTGCCCCTCCATCTGCTCCCCACCATGATGAAACATAACAGAGTCCCAAAGCGACAAAATGACCACGAGCTTCACAAAGCTGTGAGCCAAAATAAATTTTTTCTCCTTTTAAGATGATCTTCTCAGTTATTTTGCCACAGCAACAGAAAGTTGAATAACCCAGAGGTTAAGGCCATGACGCACATCCTTCCTAACTTGACACTGAATGAGAAGCCCATGTGAATCATTGAACTCAACAATTTTCAACACAGTCTAGAAAATGCTATGACAATCTCACTATCAACACAACACAACTAAAAATACATAGGCTCTTCTGTGACCCATGGAACATCTAATCCTGTTTTCTGTATGACCCAGCAGAATGAAAACTTGAGCCAATATGAATTAAACTATCAATTCCTGGGTTCACTGAACATTCATTTAAATCTAAACTACCAATTTCCCTGCTTTCTTTCTCTCTTCCTTCTTTCTTTCTGTCTTTCTTTCTTTTATTCTTTTTTTTTTTTTTTTCTTTTGGTTTTTTGAGGTAGGGTCTCACTCTGGCTCAGGCTGACCTGGAATTCACTATGTAGTCTCAGGGTGGCCTCGAACTCTCGGCGATTCTCCTACCTCTGCCTCCCGAGTGCTGGGATTAAAGGCGTGCGCCACCACGCCCGGCTTCTTTTATTCTTTTTTCAATTATGTAAGCCCATAAGTATTTCCTACCAACTGTTACCTCTAAATTTCTTTAAGTTTCATTTTATAAGATAATAACTTTACTTAATTTTATACTTTTAGGTTCTGAAACACTGCATCACCTGAGCATTGAAGAACTTCCCCTGCCTCTTCCTGCCTCCAGTTGTTTAGGGTTCTTAGCATGCAGAGTTTCCTCTAATTTTCCAGATATTAATAACAGAAAACTCAAAATTATTTGGATGCATGCCTTATTTCATTTGGTACGTTCCTCTGAGCTCACAAACTCTGGTTTGATCTTGTATTTTTGTCCTTTTTTTATATATCTACACATTATCTCACACAAGGAGGAGCTACATACATTTATTTCTGGTAGGCATTTGTGCTAACCACACTTAAAATTATACTTTGTGCATCACGCGTAATATATATTAGGAAATGGGCATTTTAGTCTGGTAGAGGATTTTCTCATGGTGAGTGAGTGTGTGTGTGTGGTGTAGTAATGGTTATGCAATGCGTTCTCCCCAAAGCTTTGTTGAGGAAATTTCCCCATCCTTGCTGCGCTACCCGCTCTACCACCAGGGTCACTTGTGGTCACATTTCAGTCTTTCTCCCATCTGTTTCTTTAATTCAAGATTATGTGCACACAAGTTCATAAAATCCTAAATGCTTCAAGATTCAAGGCTTCAGCGTTGAATTGAGCTTATTGAAAAAAAAAAAAAAAACAACTGTGAGATTCACAATAAAAACTGGAAGGCTTAATATATTAAGCTCAGTTAAAAACTTCCTTATTTATGCTATTAAGATTTTAATGCATTCATATTTTATGATGCACTTTTGATTAGCTGGAATTACCTTTTTTTCCTATGTGAATTTTGTTTCGATTGTCAGTGAGCATAGTATGTGCTCATCTATAAAGGATTCAACATTTTGAACTAGAACCTGTGAGGACTGAGAGCCAGAGACCCCTAGACAACTCTGGTTCACCAGCCCATGGGGACATCAGCTATTTGCCAAGTAAAACACTTCCTTGCCTTTAAATCTATAGACTTGATAAACTGTCCCTGTGAGATTATAGTACTCAGGGGCATAAAAAGAGATCAATCCATAAGAAAATGTATTAATCTTAAACCTTTCACTGTATCAGGAGAACCTTGCTTATTTGCAGTATCCCTTTTCAATTATAGAATAATCCACCTTCTACTGCACAGAGGAAACATATAATGGTTGCCACTGCTGTCAGTCATGCTGATGCAGGAAGAATGCAAAGTGCTTCCAAACTGAGAAGCAGTGACCTGGACTGCACCGTGTCCCCTGAGCTTCCTTAGTAAGCGTCCATCTTCAGAAGCAGGAAAGAGCAAGGAGGTCTCCAGTGTCCCCTAGACCCTTAAGACCTTGTATGTTGGAAGCAGAGAGCTGAGGCACCAATATGGGTAGTATCTTATCTCATCTTAAATACAAATGAAAGGATTTATTTTGAAACTTTTCGACTGAAGCTTGATGTGTGAACTTTCAGAGTGGATGAAGTTCTGAATGGCTCAATATTCACTGCCTTAGAAAAAAGAAAATTTCATCATATTAGACCCTAGTGATGATAATAGGACCTCTCCTGCCTCATTGAACAAAATATGTTTCAAATCCTACTGGTGATTAACTCAACAAACAACTGAATTTGAAAATTTCATGTTGATGAGTAAAGGTGAGGGTAGCCCTGACAATAAATAGATTGTGTTGAAAATGGCTTAATGTTTCCCCTTGCTAACCCACTCTCAATATGGAAGATGAAGGAAATTTTAAAATACTTATACATTAGAGTTGGCACACTAAACATCCCCAAAAGCAATGTGTGCTTTTCTCTTGCAATGGGAGGGGCTGAGCAGCTCTCTTAGGAACGATCATAAAACATGCTGTTAGGTTTCCTCCTTACAATCACGGAATCAGCCCTTAGAGTGGAAATGGTGACATTTCCAGCAGTACTATAACAAGTAGCAAAATGCCATCTCAGAGTCTTATAAAAGTTAGTGAATTAAACAAACGAAAAACTTTTGTGCACTCAAAATAAGTCTTGTTTGAAAGAATGTCAATACAAGTAAGCTATCCACCAGCCCCCTTTAAATTTATATAAATGGATAATACCACAATAATAATTGATAGGAACAATTTTTCAAGTCACCTACGAAAAGAGAAAAGTCAGGAGTGATGACACTATCCTAATATTTTTCACAAGAGATATTCTAGAAAGGATGAAGTTTGAAGCTGGAAGAAGACTCCCTGGAGAAAAAATGACACAGACAAGTTTTCTAGGTACCAGACAAAGAAACAGAGCAGACGTTGGGAGAGAGGGTCACAACTTCATTCTCTGCCATGACAGTTTCTCTTTGCTCCTCTTCTTTGTCATTAGTTTAGAGAATAAATGATGCTGCCCTGCTAAGGAGATCAGCCCAGAAACATCCAACAATTAACAGAGTTGAGGACCACGTCGCAGGAGGAAGGCCTCACAGACTGCGGACACAGCCTCCCACGTGTCTGACAAACGCTGCGAGACCACAGAGATGGTCACCCACAACCACCGGTGGAACTCCAGGAACAAGGTGCTCGCAGCAGTCTCAATGATGGCTCTCGGACGATACCAGATTCCTCAGTCACTGACCACAGAGAGAACAGTACTTCCAGATACTTCCAGAAAACTATCTATGGAGCCAAACCCCCAGCAAGCATTTGGTTATGCTGCACAAGAGAGTGTCCAGTGAATGATGGCAAGATAAATTGGGGTGATCAATGTACTAATTAGCCAGATTTAATCTTTCTATGACACACGCACAGATCAACACACCACAATGTGCCCAATGACATGTAAAATGATTGTTTGTAAATTACAATTTTTTTTGAAAAACAAACACTGAATTTAGTTTAGAAAAATGGAAGAAAATCCTGGTAAAATAAAATAAGGAGTTGGGACTTTGTCAGTCTGGGTTGTATCTATATATTTGTTTCTTAGCACGCAGAACAGGAAGCTCAAGGACATGTGTCCTGTTGACTTGGGGAAATCACAGATTGTTCATTGGGAAATGTACACAAGCCGAAAGTGTAATTGAACAGCCATACCCTGGAATGTTTTATTGTTTCAGTTTGCACAATCTGGAAGAGTGACTTCATAACTTATGACCTAACCTGGACAAATAATGAAAATGAGAGAATAAAGATGAAAAAAATGTGTCTAATCAAGAATAGCACTACTACTTAGGCACTCTAACAAAGACAAGTAGCCAATCGTTGAATATCTAAGACAGTTTTTGCATGTGTGTGCACTTCATATATGCGTGTATTTGTATGTCGGGGTGTGTGCGTGTACTTGTGTGCATAAGAATGTGTGTATGTGCTTATGTGAGGAAGCCAGGGCTTAACCTTTGGGGTTTTTTCCTTAATTGTTTTCCACCTGATTTTTTGAGACAGGTCCCCTCACTAAGCCTAGATCTGATTCAGCTACCCTAGGTAGCTAGGAATTCTCCTGCCTCCACCTCCCCAGCTCTGGGGTTGAGGCACATGCCACAGTGCTCAGCTTTTATACGTATGCTGGCCATCACCACCTAGGTCCTTGGCTTAAGGTACACAAGCACTTTGCCAACAGAGCCTGCTCCCCAGGGCCTGTCTCGGAAATATTCAACGTAAAACTCAATAAACAACTCGGCACATGTAATCCATGCCTCTGTATTCATTTTAAATGAACCCATTTTAGATTGTTTTGCTTCCTATGTGACACTCAGAACCCATTTCTCTACTAATCACTGCCATGTTCAGGTTTTCATTTATTCTTGGTCTTTGTCTAGAATTCTGCAGAACCTCAGGTCCATGGGATCTAACATGTGAAATGGCTCCTGTAATCACAAGTGAGAATGTGTGGAGAACATATGGTAACTGGTTTTGGAACTACTGAGCCAAAGTGGGCATGTGCTGCTGGGTATTGATGGACAGGAACCCAGAGGCATCAGGGACTCATTACACTTCTGGTCCTCCAACCATATTTAAGAAAGTTCACGTTAACTGCCAGACCATGTTGGACCACTCCTACTACTTAGTTGGTGACTCCTGCGCTCTTGACTGTGTTTTGTTCTTTAAGAAGAACGTGTACATTCAACAATGGCACTGGTGTAACTAAGGAGGAATAATGACATTAAGTGTTCCTAAGTGACACGTGATTTCTACCTGAAATACAAGCTTTCAAAGTCCTTTATGTTTTCATGTAGGAAAGTCAGACTTTCTTTTTCCTTCTGGTAATTCGTCGATGAATTCAGATAATGACAAGAAACTCATGGGTCTGTGCAATTAAGCATTTCACAATATTTGGATTGAGCATTAAAAGAAAGAGAGGGGTTATGAATCAACTTTCCCTCTGGCCTCTACCTTAAGCCAAGAAACAAATATTATAGTGATTATTTTAAATGCTCTTAGTCCAATAAAACTCAACTATGTCTGGGGCAGCTCAAATGTGCACAATTTTTAAATAGTGCTGTTATCTGAATCCACGGCTTAGGGTGAATATCCATGATAGAATTCAGTGAGCCTGCTGTGTGAGAAGAGAAAGTAACTCCAAGAAAAGACGGTAATAAAGACTTTACACCTCTGAGTTCGACACAGGCAAGGAAAGACAGAAATATCAGAGCGGACTGAAAAACATGAGAATAATACAGGAGCTTGTAAATAAATAGAACTTCAGGACTCTCCTCCAAATGCAGGCAGTCTTCACGGTACTTGAACCGCACTGCATGTCAGACACGCCAGTTCTTAGCTTTCATCTGACCAGGAACTCCATGAAGAATGACTGAGCTCTTACACCAGCCAAAATAAGCCAAGACCAGCCCAAAATAGCATGCCAAAAAAGCATAATCATTTTAGGGTTGTTAAAAAGGATTGGATTGTCTATTAAAAAAAAATACAAGCTTAGCTGGGCGTGGTGGCGCACGCCTTTAATCCTAGCACTCGGGAGGCAGAGGTAGGAGGATCACTGAGAGTTTGAGGCCACCCTGAGACTACATAGTGAATTCCAGGTCAGCCTGGACCACAGTGAGATACTAACTCAAAAAAAAAAAACAAAAAAAAAACAAGCTTAACTAAAAGAATTTCTACTGTCCCAAACTGTCATAACTTGACCATAAAATATCCCTGGTACATGATAATGCTAACAAGGAATGTTGGCAAGGAAGCCAGACTTTGTAACCGAATTGATTGAGCTTGAGTTTACGTGAAATGCAAACATATGATTGATATATAAGGTTCTAAAGTCTCTAACTCTCTATTTATTTATTATTTTTATATAGGTCAAAGTCTTATATCCTCTGTCCATAGAAACAGAAGACTTATTTCTAATTTAAGAGACCTACCTAAATACTCTGCATCAAGCACTGAGTTCAACACTGCAGCTTCTAAGGAGAACCGCTTCCCCTGGCCTACACTTCTGAACAAAAATCATGGGCAAAACTTGGGGTAGAAAGAGAAGACTTCCAGGCCACTCTGGGCAACCTGGACCAGGTATCTCATCTGCTGCTTAGATTCAGAATTCATTTGAAGATTTCCTGAGAGAAGGGAGGGAAAACCTTGACTGTCACATTGCCAAGGGTGTGCAAGGGAGCAGTAATAAGTGTTTTCTTCCCCAAGCCCCATGTTCTCTCTCATATGCAGAACCTAGTGTGACATATATATATATATATATATATATATATTATTTATATAATATTAGTTATAGTAATATGAATCATACACACACACACATGAATGGAAGCGGCAAATGTGAATAGATCTAAAAAGCTAAATACGGGTAGTAAGAGATTACAAGGAGGCAATATGGAGGAAGGATGAAGGGATATATGTGACATGTTAAGAGAAAGAGGAGGGAAAATGAAAGGAGAGTTAGGGGAATGGAGGAGGTGAGGGGAATGAAATCCACTAATATGAATTGGGTTTGAAAATGCCACACTATGCCCAAAACTCTTCTTGCTAATTGAAGAGAGACAGAGTGACCCGGGCGTGGTGGCTCACGCCTTTAATCCCAGCACTCGGGAGGCAGAGGTAGGTGGATCACCGTGAGTTTGAGGCCAGCCTGAGACTACATAGTGAATTCCAGGTCAGCCTGGGCTAGAGTAAGACCCTACCTCGAAAAACCAAAAAAAAAAAAAAAAAAAAAAGAGACAGAGTGATAAAGGCTCTTTGGGTAGTCTCCTGCTGTCCGGTATGCACGATTAGGTCACTCACATCCAGGTAACCAGTGTTTAAACTAGGACATGGGGTTGTGCTTGAACACTTGTCTAACAGGTGTGAGGTTCCACACCAAATGCCACAAACAAAACCAGACGGAACAGAGCTAGGACACCATTGGGATCTCCTTCCAGCTGTCCTATCTCGCCCCTACCTACTCAGGTAGTCCTTGTCACGCCCTAGGGTAAAAACTTGGGTAGCCTATTAAAACCCAGATTGCTAGCCCCACACCCAAGTTACTGATTTGGGGAGGCTTGGGACGGAGCCCCCAGCATTGGGATTTGTACCAAGTTCTCCAGTGGCGCTGCAGCTCTGGGGAAACACTCTGACAGCCACTGCTTGGAGGAGGCAAACACTCAGAGCGGCAGTTCTGAACTCATCCCTGCTGTCTCCCGGCTCCAACACCCAGGACTGGGGCCCGAAGCTTGGCTGTAGAGCGCGCGCTTGGCACAAGGGGAGCCCTGGGTTTGATCCAAAGTACAAAACATTGAAAGAAGGGGCGGGGGATGAAAAGAAAAAGTACTGCAAGTTATGTGTGCTCGTGGAAACGTGTGACCGTGTGACACAACTTGTGGCCAGTGAGATGGTCTCTCGGACAAAGGCCTTTGCCCCGAAAGCCGAGACTGACCTTATCGATCTGACGTGCACAGTCGCCTCGAGCGCCCAGGCGGACCAGGGCCAGCGCGGTGAAGATGCTCAGCGAGGAGAAGAACACGTTCCCGTTTCCTTGACTGCTCTCCATCTCTCCGAACAGGTCGAAGCCGAATTCTGCATTCGCTGCGGCAAGGGAGGCCATCGTGAACGCGAGCGCCGTCTAGAGGTCAATGGGAAAGCAGAGCACGGTTTCCATGAATGCGGTGGTTTGCAAACTCCTTGCTTTTCTCAGTTCAAAGCTTCGTGTCTTGTCTTTGAGTGCAATCATCAAATAACTTGGGATAGAAAGAGGAGGTTTCGGGCTGGGCAGATGGATTAGTGGTTAAGGCGCTTGCCTGTGAAGCCAAAGGACCCTGGTTCGAGGCTCGATTCCCCAGGACCCACTCTAGGCAGATGCACAAGAGGGCGCATGCATCTGGAGTTCTTTTGCAGTGGCTAAAGGCCCTGACGTTCTCGTTCTCCCTCTGTCTCTCTCTCTCTCTCTCTCCCCCCGCCCCCTTGCAAATAAAATTTAAAAAGAGAGAGAGAGAGAGAGAGAGAAGGTTTCCTCGACCCAATGTCCCTGTTTCTGGCACTTTATCTCTTGGAAAATATACAGGACCTATTTTCCTCACATTGATATTTTTAGCAGAACAAACCTACCAATGCTCTGTATTCCAAGGCACATTCCCAGTTCTTATTAAAGGGGTGTGTTTATCCTCACTGGTCCTCTTTGTGAGTCTCACACTCATGGGGCTAATTATTTCTCAGATTTCCCCAGATTTCCAAGCTGAAGTAGAGTAAACGTGGCATTTCAAGTCAGCATTACAATATTACAGAGTCAGCCCACTCAAGATAATACTATAGCATTCGTTTTCTAAGCCATCTGTGTTGTTGTTCTTTTTGTTTATTGTTTTATTTTGCATGTGCATGTGTAGCATGTGTGGCGTGGTATGTATGAGGTAGTGTGTTGTGTGTGTGTGTGTGTGTGTGTGTGGTTAATGCACATGAATATACAAATGCGAGTGTCCCATGTGCACACACAAGACCAGGGGAGAACGCCAGGCATCCTTCTATTCCTTGTCAACGTATTTCCTTGAAACAGTATCTCTCTGAACACGGAGCTACGGTTTTCACAAGCCCCCAAGATTCTCTGCTCTACATTCCCACAGACCACCACCAGCTGTCTTCAGAGGTGCTGAGAAACCACACTCGGGCAGTCTCAGGCCCTCTCCTTCCCTCATGCTTGAGGAGCAAGCGCTGTGGACTATTGATCCATCTCCCCAAACCTCTCTCTGTTTTTATCAACTCATTTCCTTACTTTTTCTCCTCATTATGGTCTCCATACACACCACTCATTATAGTTTTACAAGATCATTTTAATCTTAAATGTTATCCTGTGGAGATGAACTATAGGAACAACCTATAGGAACGAACTGTGGGAACATTTCTTAGGGACCTTACAAACAAATTCTGTAATATTATTGCTGTGAGGTGCTAAATTCCTTACTTTTAACTCGCCCTCAAGTTAATCTTACAACTGTGTAATCCACCTGCTCAAAGTAATGTGACGAGGTTTCCTCTGCCTTGGTGTACCTTTGGCCTGAACAGCACAAATGACCAATATTGACAAAGTTCCGAGATGTTGACGGATCTTAAGACATGCCCTGTGCCCCTTTCCTCAGTGGCTTTGTTGGACTCTAAGCTGAGAACAAACCCACATGCATAAGAAGTGCTGATCACAGCACTGAAGACACAAAAAAAAAAGGTCAGTAACTGTGGGCCCACAGAGGAGTCGATGGCATCAAGTGGGCTTAATATGGCATCTCTTATGATGTGTGTATGTGTGTGTGTTCTGCATCAGCAGAGTCCAGCAGGTAATACTCCTAAATCTCTCCTTTAGCAGATGTTTAAGGATTATCCAGTGTCGAAAGTTCCTTACCCTTTGCTCGTGCAATGCACCAGCTGTTCATATATTGCTGGGTTTCCACTGTCTGTTAAATAGAAGTGCCAGTGAGCGCCTGTGTGCGGAGGAAGCCAGGGCCCCAGCAGCATCAGGGTAGCCGTGGCAGCAAGCACAGCAGGCTCACTGACGGCGTAAAGCAAACTTCTCTTCAGTTTCCTTTTCCCTCCGGCTGCTGCTAGAGGCAGCTGGGCCACTCCTGGGCTGGGTATGCCAGGAGTTATCTCTCTCAGCACCCAGACTCTGCTTTCAAAGGCAGTTTGGCCATTTCTAGACAGAAAAGTTCCCGGGATAGTCTTCACTAATTCAAGGATGCCCCCCCCCCACCAAATAGGGCACTATCCATCTTTGTTCCCATGAGTGAAGCATTTCTTTCAAAGACCACTCACTTCCTGACTTTAATTGAAAAGGTAATTATCATTAGATGTGTTGTGAGCATTCCCAGCACTTTTTTTTCAATATACAAGATTAATTTTTGCTAGAAAAGCTAGGCTAGAGTAACAAATTAGGATCAACAAGGAAAATTATCTTGGAATTCTCAATAGCATTCTTTCTGTCATACAGAGTTGATACCACTACGAAAATTCCTCAGGGATCCACTTTTTGTTGTTGTTATTGTTTGATTGTTTCAAGGCAGGGCCTCACTCTAGCCCAAGCTGACCTAGAACTCACTATGTAGCCCAGGTTGGCCTCAAACTTACTATAGTCTTCCTACTTCAGCCTCCACAGTGCTGGGAATATAGGTGTGTACCACCACACCTGACCATAATGAGTTTTTTTTTTCAGAGTTAAATTCAGCATTTTGCAATTCATATGTCTCATTCCTCAGTCACATTAAAGGAACATAGGGTAAGAAAATCTTACTCAACACAGCCTTTATTCCAAGACTGAACATCTTTGTTCTTTGAAATATTATCCCAGAGCTGAGCATATATGGCTCAGTGGCAGAGTAGCTTGCCTAGAACGTGCAAGGCCCTATATCCTCTAGTAATCCCCCAGAAAAAATAAGTTATCTGGAAAGGTATTAAGCTGATTTCATATCTAATCCACCAATCCAGGACAAGGAGTTCTGACAGCTACCATAACTGCTGCCAGTAAAAGTAAAAGCTTGGAGCAAAGAGAGGAAAGGAGAAAATTGGTGGCTGGGGCTGGGGCCAGCTTCATACACTAGGAAGGTCCCCAGACGTTCCAGGAACTGAAATCATATTTTAGACTCAGGAAAAAAAGTGAGCATTACTTCTCAAACATGAAAAAGATGATCCAAGTTAACAAACGCACAAGTAATGTATGAAAAGGAACTGGACATTGATTTTTACATTAGTTCTAGTGGTCATAAAAATTTCATTACTTTTACCAGGAACTTGTGTGGGAGTCTCTCTCCCCTTAGAAGCCTTTGCATGACTTCTCATTGATTGTCGAACATCACAGATGTTGCAGTATGAAATGAATAACTCCTAGGAAGTGACTTCAAAGGCAAAAGTGTAATAATCCTTTCCAAAAGTTTATGTAAAAATTATACTTAGAAGAGGGCTGTGGACCTATTTCAACACATTGAAATGATGTAGGCTACCACCATTAAAATAAGATCCTGTTTAGGGAGCTGAATCCATTGCTCAATGCAGTCTGGAATCTGCCGGGTAATATAATGTCCCTGTTTGCAGAAATACACTTCAGTCGTGCATTTTTCTTTGCACAAAACTTTTAATTCTTTCTTGTTGCTTTACATATCATGCCTTACTCCTTTATTCGTTTGGGTTTAGAAAGAAGAGAACAATTTTCAATTTTTCAACATTTTTTTTTTTACACAAATCGTCATTTCCCAGACTTTTTTTCGTTGTGGTAACTTTCCACAAAGCTGTCATCAATTCACAGCAACACCGCACAGGGGTGCGTTCATTGGAAAGACAGGGTCAGACTAGAGGGGTGGCTCAGTGATCAAGCAGCTCAGTGATGGGGGCACGTGCTAGCCTGAGGGCCTAAAGGGCCCATTGAGTTCCATGTCCCAGCAACCCATGTAAATAGCTGAGCTTGACCACACACATGTCCCATGGGAAGCAGAGACCTGAGAACTTCTGGGGCTCACAAGACCCCGAGAGCTCCTGAATCAATGAAGAGACTCTATCAGAAGGAAGCAAACAGATGAACAATGAAGGAAGAAAGACACATGACATTCTCCTTTGACCACTGCCGAACACACACACACACCACCACCACCACCACCACCACCACATCATACCTGCTCCACACACACACACCACAGAACAGGGTACATAATTTTGCTAACAGAGATATCATGTTAGATTTTTAAAAAACTATTAAAAAAAAACACAGGCCAAGGCATTCCTAAACAATTAAAATTCTCAGGAAATAAAATGATAAAATGTACTAATATCATAACCTTAACTGCCCTTGTACTGAAAGGTTCACACCTGTTGAAAATAAATTCCATTTCCTATGATGGTTTTGTTCACTCTCTCTATGCAGGTGTACTGCAGTCTCATGAAGTGAAGAGGAGATTCTTAGCCTCTCCTCTTATAGGAAGTTTAAATCCCACTGGCAAATAGGCAATTTTATTTAAAGCTGAATTAATAATGTTATACCCAAAAATTTCAGTGAGATAAGAATGAAAATAAGTATATGAAAGAATTTTTCATTCTACTATAAAACATTAATAAGAACTTAGAAGATAAATAAATATCAACAAAATAAACTTAATTTTAAAAAGCCACTGATAAGTGCCAAATGAGCTAAAACTTAGTTACATAACTGCAAAAACTGATTTAAAAAAGATGTGAAGAATGTTGTTGTGATATTACTCAATAGGCTATTGTTCAGATATAGCAATAAAGAAAATTCTTTTTATCATAAAAGAACTTGGCTGCAGCAGTTACATTTTTATTATACTATAAAACATCAAAAAAACCCACAATATTCTTCTATTTCTTGCAGAGAAGTTTGAGTTTAATCCAAAATAGGTGACTCTGATAATATTAAAGTTAGTACAAGTTAATAAACGATCATTCTTAAATCCAACACTTCAGACTTGAGAACCTAAAACTCCAGGAGCCTGAGGTCTATTTGATTGCCTATAATATATTTAAAACAAGAGAATTTAAACACTTTGCCTTCAATTTTCAATATACTAATATACTCTGCCAAAGAAACAACAAAAAAAGATTTCTCCAAGGCTTTGTTTTAAATGTCTTTAAAAAAAAGAAGAAAAAAATATATTTTTAAATTAAGCACAAAACATCCCAGGCACAAATTGCATATAATAAAACATGAAATTAGAATAGCATTCCATGATCCTATGCTTATATCTAGTTGATAAATTATGTGTCACTAGTGCTTGATAAAAATATGTCTAATCTTTGACTTTGAAAATAGAAGGAAAATTAATGGTGAATTTGTAAAGAATGGTTTCTATATTTACTGAATTAAAATGACATATTAAAACATGATGAATAAGTAAATAACTATAGAATGTGCTTGTTTTTATTCTCATTCTTAATTTTGCTTATTAATAAGTCAGGCATAGTGTTATAAGATAGTTATTGGTCTACCAATGCAGAAGCATTTTTAAAGCTCTTTATTTTAAAACAAAATAGTTCCAGGCTTTGATAAATCACTAATCAGATGGCTTCCTCTCTGATTAAAAATATTCAGTTCTATTTTTAAAATATCGGTATATTCCAACATATATAGTGAGTTGAATAAGAACACTGGGAACAAAATCTAGACCTGTATGCGATTTCCTATTTTCCTGTTCAAATATGGAAGAGAAAGTTTTCTACTGAGAGTTGATGAGTTGATCTTCTGCACCACGGTGTATGCCATTCTCCATGACACCAAGATCAGTCAACCATCAGCAAGCCATGGCGTGAGCAGGGTAAAACAATTTTGATAGTTGGATGTGTTTAACATCTCAAATGCCCAGAAGATTCTATTATATTCTCCCTCCTCATTCTCCCACCCGTCCCTCCCTCCCTCTCTCTCACTGTGAACACAGGAAGCATTTACCTTACTGTCTTCATAGAGGAAGTTGCAGCTGGTTGGGTGAGTCTGAGAGAGTTCCCTGCATTACTCTCAAATATAAAGCCTCTGACTTGGACACTCCCTGTTTCCGTTTGTAATGACCATGATCATTTAAAATAACTCCATTGAAATGATATTATTTTCAGTTTCTTTAAAAAAAGTGAGTTAGAAGAAATTTGTACAGTGTTACCTAAGGCTCCAATTCAAAATCGTCAAAATATACAATTTTATTGAATCAAATTTTAGCATGGAAATGTATTTATTCAGTATTAGTATCACACAATACTTTTCAAAAATACACCCCTACCTACATCGTGGCATAAAAATAGCACCTTTTACATATGGAAATTCAATCATTGATTTGCTATGGCTATTGGTTTCATTTCTCCCCTTCAAAAGTTAGTATAGAGCAAGAAACATGGAAGAGCTCTTCTTCCTAGCAACTATATATTCAGTATTATAAAGGGCTATCAGTGCATTCCATCACACACACACACACACACACACACACACACACACACACACACGACAATGTTGGGAAAACTACACTTGAGGAAGGCAGGTGACCTGACTCTTAAGGAGAGTTATCTATTAGTTAATGTTTCTGGCTTTACCTTACTCATTATCCCTATGCTGTTCCTGCACTGTCTTCATTTTAGTTGCTTGACTTGTTGCTATAATTGAACATCTTTTTTAAAATTTTTTGTTCATTATTTATTTATTTATTTGACAGCGACAAAGAGAGAAAGAGGCAAAAAGAGAGAGAGAGAGAGGGAAAATGGGCACGCCAGGGCCTCCAGCCACCGCAAACAAACTCCAGACACGTGCGCCCCCTTGTGCATCTGGCTAAAGTGGGTCCTGGGGAATCGAGCCTCAAACCAGGGTCCTTAGGCTTCACAGGCAAGTGCTTAGCCGCTAAGCCATCTCTCCAGCATCAATTTGAACATCTTAATCATTTGAAACTCTCTAAAATGAATGTCCTTTCAGACTACTAAGTATGTTTTAATATACTGAACGTGTGGAGAGAAATATGTTCCTCCATCAGAAGAGGAATAAATTAGTGATAGGAAAATGAAACACACACACACACACACACACACACACACACACAAGACACAGTGTGATCATTACTAATTTCAAGGAAAGCAAAGATCATACTATGAACTGGATATCATAATACACTTTATAGATTAGCCATGGGTAAAATTATAGTGGTGATCATAAAAATGTGAACATGTGTTTCCATGGAGAGTGGAGGGGAACAGAGCTCTCAAGTAAACCATTATCGCAGCATGAGAGGAAGTCTATAGATAGTCCCCAAAAGCAAAAAGCAAAACTGAGCAGCATCAGCATGTGATTTAGACATCTGGAGGAAGGTACCAGAAATAGAAGTCAAAGCAGCTGAGTGTTGGGGCTTGTATTCAGTGGGCATCAGAGTGAGGGGTGGAAGGCAAGCAGATATTGATTGGTTACATGACAAGCTCGGTGGTCTCACTACTCAGATAACATGTTACCCAGAAAGAAAATGAAGGACAAGTTATCAGTTCTAGGGTTAAATCTCAGCTTGGTAACTCTTCTAGCTCTATGACCTTAAACAAGCAGCCTAATTTCATTGAGCCTCAATTTTCTCATCCATGATACAAGAATTCAGATGAATTTTCACATTGCACAAACAGCATGACACTTATAGCATGCTCAATAATTTTAATTCTCCTGTTGTATCTTCTCTATATACCACTACCATAAAAGTCTTGGTCATTTCTCTTTTTCTTCTTTAAAACAATTCCTTTCTTTCTTTTCAAAAATATTTTCTCTATTTATTTGGGAGAGAGAGAGAAAGAAAGAAAGAAAGAAAGAAAGAAAGAAAGAAAGAAAGAAAGAAAGAAAGAAAGAAAGAAAGAAAGAGGCAGAGAGAGAGACAGAGAGAGAGAGAGAGAGAGAGAGAGAGAGAATGGACACACCAGGGTCTCTAGCCACTGCAAGGAAGCTCCAGATGTATGCGCTACCTTGTGCATCTGATTTTACCAGGGTACTGAGGAATCAAGCCTGCGTCCCTAGGTTTCACAGGCAAGTACCTTATTTACTAAGCATTCTCTCCAGCCCTCTTTCTTTATTTCTTTCTCTCTTTCCTTCTTTCATTCTTTCTTGAGAGAGAAAGGGAAGCAGACAGAGTGGGTATGGCAGCACCAGGGCCTCCTGCCACTGCAAATGAACTACTGCAGCTTGTGCCATTTTCTGCATCTGGCTTTATGTGGGTACTGAGCAAGCAAACCCAAGCTGTCAGGATTTGCCAACAAGTGTCTTGAACCACTAAAGTCGTCTCTCCGGCCCTGCTAGTTCCTTCTCATATAGTGCCTTCTGCCACTAATATTCTTCTGGTGGAAAGCTCTGTCTCCTCCAAAATAATGCAGAACTTCTACATAAGGTTTAGGCATTGAGAGTGAAAGTTCAGAATAGACAGTAGGGAGGAGAGGTAGATGGGATGAGTGGAGGATGATGTGTGGAGGAAGGGGTGAGGGTCACCAATTTGTCCCCGTGTGTCTGGGGCATTCTGGCTTCAAGATGCTAGAACTTCCTTGGTTCTTCTTAGATACTCATGAAAACCCATCTACTTCCTCAAAGTACATCTCACAGGCCTTTGCTTGCCTAGTGTACCCCCCAGCCAGCTCCAGATGAGACATACCTACCTTCTACCAGAAGATATTCCACACCCTCTCCCAAATATGCAATCCTTGACAAGAGGCATGAGCTCCCATGCCAGAGATAGAATCAAAGTTTAGAAACCAAGTATCAGGCACACAGAATGCAGAATATGATGCCAATCAAAAAAAACAAAATCAAGCCAAGCAAACGTGTGTGGCTAAGGATACTGAGATGGTTGCCTTAGTTCCTGTTAGTGGGAGAAGTCTCTTTAGTTAGGGGTGGGGAGAGGGGCAGTAAGGGCCTGGACAATATTCTCTCTGATGCCTTCTATACATATCCTGAAGGCAACTTTGTGTATGCAAGTAAAATTTCACGGTTTTTTTTTTTTCTAGTCAAGAAGAAGTTTTAAAACTCCAAATGCCTCAGAGATAGTGCCCCAGCACATTGTAGATAGTTGATTATGGGACTAATCCCTCAAGCAACTTTTGTCAGAGGGTGAGCTGGGATTCTGGGCCAAGGATACACAAGTCATGATCAGGGTACACAAGAAGGCTGGGAGGAGGGTCAGCATGGCCTACAGTAGTGGCCAGGAGCCAACGTGCTATTTCCTGCAGTCCCCAAACCCCTGAAAATGTGCTGATGGAGATATACGTGGCCTCACCAGGAAGCGATCCCTCCAAGAAAGCAATCTGGAAGGTTCTGAGGCCTCTGCATATGACCACTGGCCATCTACACTGGGCTTGACATGCAGTGGAAACTTACCTGTAACCTACATGAGCAGACAAAAGGGTTTTAAAGCCAGCATCCTGACACACAGAAGCAGGGCTGAGAATCACACTCACAGACAAAAAGTTCTCATAGCATTCTGCACTACTCAGCCCTGAATATTATCCACATGTGCTCATGAAGGTCCCAGAGAAAGGCTGAGATGAGCTCCTCACCAACCCAAATCAAGCATTTCTTGTTTTTTAATGTTTTATTTTTATTTATTTATTTATTTGGCAGAGAAAGAGGGAGAGAGAGAGAATGGGCATGCCAGGGCCTGCAGCCACTGTAAACGAACTCCAGACACTTGTGCCCCCTTGTGCGTCTGGCTAATGTGGGTCCTGGGTAATCAAACCTGGGTTCTTTGGTTTTGCAGGCAAATGCCTTAACTGCTAAGCCATCTCTCAGGCCCCTAAATCAAGCATTTCTAAACAAACAAAAAAAAATAACAATTGTTCTAAAAGCATTAGAGGGGCTGAATAGATAGCTGTTGAAGCACTTGCCTGCAAAGCCTAAGGACCTGGGTTCGATTCCCCAGTATACATGTAAAGCCAGATGCACAAGGGGGCCTATGTGTCTGGAGTTTGTTTGTGCTGCTGAGCCCCTGGCATGCCCATTTATTCATTCATTCATTCTCTCTCTCTCTCACATAAATAAATAACTAAATAAAAATTTTAAAATAAGTAAAAGCATTAGAATTAGGTCTTAATGCTAAGAATACTTAAAATACACCAAAGCCAAAATCCAGAACATGCTGAGAGTTCAACACGAAAGGAGACTTAAACCACACCCACCACGGCTCAGGGAATTTTGTGGAAGAGGGGGCCGGCAAGACTGTGAGAGCCACAGAGTGGAAGGGCATATCCAGAGGCACTGTCTCCCAGCCTTTTACAATGACTGACTGCTGCTCTCACATCTCATAACCCACAACCCCACGGTGAATACCAGAAATCCCACTGAGGAGGGCCCTCCACAGAATGGGGGCAGGGAGGAGGGAAATGATGATACCGACATATGATGTGTCCATACAAGTTTCTACTTAATAAAAATAAAGAAATAAATTAAAAAATTATTGACAACTTAAACCACAAAGAATTAGGTCTCAGCATCTCTCTCTCTTGGTAGTCTGCCCAAGCACTTGTTGCTTGATGCTTAGATCTCACTTCTGGGGCAGTTTCTTTGTGACTCAGAGAACAGCACTGTCCCTATAGAAGTTTACAAGCATTTAGCTTTCACGAGGTTTCAAAAGAGCATCTGACTAAGGCAATCATGATGTGGTTCTTCAGTTTGGATACGAGTCAGATTTGAGGAGGTGATTTTCCCAGCTCTGCTCTTTGGTGAAATGGTTCCAATGTAACCATGCAAACAGACTAAGAATTGGCAGCACTAATCAACCTTCCCGGAAGCATTCCCCTATAGCCAGTACACCCATCAGTGGACTAAAGAGTTGTGATTTCGAGTTTGACATCCAATTTCATGACAATTTGTCATTGAACTCACATGGCCCGATATCTTTTTACCCCATCTTGTGTAAATTTGATTGAACCAATGACCCAAAATAGCATCTTAGCACTTTGGCTTGTCTTCTCTTTGTATCATCTTCCTTCTTCCCTGTGGCTTGGAATTTTCCAGAGATGCATCTGTTGGGTTCCTAGCTCACTTGGCCTCTCTGAGCACTTCTGCAAACTAGGCAGCTTCAGATAGCCTGAAACTGGGGGCGTTATTTCATACTTGTCACCGTGCCAAGATCTGCTCCACCCCTCTGATTAGAAATGGGAAGTGACATCTGCACCACCCAGATTCGCATTGCCGTAGCATGGGCCGGGGTTTACTGAGTGGCATTTGTCCCTTCAAGAGTAGCCAGGTATGAGGAAGGCACATTGGGACCAATCGGTTGCTCATACCTTTACCCTCAGAATGTGCCAGACACAAGGGCTGAAGCGCCTTCAGGTGGCACTGTCAGAACACCCAGTTGTATGTTGTGTCCACCTTGACCTGCTCAGCACAGAAGGGCTCTAAATTCCGGCTCTTGAAGTTTACTGGTTTCCAAACTATAGCCAATGTTTACCAACATGACTAGACCTCTAGTGGAACAGGCTCTTGGGACTAGACAGTACCATCAATTTATAGATTTTGACTCTTCATTATGCTTACTTTTCTTCCTTCACAGAAAGTCATCTTGCTTATTCAAAATCAAATAGCTGGGCTGGAGGGATGACGCAGTGGTTAAAGGAGCTTGTTTGCAAAGCCTGCTAGCCCTAGTTTGATTCCCCAGGACTCATATAAGTCAGATGCACCAGGTGACACATACGTCTGGAGTCCATTTGCAGTGGCAAGAGGCCCTGGCACACACATTCTCTCTCTCTCTTTCTCTCTCTCTCTCTCTCTCTCTCTCTCTGTGTGTGTGTGTGTGTGTGTGTTTAATTAATTATTAATTAAAATATCAAAAAAGGGGAAAATCAAATAGCTATTGTGCATCTCTATATTGTGTTATGAGTAATATAAAAGTACAGAAAAATATAGAATAACAGCCCCTGGAACTAATTTGATTTCACAGTTGTGGTAGTGTTTCTGATGAAGACAGTTGTTGTTCATATGGGAAATATATACCTACAAATGGATTTTCTCTCTTCTGTATTCTGGTTGCAGTAATCATTGACTATAGTGAGCACAGGTCCTTTTAAGTCTATATCCTTCTTATTCCCAGTCCAGTGTAGAGATAAAGTACTTTCAGGGGGTAAAATGGCTTGCAGGCTAAAGGCAAGGAACGCGCGTGACACACCAACCAGAAAATCCTCCTGGAGTTACAAATCCACCTTAATTAAAGATCTCCTCACTATTGTTTCCTTCTCCACTTAACTCAGAAATCCCTCCCACTACCAGGACTGCAACAGTTTATTTACAGCTAACCAATTCCAAAGTGACACAAGTCCAAGAAGGAGACTCTGGCGTGGGAACTGACATGTCATGTCATATCATGTAAATTTCTCTCCCTTGCCAGACAAGGATAACCCAAATTCCCACAAGTCCTTTCCAGGTCACAAGTACAGATCCGGTCACATGAGTGGTAATGACCTAGACTTTACAGTCTCCTATTCCTACTTACCCAGAGCCGAAACCTACTGTGATATGTGAGTCCACCAAGGAGTTTGCCCTGCAGTTACGCCGACGCCCACCACAGGGCTCCTCCATGTGTCTCTAGTCGGGCTCTCCACCTGTGCTTTCTTTCAGTTTCCAGACAACACCGGTGTCTCTACCTAGAGTACAACTGTCTGATGCCCCTTCTGAGATGCCTGACGACTGCCTTCAGCACCATTAATACACACCACTAGGAAGTGAGAAGAATGATTCCCAATCTTAATATACTTTGTTCCTAAGCTGCAGCCTCTAGCAAGGATGTTCATTGTGCCTGCGCCTTCTAAAACTTATTGTTATTGAAACAATTCCTTTGGCCAACCTGTTCTTTCAGACCAGCTGAATGACTGATACTGTTCTGTGTCTTTTTATCCACTCAACACACCCATAGTTAGCCATGTGTAAACCAACCCCGTCTCCTCACATCAGATAAAAGGACTGCCTTCTCATAGTCACCCAAGGCTAACACTCCAAGAAAAGTGACGTTTTCTCTGCAAACAGAAAACAGTTTTTATTTACAGTAGTTCTTCAGACACTTAAATGATATTTAAAATCTTTTCAACATTAGGAAAAAAATAACTCACATTCACACATGGATGTCTATCTCTATGAACCCATATTCTAGACACTGAAGAACAAACTCAGTCAGGCCCAAAACCAAGACTTATGTTTTTGTTTCCTCCCACATGTATACTAGAGTGTCGAGTGTTAAATTTAAACTTAATAAAGGTATTTAACTAGTCAAATGACCCAGGGTGAAAGCTGTCTGGCACCAGCCCAGACAACCTTCACAACCTTCACATTCCCGAAATACTAAGCCATCAGTAGCCCTTTCTAGCCAAACATAAAAGGAATTATGGATTAAATCAAACCCCACAGTTATTACCTGAAACATTAATGGTCTTAATTCACCCATCAGAAGATGCAAGTTAACAGGCTGGATTGGAAATATGGACCCTTTGATTTGCTGTCTTCAAGAGACCCACCTCACCATGAAAGACAGAGACCTCCTCAGGGTAAAAGGATGTAAAATGAGATTCCATGCAAATGGAAATAAGAAACAAGCAGGTGTTGCTATAAATGATAAAATGGACTTCAAACCAAAAGTAATCAAAAAGGACAAAGAAGGTCGCTTCTTACTCTTCTCTAGAATTATCAAACAAGAGGAAATCACAATCACAAATCTACACACACCAAACACAGAGGCACCACAGTTTATAAAACAAAACCTACTTGATTAAAAAAATAAACAGAAATAAACACCAACATCATCATAGTTTGGGACTTTAATACTCCACTATCATCCCTAGACAAATCATCCAAACAGAAAATCAGGGAAGTTAGTGAGCTCAACAGCACCATGGATCAACTAGACCAAATGGACATCTACAGAATCATTTACTAGAAATCTATAGCATACACATTCTTCTCAGCAGCCCATGGACCATCTCCAAAATAGATCATATATTAGGCCATAAAGCCTGCTTCCATAAATTCTGGAAAATTGGCATAATTTCCTACATAATATCAGATTGCAATGCTATATAGACAGAAATTAAAAGAATAGTTGCTTCAGGATTTCCACCAGCTCTTGGATACTGAACAATACACTTTTAAACATAAGTGGGTCATGGAAGAAATCAAAAGAGAAATTGTAAAAATTTCTAGAATTGAATGACATTGAGGATACAACTTACCAAATCTTATGGGACACAATGACAGTGGTTCTAAGAGGAAAATTTATAGCACTGAATGCATTCATAACAAATACAGAGAGGTCTCAAATTAATAACCTAACCATCCATCTAAAGGCATTGGAAAAACAAGAAGAATCCAACTCAAAGAGCTCCAGACAAAAAGAAGTCATCAAGATCAGAGCAGAAATTAATGAATTGGAAACTAAGAAAACAACTATTAAGAAAATCAATGAAACAAAGAGCTGGTTCTTTGAAAAAATAAACAAGATTGATGAAACCTTGGCCAATTGGATCAACAAAAAAGAGATGTTTCAAGTAAACAAAATTACAAATGAAAAAGGAGAGGTTACAAGAGACATCAACGAAATTGGAAGAATCATTAGGACATATTTCCAAAACCTCTACTCCACAAAAATGGCTAATCTGGAAGAAATAGATGAATTCCTAGACACATACCAACCTACAAAAACTAAACTCAGATAAGATTAATCTCTTAAACAAACTTGTCACATCCATCAAGACTGAAAAGGTAATCAAAAACCCCTCCAAAAAGAATAAACCAAGACTGGATGGCTTCTCAAACTCTATTAAACCTTCATGGAAGAACTGAAACCAATTTTTCTCAAACTGTTCCACAAAATTGGAGAATAGGGAATGCTCCCAAAGTCCTTTTATGAAACTAGCATCACCCTAATACCAAAACCAGAAAGAGATACAAAAAGAAAAAAAAACTATAGTTTCATATCCCTGATGAACTTAGATGCACAGATCCTGAAAAAAATTCTTCACCAACTGAATTCAACAACACATCAAAAACATTACCACCTTGATCAAGTAGGCTTCATCCTAGGAACTGGTGGTTCAACATATGGAAATCAGTCAAAGTAATACACCACATAAATATACTGAACCATAAGAACCACATGATCATTTCAATTGATGCAGAGAAGACCTTTGACAAAATACAACACCACTTCATGATCAAAGTGCTGGAGAGAAAATGCATGGAGGGCTTATATCTCAACACAATAAGGGCAATATATAGAAAGTACATAAAGCCCAAGTAATACTTAATAGGGAAAGACTCACGGAGTTCCCACTGAGATCAGGAATGAGATAGAGGTGCCCACTCTCACCATTGTTCTTCACTATAGTACCAGAAGTACTAGCCCAAGCAATAAGACAGGAGAACAAAATAAAAGGGATTCAAATTGGAAAGGGAGAAGTCAAGTTATCCCTATTTGCAGATGACATGATCCTATACATAAGTGACATGAAAGTCTCCATCTTAAAACTTCTAAAAGTGATTAATTCCTTCAGCAGATGAAATCAACACACAAAAATCAGTACCCTTTCTATATGCAAAGTACAAATATACAGAGAAAGAAATTAATGCAGCTGTCTAATTTTCAATAGCAACAAAAAAATTAAATACCTTGGAATAACATTAACCAAGTATGTGAAAGACTTATATAATGAAAATATAAAAACACTAAAGAAAGAAATTGAGGATGACTTGAGAAGATGGAAAGACCTCCCATGCTCCTGGATAGGTAGAATTAAAATTGTGAAAATGGCAACTCTACCAAAAGCATTATAAAGATTTAATGTAACACCAATAAAAATTCCAACATCAAAATTCATGTGAACTGGCAGAAGGCCTCGGATATCCAAACATGTTCTCAGCAAAATAACACCACTGGTGGTATCACCATACCTGATCTAAAGCTATATTACAAAGCCATAGTAAGAAAAACAGTATGGTACTGGTAGAACAACAGAAATATAGACCAATGGAACAGAATTGAAGACCCAGACCCAGGCTCAAATAACTACAGCTTCTTGATCTTTGACAAAAGTGCCAATAACATAGACTGGAGAAAAGACAGAATCTTCAACAAATGGTGCTGGACAAATTGCATAATCATATGCAGAAAAATGAAACTGGGCCCACACATCTCACCATGCACGAAAATCAAGTCCAAATGGAATAAAGACCTCAATATAAGACCTAAAATTCTTCTCCTAATAGAAGAAAAAATAGGAGGAACTCTCTATGATATAGGAGTGGGGAAAGACTTCCTGAACAAAACCCCAGTAGCCCAGGAACTTAAACAATCACTCAATCAATGGGATCTCATGAAGCTAAAAAGCTTTTGCACAGACAAACATACCATAAGCAGAGCCAATAGATTACCCACAGAATAGAAGGAAATTTTTGCCAGCTACATCATGGTCAGAGGCCTAATACCAAGAATCTACAAAGATCTCCAAAAAATAAGCAATAAAAAATCAAACACCCCATTCCAAAAATGGGGCAGAGAACTGAATAGGGAGTTCTCAGAGGAAGAAATACAAATGGCTCACATACACTTAAGAAAATGTTCAATCTTCCTAACCATCAAGGAAATGCACATTAAAACAACTATGAGATTCTACCTTACTCCAGTAAGGATGGCAAACAATGAAAAATCAAATGACAACAAATATTGGTGAGAATGTGGAGAGATAGGAACCCTCATTCACTGTTGGTGGGATTATAAACTTGTATAATCACTACGGAAACCAATGTGGAGATTCCTGAAAAGGATAAATATAGAGCTACCAATAGACCCAGTTATTCCCTTACTGAGCATTTATCCTAAATACTGCATGCATCACTACAGAGATATTTGCTCAACCAGTTTATAGCTGCTCAATTCATTAGAGCTGAGAACTGGAATCAACTTGGGTACCCATCATTGGATGAATGGATAGTGAAGTTGTGGTACATTTACAAAATGGAATTCTACTCAGTGGTAAGAAAAAATGACACAGTTAAATTTGTAGAAAAATGGATGGACATGGAACAGATCACATGCAGTGAACTCATAAAATCACAGAAAGACAATCACTGCATGGTCTCACTCATCTGCGGTTCCTAGCCTGAATTAGTTTGAGTTGCTGACCTTATAGGCAACCAGAGTCCCAGACAATAGGGAAGGGCTCAGGGGAGGGTAAGGAAAGGGGGAAATAGTACAAAACTGAACCCCAAATGAACTGGTACCATAGAAAACTTTATCCTTAAAGATAGAGTAAAAGTTTGAACCCTGAACAGAAGCATGGGGAGGAGTACCTGAAAAGAAGGGCCCTAGAGAAGGAGGGATGAAACCTAACCTTACATTTTTATTTTTATTTTATATTATATTTATGGGTTTTTTGGCTCTGGCTTGTAACTCTCAGTATCAGAATGCAGATACCACCCATAATAAGCTGTTGATCAGAGAGATCTACAAAGTCCCCAAAACAAGACAGGCTTCTGTCAAAGTCCTCATTGCACACCTGAAATAAATGGTTAGACCCTACTGCTGAAGACATCATATGCTGGTGGCATGGAACATGGAGAGACCTGGCTGGAATCCAGAGGAGAGCCAGACCCCAGACAGTTAGCCCAGCTAGTCCTCGGGAAAGTGGCCAACAACAGTCTGAGCAACCAGAGGTCTAAGGTACTCAAAAGCAAACACTCTAACAAGATGTACACACAAGTGCAATGGTGGCACACTGCTTTGTTGGGTAACCAATAGCTTTCTGATTGGCTATGAGATCTGCTCAGTGGAAAGGAACACATATCTGGAATTGGGAACCAGGTCAGAATCCTATGGAGACAAAGAATGTGCTCTCCAATGTCAAGATCCCACTAGTCTTTGCCTAGAAGAGGGGCTACATCCATCAAAATCTTCCCTAGATTAATAATGCTTATCCAATTTAACCTGTGCTGACTTCACTCTGCATTGGAGAATCTGCTTTTCTTTATCAGACAGTAGCAAGACCCGAGGAGATAAACTACCTCTCATACTTCAGCCAGCCCCAGCTGAAGCCACAGAAGAATTGGGGAGATGAACAAGAATGCAACTTCCATGGTGAGCCTGACAATCATTGCCAGGGTGAAGGAGACAGATGTTTAGGACACTCAACACCTGCCAAAGCAGAAATCCAGAGGCTCCAAAGAGCTCATCACTGAAATAGACTTAAGACACACCCAGCACAGCTCAGGTAATTTTGTGGAAGAGGGGGCTGAAAGATTGTTAGATCCACAAGGTGGGACATCATGCCCAGAGGCACTGCCCCTCCCCAGTAACTGACTGCTGCTCCCACAAGTCAACCCCATGGGGAATATCTATAATCCCCCTGAGGAGGGACTCCAGTGGAATGAGGCAGGGATGAGGGAAAGGATGATACCAATACATGATGTATCCATACTTAGTATGTCTGACATATCAAAAGATTTACTCCCCAAGAGTTCTGAGGCAATAGCTTAGAATTTTCAGATGAGTGTGACCAACTAAAAAAAAGGACAGATAATGAGAGCTTCAAAGAAAGGAGAAGTAATTAAAGAAAGATGATAGTTTTGTGCCACCAGCAAAAGAGTAAAGAAGAAAAACAGAGAGAGAGACAGAGAGCTGTAGTTAGATTGAAAATATAAAATTCTCTGATGATGAGACACTAATGCAAAGAACGTGGTGATACATTCTAGATTTGGACAAAGGCTCTGAAAAGGGTAATGATCTGGGTATAACAATCTTTCCAAACCAAAATAAATTCCCAGTGCATCCTAAATTATACCAACCTTTAGTCTAGAAGATGAAGTCATTTGTGTTTCATTTTGTTGGTTTGACACATTGCTTGTTCCAAATTCCAGGCTTTGATATTTTTATATAAACTGTATTTACTCTCTCTGAGCCTTCTAATTTATCTAAGTTATTTATTTGAATAAAATCTTGTAGTAGCAAGTTCCCAGGCTTAATTGCACGTTGTACGAGGGTGAATTCATTTTAAGTGATTGTATGTTAAGTCTATTTTTACTTCTTGGCATATGTTTTGTTGCTGTACTGTGAATAGGTCGCACAAGAATTCAACTAGTCTTCATCTTTTGCTTATGGGTAAATATTTACAGTGTCTTCTCTTCATTACTTCTTCCAACTTCTAACTATCTTCTACTAATGAAACAAATAATCTTAGCTTTCACTTGACAATAATAACACCATAGAGTATCTTTGTCAGACATTTAAATGAATGCAATCATTGAGAGTTGCTGTAATCGCTGCTCATCAGAATTCTGAACACTGAATTTGTGGCTATTTACTTGTGCTATGTCATGTTGTCATGGTGGCAGCCATACTGAATAGTAATGAACAATGAATGGATAATTCTCCAATAATTAAGTCATACTTACCTATTAACTGCCTTGTCTATTTGAACTGTTTAGTTCCAGTGACATTTATGAACAGATTAACACGGAGAGATTTCCCAAATGAAATACAACTCTAATTCCTTAAGAAGCACATTACACTTCTCAACTCAGAATTTCAACGTTCCAAAGAAATGCATAATTGATCCCATGTGATATGCTGGATCATTTTATCATTCAATCTTCAGTATGATTATCTCAAGAGTAACTATTCTAAATATGTGTATTTACTAAGAACTACCTTTGATCAGTTCCAGAGGAATAGCAGAATGGCACTGAAGACTTTGTTAAGTAAATTTATATTAAAACCAGAGCCTGACAGGTGTGGTGGTGCTTGCCTTTAATCCCAGCACTCTGAAGGCAGAGGTAGGATATCACTGTTAGTTCAAGGCCAGCTGAGAATTCCAAGTCAGCCTGGGCCAGAGTGAGACTCTACCTTGAAAACAAAATAATAATAATTAATAATAATAATAAACCCAGAGCACACCAAAGTGCACCAGATGTACATTCTTTTCATAAATGTTTTTACTGCCTACTTAAAGAAAAACGATTTACCCCTGCACTAGAATCTCACCAAATGACACCCAAAACATACTGCAAAACATATCATACCAAAATCCAGGAATATGCCAACTCCCATAATTAAATGAATCAACATATACCCTTACCAAGACAAGACACATGTTGGACTTATCTGACAAAGATTGTAAAGCAGCTTTTAAAATGTTCTGAAAAGCAATTTAAGACACTCTTATAAGAAATGAGAAAAAGATGCCACTATAATATTTAGAAACAAAAATCATACAAATTAAAATAAAAATCCATTGAAAGATGGAAACAACAGAGGAAAAAGTTAACAACCAAGATATCAATAGATATTTTCTAAATTAAACAAATGATAAAAATTGAATTTTTTTCAAAGGGCCCCTGAAGGACTTCTGGGATAACAATAAAATGCTAACAGTCATATCACTGAAATTTTCCAAAGAGATGAGAAAGAATAAGAGATTTTTAAAAATTGATTAATCTGTCATCCAATGGGTAGAAAGTTCACACACTTCATCAGTTAAGAAGGGAATATTAAAGAAAACTCTTATCACAAAGAAAGAAGAGTAGCTGGATTTAAGCCATAATAAATTTATATTCTACTTGAAATGACAAAATGACAAAATATTGATGTTGATAAATTCAGTATGTATGATACTGATAAGCCCAGGGACACCACTAAAAACATAACATAACACTCAAACATAACATAAACACTCTCTCTCTCATCTTTCTCTTACTCTCTCAAATAATAAATAAATATTTTTAAAATTAAAAATAATGTAAATATAACATTGTAATGACAAAATCATAGTGAAAATTAGAAAAACAACATCTCTCATGAGTACAAAGAAAAAATGTCTCTCTCTTTCTCTCTCCCTCCCTCAAATATATATATATTTTATATATATTTTATATATATTGAAACAAATCTGTTTCAATGGCAGGATATTAGCCAGTGTAAACCACTGTAGTACTGATCTGAAGAAAAGGAGTTGGGGTCGGCAGAGCTCTCCCTTTACTTGGCACAGACTCAACCGTAAGACCTGGAGGGATACATAGGCAGATGCCTGAAAATACTAAGAGTGTAAATCACAACAGATTGGCCAGGGAGACCTGAATTCTAAGTACATCAAAGACTCTGGAAATTACTTTTTCCCCTTTGTTAGTTAGTATCATCTTGAACTTAAAAACCTTTAGCTAAGCACTGTGGAGCAGAAAGAGTGAAACCCAAGAGAAACTGGATTAGGTAACAGAAAAGAGAAATCCAAAACAATCACTGAGGAAAATCTCTATGGAAGTTTTCCTCGGTCTTCTCACATCTCAGTCCCCTATGGAAGAGGTGGTCATAGCAACAAGTTCAAGACATGGTGTATGGTAAGTTAAATTTAGAGATGACCTGATTATTCATGGATTATAAAATCCTTCAGGAATCTATCAAATCCGATAAGATTGCAGGATACAAGATCCACAACCAAAAAAATCAATTCTATTTCTATGAAGCATAATAAATGAATGGAAATTTAAAATAAATAATTTTAATAAGAAATGATTAGGTAAAGATGTAACCAAATATACATGAGACCTATTTGCTAAAACTACAATTTACTGAAAAAGAACCCGTAGTAGTGTGTGTGTGTGTGTGTGTGTGTGTGTGTGTAGTGTTTGTGGTGTGGTCCATATATATGTTATCTGTACTTCATTGCACACATGAGGAGGTCAGAACAGAACATTGAGTGTGTTCCTCTACCTCTCACTTGCATTTTCAAAATTTAATTTAATCTTATTTGACAGAGAAAGAGGGAGAGAGAGAGAGAGAATGGGGGCAACAGGCATCTAGCCACTGCAAATGAACTCCTGATACATGTGCCCCCTTGTGCATCTGGCTAACGTGGGCTCTGTGGAATCGAACCTGGGTCCTTTGGCTTTGCAGGCAAATGCCTTAACTGCTAAGCCATCCCTCCCGCCCTCTCACTTGCAGAGATGATGTCTCCCACTGCACTCTGAGCTGCTGTGTTTTGGTCAGACAGGCTGACCAGCAAGCCCCAGAGACTCTCTGGTGTCGGTCCCCACAGGACTGCGATTACATGTGTGTATGGCAGTACTCAGGGTGTTACTTGGGTGCTGGGGAATCAAACTCAGACCAATTTGGGTCTCCTTGGGCTCTATGCTTGTGCGGAGTGTCAAAACCCACTGAGTTACTTCCTCAACCCCAGAATCCAACACATTCTAATTAAATAGAATGACATTTGTAAATTGGAACAGCCAGCATATTAACAATGTAAATTCTTCTCAAATTTCTCTGAGTTTTAGTATAAATATTGGGAAAATCCCAGCAGGCTTTATTTCTCATGGATCAAGATAAATATACATTCAAATAAAGTAGAATAAACAACCAGAATGTATAACATGATTTTTGATAACAGATTGTGAGGAATCACAGCATGCAAGTTTAAGATCCACTAACCAAGACAGAGCCTAAATCAGACTGAAGCCTGAAAAAGAATCCACTCAAACATGTTCAACCTGTTTTGAAAGAATGTGCAAAGACAATTTAGTGCAGCAAGGATTGCCTTTCCAACTAATGGTCTTAAAATAATTAGATATGCATGAGGGGAGTGAATTTCACATGGTATACAAAAGTACATTAAAAACTCATCTTAGATCTAAGCCTATAAGGCACAAAATCATAATAATTTTAGAATAAGAAAAAGCAGAATGTTTTCATAATATATCCATATCTATATCTGAATTTTAAAACATGATACCAAACATATGGTTGATAAAAGGAAAAATTAAGATACAGTGGGCCTCATTAAAATTAAAATTTCAAATGGTCACCCTATGAGAGACACTGATAAGACAATGGAGACTATATATCTAGTCAAAATATTAGCACTTGCCTAAAGAGGAAATACTGATGCCAAATAAGCATGTAAATTGCTCAACACCTTTTATCATGAATGAAACTTAAGTCAAAGCCATAATGAGGTGTCCCCACACACCCAGCTGAAATACTAGTGAAAATGACAAGTGCTGGTGAGGACGTGGAGCAGCAGCTGTGGAAACTTACAATAGGATGACGACTTCGTCCCAGATGAGTGATCTAATACAGATAAATCAATTACTGGGACAAGAGATTAGACATTTGGGAAACAAACACTAAATTACAGTGTTGGGAAGATTGCTTAGTGGTAGTGTGGTTGCCATGCAGTCATGAGGACCTGAGTTTGGGCCCCCAGAACTCATGTACAATGCCAGGAGCAGTGAAGTGACAGTATGTGCCCATAATCCCGGGGAGGAGGGAGTCCCTTGGGCCCATTAGCTAGCAAATCTAGGTTTAGCAAAAGATCCTGTCTCAAAGAATAAAGTGGAGAATGACTGTGAAATCTGCTCGATGTCAACCTGTAACCTACACAGAGACAGACAGACACACACACAAACACACACACACACACACATGCAATTGCACACATGTGTGCTCACACATATAGGAACGTGTGATGATGGATACAGAGGTCTAAACCTCCTTCAAAGGGAATGTCATGTCGCTGTACACATGACATGAGGGGTTAGTGACAGCGCTGGGATCCTCAGATAAACAACACTAAAGAACGATTAAACACAGGCAAGAGGGCTGGAGAGATGGCTTACTGGTTTAGCGCTTGCCTGTGAAGCCTAAGGACCCCGGTTTGAGGCTCGATTCCCCAGGACCCACGTTAGCCAGATGCACAAGGTGGGGCACGCATCCGGAGTTCAATTGCAGTGGCTGGAGGCCCTGGCGCACCCATTCTTTCTATCTGCCTCTTTCTCTGTCTGTCGCTCTCAAATAAATAAATAAAAATGATAAACAAAAAATTTTAAAAATATACATAAAAAAACTTAAAAAAAAACACAGGCAAGAAAGATTTCTCCAGGAGGAGTTTGAGGAAAAGTAAGAAAAGGAAAAAAACAAGTCATTATTTTTATTAGTCATTTATGTTTCCTTCTTCTTCTGGTTTTCCCTAGAGAATTTAGCACTTAGATATTAATTTATGCTAATTCTGACTTTTATTGTTTTTCCAGGGTGGGTTCTCAGCCTAGCCCACGCTAACCTGGAACTGTGTAGCTCAAGGCTGGCCTCTAACTCATGGTAATCCTCTTACCACAGCGTCCTGAGTGCTGCCATTAAGGTGCGCGTCACCATGTCCAGCCTAATTTGTGCTAATTGTTTACAACATTCTGGAAAAACAAAAAACTCTGTATTCATTGTGAAGAAATTTTTCAGTGTATTGTTTGTCTTTTCATTTTCTGGTGATGATTTTTCCAGGATATAATATTTTTAAATTTATTTTATTTTATTTATTTGAGAGAGAGAAGGAGTGAGAGAGAGAGAGATAATGGGCACACCAGGGCCTCTATCCCACTGCAAATGAACTCCAGATGCATGCATCACCTTGTATATCTGGCTTACATGGATACTGGAGAATCAAACCTGGGTCCTTAGGCTTGACAGGCAAGCACTTTAACCACTAAACCATCTCTCCAGCCGCATAGGATATAATTTTTATGTAAGCAATTAAATATGTATGATTTCTTCTATATCTCTTGTATTTAGAATGCTCTTGCCTGCTCTGTGGGAAAAAAAAAAATGCTTAACTCCTCATTTATTTCTTCACTTTGTTAAGTTTTTTTTTTCTTCTGCAATTATTTAGTATAAAGGGATGACATATATTTAATAATGATAATAGTTCATCAATTATTCCACCACTTTTTCTCCGAACTCACTCCTCTAGTGCTGTGTGATGTTTATTTACCATAAGGTAAATTTATTTGTATAGTGGGGAGCAGCGTATACACATACTCAATGTGTGTGCAGGTGTGGTTAAATGGACACATTATGTCCATCAGAATGTCCTCTAAACATAGGTGCTTATGCCCTTTTATTAATGCTCTTCTCACTTTTGGTTAGGAAAACTTTTTTTTAAAAAATTATTTATTTTGATTTTAATTTTTTATTGACAACTTCCATAATTGTAAATAATATCCATTGGTAAATCCCTCCCTCCCTCTACTTTCCCCTTTGAAACTCCACTCTCCATCATATCCTCTGGACTTCACCTCTGTCAGGCCACTTTTTTCTTTTCTTGCCATCATAAAGCTTCCCCTCAAAATTGTAAGCCAAAATTAATCCTTTCCTCCCATTCAGCTGCTTCTGGTTGAGGGGTTTTTTGTTTGTTTGTTTTTTGTTTTGTTGTGTTTTTTGTCTCAGTGACATGAAGACAACTACAACAGAAGCTGATACAAATTAGGGGTTGTTTTATTTTTAACTTCTTGGAAGACATGAAGAAATACAATTCAAATGCTAACATGAATGCAATTCATTTCAATACATGGATTTTACAGGGATCACAAGTATAAAGGAATTCCTTTTTTTGCTTGTTTGGTTTTGTTTTTCGAGGTAGGGTCTCACTCTAGCCCAGGCTGACATAGAAGTCACTATGTAGTCTCAGGGTGGCCTCAAACTCATGGTGATCCTCCTATCTCTGCCTCCTGAGTGCTGGGATTAAAGGTGTGCGCCACCATGCCCAGCTAAGGAATTCTTGTAATCTAGACATTCTACATCATTAATTCCAGGCTGTTTTACAGGTCATGTTACTTACACTTGGTATAGGTCAGGAAACAAGCTAAGTAATAGGAATGAAGGGATAAATAAAATAGGTGGATTTAATTATATAGTAGTTTATATTCTTGAGCAATTAACTTACAAATCATATTCCAATTATTAACCTTTTTAAGACTTTTGTAAATTATATACTTTCTCCTTATATATGTATATGTGCATATATGTACATACATACAACATACATACATGCATGCATACATGCATACAGAGAAATACTTCCTTGGATATTGTTCCAATGTTCCTTAACATAACTAGAAAGAGAACCCTACAGGAAACCAAACTCTAAACCTCTCTCTTTTTTTCTTTCTCCTATAAATATAACAAAAATTAAAACTGATAAAAATAAAGCATTGTGAGGGGATGCAGATATAGTTCATGAAACTGAATGTGGGACCATGAGTGGGAACAAAAGGTTTCAAGTGAGGGAGAGAGGAAGCAGAGAGCAATGGAATACATATGACTTGATGGTGGGATGGAAACTACTAGGGAAGGAGGGAAGCGAGCATGGGCAGGACACATGGAAGATGAAGTGGGCCAGATGGGGAGGAGGAGCAACAGAGTATGTATGAGAACAACTTAAGGAAACCCACTGATTTTATATGCTATAAAAAAAAAACTAATTGTGGGGCTAGAGAGATGGCTCTGCAGTTAAGGTACTTGCCTGCAAAGCCTAAATGACTCAGGCTCTATTCCTCAGTGCCCACAGAAAAACAGATGTACAAAGTAGCACATTTGTCTAGACTTCATTTGCAATAGCCAAAGGCCCCAGCATGCCCATTATGTGTGTGTGTGTGTTTCTCTCTCTCTCTCCCCCCCCCTCCTTGCAAATAAATAAGACACTTTTAAAATAATTGGTAGTAAATAAATAAATATTAAAATTTAGAGGGATGGCTTAGCAGTTAAGGCATTTGCCTGTAAAGCCAAAGGACCCAGGTTCAATTCCTCAGGATCCACGTTAGCCAGATGCACAAGAGGGCGCATGCATCTGGAGTTCATCTGCAGTGCCTAGAAGCCCTGGTGTGCCTATTCTCTCTCTCTCTCTCTCTCTCTGTCAAATAAATAAATAATAATTTTTTTTTAAAGAAATAAAATGTGGTTATGACACTTTGCTGCTTAGAAAACAAGGAAAGAAAGGAAAAGAAGAAAAGGAAGTGGCAAATCATGTAGCCAGTTTGCTTAACAAGGCAACAGTGAGAAAACAAACGTCTCTGTGAAACCCTCAGACACAGTAACTGGGGCAAGGGCTGCCTCGGAATAGAGAGTGCAGCATCTTCCCCCATCAACACCATTCATCTCGACATTAATCTACCCTAGGTATCAGGGACCAAGGCTGGGATTGACTGAGGAAATCAATCAACATTCATCAGGGTCCAGCTCTTGGGAGATCTCACTTCTTCCCCTCGAAATGTGGCTAAGTCTCATGCTAGCACCTGTCTTCCATGTAGCTCATACCTTATAAATGGCATGAGCATGACGAGTCTCTGCTTTCACAACCTGGGAAATGCTGCACAGTGGTAATTGTATTGCCCTGCAAGTCTCGGTAGTGACCCATTTAGGAGCACAGGCCAGACTTGTTCTTCCCTGGGCTCTTTGTCCTAGAGAATGTGCCCCAAGTCATGGAATTCTCAGAGAATGACAGGGTCAGGTGTCAGGATTAAAAGAAAAAAAAAAAAACTAGCCCTTTGTTTGTGAAACAGACTGAATAAAATATTTAATCAGAACAGCAAAAAACAAATCCTTGACTTTACGTACTAGCTCATCTATAGTCAAAGGACATGACTATAACAATTATTTCATTTTATTTATTAATGTGTTAGAGAGAGAGGGAGGGAGAGAATAGGACACCAGGGCCTCTAAACCATTGCAAATGAACTCCAGACACATATGCCACCTTGTGCTTCTGGCTTACGAGTTCTGGGGAAACGAACCTAGGTCCTTAGGCTTCGCAGGCAGCTGCCTTAACCACTGAGCCATCTCTCCATCCCTGGTCATGACTTTTAAGGAAAGAAATTAGATATATCCTATTATCCTCCTATTAACCTGTAGTGTCTATTTCACTGAACCCAAACCAGAGGCCGCCCTGAAAGCCATGACCCTGTAACCGTATGGCTCTTCAGCCCACATACTCCTTCTCTGGCTGTCTATGATTCTCAGTACTTGTCATGCATGTTTTATGTTCCCATATCACCTTATCACCAACCACTTAAACTTTTGACTAGGGTTCCTCCATTAGGGAAAGCACCTGGTGAATCTGCACACTACCACATATAGCTTGTGGTTATGACTTCGTCAAGATTATCTGACTGGTTTTTATTTTGTGTGTGGGGGGGGTGGGTGCACTTGTGTGCATGTGGAGACCAAAGGACAACTTCAACTGTTGTTACTCTGACATGCCACCCACCTTTTTGGAGACAATAGTCTCTCACTGGCCTGGAGCTCAACAGTTAGAGGAGACTGGCTGACCAGTGGACCACAGGGGTGCTCCTGGCCTTACCTCCCCATCACTGGGGTTACAAGTGTGTGTCACCGCACCTAGCTTTTTTGCATAGGTCCTGGGGATCAAACTCGGGTCCTTAGATACTGTGGTTTGCATGTGGAATGTGAACTTTACAGACTGAGCTAACTCACCAGCCCTCATAGGAGCATGTGTTTGAATGCTTGTTCCCGAGTCAGTGACATTGTGTAAGAAGGTTGTAGTACCTTAAGGAGGAGGAGCTCTGATGGGGGAAGAAGGTCACTGGGGGTGGGCCTTGAGGTCTTATCATCCCATCCCACTTCCTGTTCATTCTCCGCTTCCTGGCTGACATGCAACCAGCTAGCCTGTCATTCCTTCCCCTCAGCAATGGCCTATATCTTCTCAAAACATAAGCTGAAAGAAGCCCTTTCCTTTCCTATGTTACTTCTGGTCAGGTATTTGTTCACAGCAATGAGACGGCAATTAACAGAGAATGTACTTTATACCAAATGGGCCACCTCTCCAGCCCTCGTCAAGATGGATTTTAAAGTAAAACGAACCCATTTTTAAATCTTCTTATAAATTTACATTATTTACCAGTTTAAAAATATTTAGACCAAAGATGATATCGTTTTAGGTTGAACATTTTTAAATATTAGATGAGCTGACAACAGGAACAAACACTGTGTGTGGTGACTCACACCTGTAATCCCAACACCCTGGAGGGTGAGACAGGAGAGTTACCACAAGTTAGAGGCCAGCACAGGCTACATAGTGAGTTCCAGGCCAGCCCGAGTTAGAGTGAGGCCCTTTCTCAGCACCCCCCCCCCCCTCCAAGAAAGCAAATACAGAAGCAATGAAAAATGGTTCGTGCTGGTGGAAACGTGGATCGAACGCTCGTTCAAGAACATGGTAGCAGGAAGTTTTGAGAACACACTAAACCACTGGAGCAGAAAGTTCTTTCTTTTTCTCATGAATCCAACAAGTAGATAGGTGACCCACCCTCAAAAACTATCTATGTCTTCATGCACAATTATCTGCTAAAATCATAGGCATGGGTGCAATTAAATTTAATGCCTGATTTAAAATATTCTGTTACATTTATGTAACCCTGATGTTATGCTTAAATGGGTGGTGATCGAGAAATGAGAATGTATCCAGAATAGATTGCTGAATAAAGCAAAATGCGTCATCATAAATTAATCATTAAATGCTTCTTGCCTTATAAACAAGTGTACTTTTCTAAAAATAGTAACAGTATTCAAAGCACCTGTTGGTAGGGACCCACATGCCCAAAACCACCCGACAAGCATGTCAAAGGCAAGCACGGAGCTCAAGCCATGTGCTCACCAGTTTTTCTGCTGAGGCACATGAAGATCGACGGGAGACTCTACCATGCCCCTTGCTGCCTCCTCCTTTACGTTTCACACTCCAAATGCCCGTCCTTCTCCTCTTGTGACACTCTCAATCTCACTCACCAGCATCCCTTCCGAGAACCTCCCACAGAGGACATACTTCCCACCTAACCTCTCCCTGGGCTCTTGTATCCAGTACCTGCTCGCAAGCTCCAAAAGACATCATAAACTTCTCATCCCAAACCTGCTTTTCCTCTCCAGCCTTCTCCAGGAAAATGGACTTCCATCAGCCCGGTTGTTCAACTGACCTATGACAGTTCCCCCATTCTCATACAATCCAATGCCACATATTTCTGATGACTCCCCTCTACAATATAACTCAGAACTACCCATCCTCTTTCTTTTTTATTTATAAAATAAAATATTTCTGGGCTGGAGGGATGGCTTAGCAGTTAAGATGTTTGCCTGCAAAGTCAAAGGAACCAGGTTTGATTCCCCAGGACCCATGTTAGCCAGATGCACAAGGGGGGCATGCATCTGGAGTTGATCTGCAGTGGCTGGAGGCTCTGGCGTGCCCATTCTCTCTCTCTCTCTTTCTCTCCCTCTTTCTCTGTCAAATAAATAAATAAATAAAACTAAAATATTTAAAAATATTTCATTTACTTTTTTACTTGAGAGAGAGAAAGAGAGCACACCAGGACCTGCAGCCACTGCAAATGAACTTCATATGCATGTGCCACCTTATGTATCTGGCTTTATGTGGGTCCTGGGGAATGGAACCTTGGTCCTTTGGCTTTGCTATCAAGCATCTTTAACTGATAAGCCATCTCTCCAGCCTTCATCTCTCCCTACCCTTCATCTTTCTAGACCACACTTTTACCAAATTCACCAGAATTCTCTACCTGAACCCGTGCAACAGTCTCGTCACTGCCCTCATTTTCTGCCCCCTTCCATCTGTTCTCTGGCACCAGGCCGTAGTGACCTTTTCATAGCCAGCACAAAGCACCCGACCAAAAGCAGCGGATAAGAAGAAAGCTTTTATTCTTCCTTACAGCCTCGAGGGGAAGCTTCATGATGGCCGCGGGAGAGCATGGCATGAACAGAGGCTGGACATCACCTCTGCCCCAGCAGGTGAAAACGCAGCAGGAGAGTGGGCTGAGCTCTGACAGAGGGGGACCTGGTGATAACACACCTATGCCCACCCACAGCAACACACCTTCTCCAGCAAGTGTCCACCTCCTAAGTGCCACCAGCTGGGACCAAGCATTCAGAACACATGAGTTAATTGGGGGGGGGGCATGTTATTCAAAACACCACCTGTCACCTAAGAGCTTTCATGTGCTTACCCATGTTCTTTATTCCACCTACCGTCTACCTCTGCTCAGACACTGCCATCCTCACTGCCTGAGCTGGGTTATGTCACCAAAGAAGTATTCAATTCACAACCCCCAATAACTGTAAACAAATGTGGCCTTAATTAGGAAAGAAAGTCTCTGCAGAGCTGACTAATAATCTGGGCGTAAGGTCATCTTGAGAGGCTCAAATCCAGTACAGGATTTGAATGTGGGAGGGAGCATTAGTTCCAGCATGGAGGAGGCGTGTACAGTCCCGATGGCCCATGGGATGGAGTGGCTTGTCCACAAACAGGCAAGTGTGCGGTCACCAGGAGCTACAAGGGGTAACCAGTGCAGCCAGGATTCTCCTCACAGCCTTTCAGAGCATTAGCCCTGCTGACTCCTTCATTTTAATCTTCTTGACCCCCAGAAGGGTAAGACGACAGATGTGTATTGTTGCAAGCCAAAGATGAGGTCATTGGTTACGTCATGTTTCATTACATTACTTCATTTCAGGGCATTTACATACATCGTGACATTACATTACATTACACCACATCACATCACATTACAATGGGCCTAAGAAATGAATAGTCTCATGAAGCTTCAACTCCACTTCTTTTGAAATTTCTCAAAAGTGCCAAGCTCTGTTTGTTCTTAAAAGTGCTCACAGGTTCCACACAGATGGGGTCTTGCCCTTTGCTCCTTAATGAGTTTGGGTACCACCAGTATGCTAATGGAGAAGTGGGGCGTTCTGCCCATTACAACCCTCATCAATTTTGTTCTTCTGGGTGAGTATGGAGTGCTGGAGAGAGGATGGGCCTCCGCAGCTGTCATGAGACGCTAGAGGAGAGCAGTCTCTTTCACTACAGACTGGCCCCGGGACTACTTCCAGAGCTTGCTCTTCATCTTCATGTACGCCGGAGACCCAGACCATATGAGAAGTTGGTGCCTGGAGGAGCAGACCTGAAGAGCCGCTGCCCCATCACTGTCCTGGAAGAACCTTCCTACAGTCAACTCGGCCTCCCCAGGAGCCAGGTGCAGAAGACCTGAGACTGGCCGTGCGCAGACACCTCACTGCTCTCCAGACTGAAAGTACCTACACCTGAGGACCCGGTGTCTGCGTGCTGTGGAGAAGCAGGCAGCGTCTCAAGAAAGGAGCTTGTGGCTTTTTTTTTTTTCCATTTTTCCGTGAGCTGATCTGTTCTAGACAATAAGAATTTGTTCACGATGTGGGTTGGAAGGATGGCTTAGCACTTTTAAAATTGAGGTGTTTGTCTGCAAAGCCAAAGGACCCAGGTTCAATCCCCCAGGACCCACGTTAGCCAGATGCACAAGGTAGTGCATGCGTGTGGAGTTCGTTTGCAGTGGCTGGAGGCCCTGGTGTGCCCATTCTCTACCCCCCTCTCTTTCTGTCAGATAAATTAATTAAAATAAAATATTTTTAAAAGAATTTGGTCATGAATTCACCTCCTATGTGACGCTTCTCACCTGTGAGGAAGCACACAAATATTGGAGAAAAAGAGCTAATTACTCAGGGTGTTGTTCAGCTGTGGTATTGGTTTTGGGGTTGAGATCAGTCATTGTCATAACATCAAGAAAAGTTCTGGAGTGTTGCATTTGAATATTTTCAAGTGGTGCAGCTCAGCATGTGATGTTTCCAATATAGGCCACTGCCGGCAATGGCATTGATACTGTGTGTGTGTGTGTTCATGCCTGTGTGTGTATGAATAACAGATGCACAAACAGAGAAAAAGCCAGATACCAGGAGAAGATGGCTATGTGACAGTACATCATGTGTGAAGAAATGCTTATTAAAATACAAGGACAGGAAGCTGGAGAGATGGCTCAGCAGATAAAGGCACTTGCTTGCAAAGCCTGACTGCTCAGGTTAGATTTCCCAGTACCCCCACGCAAAGCAAAATAGCACATGCATCTGGAGTTGGTTTGTAACTGAGAGAGATCTTAGTGTGCTCGCTTTCTCCCTCTCCCTCTCTCTCTCTCTCTCTCTCTCTCTCTCTCTCTCTCTCCCGCCCCCTTTTAAACAAATAAAAATACAAAATAACATAAGGACAGCATACCCTTTTGATGAGGCAGCTCATAGCTGAGGGAATAGGTTGAGGATGAACACACAAACAGAGAACTAAATTGAACTATCCCTTGAGGACTAAACTTACCATGAAAGCAAACTAGACCATGAACTTGAAGAAAGACTCCTATGTGATGTTTTTAATCTTAGTACTCAGTGTGTACAGTTTAATAAAAGCTTAACCAAAGATTGTCACTGCTGATTGAATGTGTTTCATCAGGAATTCTTGCAAGGTTGTCCCTATATTAAGGTCCACACAGTTATTTGTCACATGTCAAGTTTTCAGTTCTAACATGTAAGAAGACAGAATATAAACAAACAAATAAGACAAGCTTGGGTTCCATTAAAACTATACTTATCAAAACAAGATGTCAAGAGAAGGTTGGATTAGTTTTCAAGCACTAGCCCTAAAGCCTTGAAGGTTTTTCTATTTTTTTTTTCCTCAGAAAATAAAGAAGGGGCAGGAAATTAACCCTACTTTCCTGGAAACAACTAGAAAAGGTAAATGTAGAGCACGTGTTTGGAAAGGAGTGTCAGGCCTCCCTGGCCCGGATAATTCTTTGAACATGATAACTCAAGGAATCTACTTTTCTCTAAGTTCTCAAGACATACAGCACACAGGAAGGAAGATACGCCCTTATCCTTCACAGTAATTTCTATCAGGGTGGGGCGGAGTGCTAGTCTATGAAGCCATTGAGAAGTAAATGGTCACATGACTTTGAATGGCCTTTCACAGGAGACCATGCTGGGCTCACCATTTCCCCAGAACCCTCTGCTGCTTCCTGCAGGTAACTATGAGTACTAACTGCCTTACAAACTTGTGTTATGTGTCCCGTGGACAGAACCAACAAGTCGCTGTGTGACATGCAGGAAAGTCCATTTCAAACCAGTTTGCCTGAGCATTTCACACACCTCCACAATGCAATGATTGTGTGGGACCTGATACACAGTAGAATTCAAGATTTGACACTGAAACAAGTAACAGCATGCGGGAGAAAAACAGTCTTGGTGTTCTCTTTGTATCCCCTTAGGCATGTCTTGTTACATAACAGCTGAGTACGGAAACAAGTATCCTACTTTTAAACTGCAGACGTTCATTAATGTGAAAACCCTAAATAAGTAGCTATCCCTCAGAATTCATGGGGTGTGGGTTTCAGGGCCCTTGAAGATACTCAAGGCCCCTATGCAAAGCAATTTAACATTTGCATGTAGTGTACACTGGTCCTCTCAAAAACTTTAAATAATTCCTTGATCATTCATAGTACCTAATATAATATAAACACTTTGTAAAGAGGTATTATGTTATACTGTTTAGGGAATAATAATAAAGGAAAAATATTGGCTCATATTTACAGTATAGTCAATTTGTTATCTGAATAGTTTCATCTGCTGTTGCTGGTCAGATCCTTGGATATGGAGACTACGGGTACAGACAGATAACTTGGCATGTGGACATTTTATGATAGGTAATAACACATTGGTTAATGACTTGTTATAATGACCTTATCAAAAGAACAGAGTACTTTCTGTTTTTCAAGTAATATAGTTGTTGTCAAGAGTTGAGCAGGTATTTTACATGCCCTTCAAATTGTAGGATGATTGAGAATACTCTTGTCCAGGCTGGAGAGATGGCTTAGTGGTTAAGGTGCTTGTCTGTGAAGCCTAAAGACCCAAGTTCGATTCTGCAGTACCCACATAAGCCAGAAGCATATGATGGTGTATGCATCTGTAGTTTGTTTGCAGTGATTAGAGGCACTGAGGTGCCCATTCTTTCTTTCTCTCTCTCTCTCTCTCTCTCTCTCCCTCTCTCTCTGTCTTTCTCTCTGTCTTTCTCTCAAATAAATTAAAAAATATTTTTTAAAAAGAACACTATTGCCTAATAACTTGCCATCTAAAATGATGTTTTTTGCCAGTGAATTTTGCTCAGCTAATCCATAATCTCTATCATCATTGAAAATAAGCTAATAACATAGCAAGGAAACCAATAGGAAGTTATTAGAACATGTCTCACCTTTCTCTTCAATTTTTGTCCCTATTCACGCCTCCCAAAACCCACATGTCTCGGTTAATTTCTCATAAGCAACGGACACTTTCATGAGGCTGGGGAGATGTCTTGGTGGTCAAGAGCTTTCTGCTCAAGCGTGAGGACCTGGGTTCAGACCCTGGGCATGATGGCCTACCTACACTTCCCAGGCTCAAGGGGCAAAGGCAGGGGATTCCCCAGGGCAAACTGGTTAGCTAGAGTAGATGAATTTGTAAACTCTGGGTTCAAGTGAGACACCGTGTTCCAATAACTAAAGTGGGGAGTAATCAAAGAAGGCCTCCAATTTTCAATCTCTGGATTACACATGTGTACCAATTCATACACACACACACCAGACACTCACATAAACAGGTCAAACAAAAGTGTTTGTCACTGTTTCAGAAGAAAGAGGAAATATGTCCAAAACTCCTATGGTCTGAGATTAAATGTTTCTTAAAGTTAAAAACCTTCCATAGAAGCTACTACTAGGCAGTAAGAAGTGGGTAAGCCATTATCCTACCTGCCCTCACCCTAGTAGTGCGTGGCTCAGAAGGAAACTTGAAGACTGGAAGGCATCCTCGGAAATATGATGACAAGAGTGTTTGTGAAGTGCTCGGGGAGTCGGAGCAGTTGAGAAAGGCTTTTGAATAGAAACGATGCTCACATTCCATGCGGCAAGAGAAAAGAAGCCACGGGGGCTAGCAGAACGGGAGGAAGGGCCTGCCTGGCCTGCATCCTTATCACTCCAGCCTCACTTTGCACTGCTCTGATGGCCAGAATTAGCCCACCTCCCCAAAACACACAAAGTGTCTAGTCCCTCCGCCTACTAAGTGTTATGTAGGAGGCTTTCAGCTCCTGACGGGTGTTCTACTTGACTTCTCTGGTGGTAACACAACCAAGCTCAGACAGGAAAACATAACATCACTTAATCTGTGTGAGCCCTAACTCACTGAGTATGAATGAAACTGTACACTCTCTTGGTGCGGAATTTATTTCTTCTTATATCCACCATCTGTCAGTCTCAAAAGCACTCCAGACAAATGGGAGAAAAGACGCTTGTTGCCAAGAATAATTGCCTGACAATTTGAACAGATCCCTATGGAGGAATCAATGTGATTTTATTCACAAACATAAACGTGACGTTCTCCCCTCAGACATGAGCATTAATAACTCTGTCACAAGCCACGCATGGTGGGCACACCTTTACTCCCAGCACTTGGGAGGCAGAGGTAGGAGGATCGCTGTGAGTTTGAGGCCACCCTGAGACTACAAATTTCAGGTCAGCCTGGGCTAGAGTGAGACCCTACCTCAAAAAGCCAAAATAAACCAACAAAAAACTCTGCCACAGACTTTGCATCAAAATCTTCTGACACAATTCTGAATGAATGTGAGATTTTCATGTTATTGACAACCCTGTCCCCGCCACCACAGGTTTTAGGACCTCACATATATCAACAGTATTCCCCCTCTATAAGAAGCTTATTCTCAGGTTGGCAAAAACATTAGCAGAGACTTCAAAGCTATAAGTCATTGCAGAAGAATACACTTGTAGCCCAGAAGTCGCCTAACATACAGCAATACTAGCTTTGGGCTTGTGGAGAAATCACAAATCACACCCATTGCAATTTTAAAAAATCCAAGCTTCTAACTCTTTTAACAAAAGTTTGTCAAATATTGATAGTGTTTACAATAAGGAAATATTCAACAAGGAGTGTCTAACACATAGCAGACCATTTGGGTAGTTCTCATTATTGTTTTACGAGCTTTAGACCTGGAATTGGCATGTAACTTGTCACCTTGGTTTTGAATAATTTGTTTTAGAGAAAGAAGTAGAGAAAGGTAGCCCATAAATAATCTTCAATATATCCATCGATTTGTATGGATATATTCAGTATTTGCTGAGGCTGCCAAAGATAGAAAGCCCAGGCATTGATCTTTTGACATTCATCATACTAAGTGTATAGGTTCTCTTTATGAACTTCAGGAGCTATCAGCAATAATGGGCCTTTGTTCTCATAATGTGAAAAATAAAGTTTCCTATATCCAATATGCTTGCATGTAGATATTACCCTTCACTGTCAGTGTAATCTTGAAACTCACTCCACCACAACCCTGTAGAAAACAGTGATGAGAGTTCAAGACACCTTTAGAACATTGCGGGGGGGGCTATTGTTCACCAAGGAATGGGGTGTCTGAATGCTAGGTCTCAAGAGATGTGTGTGGCTGTCACTTGGGCAGTAGATGAATGCTCACGACACATAGAGCCTTGAACACCCATCTGAGCTTACCTACAAGCCTAAAATAAGCCAGCGTGCGTAAGAATGCCACTCACCTCCTCCCACCGCAGTGCTGGGGCCTCTGCTGCTGGGCTCCAGGTCCTCCTGCCTCCTTCCTCCTAAGTCTCTGTGCTCCTCCCAGTGTACTCTGCCAGGGCTCAGGAAGATTCCCCAGACTTCCCATTGGCTCAACTCCCAAGGGAGAGGTTGACGACAAGAACAGCAGCAGTGATAGCAGTGAATGAAGAGTCCCTCCTCCCTCCCAGACCAGAGGAAAATCTGCTCATGGAAGAGACACTAAGAAGGGATTCCAAGTGGGCTTTCCTGCACTGACGGGCAGGAAGCTTCCAGCAGAGAAGGATGTGACATTATGCTTCCTTGCCCTTCTCGTGGGGACTTACACCCAAAAGTTGGCAAACTAGCAAAATCTTCTAAAGGCCCTCCTTCCACGTGCCCCTCTGAGCTATGTCTACCCAGGCATAGGGAGTAGGTTAGTCAGAAACAGGAGCCAGCAGAGCAGCACAGAAGGGGACAAGCGTCGGGTGTACAATTGACACAAGCTGGTCCTCCACCCAGAACTCAGGCTGGATGACTGGGTTTTATCCGTGTCCAGGGCAGTCATTATCTAGAGTTCAAATGGTGTCCCTGAAAGATGAAGTGACTCAAGTCCCAGATATCATGATAAGCTTGCAACATACGCATGATTTTTGCCAATAACAAGTGGTGATGCGGAGCTCAGAAGATACACAGTCAGCCCACCTCCACAGCGAAGACTGTGCGTCCTGAGCCCTGTGGGAGTACGTGGCTCTGGGAAAGGGTGCTTTTTTTGTTTGTTTGTTTGTTTGCTTTTTTCGAGGTAGGGCCTCACTCTGGTCCAGGCTGACCTACAATTAACTATGTAGTCTCAGGGTGGCCCTGAACACACGGTGATCCTCCTACCTCTGCCTCCGAGTGCTGGGATTAAAGGAGTGCGCCACAATGGCCGGCTGACAGGGTGCTTTTAATGGAGGAATACATGAGCCATGCTAGAGTACCAAAAACACTGGGGCCACACAAAGCTGGGATCAAAGTTCCTCACTCTGAACAGAATTTTGACGCATTTCATGATGGTATAGCTTCTTTACTCATTTTAAAAGACGGGGGAATTTTAGAAACTTTACCATTGAAGGGGTTATAATCAACAAGTGCTTGGTATGTGATGGTGAACGCTCAATGCCTATTATTTTGTTATTTTAATCCAGTTTGAAACCATGCTGGAAAATCCAGGATGTATATGGATTCGACCTATAATAAGCCTTCAGTTACTTACTTATTACTCAAGAGCAACCTCCAGCATCACGATTTCCATCATTTCCCCTATATCGTTATTCCATACTGACCTCTTTTTTTCTTCACAATATGCTTGGGTTACATAATTTTACTCAAGCGTCCCTCTAATCATATGTAATTTTATACAGTCATTCCTGAAACTCTTCTATGAGATTTTTCCCTGAGCATAGAAGACAAGTCATCTATTGCATGGAACATGTCACACCAATTAAATACAGAGTTTCATTTGGAAGGAGAAGTAAGTTCTGTTGTTCTGCTGTACAGTAAGTTGGCCACAGTTAACAACAAAGCATCATATATCATATCTCCAAACTGTCAAAGGGCAAATGGAGAGTGTTTAAGTGTTTAAGCCACTGCTTACAAAACCTAATGACTGGAGTTTGATTCCCTAGTAATCCATGTAAGGCCAGATGCACAAAATGGCATATATGTCTGGGGTTTGTTTTCAGCAGATGGAGGCTCTAGTATTCTCATCCTCTCTCACACACTCTCTCTCTTCTTTCTCTCCCCCCTTGATAGTAAATAAATTTTTAAGTGTCAAAGGGGAAAAATTTTAATGTTCTCATCTCAAAGAAATGAAAGATGTTTAGGGCTGTGGATAGGCCAATCACCCTGATTGGATCATTACACAATGTTACACACACGAAAACATCCCATTGTCAATATTCACAGCTACCAAAAAAAAAAAAAAAAAAAAAAAAAAAAAAAAAAAACTTTAAGATTACAATTCCTCAAAAAAAGAGTTTTTAAAATAGAGTGCTTGGAATATAAAAAGTGGAGATGAAATGAAAATTCAAATTTGGGAAATGAAATGAAAATTCAAATACTCTAAATCAGATACTGTTTCTGGGGCTGTCATGAAGGAGACAGCCAGATTCCTTATTGCCTAGACTCCTTTAACAGATTTGGTTTACACTGGAAAATAAGGGGTAAAACTGAAAAGATTAAATAGAGATCAAAATTCCAGATTGAAATCGCACATACAAGAACTAGAATTCAAGAACTCAAGATAAGCTTGACAAATACTGAGTCCCAACCACACTGCCCCCTTCCCTCTTGCGATCACATCTGACACCTGGTGGGGCATCTGAGAACTGCCATCCATTGCTGTTACACTGGACAAAATCTGTGGATTTGAACTGACACTGTGCACGAGTTGCATATGGTTACCTGTAATCCCAGCATTAGGGGGCTGGACATACAAAGTCCCTTGGGCTCACTTGAAAGCTAGTCTAGAAAAATCAGCGAGTTCTGGGTTCAATGATAGATCCTGTCTTAAAAAGTAAGGTAGAAGAGTGATTGAGGAAGGCATCCAACATTAACCTCTGGCCTCCACATGCATACGCTCTATGTACATGCGCACACACACACACACACACACACACACACACACACACACACAATAAAATATTCATGATAATCAATGTAATAGTGCTCAGATATCAACAAAACCCAGTGTGTGACTTATCTGACCTCACTTCAGGGAAGCACTAAAGCCTGATGGTGAGGCACCTGAGCTTTGGAATCAAGAGGAATGTAGTTTTTACTTTCCAAAGACGATCAAAACAAAAGTTCAAGACCATTTTACATGGTCTTGAACCTATCTAAGTCTCATCCAGGTGAGTATGAGCAGGCTTGGGGTTCACTGGTAACCAAGAGAGTGTGCAGGGATTACAGCTGCATGACTTCGAAGACAAGGTCATGAATGGCTTTGAAACCTATATCTTGTCAGCTGAACCCCATGTTCTCAGGCAGAAAGTCCCATAACCTGATGAAAAAGGCCAAAAGATCCCATGTGGGGATCCCAAAAAGGGAAGCCCTTCCTGTGTCCCCATGCAGGGCAGAACTGCTCTAGTCCTCATTCTCCCAACTCCAGAACCACCTGATTGCACTTGTGTAAATTACTGCAGGCCAGCACTGCCCAAACCAAGCCCTTCATTGAAAGCCCACCAGAAATTTTACAGGAATGTTGTTACTTAAGGCACTTGATTAGAAGACAATTTGACAGCGATGACTAAACTTCTATCTTCTGTGTGCCCTGAGATAGATTGTTTAATCATCCCAAGCTCGTATTTTTTTCCCCTCACCTTGAAAATGCAGTCGATCATATTACTTACTTCCTTGGGTTACTTTGCAGAACAGGTGATGCTAAAGCAGTTAGCGCAAAACCAAACCCAGACAGAGTAGGACTTCAATAAATAACAACATTGTGATGATTAACACTTACACTATCTGATTCTCCCAGTATAGCCCTGGGGAGATTGCAATGCGGTGTTAATTATTAAGGTTAGACGCTGTTTTCCTTGCTTTCTTCAACCCTTGGAAGAGTCAGTCGCACATGCTTAAGCAGTGAGTTTTCAATGGACTTCCTGTGATCACCTTAGCGGTGGGCATGACTCTGGCAATCCTGTCACTTTCTCGTTTGTCTTTCTACCCCGCTTCCAACCCAGCTGCTTCTGCAACCACCTCAACACAAGTGCGGGGATACTGGTCATTGTTTGAGGACTGCTGGCCCTGGAGCTCAGGTTGTTCCTGTCGTCTCGGGCCTCTGCCATGGCCCGGCTATGTTCTTCTTACCCGTAGTCTCTCCTTGGTCCCTTCAGGAGCTGTCACATAATTAAAGAGATAACGGATCTTCAGGTGGGCCACCCCGCCTGGCTTGGTATTGATGAACAAGAGAGTTGTGGCACACATTATAGGCCTCCTCAATGGCTATTTCAACCCTATTTCCTGCCTTACTTTCATGCCAAGCCCATTTTGGATCCACCTTCAGATAACTCCAACTTCATGCTGCAGTAATATATGTGCACAGTGATGTTAAACAAGACTCCTTCCACCACAGAGCTGATATAAACCTTTAATTCAGACATGCATCCAGCATTCCGGACAGAGGAGAGTTTAAGGACCCATTCAGGAAAAGCCAAAGGTCTCTGCCAGGTGAACCTGAGCTCAAGGCCCACATCTAAGGACTAAAGAGGTTGCAAAGTGTTTGACTGAACAGGAGTCTCTCTGAAGGAGAAAGGAAGGGGGGCCTCTTCTCTCCACACATGCCAAGAGAATGGGATGGATTTCCCATAACATAAGCTATCATCAGACCAAGAGATCCTGGATTTTTTTTGGTCTGCTGAGGAAAAATTCAATAGCAGAAGCACAGACCACAAAGGGTCATTATTATTATGAAAGAAAGCAAGAATGTGACCCCCAAGATCCATACATGGCCCAGGAAGTGGTCAGCAATAAGAGAACAGGCCAGTTGGTGGTTTTGGGAGAGTTTGGCTTTTTAAATGTATTTGTACGAGGTGGGTGGCACATTCTCTGGAGTGGTGACCTTATTCCAATTTCAAATCATGATGGACCAGAACATCCTTTCAGGGTATTCCTTTCCATAATCCTCTTGGAAACATACAAGAAGGAATCAAAACCCTAATTTAAATGGTGTTATCATGAAATCAGGGTCTTTAAAGGATGTAACTCATTCATTAGTGTGCATGTATGACAATTTTTTTTTTTTTTTTTTTTTTTGGTTTTTCGAGGTAGGGTTTCACTCTAGCCCAGGCTGACCTGGAATTCACTATGTAGTCTCAGGGTGGCCTCGAACTCACGGCGATCCTCCTACCTCTGCCTCCCGAGTGCTGGGATTAAAGGCGTGCGCCACCACGCCCGGCTTTGTATGACAATTTTTACAAACATGTTTCTGGAAGGAGAGAGAGAGAGAATGAGTATGCCAGCACTTCTAGCCACTGGAAAAAAAAAAAAAAAAACTCCAGATACATGCACCAGTTTGAGCATCTGGGACTCAAACCTGAGCCATTAGGTTTGCAAGCAAGTGCCTTAACGTCTGAGCCATCTTTCCAGCCCATGTGTGGCAATGTTTTAAGTCCCCTGGCACCCCAGATCCTGATACAGTGGGGAGAATCTAACTTGAGCCTCAAGGGTGTTTAACCTCAAATGGGGCATTTTCACCATCAGGAGATGCAGTTACTAAGACAGAGCTGCAATGTCCTCCCTCGCTTGCCTCACACCCACCTCTCCTGCCAGCCGGCTATTTGGAGGAGGAGAACCTGTATTCAAGAGAAGCAAAGTCCTCATGGAGAAGCAGTGTTGGCCACGAGGAGAAACTGCAATCTCCGTGGGAACTGGATGTCTGCAGGAGGACAGAACTCTCAGCTCCGCGGGCAACAAGGAGTCCGAAAGATCAATCAGAGAAGACCTCCCAGCTCAAAGGCTAGAGCGCACCGGAGGACATGGACGCTGAGACAGAGGGAAAGGAAGTGTCCACGTAGTGGACCAACCAAAGCCTAATAGGTTTCATACCATAAAATTTTCCATCAATAAACAAAAAATACTAAAGGGACTAGTTGGAGGGAGGGTGCAGAGGAAGACATATGGGAGTTGGGAAAAGTCACGGGGAGTGGTCTATGATCAAAATACATTTTGTATTTATGTAAAAATTGTCAGGCTGGAGAGATGACTTAGTGGTTCAGACGCTTGCCTGCAAAGCCAAAGGACCCAGGTTTGATTCCCTAGGACCCACATAAGCCAAATGCACAAGGGGGCATACGTATCTGGAGTTCGTTTGCAGAGGCTGGAGGCTCTGGTATGCCCATTCTCTCTCTCTCTCTCTCTCTCTCTCTCTCCCTATTTCTATATCTCTCTGTGTGTCTCAAATAAATAAATAAAATTGTTCTAAAAATTGTCAATAAAAGGGGCATGAGAGATTGCTCAGTGGTTAAGGTGCTTACCTCTAAAGCCTAAAGACCTGGGTTCAGTTCCCCAGTACCCACATAAAGCCAGGTGCACAAAGTGGCACATGCATTTAGAGTTTACTTGCAATGGCTGGAGGCCCTGGTGCACCCATTCTCTCTCTCTCTCTCTCTCTCTCTCTCTCTCTCTGTGTGTGTGTGGGGGGGGGGGGTGTCTTCTGTCTCTCTCTGCTTGCAAATAAATTAATATATATTTAAATTTGACTATTTCTTAGGCTTGGAGATGACAAGTGCCTTCAGGAAAACTACTTGTGTGCTAGGACCATATTCCACTCCATGCTGGATCCTGAGGGAAAAAAAGCCTCCTGAAACAGTTCTTTTTGACTTCTGCCCACGTCTCTGAAGAACGCTGGGTGGGGAATGCCACTTTGCTTGGAATGGTGGGAAGGGACACCACTGATAGAGAGTGAGCCTCTGGCCACTGCGGTCTCCACTGTGCAAGTGTCCACCCACACCCAGTCCATGGGACCGGAGACAGGAACAGCAGCTCCAGGCCAGAAGACATGACCTGTGGCACCGACAGATGGCGCTACCTTCACGGACCTGCGACGCTTGTAGAAACCAAATGCACTACTCAAGATGGAGCGAGCTCACGGAGGAGCAAAGGGGTGAATCCCAGAGAGGGTTCGGGAGCATGAGAATGGGAGAAGTGAGATTCTGAAGGATCCACAGTTATCTGTGACATCTAATCCAGAAACAAGCTATTAGTTGTGGTCTGTAATAAAAAATGAAATAAAAGTCATATGAGGTCACACAAAGAATATAATTAAGGCAGTGTTTACATTAATAAACCAGTGACTTACATATAGAATCTAGAAGCCCAGTCATATCCCAGTCTAATTAATGTCAGCCCAATGTCCTTAGTACTGCATTAAGAAGGCAACTTAAAAAAAATATTTTATTTATTTATGAGAGAGAATGGGCATGCCAGGGACTCTGGCCACTACAAACGAACTCCAGATGCATGGGCCACCTTGTGTATCTGGCTTTACGTGGGTCCTGGGGAACTGAACAAGGGTTCTTAGGCTTTGCAGGCAAGCACCTTAACCACGGAGCCATCTCTCCAATCCCAACAAGGAAACTTTTTAAGCATGATGGCCAAAGATGCTTGGGCAACAGAGTGGGAAATTCCTGACATGGTCAGTCATGAATGTTGTGGTGACTCTGATTCATAACCACATTACTAGAAAATACCATTATTCAATTAAGGTCCAAAAGGCACCTGTCACTGTGACACCCATACTGTCTGAGATGTTGTCTGCATATCAGCAAACTAAGTCACGAGCTGGTTTATTATCCTGGCCTTAAGACTTTTCATTCTGCCAGATACAGTCCATCCTTCTGAGCAGGTATATCAGGATTACCCACTGAGGAGACCCCTGTGTTTTTCTCAAAGACCCTGGCTAATAGTGCCCTATAATTTCTTCCCTCCACACTGAAAGAGGTCCTTGAGCCAGACTCCAGTACCTTACAACCCTCCTTCACCAGCATCCTACCGCCTCGGCTCTCCAGGTTTGTTGAACAATCTCACCGAGTCCCACCTCGTGTCCGGCCATCTGTGCCCATGTTTCTGAAGGCTCTCCACAGGAATTTCCAGCTTTGACTCAAGAGGATGACTTTTGACCCTTTTCGCACACCATCCAGGGACCCACTCCGAGACTCTTCAGCTGTGGGAGGAATCAGAGTGTCATGGAGCTCTGAAATTGTCCCATCCAAGGGGCCTGGTTGTGTCAGTGAGCATTCCATACTTGTGACAAAACAGCTGAGAACACAGACTTTACAGAGGAAAGGTTTGATCAGCTCACAGTGGCAGGTTTCAGATCATGGTGGCTCAGCCCCATTGCCTTTAGTTCTGTGGCAAAAACACCACAGTGAAGAGGACAAGGCAGAGACAGCCACACTTCCTTGGTGGTAAGGAAGCACAGAGAGAAGGGGGAAGGGGCTGGGGTCCGAGTATTCCTCCAAGGGCGTCTTACCAATGGCCTAATTTCCTTCCACTAGTCCCCACCCTCACCTTCTATATGTCCCACTAACACCCAACAGCACCATTAAAGAGAATCAACGCCTTCCATGATACATAAGCCTTTGGGGGACATAAAGAGCCCAAAACTTCACTGTGTTCTACACGAGACCTCTGGGCTCCTGCCCAGCCAGTGTCAAGTGCCAGCTAGGAGGACACAGCATTCCCTGGGAAGACTTCATTGTGTCCTCCACAAGATGTTTAAGGTGAAAAAGAAAGCAGGTGCCAAGAAGCATCTTGCCTATTGTACAAGCCATCATTACTGTTCCACATCTCTTCACATCAGCCCCGCGAAACCCAGGAACTGCAGCGTGGCTGGCATCGGGTTATGGCTCTTCCACATTATCACATGGAAATATTCTCTAAACTAACAAATACACATTTGCTCTTCTACGCTGGTACTTTTCTGCTTCTGTGGGTGGGGCGTGTGATGTGGGTGGCAGGACGCATAGGTACGTGCTTGGCGTCACTCCCCACGCCAGGTCTGCAGACAGCAGCCACAGGGGCGTTTCAGGTGTCCCGCTGTCTTGCCCTTACATGAAGCTGCAGCATCTGACTTGCCGTGTCCATGCTCAGATGACTCTTTGGTTCTGGGACTACTGGGAGGGGTGGCCACGTCCAGCTCTCTATGTGGTCCTGGGTCCAGCCGTCTCTCTGACCTCCTCGGGCCTTCATGCATGCACAGCAAGTGCTCTTAACTGCTGAGCCGTCGCTCCACCCTGATGTTTTTGAAGAGGAAAACAATAAGTTATTCAAGTTTTTAAAATAATTTGATTTATTATTTATTTATTGGCCTTGCATGTGCATGCACGTGTGTGAGAGTGTTTGCGTGTGTGCGTGCGTGCGTGGGGGCTGGCACACTTATGCGGTGGCAGCTATGTACGGGTCATAAGACAAGTGTTGAGCGGGTCCTCACCTCAGTTTGGTGCGCGGTTTCGCTCTGCATCTCTCTCCACCGTCGTTGGTTGCGTTCGACACGAACTTCTGGGGAATTCTCCTGTCTCCCATCTGGCTGCCAGAGTGCGGGGATTCCGGAAGCTACCACGGCACCCAGCTTTTTATGTGGGCTCTGGGCATTCAAACTCAGGTACTCTGGCTTGAGCGGCTTTATCCACAGAAACCTCTTCCCCAACCCCTACAGTATACAATTTGGCACCTAAAAGACGTTTGACCAGGACTGGGAATATTGCTCAGTTGGCAAAGGGCTTTCCCTGCAAACATGGGAACCTGAGTTTGAGTCCTGATATACATGGGAAAGCGTGGCGCAGCGGCTTGTGATCCCAGCAGTGCAGAGACAGAGCCGGGCAGATCCCTGCAGCTTGCTGGCCATCCACTCTGTCCAGCTACTCCAGCCTAGCTGGCAACCTCCAGGCCAAGAGACCCTATCTCAAAAGAGGTGGATATCTGTGGATGACATCTGAGGCTATCCTCTGGCCTCCACTTACACCCTGCATGCTCCCAAACATACATGAACATGCATGTGCAATACACAGACACACACACACACACACACAAAAGATTTAACCAAAAATTTCAATGAAATTTTTTTCTGAACTAGAGGTGTCCCTAATGAAAAAAAAATTCCTTTTATAGGTTATTTAAATGCACTACAAATCTGCAAAGACTTTATGGCATCGTATGCATTTATTAGGGTCAATACAGATATTTGAGCTAAAATCCACACAATTACATTGAACAAGACAAGAAAGCCAAAGGAGATGCCCTTCATCTGGTTTCCTGAAGGCGTATGCTTCCTGATTCATAAGCGAGCTGCTCAACAGAACCAAACCAAAAAAAAAAAAAAAATGTAATCCTTTAATTTTTTTCCCCCTTATTTGCTTGGTTGTGTCATCACACAGACAACACTCAAATGAGAACTCTAAAGTAAGGCAGCCAGGAAAGCTTTTGTAGAAACGTGTCTTTCCCCCATGGCTGCCACCGTCTTAGGTCCACTAGCTCATGGGGCAAGCTCGGAAAGGTCACAGATCAATTTTGAGAATAAGCAACCGGAGTCCCCATGAGGAGTCCCCGTGAGTTCTCAGGTGACTCTGAGCTCTGCGGCTCCGCTGCTTACGGGGAGGCAAATTTGCCAGCAAAGAGAATGGTGTTGGTGCACACATGCCTGATGAAGAACAAGAAGGGGTGATTCGCCACGAACTGATCCCGGAAGGGGAGTCTTTTGACTGCAATGTTCTCCCCAGAGGCTGCGGCTGCCTCAGTGCCCTGCTCATTCACATCCACGTAGGACTTGTGAATGACCTTGGATAGATACAGGCCATTGTCTGGTGACATTCCAGAGAAGTCAGCTTCGGCCAAGTTAAAGATATCCGTCATCCCTAGCGACTTCAACAGGGTGTTTAGATCGTACTTGATTTGCAGTTTGAATCTGGGGATGTGAACCTCCACTTCTCTTTCCACCATGTTGGAAGAGCTGGTCCACTCTTGCAGCGTCCTCGCCGTCAGCTGCTTTTCTATCTGACAGTCAAAACAAGATGAGCACGCGTGAGTCCAACACCCAGCCTCTGGGTGAGATGGATCTGTTCCTGTAATTCTCAGCGGGAATGGCCCAATTTCATTCCTGCCTTTTCTCCCTTGACCCACGTCTGTTCCGCCTGTCATGCAGGTGGCCACGCATTTCTTTTCTGTTGTACTCTTCTCCTCTCTACTTCCCCGTTAACTTACTCAGCGTGCATTCTTTTGTGCTTAAGTGTGCGTGGTGTGTACACATGTGGACACGCATGTGCATCTGTGAGTGGGCACATGCGTGTAGATGCCAGAGTTCAAGGTCACGTGTCTTCCTCCAGCTGTTGAGCAAAGTTCTCACACCAAAGCTAGAGCGCACTGATGTGGCTAGGTTAGCTATCCCAGAGGGCCTAAGGGTCCTCCCATCTCTGCCTCTCCCACTGGGATCACAGCCCCCACCACTGCGTTCGGGCATTTTATGTGGGTGCCAGGGATTGGGGCGCAGGTCCCTGTGCTTGCAGGGAAAGTACGTTACCCCCTGAGTCCTCTCCTCTGACCCTCATCGTGCCTCTTGATGTCTCAGCATGTTAGGGTGTGCCTGAACTTTTCTGTTTATGGCCTCCAAAGTCCCTGCGTGCATGTTTCCTGGGTAGATCCACCCATGGCTAGTGGGTCCTCAACTCCAAACATGAAGTCACACCTTCTTTATGAACCTGGTATTCTCGTGGTGTCTAAGACTCCAGATCTCCATATTCTGCTCCTGATAGCATTTATCACCCAACAGCTTTCTTTGTTTTCTCTAATGCTGCTCTAGATACCAAACCTCAGGGTGCTTGCTCAGTGACTTTAATTCTCTGCCTGGCATTTCGGCTCCCACATCTATGCTTCTATTTCCCAGAGTGGCTCCCGATTTCTCATTGTAAATCAAGCTTCATCTTTTTTTTTTTTTTTTTTTTGTTTTTGTCAATTCCTCAAACATCTCCCCCTGGCCATTGCCTTGAGCCATCTCCTCGAAACACCAAACATTTATCAGTCTCATCATTCTAGTTTTGGGGTTTTAAGACATTTCCATCACCTCCTATAACAATTGTTTCATAAAAGAACACAAAATACTTCCAAAGTACCCTTTTTCATTGTTTTTTTTTTTCCTTTGCTGCCCTAACACAAATCACCATGACCTCATGATACAAGCACATGTTGATTGCCTCACACTTTTAATGTATTTACATGTGTTCTTTACTGTGCCTGAAACACCAGGGTCCCCTCGCTTCAATCGTTCCCTCTTCTACTCATGGAGAGTTCCTCGCAGAGCTAATCCTCCACCAAAGTTCTGCTGAGATCCTCTTCCTAATTTGGACATTTTGTATTTGCGTAAGACTTTATGCAGAGTCCAAACTGCTGTCTGAACCCAAACCTCTACCACTCTGCCAGTCCCCAGGTCCCCAGGGCTTCTTCCCCTCTGAACTGGCCACACCTCTACTCATACTTGTTCCCACAGTCACAGCTACGCTTCTCTCAGTGCAGCCCTCTCTAGACTGATACTCCCCTCACTCCTTAATCCATGTGTACACAGCCCAGCCCGACTCTTCCAGGAAGTCCTCGCTACCCTTCCCCACGCATCTGTGCTAATCCTTTATGCCTAAAGCCAGCACTTGTTGACCTGGCCACGGGTTGACTCAGTAACTCTGAAGGTGGCCATCCTACTGTGAGTGAGTAATCCAGCTAGCTCAGGGGTGAGGGCGAGGCCACTCATAGGTATATCTGTCCTAAGGAGCTCTGGCTGTATCCAGGGAGAGGGGATTGGACCCAAACTCCTGCCACCACCATGATCTCCTCTTCATGCTGTGGTCTTCATGTCCCTCAGAAAACCAGGATGCTAATGGATAACCACAGAAACATGGTATGGTCGAAACAGAAACACTGCCCCTCACGAACTATGCCTTAATTAGATTTCTAAGGATTGGGAGTTCAGCCTGTGTCATAATTTAAGTGCTATAGAAAGAAGTCTACTAGATGTCAAAGGTCCAGTGCATATGCACATTTGTAAGGTATGGCATGCTGGCTCTGTATGACTTTTATTGTTCTCTGTGTGTGTGTGAGAGAGAGAGAGAGAGTAGGGGAGTGTGGTATATGTGTGTAGTGTGTTTACGCACGTGTAGGTGCCCATGCGGTGCCCCACGCGCTCGCCTGTGGTGACCAGAGTAGAACACTGGATATTCCACTCCACAGCTCTTCGGCCCATTCTCATCTGAGTTGGAGTCTCTTACTGATCCCGGAGCTTACTGTTTGTTCACAAACTCCGGCAATACTAGGGTATCTGCTTCCCACAAGACTGAAGTTACAGACATGCATGGCCACACGCAGCCGCCTATGTGGGTCCTAGGGATCAAACTGGAGTGCTCACTCAGGCCCCTCACATCCTCATGCTTACACAGGAAGTGCTCTTATCCACTGAGCCACCTCTCCAGCCTCTTCACGACGTTGTTTTTAAAGGATGAGTTGGTTCTCCCACCTACATATATGGTTCTGAAGGGTGGCACTCATAGGTTTCATCTTCAGCTCCTGAGACAATAATGCTAAGCCTAGGTCATGAGTCAGTGTTTTTACAAGTGTATGTGCATGCATGTGTATGCATATGCACACATGCCTTAGCTGCATGCTGACATTCTTGAGGTCTTACCTGCTGTAGATTAGTTCTGCCCGCTGGAAGCAGAATAATCATGCTTAATTTGTTGTTGACATAGGGCAGCTCAAGAACTTGCATCTGTGGTTGCTTGATGAAGGCCAATTTAAATATTCCACTCTGATACATCATTTCCACTGGCACACTTTTACCCTGTTAAAAGAAAAGATTACAAATTGATGGCAAAGTCATGTATGTGAATGTACATGTATGTGTGCTGACTTTTTACAACATGAAAGCCTGTGTTAGTACTCCGAAGGTAAGGGCAAACTGCCCAGGGTACTCACTTATTATCTTCCTTTGCACAGGGTATCAAGTTTTTAAGGCAAAATAAGCCAAAGGTAGAGGTGATATGATATAATCATAACAATATGTGGATGATTTGAGTCTATTAAAATCAAGGTCAAGGGCTGGAGAGATGGCTTAGCAATTCAGGCACTTGCCTGTTAAGCCTAAGAACCCAGGTTCAATTCCCCAGTACTCACATAAGTCAGATGCACAAGGTGGCACACAGCGTCTGGAGTTCCTGTGCAGTGGCTGGAGGCCCTGATGTGCTCATTTTCTCCCTCTCTCTCTCTCTCTCTCTCTCTCCCTCCCTCTCTCTCTCTTTCTTCATAAATAAATAAATAATATATTTTAAAAAGCAAAGCCAAAGTTGTTTAGCTAATAGGATCATTGTGAGAAAACAAAATAATGAGATCATTATCTTTTTAATTCTAATTGAAGACTATGGGATACAAATAACAGTCGTATTAGCTGCTAGGGAATGCAAGCGCCATGTAAATAGGAAGAATGCATAAAAAGAAGAGGTTTCCTCTCTGTCAGGGCCCCTCTCTGGGCAGAGGTCCCACCAGCATGTCCGGTGAGGAAGGGCAGTGTCTGTTTCTCAACAAGGGGAACCTGCAGCTATGTTTTCACTGCTTCTCCTAAATTGTCCTTAAATGATGGCTGCGTTCTCCAGAATTTTTCACCAGTCTGAAAATGACATACTCACCACACTCAACTGAAAGGGGGTCTTCACCGTCTCTTGTTTGTCAAATTTGTTTTGCCATTGTCCTTTGAAATATATGGCACTCACTAGGACCATGACTGAGGAAGGGTCTATGGTGCCCTCACCAAAGAGGTTTGTGACTTTTCCTTGAGGTAAAACAAACAAAAGAAAATTTTATTCGGATATTCACTTATTGTTAATAGAGAATTGAATAGCAGTAAGAAATTCAGATCAAGTTTTTTTTTCATACTAAATATGAGATTCTCCCCAAAGAAGGTTTTGTTCAAACTGCATGGACTGTTTGGCTATTTCTAATCAGAAGATAACGCCCAGGGCATGGTATACTAGTAGTGACTCAACTTACGGTACTCATAGTTACTTCCAATGTATTACTATGCATTGTTGCTTTACTTAATAAACTCTTTAAGGGCTGGGGAAACAGTCTCCACAGTTAAAAACACTTGCTTGCAAAGCATGATGGAAGATAGAATTTTAGTAAAATTTTAGTAAATTTTAAAATCAAGACTTACAGTTTTTTTGTTCATTTTTTTTATTTATTTATTTGAGCGTGACAGAAAGAGAGAAAGAGGCAGATAGAGAGAGAGAGAGAGAGAGAGAGAGAGAGAGAATGGGCGTGCCAGAGCCTCCAGCCACTGCAAACGAACTCCAGACGCGAGCGCCCCCTTGTGCATCTGGCTAACGTGGGTCCTGGGGAATCGAGCCTTGAACTTGGGTCCTTAGGCTTCACAGGCAAGCGCTTAACTGCTAAGCCATCTCTCCAGCCCAAGACTTACAGTTTTTTAAATTAAAATAGCATTCATTCTCAGAGTCATGTGGCATAGATTATTTTAGGACAAATAATTTGTAAGGGATGGTCTAAGATATGCCCCTGATTTCTTCCTTGTTGATCTAACTGCATCAGCTTTTGTACTGCACCATCAGCGCTTCACAGTCCTTAGTGGCTCATGGAACGGACTCGGGGCGCTTGTCAACACCACACAAATAAACTTAGCACACACATGCACACACACACACACACACACACAGAGAGAGAGAGAGAGAGAGAGAGAGAGAGAGCTTATCCTTACCATTAGTTTTACTTTCAACCCAAGCATTGATACTTTTTCTCGTCTGTTCCGTAGACAGTTCAAAATCAACAGCTTGCAGCCTGGCTTGGTACAGTTTCTCAGAACAGCTTACATATTGCTATTTTTAAGAAAGGGCAATTGAAAAGCAACACAAAATTACACTGCAGTGTAAAGAACACACACACACAAAACTTACATGTGAGCATGTTCTAAAGTCCTCACACAGAGACAAAAGCACTTCACGTATGCAAGTTTGGAAGGAAGAAAAATCCATACATATTTGTTTATATAAAACAAAATTAACAAGATTCAAATCCTTTATCCTCTCCCCACCAAAAAACAACAAAAAAAAAGTTCAAAAATGTTTGGTTGTTCACCCATCATCTCACTGACATTATTAGTTCCAAACACTCAAAGCAAAATGACAGACTGGGAGCTGGAGATGGCTCAGCCGTCAAGGCGCTTGCTTGCAGAGCCGAACAACTCAGGTTCAATTCTCCAGGAACCCACCTAAAGCCAGATGCACAAAGAGATGTGTGCATTTGGAGGTCATTTTCAGCAGCCAGAGGTCCTGACAAGCCCATTCTCATTCCCTCTGTTTCTCTCTCTCTCCCTCGTTCCCTCTCTTATCTCTGTCTCTGCTTGCAAATAAATACGTAATTTTTTTTAAATGACAGACTGCATGCAAGGATTACTTTGCCACCCTGTCGCTGTTTTCTCTTCAATACGAGAGCAAGGTGTGCCTACCCGGTGGAAGGTCATGGCCTTTTTCCCGTAGAGTCGGTTGGCGATGCTGAGCGTGTAATCAGAGTTCCGCTGGTTGATTTGGGAGAGCAGAACCGCAAACTCTGAGTGTATCCCTCGGGCTTGGCTGCACTGGCAGCAGGAAACAAAAGAAGGAGACATGACACGTCTGAGTTCTTGTTACTGGAGAGTCATAAATAATTATGAAAACAGCATCTGGGAGTAACGTGTTTCCTTTAGATAGACTAGCAACGAATGCAAGGAGTTAAAAGGAGCTCGTAGACCAGCTCCTCTCAAGGCTTCCTCTCGCCCAATCATGTCACCAGTCCACGGCTCTGGTCACGGGCTGTGTGGGGAAATTGTATGTTCTTCTTTGCCCTGTGATTGTTGTTCAGAAGCTGAAGGCCTTGTGAGCAGAGATTCTAGAAGGGGATCCAGGACTAACATCCAAGTTTTGGAACTGCCTATAGTTTTGTATTTTCAATATCTCAGCTTTCTTTTTCTTTCTACTATTTCGATGTGTTTTTTTTTTTTTTTTTTAGCATAAAGCCACAGAACAAGCCTTGGTTTCAATTATTTAAAAAGTCTTCTTATTTCTTTAGCTCTCTGACTTTGTGCTTGTGCCTGCAAGGCCTTCACGACGATTTTCTGCTCCTCAGGAAGGAAAGCTCGCTTGATGCTGTCACGGACACATTCAGCACACACGGAACCAGCACAGGCCTGGCTGACATGATTGTGTCTCGCATGTTTGTTTTGGACACGCTCATAAGGACTTTAGGTCTCACAGCACAGACCCTTAAGCCGGCCTGGGCACACGCCGCACGCTGACTCCGCTGCTTTCCCTGACCTTCCTGGACTCCATGTAAACAATTCTATTACCAGGGGTTCAGACAGCCCTCGTTTTGTTAGAGGCTGTATTGTGGGAAAGCCTACGGCAGGTATGTCAATGCGGGACCATTCTGTGTACCTTGAAACACCGGCCCAGAAGAGGAAAAAGAAGGGGCGTACCCTATTTCAATTTTTTAACGTTTGGCAATTGTGTACCCTGCTAGCCCCTTTCATCCTCCTAACCTCGTGGTCTCACCGTGTGACCCTGGATGGCCTAGAACTTCCTCTGTAGAATCGGCTGACCTTGAATTTGCGGCCATTCTCCTACCCCTGCTTTCTAAGTGCTACAGGCATGAGCCACCATACCTGGCCAAATGCTTCAGGTTTTTTAGGTAACTATTTAATCAAACATGTCAGCTTTCACTAACCAGATAGAAACATTCACCTCTCTCTGCTAAGCTTGCAAATGTGATAGACCCCCCCCCCAAAAAAAAATGGTTAAGAACTGATGGGCACAGGGCTGGAGAGATGGCTCAGCAGTTAAGGCACTTGCCTGCAAAGCCTAACAACCTGAGTTCAATTCCCCAGCACCCACGTAAAACCAGATGCACAAGCGACACATGCATGTGGAGTTCATTTGCAGGAGGCCCTGGTGCACCCATACTCTCTGTCGCTGTGCTGGGTGTGGTAGTGTGCGCCTTTAATCCCAGCACTTAGGAGGCAGAGGTAGGAGGATCTCGGCGAGTTTGAGGTCAGCCTGGACTAGTATGAGACCCTACCAAGAAAAACTAGAAAAAAAAAGAACTGATGGACAATACATGGGCCATACCTATGTTCCCTAAAGCAATGATTCTCAATCTATGGACAGTATATAGACCATATCTATATTCCCTAAAGCAACAGTTCTCAAACTGTGGGATATGATCTCCTAATAATAAGTTGGGTTCTGAGAAGCCAGTTTTCTTTAAGCATAGGCATGAATGCATAGTGTCCAGCACTGTCAGACTATTTTCCTGTGGAAACCCTATATGGATGTATGCTCATCCTGGGAAGAAGGAGGCACCATTGTCCCAGAACATGTGGGCAGAGCTACAGCAGGCCCAGCATACGACACATCATCAGGAGCCCCTCTTATTCACTCCCAGTCACTCTCAGTAAACTGAAAAAAAAAAAAAAAGACTAACAATTTGTAAATGAGCCTGGCCAACTCCACACGAGGCCGAGAACAGTAAAGTTTGGATAAAGATGACCATGATCGAGTCCACGGATGAATCTTGCTCTGGTGATTATCACATTTTAAACCCCACAGGCTGCACTGCTTATCAGGAAGCTACAAGGAGAGCTCCGGGGAGAGACAAAGCTAGCTTGCTAATGGGCCAAATAAAGGGTCAGGTTTTCTCAATGGCCCGATGTTAAAGCTCATCTCCCAGTGCAGCAAAGACATCATCCTACCTCAGACGACCCCTTCAGCTCTGGTTTTGAGAATCCTGAGAACTGATTGTAGTGGAGCACCTAGAAGACAAAAGAGAAATCGATTGGCCTCAAAAGTAAAATGGAGTCTAAAAATGGGGAGCTGCTCCTATTTTTCCATTTCAGACCAAGGCCAATACAACGCCACATTCCAAGTCCTGAATTGTATAGTGACAGAATTTCACCCTCCCAACAATTTCAGAAGTAGACAGAATTACTTGCATTAGATGTTAGGGAAACTGAGTTCACAAAGATCAGCCGGTGTGGTGGAGCACACGTTTAATCCCAGGACTTGGGAGGCAGAGATAGACAATCATCATGAGTTCAATGCCACCCTGAGACTGCATAGTGAATTCAAGTCAGCCTGAGCTAGAGTGAGACTCTACCTGGAAAAATCAAAAAAAAAAAAAAAAAAAAAAAAAAAAGACCCTTCCCCCACACCATGGTTCATCAGGCTCCAAGGACCGAGCTCTTGGCTAGTGCACACTTATGTACTCTTCCTACCCTTTCTAGGCCTTAAACTAGGGAGCTGACCAGCCAGAGCTTGGTAAAACATTACACACTACAAGCAGTGATAAGACATGTGAGTATCTTAAGAGTTGCCAAGTGATTTTCTTCAAGACTTTAATCAACAACAGTAAAAATAGATAGAAAATCACCATTCTTGGCCCCTTTAATCTGAAATATTATCATTTCTCATTAAATCTCAGCTTTCCCCATCTGTAAAATGGAAATGACAGTCCCTGCTTCCTACACAATGTTGTCATGGAGAATTGTTAAGAAAGCTTAATAGGACTTGAGTAATGGTTCAGTGGTTAAAGGTACTGGCTGGCAAAGCCCAATGGCCAGGGTTCAATTCCCCAGTGCCCACAAAAAGCCAGATGCACAAAGTGGCACATACATCTGGAGTTCGATTGCATAAGAAGCCCTGGGGTGCCCATGCCCTCTCTGTCTCTCTCTCCACTTTCTTTCTCTATGCCCACTGCCCCTGCCTGAAAATAAATAAAAATATTTTAAGAGCTTAATAACTTCTGAAATATTAGGGTTTATTATAAGTGTAATCTTTTAGGTAGCAAAAAATATGGTACCATACATATGTTCTCTGTTGCACTCAAATTATAGTAAATAGGAAATTTAAAAGGAAATGGCAAACATGTGTTGGAACTAGAATGGCAGAGGTGAAATGTGGTAGGTGTCACATTATCTGCGGTGCGCTCTGTTCTGTGACTTGCCAAATATGCCCTCTTTCACTCGCAACATGACCGTTTTCTTGTTATGATGACCGATGCAGTCTGGCAGACAGTATGGGGTGCTCGGCTGCTCCGGGTCTGAGGGAATCTCACCTCCGGTCCTCACCTTCTCAATTTGCCCTGCGCTCTTCCCTTTGGTGCCAAGGAGGATCATACTGAGAGCGTAAAGCAGGCTCAGCGGAGAGAAGAAGATGTTCTCGCTCGTGTTGTTGCTGTTCAGTTGTTTGAACACATCGAGACAGAACTCTGTGTTTGCGGTGCTGAGGGCACTCATCTTCATGCCAAACACTGCCTGGAAACAGAAGGGGGTGGAAATCTGAGAATATCGCTCGATAAATCCACAGTTTAATGATTACGTTTCATGGATTTCAATGTATCAGCATACCGTTTATTGAAAAATAGCATGCCCTGTCACAGTTTCTTTCAAATTAGTGAAAGAAATTTATCATAATTTTAGACTCTAATGAGTAGAAGGTTTGCTGTCCTTCAATCTAATAGTTTAAGGCCTTTTCTCCATTACTTATGGACATTACAGGTTGATTTGTAATTGTTATGAAGCAAAGCAGAAGGAATTCTGCCTTGGTCTGCTTGACTTCTGTGATTTAAGACACAAACTTGGAAAAATTAGTTATTTTCTCAATAGACCACCCCATCACAGTCTCACAGACAGAGACCATCACCATGTTCATCAGTATTGAACAAAAAAACAGACAATGAATTACATTTGGGCAAAGTTTTTGGCATCTTTTAGCTCCTTGGCGGGACTTCATTCCTGGTACCCCTCTCAGAAGACAAGGCATAGCTAACAAATAACTCAAGTCGCATGCACCTAAGGAAAGTCCTTTAATCCCGTTCACAGCCATGCTATGAATGAACACTGAGGAATGGAAGGGGAGATCTGAGGGAAGAAAAGAAGACACTAGGGTATGTGTTATCTTCGAAGATGTGTTACCAGTCCCACAAACTTTGATCACCAATAAATGTAGAGCGCTCTCAAGGAGGATGCATTCTTCAAGGGGCTGATTGCCCACAAATAACTTCCTTGCCTTGACTTCCAGATGCCCAGGATCTCTCGGTTCACAGCTGCCTCCTGGGCGAGGCTTCAGCCACGTCTTTCCCACTGTCAACCTCCATTCACCACGATACCTCCGAATTCAGATCTAAGCCCTTCGTGGATGTACAGCACGAACCCCAGGGTGACCTCATCCCACCTCTTCCCTCAAATGTCACTGATACGCTGGTGGTCCCTTGTCACAGTTTGAATATGAAATGTTCCCTCCAGGTTCACATAATGAGCAACTGGCCCCAAACTGGGAGCATTATTTAGGGAAGTTCTGGAAACGTTAGGAAGTAGAGCCTGGCTGGAAGAAGTAATTCGCCTTGTGCTAGCTCTTTCCTTTTATCTCTCTCTCTTTCTCTCTCTCCTTCTCTTTCTCTTTCCTCTTCTCTCTCTTCCTCTTTCTCCATCACCCTTTCTTTCTCTTTTCCTTCTCTCTTCCACACTCTCCTTCCTGGCCGCCATGATAGGAGCTAGTCCACACCCCCTCCCCACCATGTTAATGTGAACCTTTTGAAACTATGCATGGAAATAAATCTTTTCCTTGAAGCTTGTCTTCTCAGATATTTGGTCACTGCAACAATTTCACTGACTCCTGAAGTTATTCTGTCCCTGAATTCCAGACCCATATATCGAATTGCATACTCATATTCAAAGTCTCCACCTGGATAAATAGATACCCCAATCTTAGGCTGCAAAGCAAGTAGTTGGTGTCTTTACTCCGTTTTCTAGTTGGCATGCCCCTCACAGCTTTCTTCAGCTCAGTAAATGGCAGATTCATTTTTCCATTTTATTCAAATTAAAGAAATGAAGAGGGCTGGAGAGATGGCTCAGTGGTTAATGCGTTTGTCTGCAAAGCCAAACAATCCCGGTTCGATTCTCCAGAGCCCACATAAGCCAGATGCACAAGGGGCCGCATGTGTCTGGAGTTCATTTGCAGTGGCTGGAGGACCTGGTGCACCCATTCTCTCTCTCTTTCTCTCTCTCTCTCTCTCTCTCAAAATGGATAAATAAAATTTTTTAAAAAATGAAGAGGGAGAGAATTTCAATCTGATAATCCAATAATCTGCAGGTGTGCAGTGAATACTATGCACACTGCCTTGAATACTTTCTCATTCTTATTCGCCTTTAAGCTATCAAAATTTTTCACCCTGTAGTCTCTTTTCACCCTCTCTGGTATTTCCACTGTAGTCAAAGCTACCATCCTCCCTCCCTAGAATATGGAACCATTCTCTGTACGTGGAGACTTGTTTCCATTTTCACTTCCTCCACGACATTTTCTTAAGAAGTGGTTATATCCTCCTTGGAGATGCCAGAGGCTTCTCCTTCTCTCGGGGCAGCCATAGCCATTACCATGGCCAGCAGGCCACAGCCTGGCCCTGAACATCTTGGAATCCATATTCTACCAATGTCCTACTGGGTTACTCTACTGTGGTCATGTGATCTCATTTCATTCCTTCAGTATGACAAGGATGCCCCTACACTGTCTATTTGTCTTCTGGGATGCTCTTCATAGCCATGCATGTCTTACACTAGCAGTTCATTCCTTTCTCTGTCCTCATTAATAGGGCTTCCCCCTGACTAGTCTGCTTGAAACTCAGCCCCATCCTTCCATCCCATTCCCCTAGTTATTTTCTACCTATCCCATACCACCTGACTCGGCACACATACATTCATAATCTGAGTACTGCCTTCTTCATAGCAAGGACTTTGTGTTTCTCTCTGTTTGATTGTTTTGCTTTATTCTATGCTTGAACATAGAGGACCCACTCAGTAAGTGTCTATGAAAGAAATAAAGGGTGGATCTCAATCCAATAAGTACAACACAATGATAAATATGTAGGTGTGTGGCAGAATGTTGGAGAGACACTTAGCCAAAGTGAGACAGTCCAAATAGACTTTCTGCAGGAAATTAGGTCAGGAATTTGCATGCAGAGGAAGATTCCTGACAGAAATAATGGCATGAAATCAAATATCTGAAAGAAAAACATTTCTAATACAAGAGTGTGAAGTGAGAAGCTAAAAGTAGTGGACGGCAGGGACAGAGACAGTGTCTTGGGAAGACTTGCATGGCCCTTTCAGAAGGCAGAAAACCCCAAATATCTCATGATGGAATTGAGTCGCCAGGTCACCCTGCCAGTCCACATGATCTTCATTGTTCTCCCTCCCTCAGCATCTGTCTGAATTTCTGAGTTGATTTCCTTTGATTCTCATCTCGATGGATTCCTTCCCTCCCACTCTGAGAGCGCCCTGCGAGCCACCATCTAAGTTCTCCCGCACAATCCCTTCCTTGAACCATGTCTTCTCTCTGTCGATACCTTCAAACTCCCCACAGCGTCTTCTTAATGCCGATGGCCCACCATGCTGCAATCTTCTTCCCTTCTTCTCTGCTGAGAGAATGCGTACTCATGTCCTTGAGAGAAGGCTCCTCCCTTCCCAGGCCCCAGAAACAAGGCCCCATTGCCTGAGCTGTGTGAGATCATTCTTTAAACTGAGTCAGTGATTAGCTTAGGACACAGCAAACGCGTAAACCTTGCTAAGGAAATTCTTGCTCTAGAAAAGACTTCCCTCTGATAAGAAGAGACCCCCACACACACCCACCACAGGAAGAAACAGGGCACTCCTCCTCTCAGAGTTTTGTCATCTGTGTGTGACTGCCATTACAGAAACTGTTTTGAGACCTCAAGGTAGGTGATCAAAAAGTAAAACCAGCTGGGTGTGGTGGCGCACGCCTTTAATCCCAGAGGCCACCCTGAGACGACATAGTGAATTCCAGGTCAGCTTGGACTAGAGCGAGACCCTACCTTGAAATATCAAAAATGAAAAAAAGAAAGAAAAAAAGTAAAACCAGCTTGTCAGAGAGAAAGATTGGGAAAACTGAGTCCTGGTTGACATACCATAGAATGGGTGGATTGCCCGTCCTGGATCTGCCCTATGCTGGGATTACTGGTCGTGTCAGATGAACACTTTTCCTTAGCATATTTATTTATTTATTTACTTATTTATTATTATTTTGGTTTTTCGAGGTAGGGTCTCATTCTAGTTCAGGCTGACCTGAAGTTCACTGTGTAGTCTCAGGGTGGCCTCAAACTCACAGCGATCCTCCTGCCTCCTGAGTGCTGGGATTAAAGGTGTGCGCCACCATGCCCTGCTTCTCCTTAGCATTTAAATAAGACATTTAAATTGTGTCCTATGTCACTTGCAGCTAAAAGCATGCCAAGTTACTTTAGGAAGGGTTTTTTTTGTTGTTGTTGTTGTTTTCATATGCCATTGTCCACTGAGACCAGTCAGCCCACTCGCTCTGGCAAAGGGAAGCCGGCTATAACACTCCAAAGCCAACAACACACCCTCTCAGCTCTGAAGTTGCCTTCAACTGGAGACCAAGCACCCAAAATACATAAATTTATGGGGGAGCATCTGATTCACACATTTTGAGTATAGTGACATCATTTACTTAGTCTCCCCTCCCCCCACGATCTGAAAATATTTCATCTTTTATGTATAATCTAATAAATTACCGTTTTGACCTCTTTTTAGAATGCCAGTCTAAGCCTATGTTCCCTAAGACATTGTGACAGATGAAGAGTGTCCCTCCCCACCCCTGTGCATGTGTTCTACCTGCCAACTCATGTCACTCTCAGCCAGTGCCTGTTTGAGCTGAGCTCACAGAAGGTGTATTCTCTGCGGTGTGACTTTGTGTGTCACTAATACAAGCATCTATGGCATGATCCTCAGAAAAACATAGTGCTTTGTGCCTTAATACTCATAAAGAGCTAAGATAACATGGACCTCAGACCTGAGAGAGGGAATGCATCCAGTGTCAAGTAGCAGCGATCATAAAGAAATGTGTCACTTATGGACTTTCAAAATCATGACACAGGGCATTTTTATGGTAAAGATAATGATCGTACCTCCCTCCAATTAAAACTGGTGGCTCTAGAGTTATCATTAAGAAGCAGATTCTGCACATTCTAGTGGTCAGACCGCCTAGCACAACATACCAGGACCAAGCAGTTATACTGGAACAGGTCTGACCATAATATTTTTTGCTTTCAATGGTCTGTTTTAAAAAATATATAACACAGTAGTTTGCTAATATTTCACTAAAACATAAGCCTAAGTTAGTAGCAGATTATTGTCCTTCAAGTTGATTTTAATATAGCTCTCTATAACACATGTAATAATTGGTATCCTTGAAAATACCATTTTAGTGACTTTGATAATAAAAGTCGACCCAATAATTAAGTGTGTCCAAGCAACCCATTCTTCATACCATATTCTGCATAAAGTTTTGCTAACTAGTGGAGTCAGGTACTGGGAAGTAAATTCAGGTTCACAAGTAAACATAATTTTGTTTTGTTTTAGCTTTTGAGGTAGGGTCTGTCTTTATGTCACGAAATATAAAGTAGACTGCCTTCATATAGTTTTTGGAGCCTTACAATTGCTGAGAATCCTAAGACTTTAAAACATACAGTGAGTCCACTTTGTTGCATGAGTTTAACACATTGTTCAGACTATTTCTTCCTTTTAACCACAGGCATAAAGGTTGAAATAATAACATTCCTAGGTTACTGGTACAAGTTGTCATTGGGCTATGCAGGCCATTTTTTATTTATTGCTTTGGACCTAATTCTCCCCCCATCTATCCCCTTAGATGACATTCAATGTGTTTAAAGCATATTCTTTTACTTGTGTGTTCTTATAAAAGTATCAATTTTGGGCTGGAGAGATGGCTTAGCAGTTAAGCACTTGCCTGTGAAGCCTAAGGACCTGGTTCAAGGCTCGATTCCCCAGTACACACGTTAGTCAGATGCATAAGGGGGTGCACGCGTCTGGAGTTCGTTTGCAGTGGCTGGAGGCCCTGGGGCGCCCATTCTCTCTCTCTTTCTCCCTCTGTCTGTCACTCTCAAATAAATAAATAAAAATAAACAAAAAAAAATTTTAAGTATCAATTCTTATGTACTTTTTGCATTTTCATAAAAGGGCTTCTGTTAAGTAGTGTTTTGGTTTTTTTGTTTCATTTTTTGTAGTATTTTTTTTGCACTTAGTACTGCATTTTTAGGATTCATCCATGTTGCTCCAGGAACACATGTTGTCCCTGACTACCAAATTCTAGTGTTTCCACATTTTCGTCTATCTGCTCCCCAGAGACTGACACCCAGAGGGCAAATGTCATGGGCAGGGCTGTGATGGACAACCTCATATGCCCACTTACACACCCGCTTGAGAAAGTCTTTGTGAGGAAGTGTCTGAATCACAGGGTCCACATGCACACCACACACTGCACTCTGCTATTTAGAACCTTTAGCCTCACAGTATGGGCCACGGTACTTCAAATGTTCTTCAGAGGAAAGGGAGGGCTTGGGAGAACACACATTGTAAATTGAGATTGTAAAGGGAGTCCACCTCTTCTGAACCCTATGTTCCCCCACCCACCATTGCCATGTGCTATTAGACAAGCTGTTATTTGAGAAAAAGTGATTGGACCTTTATCAAATTATACCTATTACCTATTACCCCTATTTATTATGATAGTGTCTTGGAAAGTTTATCCAAGACACAAGACCCTAGCAGACTTAATTTCATAGTGAAAAGTTAATAAATAGGGCTGGAGAGATGGCTTAGCGGTTAAGGCACTTGCCTGCAAAACCAAAGGACCCAGGTTCGACTCCCCAGGACCCACGTAAGCCAGATGCACAAGGAGGTACATGCATCTGGAGTTTGTTTGCAGTGGCTGGAAGCCCTGGTGCACCCATTCTCTCTCTCTCTCTCTCTCTCTCTCTCTCTCTCTCTCTCTCTCTCTCCTGCCTATTTCTGTATCTCTCTCAAATAAATAAATAAAAATAATTTTTAAAAGCTAATAAATATAGCTGAGCGTGGTGGCACATGCCTTTTATTCTAGGACTTGAGAGGCAGAGGTAGGAGGATCACTGTGAGTTAGAGGTCACCCTGAGACTGCATAGTGAATTCCAGGTCAGCCTGGGCTAGAGTGAGACCCTACCTCAAAAAAAATAAATAAATATGTATAGTATTATTTGCCTCACCCCAAAGTTGGACCATACAGCCCTTCAATAATTCAATTCACAGCACAAACTGGGAATGCTCTAAGTCCATATTTATTGCAAATTCATTAGACTTAGCGAAAAATTCATGTGACTTAGTGAATGGCAGGCTTGTTGGAAGGAGAACATTACTGTAATTCGTTAATGGAGTAGTGAAGAGCTACTGTCTCCATTCACTCCCAGAGTTCTACGTGGTGAAGAGCTACTGTCTCCACTCACTCCCAGAGTTCTATCTAGTGAAGAGCTACTGTCTCTATCCACTCCCAGAGTTCTACGTGGTGAAGAGCTACTGTCTCCATTCACTCCCAGATTTCTACCTAGTGAAGAGCTACTGTCTCCATTCACTCCCAGAGTTCTACATGGTGAAGAGCTACTATTTCCATTCACTCCCAGAGTTCTACGTAGTAAAGAGCTACTATCTCCATTCACTCCCAGAGTTCTACGTAGTGAAGAGCTACTGTCTCCACTCATTCCCAGATTTCTACCTAGTGAAGAGCTACTGTCTCCATTCACTCCCAGAGTTCTGCGTGGTGAAGAGCTACTGTCTCCATTCACTCCCAGAGTTCTACGTGGTGAAGAGCTACTGTCTCTATTCACTCCCAGAGTTCTACGTGGTGAAGAGCTACTGTCTCCATTCACTCCCAGAGTTCTATGTGGTGAAGAGCTACTGTCTCCATTCACTCCCAGAGTGGTGAAGAGCTACTGTCTCCATTCACTCCCAGAGTTCTACGTGGTGAAGAGCTACTGTCTCCATTCACTCCCAGAGTTCTACGTGTTGAAGAGCTACTGTCTCCATTCACTCCCAGAGTTCTACGTGGTGAAGAGCTACTATCTCCATTCACTCCCAGAGTTCTGTGTAGTGAAGAGCTACTGTCTCCACTCATTCCCAGATTTCTACCTAGTGAAGAGCTACTGTCTCCATTCACTCCCAGAGTTCTGCGTAGTGAAGAGCTACTGCCTCCACTCACTCCCCAGAGGTCTACTTTCGTAGCTATTAGCAGAAATCTTTCACAACAAAGGTCCGATGCTAATTTTACATATAATCAAGTTTATGCAATAGCTTCTATTGACAATTCCCACCACAGTTCGTTGTTTGTCTTTATGTGTACAAAGGAATGTGTGGATGAATTTCCAGATGCTTGACTCACTGAATATATTATTAGTCTTTCTCAATAGAATGAACATTCCTTGAAAGAAGAAAAATATACCTGAGAAATTATCAATGTCTTTGTGTTGACCCAGGAGCCCAGATGTATTAAAGAAATAAACATTATGAATATTTTACCCCTTCTAGACTAATTCAGACTTCCCAGCCTGTTTCTGAGAAAAGGAACCCATATAAGACAGAATTCCCAAAGAACAAGGAATCTTATTAAAGATGCAAAGATTCCAAGACAGTCCGCCAAAAGGGGAAGCAAAGTTGTAAGTGCCCCAGAATTAGAAGAGCTCCAAATTAAAGCCCTAAAAAAAAAGGAATTACACAGAAAACTTCCTTGAAAATACATTTATGAAGCCAGGCATGGTAGCTCACTCCTGTAATCCCAGTATACAGGAAGCTGAGGTAGGAAAAATCACAATAAATTTGAAGCCAGCCTGGGCTACAGAATGAATTCCAGGTTAGCTTGGGCTGCAGTAAGGTTCTGCCCCTCAAAAAAAAAAAAAAAAAAAAAGATAAAAAATACTAATGAGGGCTGGAGAGATAGCTTAGCAGTTAAGGCATTTGCCTGCAAAGCCAAGGAGGCAGGTTAAATTGCCCTGCACCAATGTAAGCCAGATGCACAAGGTGGCCCCTGCATCTAGAGTTCACTTGCAATGGCTAAAGGTCCTAGTGCCCCCATTCTCATTCTCTCTCTCTCTCTCTCTCTCTCTCTCTCTCCCTCCCTCCCTCCTTCTCTCTCTCAAATAAATGAAATAAAAATAAATATTTTTAAAAAATACAAATCAAGTGAAAAATGTACATTTCTATCTACATTAGAGTAAGAAACATAGTTTCCAAGCAAATGGGATGGGTCGTATGAAGGTTATAATGGTCAAATGGAAAGAAAAGTCAGATCTCTCAGGCCGTAGCTTAAGAAAAAAGGGGTTCAGCTCTCTATTCAGGAAATGTAAAGAAGGGGGGCATGTTTTTTCAGAAATAGATACTGACACTAGAGGGGGTAGAAAGTGGAAGCCAACTCTTCCAGGGGACCCACATGACTAAGACAGCAGCTCAGAAGCACCTGGACACAGTCTGGGAAGGTTCTTCTGTCCCATGACAGCTTAGTGCGGGCATCCTCTTCCCTAAGCCAGACCATTCTTTTATCCTCACTCTCAGGGCCTCAGACTCTCTGTGAACTTCATACACACTCATTCCTACAAATACAGAGAACTCACAATGCTCTCTTTATCACATAAACATAAACCATGACGCTCGACGCCCATCCCCAAGAATACCAATGCTACACAAGAGTCTTGTTTTAAAGCCATGAGAAAAAAAAAATGCTGAGAGTCAGTACAATAAAGAGATCTTTCCAACACATACTAGTTAATAATGCCGGAAGGGTGGAATTTGAATCGTCAAAGGAGTTGAGAGAAATCACACAGAAAACAGAGCCAGTTCTTTTGAAAGAGGATTATTAGGGAGTAAATACAAAGTATCAGACTGAGTCCTTTACTAAGTAAACCAAATAAATGGAATCAAGTGAGCCGACTTCAAGATGTTAAAATGCATGTTAGCAATAACATTACACCATGGTCACTGACCCGTCAAAGCGCAGCCAAAGGCCACATTCGGTTCATAGTGAGCTCCCCCTCACTTGCCTCCTTCTACATCTGCCCGAATGTCATATTTTTCTCTTGTTTGTACCCTCCTCCCCCACCCCCCACACAGCAACAATTCAGCCTGGTTGTAAAGTACAGAAGTATTTCTCCTTACCTTAGCTGCTTTCAGGTGGTGACGAGGGCAAGGAGGCAGGTTAGACTGGAGCTGCTGTCCTTCAAAAGGAAATATAAGCCTTCACTTCTGCCCCTCCCTTTCCATTTGTACCCTCAGTGATTCAGCTCTTCACCTACTGGGCGGAAAGAACAGCCAGGAGAAGGAAGTCCTTCCTGCGGCTCTCAGAAACGCCCTGGAAGAACCCCAGGACAGGTTAATGCTCTCTGGACACACCATGCTCTCTGTCCTCCTTCTGTCCTCGTGAGGAAGGGCAGACAAGCCTACCCTTCAGTCAAGGGAAGATACCTGTCTTTCTGGGGAGAATCACATCAGAGCATCACGTTGGCAGGGCCACAGTCAAAATTCCAGGGGTTACCAGAGTCAGAAGCTACTCAACAGGCAAGACTCCAGTTGTGACAGAGGCTTCCTGGCCTGAGGCACGTTGATCCCAGGATCTGGCCTTTCTGTGTGGGGACATGTGTTGATGTGGAGTTTCAACAATTTGCTGGCAGGTCCCATAAACAGACTATAAGAGTATGCCTGAGCAGGAGTTTATTATGTGGTTTCTATTTGAAAGCCTGTTGGGAGCAACAAGTCACCACTAATGATGAGGAGTCAGGCTGAGACTGATTTCTGAGGACATGAGGGATGAAAGTAGAAACTATTTGGGGTATGTCATAGCCTGGGTGGGCACTCGGAGAAGTCTTTACAGGCTTCCCAAGGACCAGACTTTTCCATCCAATACACAGCCCAGCCTCCCGTGACGTCACTGGCAGCAGTACTCTGAGTTTGTGGCAGATGGATATACTCCTGGCCAGGATTCTCTCTTCATACTCAGTACGCGCTACAGTCTTCCCTCCATCAAAATCAAGACATTCTGCAAGATGCAAAACCTAAAAACCTTGAATCTAAACTTACAGTCCTAATACCCACGTGATTGTCATAAAAATAATTTTAAAGAATCAACCACACAGAATGACAATGAGTGTCCTATCATCCAGTGCCTCTGTGTCTGGACCAAGAGTTTCCTGGCATGAGCCCAGTCCAGATGGAGTCTTCCATGGTTTGCAAGGCTTCTGTGCACCATCAGAGCCGATCCGCTACTGTTTTGTTTTCCTTCCATCTCTTTGGAGAGCCATAGGAGTTGAATTTCTTACCTTTCTTTTTTATTACTATTGAGAACTTCAATACATAAACATACAGCAGATTGATATTGTTCCCATCCCTTTATCCTTTTATTTTTATTAAGAGCATGCTTTCAGCCGGGCGTGGTGGCGCACGTCTTTAATCCCAGCACTCAGGAGGCAGAGGTAGGTGGATCACCGTGAGTTCGAGGCCACCCTGAGACTCCATAGTGAAGTCCAGGTCAGCCTGGGCTAGAGTGAGACCCTACCTCGAAAAACCAAAAAAAAAAAAAGAGCATGCTTTCCATGGATACATCACATGTTGGTACCATCTTTTCCCTCCTCCCTGTCCCCATGCCTCTAACGGCCCCCCTTAGTGGGGTTGCTGGCATTCCCCATGGGGTTGTGAGTTATGGGTTATGAAAGCAGCAGTCAGTTACTGAAGGGGCAGCAATGTTTCAGAGTACAACATCCCAACCTTTGGCTCTTACAGTCTTTCAGCCTCCTCTTCTGCAAAAATCCCTGAGCAGTGGTGGGTGTGTTGTAAGTCTACTCCAGTGATAAGTTTTCAGGAGCCTCTGGATCTCTGCTTTGGTATGTATTGAGTATCCTCAATGTCTGTCTCCTTCACACTGGCATTGATGGTCAGGCTCACCATGGAAGCAGCTCTCTTGCTCATCTCCACACTTCCTCTGTGGTTTCACCTGGGCCTAGGCTGGAAAGCAAAGGGTGATTTATCTCCTTGGGCCTTGCTACCTTATGGAAAAAGAAAAAAAAAATAAAACAGATTCTCCAACACAGAGTGATGACAGCATAGCTTAAATGGGATAAGCATTGTTAATTTAAGAAGACTTCAGTAGATGTAGCCCCTCTTTTAGCCACAGACTAGTCGGGGGGGGGGCTTGTCATTGGAGACCATAATCTTTGTCTCCATAGGATTCTGACCTGGATCCCAGTTCCAGCTATGGGTTCCTTTCTGCTGAGCGGACTAACCAATCAGAAAGTCATTGGTTACCCTCCAAGACTGCGTGCCACAATTGCACTGCTGTACATCTTGTCAGGCTGGTTCCTCACACCATTGTTGGTCACTTTCCTCCAGTATCACATGCAGCACTTTATAGCACTAGATGGACTAACCCTTTATCCTTTTTGTGCCCTCTCCCCAACCCTCCATCCCAGGATGCTGGTCTTTCAAGGTAGTCCTTCCTCTGTTTTATTGTCTCAGTTTTTGGCCTCCTCCATCTTCTATGTCAAGATGGTGATGGACTCAGAACAATGAAGGTCTTGAGGGGGTCTCAGTGTCCACTGTGGGGTCACAAATGCACAGGTTCGTTCATGTTAGGAGTATGGCACTCTAAAGCTTCTTACCATTCTTGATGTCGATGGGTTAGAGTTGTCAAAGGGAGCCTATTCATATTCCTCATCTAGTCTATCGCCCCTACTATTTTCTCTGTTAGAGAAGTGACAGGTTTTGTGTTTTCTAGGTAGAAGGATTTCTACTAGCAGAACACTATTTGTCTCTCTTGTACTCATATTTACTCCTCTTGCTCCAGTACCTTAACTGGGATTGTTTGAAAACACAGACAGACAAAGTTCCACATGTAGGTAGTTTATTTGGGATATGAGCATAAGGTTTGGGTACAGAAGAGAAACAGAAGTGGAATAGGAGAGAAAGTAAAACTTCCTCAGTGATTACTAGTGAGTGGACCACTGGTTCCCAGTGCTTTGGACCTGCAGCGGAATCTTACACAAAGTATCTCAGGTGCTGGAGAGATGACTCAGTGGTTAAGGTGCTTGCTAGAAAAGCCTGAGGACCCAAGTTCAACTCCCCAGTACCCACATAAAACCAGATGCACAAAGGGGTGCACGAATCTGGAGTTCATTTACAATGGCTAGAGGCTCTGCTGTGCCAGTTCTCTCTCTCTCTCTCTTTCCTCTCTCTCTCTCTCTCTCTCTCTCTCTCTCTCTCATAAATAAATAAATAAAATACTTTTATCAAAAGCATCTCAAACTGGTCTGCCCTGAGGGGAAAAAATTGGGAAAGCATTCTTATATTGTCTTGAATCCCTGTTGGTCAAGGAGTGCTCCGCATTGCTCAATAACATTGCGCTGTGTGAGTGACAGAGATATGCGTGCTTCTGCAAAGCATCAAAACACCTCCGAGGCTCAAAGGAAGGTGTGCAGGGAGATATGGTCAGGGTGCAATGCACAGACTTGCTGAAGGCCAGTGAGGAGCCAACCAGGGGCCTCAGTTGCAGCTGCACTAAGAGGTAGGGTGACAGAACCTGATTCTCACCACACAGGGTGTCTACACTCTCATCCGTGACATAGCTTGTTTGGGGAGAAGTTTTCTGGTAACCCGGTATCACAGTAAGTATGCATTCTTATCTATGCCTCTTGCCCCATGACTTGATGCCAGTAATCCCTGTGACTAGGTGGTACAGCGATCCAATTCTGATGATCATGATCAGAAAGCCCATAGCAGACTCGTGCCTAATTTGCATTCTTCAACCTATATTATCTTTAATTGATAGTCTGATCTGTCAGTGTGAATTCTTGACTTTTCTCTCTTCTTGTCTCTGACAGGACACTGCCTGTCATGGGTGGTCCTTGTCTGAAGAGAGAGCAGGAGGATTTCCAGAAAGGATCTAGAGACAAGCAGGAGGGACAACTGTCTCAGCGGACGTCTCTTCAGTGGTGAGCTGAGAGAAGACCTGGGGCTGCAGTGGGCTGCAGAGAACTGCCTTCCTCAGAACCTGCCACAGTCAGACTGTTGACGCAAGGGAAGGCGAAGCTGAAGGATGATTGGTCAGTGCAGACAAGGGAAGACGAAGCTGAAGGATGATTGGTCAGTGCAGGCAAGGGAAGACGAAGCTGAAGGATGATTGGTCAGTGCAGGCAAGGGAAGACGAAGCTGAAGGATGATTGGTCAGTGCAGGCAGGGGAAGTCAAAGCTAAAGGATGATGGGTCAGTGCAGGCAAGGGAAGACGAAGCTGAAGGATGATTGGTCAGTGCAGGCAAAGGAAGTCAAAGCTAAAGGATGATTGGTCAGTGCAGGCAAAGGAAGATGAAGCTGAACGGTGATTGCTCAATGCAGGCAAGGGAAGACAAAACTGAAGGGTGATTTGTCAGTGCAGGCATGGGAAGACAAAGCTGAAGGATGATTGGTCAGTGCAGGCAAGGGAAGACAAAGCTGAAGGGTGATTGCTCAGTGCAGGCAAAGGAAGACGAAGCTGAAGGATGATTGGTCAGTGCAGGCATGGGAAGACAAAGCTGAAGGGTAATTGGTCATTGCAGCGTCACACTGTTCCGACAGGAGCAGACAATTTCCCTAGAGGTGCAGATTCAAGACTGTGGTTTCAACGGAGTTAAAGGGTGAGTAAAAGTTGTAATTGTGAAAAAGAAAAGTTTTAAAACTTGCCATGAAATTGAAAGAAACTGGGGGGATTTCTTATAAGTGTGCAAGCATATCCCAGATATTGTATAGGAGTAAAAAAATAATAGTTTTTTGTAAGAGATTGAAATATCACTGGCTGTAATATATCTTGTCTAGGGACAAGGGAGAGGGCTCAGTCAGTTAAGTGCTTGCCACCCAACCATACGAACCTGAGTTCAGTTCCTCAACACACACTTGGAAACTGGGCACACACACACAAAAAAAATAAAACCAGGGTTAGAGAAATGGCTTAGTTGTTACGGTGCCTACCTGTGAAACCTAAGGACCCAGGACACACGTAAGACAGATGCACAAGGTGGCACATGCTGCTGGAGTTCGTTTGCAGTGGCTGGAGGCCTTGGTGCGCCCATTCTCTCTCTCTCATCTCAAATAAATAAAAAGTTAAAAATATATATTTTTTAAAAAATAAGCCAGCTTCCGGGAATGGTAATGCACATCTTTAGTCCCAAAACAGGATTGCAGTGAGTTCAAGGCCACCCTAAAACTACATAGTGAATTCCAAGTCAGCCTGGACTAAAGCAAGATCCTCCTTCTAAAAACCAAAATTAAATAAATAAATAAACCAGACATAGTGGTGCACGCCTTTAATCCCAGCACTCAGGAGGCAGAGATAGGAGAATCACTGTTTCGAGGCCAGCCTGAAACCACATAATGAATTCCAGGTCAGCCTGGGCTAGAGCAAGACCCTACCTCAAAAAAAAAAAAAAAAAAAAAAAAACTGGGCATGGTAGCTTGAGCCTATAATTTCAGCACTTGGGAGGCAGAGACTCGGTTAGCTAGTCTTCCCGAACTGGCAAGCTACAATTGCAGTGAGAGATGCTACCTCAGAAAATAAAATAGCAAGTGAGGAAGACACTCTGTACTGACCACTGGCCTCTACATACATGAGCACACACATACACACAGACATGAATGCACACATACTACACACAAACTAAAATAAGTAAACAATGAATAGAACTATGTATCTTGTCTAAAAGAATTGTTACTCACCTTTTGACGTTGTCTTGTACAAATACAGTGAATTGTTATGCTTAATGATCTTTCTTTATGCCAGATATGGAATTAGAAGGAGCCATAGGTATCAATGTTAATCTAGATGCTAAACTTATGTGCTGTAGGGGAAAAAACAAATGCAGTTGAAAGAGAACAAATGATGAGGAAAAAGATACCCAAAAGATGTGAGGCTGCAAGACAGCAGACAACTGGACCACCCAACATGACACGAGATAAGAAACTGCCCTTACTCGCCAAACACGTGAGGAGAATGCAGGAGGATGATATATCCTCAAGTAAATGTGCACGAAATGCTATTAGAAATTTTGCCTAAAGTGGTAATTCCTCGTGGACAGGGACCAGGTTTTTGCTAAGTGTCTGATATTTAGCAAACACTCAACAACCATTTTCCAAACCACACTGATCATCAGGGTAGAGAAGATACACACATTCAAGGTTATGGTGAGGATTTAGAAGAGCAATTTAGAAAAATGGAGGCTGCAACACAAAAGGCTTGTTTGTTAACTGCCAGTCATTGGTGATATTAAGGGACAAGGACATGCTAGGCACTGCACTTGAGGAGGTTTGCAAAGTCCCTATCTTTCAGACATCCCAGATCTTTGGAATACAATCCTCCAGACCAGTCTCCATTGTTTTTGTATAAGTTTCACTGTTTTCTTACAAAATTTTTTTATGTTTTATTTATTTATTTATGAGAGAGAAAAAGACAGATAGAGAGAAAGAGAGAATGGGCACGCCAGGGCATCTAGCCATTGCATACGAACTCCAGACACATGTGCCTCCTTGTGCATCTGGCTTACATGGGTCCTGGGTAATCGAACCTGGGTCCTTAGGCTTTGCAGGCAAATGCCATAACTACTAAACCATTTCCCCAGTCCCCCAAAATGTTTTTAAATAGACTTTTTTTTGCAACTCTTAACTCTCTGATGCATAACAATTATTTTCAAAGCAACCATGTCATATGAAACCAAGAATTTTTAAACAAGCCCCAGAGCACTTTCCATTTAGGAAACTAGCCTGGACAAAGACTATATATGAAAAAGAAAAGAAAAAAAAAAGAAAGTGTGCAAGGTCAGGTCCAAGAAAAATAACAATGCCACTGTTTAATTTTCCAGGAGGCAGAGACAGAATCTTTCAACCCTAATGAGCCCTTGTTACACACTGGAAAGGTGTATGTGTCAGGCCTTGCATGGCCTAATTACTTTTGTCTATATACTTGGAAAATCTTCCTCAGGGAAATCAAGAAGAATCGAAACACAAACTCAAAGAGAAATAGCCTTATAAAAATATTTTGTAAAACTCATCAGCAGATACTCTTGCAAAACTAAACAAGCCACAGACTGAAAGGAGATACTCACCTTACAGACTCAGAGAGATATCTGAACACAGAATATGCACAATTACAACTCGAAAGCTAAAAACTACATAGATGGGCAGAATGTGCATACCAACACGTCACTCAAGAAAATGTACAAATAGCAAATAAGTACACAGCAAAGTGCTCAACACCATTAGTCAGCACAAATGAAAAGCACACAGATATACCACAGCACACCCATTATAATGAGTACATAAGAAAGATCTACTATACCCAGTTGACAAGGATATGTAATAACCAGCATTATCATACAGTGCTCAATTCCTTTGGAAAGCTGCTAGATTCTTTCAAAGCAAACATGCATGGACCCTCTGACCCAACAGTTCCTTCAATGTATTCATTGAAGACAAATATAAGCATGCCAATTATAATGGCATATTGTGAAAATATGGACAGTAGTTTCTTTTCTGAGACAGGGTTTCCCTATATAGCCCAGGCTGGTCTCAAACTCACAATCCTTTGTCCTTTGTGTCTCAGATGCTAGGAATGCAGGTATGTGGTGTCACCATATCTAGCTCCTGAGAATAGCTTGAAAAACTAAGGGCAAATCATTGGCAGTCCATAGAGAGAAAGCGTCATGAACACACTATATTCTAGTCTCCTGGGAGAACACTGCTCAGCAAATGAGCAGAACAAGGTTCCAGCTCAGTACAAATATCCTTGCGTAGAAACTTCTGCTGTATCACTCTGAGTGAGAAGAACACAGGAGGGTTGGGTAGATGGCACGGCTGTTCAAGGCACTTGTTTGCAAAGCCTGCCTGCCTGTTCGATTCCCCAGTACCCACGTAAAGCCAGATGCATGAAGTGGTGCTCTCATCTGGAGTTCATTTGCAGTGGCAAGAGAAGAACCAAGCGAACCAAGAATGGATTTGGGGCTGGAAAGATGGCTTAGCAGTTAAGGTGCTTGCCTGTGAAGCCTAAGCACACAGGTTTGATTCCCCAGTACCCGCATAAGCCAGATGTGCAAGGTGGCACATGTGTCTGGAGTTTGTTTGCAGTGGTTACAGGCCCTGGAGCATGCATCCTCAGTTTCTCTCTCTCCCTCCCTCCCTCTCTCTCTCTCTCTCTCTCTCTCTCTCTCTCTCTCTCTCAAATAAATAAATAAATAAAATATTTTTTTTAAAAAAGAATGGATTTTATCACAAAAGCTGAGAGGGAGAATATTGAGAATCAGAAAAGTGTTAATAGGATAGGCGAGAAGCATGAAGAAATGGAAAATTACACAGAGAAAAGCAAACAACAGACAGATCTACGGCTCCAGCTCCCCAGAGGGCATGAGAAACCCACACCACAACCACAAGGCAAACCATGCAGTCCTGACTATTCCACACAGGATAAACACATGGTGCTTTCAATCCTTAGACCCCCTGAGCAGATTGGCAAATTTGGAGTGACAGTGACTCCTACTGCCTGACAAGCTAACATTGGTAAAGAGAACTATGTCTATTCTATTAATTTGAGTCATTGAAGAAACCAAAAAGAAAAAATTTAAATCCCTCAAAGCAAAACACAGTGAAAACATGAGCTACTAGAATCTCTACGGTACAAGTGTGGTTCTAGAAGGAAAATTTATAACTATAAATGCTCACATTTAAAAAAATCAGCGAGAGCTTCATAACTTAGTGATATCTCACAGTCTTTGAAAACTAAAATCAAGGCAAACTCAAATGAATAGTGGAAAGAAATAATAAAACACAGGCCAGAAATTAACGAAATGGAGAATAAAGCAGCAGTTAAAAAGAATGGGTGAAGCAAAGAGTTGGATTTTTTGAAAACATTAACAAGTTCAACCCTCCTGGGTTCTTCTCACTCAGAGTGATACAGCAGAAGTTTCTACACAAGGATCTCTGTACTGAGCTGGAACCTTGTTCTGCTCATCTGCTGAACAGTGTTCTCCCAGGAGACTAGAATATAGTGTGTTCATGACGCTTTCTCTCTATGGACTGCCAGTGATTTGCCCTTAGTTTTTGAAGCTATTCTCAGGAGCTAGATATGGTGACACCACATACCTGCATTCCTAGCATCTGAGACACAAAGGATTGTGAGTTTGAGACCAGCCTGGGCTATATAGGGAAACCCTGTCTCAGAAAAGAAACTACTGTCCATATTTTCACAATATGCCATTATAAAAGAAAAGAAGACCCAAATTAATAAATTAGTGATGAAAGAGGGACATTATGTCAGATATCAGTGAAATACAGAGAGAGGATCATCAAGGAATGTTTTGAAACTTTGTACTTCAATAAATTGGAAAATCTAAAAGAAATGAATAAATTCCTAGACCCATAAAATAAGTATACAGACAACCTAAGCAGATGTGTAACAAACAATGGAGTTGAAGCAATAATAAAGAGTCTCCTTGTAATCCCAGGGCTTGGGAAGTGGGCTTGACAGCCAGCTGGTCGAGTTGAATCAATAAGCTCCAGGTTCAATGTTAGTAGAGATAATTTGCTTTCTGAGCTAATGACCATCCCTCCACCCTATCCAGACACCATCCTAATTCCGCACCCTTTAATGATCACATTCCTCGGGGTTAGTGACATGAGGAAGGCAGAGCTGAACTTCTGAAAGAAGGGCTTAACGTCCCTGTCACCCCGAGTACCGCGGAATGCTGAGAGCAAGAATGAATGAGCAATACGTTTCTGTTATTTGAGGTTGGCTGGAGAAGGGAGGCAAAGGGAACAAAAGGAGAAAGAAACAAGGGAGGGAGGAACAGAAGAAAGGAGGGCAGAGGAAGGTCTAAAGCCGGGAGAAAATAAGCTCCTTTAATGGGCAGCATTAAGCCATAGCAAATGACACAGAGGCATGCTGGGATATAATTAATGTATCCTGGTTTTAGAAAGATACCCATAAACTAGCATATCCAACTACAAATTTTAAAAAATCAAAACACAGGACTTGATTTTATAGTAACAAAGAAGCTGGTCATTTTTATACAACCTCAAAGGAAGAAGACTGGGAGCCATTACAGTCAACGTGGAGAGAACCTAATAGAAAAGTAAAGCAGTGGTGGGTTATGAGGGGACAAAGGACAAACCGAGAGGAAGAGAAAGTACAGAACTGGAAGGAAAGAGAAGCCTTGGGCAACTGGCTGCAGCAGGCGTTCTGGAAAGTAGAACCATGTCTCTCAGCAAGACCACGAGTTCTGTTTCCCAGGCAATGATGGGAAAATCTTCCAGGCTCCATTCTCTTCAGTGGCAAATCCAAGCGGATGTATCAAACAACTTTTCTGGAATCTCTTGCCCTGATCCTTAGCTGGGACCTGAAGCTGGCCACATGCTCAGCAGAACTTGAGAGTGAACCTCGGCTACTGTTTGCATTATCAAATCATTCAGTGAACCTCGGCTACGGTTTGCATTATCAAATCATTCCTTCATGGGTATGTTCTCTTACTTCAAGTATATTCTGTAATTGATTTTATGTTTGCTGCTCATTTTGCCTTACATGTCCAAGAGTCTGGGCTGAGAGATGGTTCAGCAGTTAAAGAACTTACCTGGAAAGCCTAAGGACCAGGGTTTGATTCCCCAGTACCCATGTAAGCCAGATGCACAAGGTGGCACATGTGTCAGGACTTCATTTGCAGTGGCTACCTGCCTCTCTCTGTCTGTCTAATAAACAAATAAATAAGAAATAAATATATAAACAAATAAAATTTAAAGGTCCAAGAGTCTCTTATTCTAAAACCAATACTACTTGATGAGCTACCTCAAGGATTCTTCCAAAGCCTGTGGGAAATGAGATATAGCACTATGCACTAAGCCAGGGTCTGTAAAGAGTTAACTTCCAAGATTCTGTAATGTCCCAAGTGCCAGTGTCAGAATACTGGCCTGTTGCCTAACTGATTGCCTTACTCACAGGGAAAAGACAAACTTGAATTTCTTCTTCTGGTTCCACAGCACAATGAGCACAGACAAGATGACAGCCTTATAGTTTGTGTTTGCTTAAGGGATTGAGAACAAAAGCTGCAGAATAATTGGAGCTTGCTCTTGGAAGCCAAACCAGGCAGAGCACCAAGGCTTGGGATTACAGTGTTTAAACAATGGTCCCAGCTTCCCTGGCAACTTCAACTAGAAGCCATGTTATTACCTTGCTCACTGAGTCCAAATACATCCAATGTCTTTGTCTCTTGAGTTGCTTATATTTAGGTTGTTAATGTGTATTTATTGCCAAAGGATAGGTTGAGCAACTCGAGGAAGGCATCTGTCTCATCTTACTCGTTACCTTGTACAGAATGCAGTATAACACCAGGTAGGTGTGGAAAACATAATTAATAAGCAACAATGGGCCAAATGAACAAATGACAAAATTGTACCATAAAAGGAGATGCACCTGGACTGGTCTCTCTGTCCTGTCTTCCTAACGTCTTGATTGCCTTAATGACAGGAAGAAATTTCCAGAAGAAACCAGGTACATTTACTGAATTGTGAAAAGGATGCATTTCTGCTGAAAGATGCCCACAGTTCATGGAGGCCAGACTACTCATCTTACAGAGGTCATCAAAGAAGGTTATAGATGAATGAACCAAATACATTGGTTAGGGGCCAAGATGGATGGGAACCAGATAGAGCTGAGCGTTCATCGCACTGTCTGGATCTCTCCGCCTTGAATCTGAACCTTCTGTCTTTTGTGTCCAGGTCTAGTCAAACAAGCCCTGTAAGGAAATGCTAAGGAGGTCCTTTCTAATTTAAACCATTAATATGCAAAACACAGTGAGACAACAGGCTTAAGTCAAGGAGAGACTACAGTTCTACAGTAGTCATTTATCATCATCATCATTTACATCATCATCACTATTATTTAGATGTTAAGCCAAGATCCTGATACTTCTTTGAAATGTTTTTCTTTCCCCAATGGGGTTATTTCTCTAATCCAACATTCCAGCAAGCATATTGACTAACAAGGGCTCCAGTTTCCTGTAGCTTTTCAGTCCTAGCAATTTTGAGTTTGAGTGAATTATCATAATGGATTATCACAGTTAATTGAAAAGACTATAAATATCCTCCTTCAATTTCACCACATTGCTGTGTGAGGCCTGCTTTTCTTCAACAGTTTCAACCAAAACAACATACTGTAAACAAAGAACATATATAAGTCTAGCCACACATTCTACTATAACACATTAAAAACAACTTGCAAAAATGTAAAGCACTGCCCTTTTTTTTTAAACTACAAATTTTTTTTGGTTTTGGAAAACAAGTTAAAAAATAACTTACTGTATTAAACATTTTTGTAATAACATTTTGTATTGGAATGTAATCACTGTGTTATTTTAATGTTTTGATATTATTTGAGAGGCAGAAGAGATGACTGAGTCACTGATGTGCTTACCTTGTGAGCATGAGGACCTGGCTTGGGTCTCCAGTACTCAGGTGGTCTCCCAAGCCTGTAAGAACAGGAGAATCTCTTTAGCTTCCTGCCAGCCAATCTAATTGGCGAGCTCCTGTCCAACAAGAGACCGTATCTCAGGCAAGGTCAATAACATGCAAGTTTGTCCACTGGCCTACACACACGCACACACTCTCTCTCTCTTAAAAATATTATTTTATCCTGGTGTGGTGGCACACACTTGTCATCCTGGCACTTGGGAGACCGAGTATGGTATTTTAAATGTAAAATGATCCCCATAGGGTCCAGTGTTTGAGTGAGTGATGTTTGGGAAGATTATGGAGCCTTTGGTGGGGGGGGGGCGAAGTCTTACCGGAGGAAGTGTGTCATTGGAGGCAAATCTTGTGTTGTTATGCTGTAGCCTCATTGGCAGCACTTAGCTCGCTCTTGCTACTTCCTCCCGATTGATGTGACCGGATGCTCCACTGTCTGCTCCTCCCATGCTCCCCCACCACGATAAGACTTCTCCAGTAAAAACGGTAAACCAGAACAATAACAACAAATAAAAACTACCTTTTCCTGTGATGGTTGTTTTGTCTCAGCAACAAGAAGATAAAAGCTATAATATGACCTGCCAATTTAAGGCCACCCTGGGCTACATAGCAAGGTACAGGCTATCCTGGGCTACATGAGACCCTTTCTCAAAAACAATGTATTATTTTATATATTTTAAAATATCCATAGCTAAGGAGGTTTTGCTTAAATTCTCAATAGAGTGGCCATCATTAGAGACTTGCACATAAACAAATTCCTTTTGAGATCCTTAATTTTGAAAGGTCTAAATGGTCCTGAGCACATCATCTTTGGACATCATCACCCTGCTGAATTGATGGCTCCCTGTTCTCCTCCCCAGTGCACTGCAGCAATTTTTCCTCTTTCCATCACATGATTTTTTTTTCCTGGTTTCTATTTTATGCTCTCTTCTTATTGCATTTCCTGTTCCCTCCGCTACTCACATTATTTTAACTAGTTTCCAATTACATACACTCAGATTTTTATCTGAGACATAACTACTTCACCAGACTCTATATGGGTAAAACTGGCCATCAAAACCTTTGGTAGCTCTTAAAAAGTTCTCAAAGCAGGTGTGTAATTATTAGCATCATTAAATCCTGCCACCCAAGTCAGAAATTTATGAATCACCTGAACCCCTCTTTTTTTCTTCTACCCACCCTTGCCGATGGCCAAGCCTTGGTATTTTTCCTTTTGTTTGCTCCTGTAACTTCTTGTCACAACTATTCACTCAAAATTTCTTGGTTCCATTATTGCAAACTTTCTTAATGGACTCCTTGCTGCTAGTCCTTCAACCCTCAAAAATAATTCACTTCTCAGAAATAATTCATGCTTATGATTCCATAATACAATTCCATTCAGTTCATCCACATGGTTAAAACCCTTCAACAGCTCTCCAAAGCCTAAGTAAAACTACTCGGGCCTCCCCCCAGGGTACATGAAACCTGCATCATTGGGAGATTTTTCCCTCCCAATGTCATCTCCCACCTGAGCATTCCTTCCTGCGCTTTTAGCAAAACGAAATTATGTGTTCTTCTCTCAACATAATATGTTTCACTTTTCCCTCTACTATATGACCTTCCAAGACTCATTCACTTTTTCAGCTGATGTTCATTCCAATTGTGAACAAATGTTCTCTCTTACTTCTCGAAAAAGCCTTTTGGATTGTCCTAGTGTCCATTCCTGGTTTTTCTTAGTTATGCAATATGTTAGTATTCGAAGAAACTGACAGAAGAGCACACAAAACCTCCTTATACATTTTTTTTTTTTTGGTAACTTCTATCAATCTATACCTCAAAGTTTTAAAAACATGTCTCATGTGTATTGCCAGTTTCATTATACTAAACATTAAAAGATGTACAGCTGAGTTGAGTTTTGACGAAATCCACAATTTTTTATGCTCCACCAAGAACAGTTGGAAGTGGAAATTAACATTTCATGTACTGTGTCTGTGGTGGTTAAGATCCATGACTCAGGCTAGAGAGATGGCTTAGCGGTTAGGGCACTTTCCTGCAAAGCCTGAGGACCCATGTTTGACTCTCCAGGTCCCTTGTAAGCCAGATGCACAAGGTGATGCAAGCTCACAAGGTCACACATGCTCACAAGGTGGTGCACACATCTGGGTTTTGATTACAATGGCTGGAGGCCCTAGCATGCCAATTCTTTCCCTCCCTCTCTCTCTCTGTTTCTCTCTCTCTCTCTCTCTCTCTCTCTCTCTCTCTCGTATTAAGGAAAAAAATCCAGTCTGTTGGGCTTGTCTCAAAAAAAAAAAAAGAAAAGAAAGAAATAAAAACAAAACAAAAAGAAAAAAAAATCCATGACTCCTGGTCAGCTTGCAGCCAGCACTCAGCTTCATCATAAAAGGCCAGGAGGTCTACCCAGCTCTTCCACAACATCAACACAAACCACAATGCAGTCAAAGGACAAACAAGATCTTAGCCCTGATATGGAGCTGTTTTGATCTGTGCTCACAGGCACTCCATGGTGAGCTTGAACAATAACAACAAAAAGTCCCATTAAATGTTTGAGGAAAAAAAAATCTAGATTGCAAGGGAGAAGAAACATTGAGTCTAGACTATCAACATAAACAAATTTTATGAGAAAATGCCATAATGAAGCATAATACTCTATACACTAAGTAAAAATAACAGATAAGATAAAACAAATTTGAATAAGGGAATATATTGTAATTAAATAGTTATAATAAATACAAGTTGATCATTTGGTTGGTTGGTTGATGAGTTGGTAGATTGATCAGTTGGTCAGTTGATTGCTTTGCTTGGAAATTAGGGAATCTTGCCACTGATTTCTACAATGGCACCACTAGAGATGAAGAGATTTTTAAGAAAAGGGTTATAACTTTTGGAGCATGCATCCTGAAAAATTGGAATTTTGACCACAAAAAATAAAACAGGAACAAAAAGAAAATGAAGCACCAAGTCTTTAGTTTAGAAGATGATAAGGATTCTTTGTTTGGATTTTGTTGTTGTTGTTGTTATTTTTTGAGATAGAGTTTCAGCCCAGGATGGCCTTGAATCAATCTGACCAAGAATGACCTTGAGTTTCTGATCCTTCAGCCACCTCCCTCCAGAGCTAGGATTATGGGATTACAAACCTGGTTTTGTACAGTTCTGGGGATTAACCCAGAGCTTGAGGCATATTAGGCAAACCCAAGCTAAAATACACCCCTATCCTTGAAGAGGATAAAAACTCAAAAAGTTCTAAGTAAACATATTATTTTTACTTAACTAGGCAACAGGGACATCAATTACAGCAATAAAGTGATGATCTGAGTGGAAAATTTGAGAGAGCAAAGAAAGTTTATAGAACTTTTTGGGTGAATGCAAGAAAGAAACAACCCAAGTTAAAATATTTGGAAACACCTTTGGGAGAATAGCTGAAAGTCATCCTTCAGTGGGTGTAAAGGAGGCTCACATTCTCCCTCACAGACAGAAGGAATGACAACCATTCCCATCCTCTCAATGGGCCATGTTATTCTCTCTCCCAGGAGCCTCCTCTCTTAAGAATGGCAGGTGTGTCCCCAGTATGGGTGGGGGGCACATAGTCAGCCTTAATCTTGACTTAAAGAGGAAAAAGATCAGAAACTTACTTAGTTTCCAGAAATCTTGTGACGATAAGTTTCGGTTGTAGCCACAGCAACATAGGGTCGACATCCATGTTCCAGCAGCCTGCCGCAATGAAAAGATCTCACTGTCACCACGCAGAAGGCTGGAACTAGGACCTCTGTGAAGGCAGCCGACAACTTCACACATAAGAGGCGGCAAGGCCAGGAGGAGCGGGTGGACTCCAGAGTTTGGTTCAGGAAATGCAGCTTAACAAGTCTCCTCTGATCCGAAAGCCGAGAGACTTCGGTGAAAACATGGAGCTACCCAAGCTAAAACTCTGACATCACGTCCTGCCTCCCCGGTCTTCCATCCTCCCTGCCGTGGTACCCGCTTTTCTCGTTGCGTCTCTATGAATTCGTCTACTCTGGGCTCCTCATTTAAGGGGATTTATGCAAAAATTTGGCCTTTGTTATCTGGCTTATTTTGATTAGCAAAATATGTTTAGGGCTCATTCCTGTTTTTCACGCCTGAAATTGTCCCCCATTTTAAGGATGTCTGTTACTCTCCTGTTTGTATGTGTGTATTATAGCATGTTTACCCATTCATCAGATATTTGTAAACATGTTGTTTTTACCCTCAGGTTATTTTGAATAGTGCTGCTATGAACATTGGTGTTGCGGTCAGGTTCGCATTGCTAGCAGAAATCACCCAATCAAGAACAGCTTTTGGGGAAAAAAAAGGGTTAATTTTGGCTTAGAGACTTGAGGAGAAGCTTCATGATGGAGGGGGAAATGATGGCATGGGCAGAGGGTGGACATCACCTCCTTGTCAACATTGGGTGGACAATAACAACAAGAGAGTATGCCAAACACTGGCAAGGAGAAACTGGCTATAACACCCAGAAGCCCACCCCCAACAATACACTGCCTCCAGGAGGTGTTAATTCCCAAATCTCCTTCAGCTGGGAGCCTCGCAGTTAGAATACCTAAGTTTATGGGGGACAGCAGAATCAAACCATCACAATTGGTGTCCACCTATATTATCAAGTTTCTGCTAGAAATTCCTTTGCATTTAAGTCTAGAAGCATAATTTTTATTGCACGGTGATGGTGGGTTTAATTTTTTTTCGGCTACACTGTGGATTTTTGTAGCTGCTGTACTGATGTGCTTTCCCAGCAGTAGCATATGCAGGTTCCAGTTTCTTCAGACCTTTACCTCCACTTATCAATGTCTCATATTTCTATATCTTAACATACTAATGGATGCCAGTGGTCCTCATTGTGGAGTTTTACAAGTCAATATTACATATTGTTTTAGATTATTACATCAACAGTTTATTCAATTTTTAATTGATACCTAACATATGTACAAGTTGTATTTATCGAGGCGGCATCCTGCAGTGTTTAACACATCTGTACAGTGTGTGATGTTTAAATCAGGCTTGTGTGTGTTAGATGTACATGTGATGTGTGGCGTGAGTGCAGGTGTATGTGTGCCGTACTGCACGTGTCAAGATCAGGGAACAACTTCCAGGTGACAGTCCGCAAATGCCACCTCTTTTGAGGCAGGATCTCACACTGTAAACCACTGAGTTCACCAAGATGCTGGACCCAAGCTTCCCACTTTCATGTGGGTTCTGGGGATCTAATCCCAGGTACGCATGCTTTCACAACAAGCACTTTATCCACTGAGCCATTTTCCCAGCTCCTTTATTCTGTTTTTATAGTAAAATCTTTCAAAATCCTTTCTTCTATCTTTTAAATGTTCAGTATATTACTTTTTTTTTCTATAGTCACCATGTTGTGCAAACATCTCTCAAAACTTCTTGCTCCTGCGTAACTGTAACATAGTACATTTTTTTGTTTTGTTTTCCAAGGTAGGGTCCCACTCTAGCCCAGACTGACCTGGGATTCACTATGCAGTTTCAGGGTGTCCTCCAACTCATGGTGATCCTCCTACCTCTGCCTCTCAAGTGCTGGGCTTAAAGGTATGTGCCACCCTGCCCAGCTTGACATAATACCTGCTGATCAACCTTCTCCCGTCTTTCCTCCCCCACAGCCCACTCTCAACTTCCATGAGGCTTTTTTTTTTTTTTTTTTTTTTTTTTGGTTTTTCAAGGTAGGGTCTCACTCTGGCTGGCCTTGAACTCACAGCAATCCTCCTACCTCTGCCTCCCAAGTGCTGGGATTAAAGGCGTGCACCACCACGCCTGGCTCCATGAGGCCAATTTTTAAAAATATGTTTTATTTATTTGAGAGAGAAAATATAGGCATACCAGGGCTTCTTGCCACTGCAAACAAACCCCAGATGTATGCATCACTTAGTGCATCTGCCTTTATGTGGGTACTAGGGAATCAAATCCAGGCCAGCGGGCTTTATAAGGATGCAGCTTTAACCACTGAACCATGTCTCAGTGAGATGCCCAATAAGTGCTTGGCTGTGTATGCATTACTTCACTGAACATGATTCCCAGGCACGCCCATGTTGTTGCAAATAACAGATTTTAATTCTTTTTATGGGTGAACAGCACTGTATTGTGTACACAAACCACAAGTAGGTTGATTCCATATTGCAATTATGCTGTAGTAAGCAATCAAGTGCAGAAGTCTCTCCATCATACAGTTTTCATTTCCTTTGGATATGTACCTAGGAGTGGGACTCCTGGATTATACAGAAGTTATATTTCTAGTTTGAGGAAACTCCATACAGACATAATACTCCATACATTTATAATACTTACAGGTGTGTGTGTGTGTATATATATATATATATAGTAGCTGAACTAATTTACATTATTACTAGTCTTTATGAGTGCATCCTATTCTAACACCACCACCACCACCCCCCTGCCACCAGCATCTATTATTTCTTACCATCTTGGCAACAACAATTGTAACAGTGGTAATGCGGTTTCTCATTGTGACTTTGGTTTGCATTTACTTAATGATGAATGAGCATTTTCTTAGAAACTTGGTAACCCTTCTTACATTGCTTTTTTAATTGTATCAGGTTATCTATCTTTTTTTTTTTTTTTTTTTTTTTGCAAGGTCAGGTCTTGCTCTAGTCCAGGCTGACTTGGAATTCACTATGTAGTCCTCAGGGCGGCTTCAAACTCTCAAGGATCCTCCTATCTCTGCCTCTAGAGTGCCTCAGGAGTGCTGGGATTAAAGGTGTGTGCAGCTGACTTATTATTTTTAATCAGGTTATTTGTTAAGTTCCTTTTGAGTAGAGTTTCTTTTACCTTCTGAAAAATGATCCATTGTCAGTTGAGTGAACAGTTTGAATATTTTCCCCCATTCTACACATTGTCTTTCCATTTTGTCAGTTGTTTCCTTTGCTGAGGAAAAGCTTTTGTGTTTGATGTCATCTCACGAGCCAAATATCTCTTGTTTGTTTCCTGTGCTTTTGTTTTCTCTCTTTATTTTTTAATTGGCACACCAGGGCCTCCAGGCACTGTAATCAAACTCCAGACATATGCGCCACTTTGAGCATATATGTGACCTGGCACATGTGTCACCTTGTGTGTCTGGCTTACATGAGATCTGGGGAGTCAAACATGGGTCCTCAGCCTTCCCAGGCAAGCCCTTTAACCGCTAAGCCATTTCTCCAGCCATCCTGTGCTTTTGGAGTTAGAGCCATAAACATCATTGCCCAGACCAATGTCTTGACTGGTTTCTCCCATGTTTTCTTCTAGCAGTTTCAAAGTTTTGAACTTTATACTTAGATCTTTTCATCCATTTGGAGTTGTTTTGTATAATGCTGAGAAAGTCGAGTCTACTTTCCTTCTTCATAATGGTGTCCAATTTTCCCCCACGCCATTTATAAGGGTCACTTCTCCAATGTATACACTTGCTGGCTGTTGCAGTCAGGTTCGCATTGCTGGTGGAAATTACCCAACCAAGAGCAGCTTGTGGGAGAAAAGAGGTTTATTTTGGCTTACAGAGTTGAGGGGAAGTTCCGCAATGGCAGAGGAAAACGATGGCATGAGCAGAGGGTGGACATCACCCTCTGGCCAGCATCTGGTGGACCATAGCAACAGGAGAGTGGCCAAACACTGGGAAGAGGAAACTGGCTATAACACCCATAAGCCCACCCCCAACAATACACTGCTTCCAGGAGGCTTTAATTTCCAATTGCCATCAGCTGGGGAACCTAGCATTCAGAACATCTAAGTTTATAGGTGACACCTGAATCAAACAACCACATTCTGCCCCTGGCCCCCATAAACTGATAACCATATGTGATATAAAATGCAATGCATTCATCCAACTTTAAAATTCCCCATAGTTATTCTCAATTCCAATGATGTTCATACATCCCCATAGTCGAAGGTCTTTTAACTGAGCCATAATACAAAAAAATAACCTCAAAAAAATGGCACAGAGTAAACATTCACACTGTAAAAGATGGCATTGGGCATATCAAAGAATATTCAGTCAATACAAGATTTAAAACAACCAAGGCAAACATCAAACTCTGTAGCTTCAAGTCCAACAACTCCAGTAAGTGACAAATCTCCAAGTCTGATAATTCTAACCAGCAACAAGTCTCTGGCATTCCAATTCCGCCCCTCCAGCTAGGCTACTCACAGTCCTGGAAAACTTCATTGGGCTGGCAGCTTTCCTTAGCAGCCATCTCATAGTCCCAGCATTTCCACTGGGTCTCCACTGCAACCCACTAGTCATCCTCATGGACCCATGGGGTCTCCATGCAGGCCATCCTACTTCACACTGCCCATGGCCATTTCCAAAACACAAGTCTGTGTTGCAAACTCAATGACCCTCTCTTTCCTGCATTTCTTATACTCCACAATACCAGGTAGGGTGCCAATTTGTTAATCCAAGGGGGAATACAGCAGACTTCAAAAAACAGGATACTCCTTGAGTACTCAGGCTCCTTCAAAAAAGTCTGCATTCTTCTTGCTGCCCCAGTGCTGGTCAGCTAGCCAATCTCAAAGGTTGTATGTAGTCTCTCAATTGCAGCTGAATGGCAGCAGTTCACCCAAAGTGTTGTTTTGGTTTTTGTTGTTTTTGTTTTGGTTTTTGTTTTTTTCTGTGTCATATCCCTCTGCTCACACCAGTTCATTTCTACACAAAGCAACCCTGCACAACTTCTCAGGACATAGGCATAATACCAAGCTTCTCACTAACTGCTAGCCTAGTCCAAGCAAAGCTCTTTCTCGCCTTCATAAGCCAATCCTCACAGTCTATAGTTCTTATTGCATTAACGTCTTTCAACTCTGACCATCAAGCTGTACTTACAGCACTGCAAGGCATCTCTTAGGCCAAAGTTTCAAATCCTTCCACATTCCTCTTGAAAATCAGCTCCAAAAGGCCAAAGCCACACAGTCAGGTGTCAGCGGCAATCCCACTCCTCGGTACCACTTTACTGTTGCAGTCACATTCACATTGCTGGTAGAAATCACCCAACCAAGAGCAGCTTGTGGGGGAAAAGAGGTTTATTTTGGCTTGCAGGCTTGAGGGGAAGCTACACGATGGCAGGGGAAACAATGGCATAAACAGAGGGTGGACGTCACCCCCTGGCCAACATAAGGTAGACAATAGCAACAGGAGAGTGTGCCCAACACTGGCATGGAGAAACTGGCCATAACACCCATAAGCCTGCCCACAACAATATACTGCCTCTAGAGGCTTTAACTTCCAATTGCTATCAGCTAGGGAGACTAGCACTCAGAATACATAAGTTTATAGGGACACCTGAATCAAACCACCACACTGACCTTATTTACTAGTAAATATGTGTATTTATTTGTTGGTTTTCTATCCTGTTACATTGATCTACTTTGTTTAGTAAAGCTTTGGAATTATATATGTTGGTGTTTGATTTCCCACATAACCATAAATTCCCAGATTTATTTCTGTTTTAGTTTTTTTAGTTTTAGTCCACTGTAATCAAAAATATACTTGAGGGCCAGAGAAATGGCTCAGGTGTCTAAGGTGCTTACTTGCAAAGCCTGCCAACCAAGGTTCAATTCCCCATTACCACAAAGTGGCACATGCATCTGGAGTTTATACACAGCAACAAGATGCTCTGGCACGCCAATACACAACTCAATCTCTATCTTTCTTCTCCCTCTCTCCCTTTCTCCTCTATACTTCAAATAATAAATAAATAAAATATTTTACTTTTTTAAAAACTTACATAAAATGATTTCACTTTTTTCAGTTATTAGGTTTTTGTGCCCTATTGTATGGTCTATCCTAAAGTGTAGTTTATGGTCACCTGAAAAAAGTACAGTACCCTGTAATTATTGGATAAAGAATTCTCTAAATAGAGTGGTAGGTCCAATTGATTTATGGACATAGGATACTGAAATACACAGGGAAACACGAGACTTCTCACAACAAAAGAGAAAAGAAAAAGACAATTCACAGAAGAGGAAAGTCAACTAGAAAGGAGATTAAATAAAGTAAAAGAATGAGATGCCAATAAAAGCTGTAACTCACTCAGAATAGTGGAGCCAGGATGAGAAGAAAAGTCACAGGAGGATAAAAAAGAAAAGCACTGATCACTTAGTGCATATTAAAAGTCAAGGAGGAAGTGGCCAGTGGGTATGTGCTATACTGAGGTCATAAAATTCAAGCAGAAACCCAAAGACAGGGAAGGAATGATGTCTGGAAAAGGGAGTGGGGACGAACGAGAAGACCAGCTTTTACGTGACTTTCTGAGGAAACATGAGGAAACATCCACTCACCCAAGATGAACACCAACGGCAGATCACAGAAAGAATTCCACCCAAGCACAGGTTGGTGCAACCATGAGTTCATGGGGACTCCTTACAGGGTCATGGGTGACTCGAAGACTGCCACCTCACCAAAAAGCCCACCTTTCCCACCGTCTACTTCCCTGTAGACATGCACAAGTACATTCTTAGCAAGAAGGAAGTAATCATAAAACTTCTGTCTGATTTGCAAGCTAACAATGCTGGGAATACACCATGCTCTTTGCCAAAAAGGTTCTGGAATAAGCTAGGTAGTATTTCCTAAACCACCTAGTATTAGTGATGGCAGGGTGATTTCCAAAAGTGCAGATTCCCATAGGATTTCTTCTTGATTCCTGGATTCCTGTGACCAATGATACTAGCATCAATTTATGACATGTAACAGATGTGAACTGGCAAGAATCCATACGCAGAAACAAAAGTCTGAGTTTTTATGACTCAGTTGTGCCTGAGTGGTTGTGCCTACAAAAAACCCTCTTCAAGATCAGAAGAAAATCATGGAATATTTTCTCCTTGAAATAATCCAAACTAAACCTAAACTTAAGTACAGCCTTGGACATTCTAAATTGTTTTTTTTTCCTCCACACCCAATCTCTTTGTGTTGAGCCCCATTATCTCAGAAAAAAATTTAGTGCAAGTTGATGTTCTCCTCTGTAGATTGGCCCCCCTTGAAGCCTCAGTTGGTCTCAGTTTATCCCAGTCAGGGACTCCATTGCCTGACTAAACTTCTTTCTGCCCTAGACTCCTTTGGCTCTGAGGTTCAAGTAAACGCAGTCTGCTCCGTACAGAAGAAAGTTCACTTTTACCTGGTGGTTGTAGCTCTGCATGGAGACAACACTGAGGAATCAGCATTCTTCATGCGGGAAATTCCTCATCATGGATGCCTGTCTGTCTAGCTAGCCAGCTTGTCCAGGAGGTCTCCTGTCTGTCGGTCCTGTGCAGGGATTACCATGGGCCACCATGCCCACATGGTTCACATGAAGCCCAGTCCTCAAGCTTGGATCATAAGGATTTTATCCACATACCATCTCCACAGCCCAAACCACTATTTCTTTTTCTTGCCACGTTTCCCTTTTAAATTTTCTCATATTCCCCTACGTCTCAGATTGAGAAAGCACTTTGGAAAAAGGAAGGTTGAGGTTACAGCTTGGATAGGGAATATCCCCCAGCAGGCCCTATGCAAAAGCTTGAATACGGTGGTGGCATTGAGAGATGCTTAGGCCTGTACCACGGGAACCTATGGGGAAGCCTTTAGATCATGTGGCTGCAGGCTGTCAAATGGCATTGTGGACCCCAGTCTCTTCATCTTTTCTGTTTCCTGGTTCACGCTGGGAGCGGTTTACTGTAACACCGTGTCCCACTATTTTGCACCACTCTTTCAGACCTAAAGGAATCGTAGAGCGTCCTTTATTTCACAAGTAGACTTAGTATTTCCTTACGATGATGCAGAGCTGATTCATAATGTTGGGCAGGATTTGATTGTCTCTGTGGATTCCACCCTCAGAGGACGTCACCCTGTTTCCATTCACACTCACCTTCCCACATGGCACGTTCTCAGTTGTCTCCGGATGCCTGCAGGCTCAGCCTTCTCCCCAACCTCCCTCACAGGAGAGGTCTGGGGCATGCTAGTTGATTCATTCCTGACTTTGGGTTTGGGGGCTAGAAAACTCTTTGGAGAGTGTTATCACTTTAACAGGAGGAAATACATAATTTCTAAACCAGAAGGCAGTAGACATTCAAGATTGTGAGCCAGACCATGTCCCTTGAAATCATATCTGTATGATTCACTAGCTATGTCAGCTATACTCTGTTTCTTCATCTGTGAAGTAGGGAATAACTAATGTACCTATGCTAATGAATTCTTGTAAGGCATAAGTATATATTCCAGATCAATAAAAACCAAGTTACCAGTCTATCAACAGGAAAACCATCCATATGCAAAAAAAAAAGGCCCCAGAGAAAGCGACTTTACAATGGCATTCAAAGATAGCCCTATCTCTTCCTGTTATACTTTTTATTTTTGCCATTTCCTCGATTTTACTTTTACATTATTAGTGATATCAATTGTACAAAATATTAACTTTCATTATAAAATTTTCACATACATATACAATAATTATCCTCCCTCCTGTTTTTCTCCTTTCTATTCCCCAGTAGTCCCCATTTTGTATATTCTCTCTCTCTCTCTCTCTCTCTCTCTCTCTCTCTCTCTCTTTCTCTTTTCTCTCTCCATGTAATTTCTGGATCTGATATATTTCATTTCACATAATGAGTTTCAGCTCCATTTATGTTCCTGAAAATGACATGATTTATTTCTTTTTAATTGCTGAATAGTAATCTATAGTATGTATGTATATACAAGGTATATATAAATCACATTTTTATTGTGTGATTAGCTGAATAGTAATCCACTGTGTGTAGATATGCACACACAAATATGCAAAGATCTCTGCTGTAGTCTTCTTCATTCCCTCAGCCATGTGTACTGTTGCTGGATCATAGAGTCATTCTATGTCCAGTTTTGTAGGGACCTACATACTAATATTCATAGTGGCTGCAAAAAGTTGCACTGTCTCCCATAATGCATAAGTTCCTTCTTTTCTGAAGCTTCCCTAGCATTGGTTGTTTGTTTGGTTCCTTGACGATGGCCATTCAGACTAGAGTAACGTTGAATCTCAGGGAGTTTGAGTGATATTTTCCTGATGACTGAGGATCTTGGACATATATATATTTGTCATTTGTACTCTTTTGAGAACTGTCTATTCATTTCATTTACCTATTATGAATTAGATCATTTGACTTCTTTATATATTCTCGATACTAACTTTCTATCAGATTAATAGCTGGCAAGGACCTCCCCCCATTTTTTTAGAGTCTCCTTATTCTTATTGGCAAATATTCTGGCAGAAGAATCTTGAGCTCATACAATTTGTCAGTTTGTTTTTCTATTTCTGAGCCATCAGAACCCTTCACCTGTTCAGAAAACCATTGTCTATACCTATATCTTCAGTGACTCCTGTAGATTTTGATCTGGTAGTTTCAAACTTTCAGGTCTTATATGAAGGTCTTCTATGCATTTTACATTGAGTCAGAGCTGGCCTCAAACATACTAGGTAGGACAGGTAGCCCTGAACTTCTGATCCACCTCTACTACCCAAGTGCTGGGGCTTCAGGTTTGCACCACCCAACCTGGCGCAAGGTGATTTTTGAATAGCCAGGTAGGAGTCAGGTTTCAGTTTTGTATATGTAGGAATCCAGTTTTCCTAGCACCAGTTGTTAAAGAGATGGTCATCTCCACAATGGATGTCTTTGGTGCCTTCATCAAAGTTCAGATGGCTGAAGCATCGAGGACTTATTTCTGGGCCCTCTATTCTGGTCTAGGTGACTGTTTTGGAGCCTGGAGCATGTGGGGTCTTGTAATGAATTGGTAATGTAATACGAGATCTGGTACACTGAGGTCCCCAAAATCGCTGCTTTTTGCTCAAGCTTGCTTTAGCTATGAGGGCTTCTGTGATTACCTCTAAATTTTTCTAGGCCTATGAATATTGCCGTTGACCATTTGGTTGTGACTGCATTGAAACTATTCTTCGCTTTTAGTAACATGGCCATGTCATAATGTTGATTACACCAGTGCATGATCACGGGAGTCTTCCTACCTTCTGATACTGTGTTCAATTTCTTTCCTCATAGTTTTATAGTTTCCTTTATGGGTGATGTCTTTCACATTTTTTGGTTAGGTTTATCTTGAAGGATCTGGGAGATAGCTAATTGTGATGGATGTATTTCTCAGATGATTTGTTAACATACAGAATAGCTGTTGGTTTTGGTCTGATGATTTTGCATCATACTACTTTTGCTGAATGTGCTTATCACATCTAAGTTCTCCAGTGGATCTTTAAGGTTTTAAGTATAAGATCATATCTTTTGCAAATGGGGATAATTTTACCTCTTCCTTTCTCTATTTACTTCTCTTGTCTCATTGTCCAGCCTAAGATTTCAAGAGCTTTATTGAATAAGAACAGTAATAGTGGACCTTTCCTCATTCATGAGTTTAGAAGAAATACTTTCATTTTTTGGCCATTCAGTATAATGTTGGCTATAGTTCATTAATATATCACTTTATTACTTTGAGGCATTATTGTTCTGTTCATTCTTCAGGGTTTTTTATCTATTTATTTGCATGCAGAGAGAGAGATAGAAGAGAGACAGACAGAAAGAGAGAATGGGTGTGCCAGAGCCTCTAGCCACTGCAGATGAATTCCAGATGCATGTTCTCTTTGTGCATCTGGCTTACATGGATCCTGGGGAATCAAATCTGGGTCCTTTGGCTTTGCAGGCAAATGCTGTCACTGGTAAGACATTTCTCCAGCCTCATTCTTCAGGTTTTTATCATGAATGAGTTTGAATTTTTAAGATTTTCCTGCATTTATTGATATAATTATGTGACTATAAAAGAAAAGGAAAGAAAGAAAGAAAGGAAGGAAGGAAGGAAGGAAGGAAGGAGGAAGAAAAGAAAGAAAAGAACTATAGGCTAATTTCCTTTATGATCTTAATAAATATAAGTATATTGAAATAATATATTTTATTACACCACAACAGAATAAAACTATAGCTCAATAGCAAGATAAACTATAGACAACATAAAAACTTGGAAATCAAACAACTCTCATTTGAACAATCAGTGGGTTGTCAAAGAAATAAAGAAGAAAATTTAAAAATTCCTAGAATCAAATCAAAATTGAAACAACATACCAGAACCTGTGGGATAAGTAAAAATTGATCTAAGGGGGATAAATTTAGAGCTATGAATAGCTACATCAAATAATCACAGAGATTTCATTTGAATAACCTTATGGTGCCCCTCAAGGCCTTCATATTATTTCATATCAGCCTTTTGTCCTGATGTTCATGAACCTGAAACTAGTGTATGAAATGGCAAAGTGAAAGAGAAATATGATCTTGACAGCTCAGATAACTTATTTTTCTGTTTTCTTTTTATATGAAACATAAGCCTACCACTCAAAATGACCCCTGCTTGTTTCAATGCCTCTTCTCATTACTAGTATGTCAGTGTGTAGTTGTAAAAACGTAAGAGGACCCTGTTATATAGAGTTGGCTGACACATTTTAGTATCTTTTGAACTAGAGTTAGAACTATGTTCCTCTTTATATAGAAAGATTACTAGAGAAATAGGTAGGATAAATGAAATTTTTCAGAACTATTTAGTTGCTTAGTATCTGAAGTGTGCCTTAAAGGCAATTTAACAACATAAAAATGAAAGCAATTTTTAATTGAGATAATTAGGGAGACGTTGTATGTAAGGATAGAGTGGAAGGCAGTACGAGGAAGTTATTGCCATTGGTGTCAGAAAAACACCAACATGCATTTGCAATGTGTCAGTGACTATGAATCTATCATTTCTCTTGCAGAGCAAAAAAGGAAGAAAGAACAGTAGAAGGATGGATGGTAATCCTGCCTTCTAATAAATTTGCATGCTCATAAAAAATAGCCCGGTTATGAAATCTAAAGTTGATAGACTTGAAATGCCAACAAATGATGAGGTAAGGCGACAAGAGGAGAGGCATATATCCCAGTGCTCTTCATCCACTACACTGCGCTCACAGGCTCCCTGCCCATTTCTCCTTCATCCAGGAACACAGGTAAGTCCTTCTAGCTACCACAGCTGATAAACATGAATGACTTTTGACAGTAACAGCAATATGTTTTGTATCATGTGTATACTGTACTCAGACTGATTGTATTTTACTTGTTCTGCCAGAAAAAAGTTAAAATACCTCCTTCATCTAGTTTGTACTTTAGCTAAACAAATGTATTTCTCAATAAGCAGTTGGTCCTTTTCAGGCATGTGGGGAGAGCATCTGGTAGCTAAAGCACCTTGAAAGTGAGTATGGGAGGTGAGTCTACATAGCAGGCTGCATGCTACCCAGAGGAATCTTAATTTTGGCATTAGTAATAAAGTCTTCCTATACAAACCTAGACCAACAAATAAGGAAGAAAATATAATGATGTTCTATTACTTGTGGATCAGTCTTTTATGAATCGTGTCCTCATGAATCTTCTGGTTAGGAAGTCAATGCATGTGCATTGTAGAAGGCAAGAAAACAAATATGAATGAAAACTTCATTAGCCAGACTCTCGTAAGCCAATGTATGCCATTTCCCATCAGCCAGTTTAATTACAGGGTGATGCTCCATGCAGTCAGGTAATTCTAAAATAAGTTTGATGCTTCTCTAGGAATTCCAGATCACACCAACGTCGCTATGACCTCACTAGGTGAAGCAAACATCAAGTTCACAATTGACCTGTTCAAGCAGCTCAGAAAATCAGAGAGCAATGTCTTCTACTCCCCAGTCAGCATCATGTCAGCATTAGCCATGCTCTTGCCCGGGGCGGCGGGAGACACTGCACAACAACTTGAGGAGGTAGGTGCGAGCATCGCCTCACTGACCAGTTGGGTACTGTTCTCTCCACCACACTGCCAGTTGGCTACTAATCTGGAGGCCTTATGGGAAGAGCAGTGTCCCATGAAGGCATCCCCACGACTGTGTGAGCTTGGAGCCATGGGAAAACACACACACTCAAAAGCACTCCCTGTGTGTTCCCTGCATGTGAGGATGCTAGGATCACCTGCTCCAACTACCCAGCAACCAGAAGTGAGCTTAAAACGGATGGCTGCTGATGCAAAGGACTTACTGAACTGAAGTCAAGGGACGCATAATCAGATGCTCCCTGTGCAAGGACTGGATTAGCGCTCTTCCATGTGACTGGTCACAGACTGACTTTGCTGTGTCTTTACATAGCGCAAACTCATTTCCTATCGTTTGGGAGATTTCCTTTCTATTTCTTCGTTATTTGTGTTTCTATTTGCTTTAAGGTTTTTGCTCTTTCTCCTCTATTCTGATTTGGACAGATTTATTGTTGTTGTTGACATATGGAGATTTTTAGCTGGCTCACAAAGATTTAGGTATCATTCATTCTGACCTTTACATATCCAACTTGTTTTTCTTTATTTCCATCCACCCCTCTGTTCCCAGCTCCCTCTCTGTCTCCATTTCACCCCCCCCACACACACCCCGCCACCATGTCTTAATTCCTTCTGCTCTCTTCTGTATATTTGCTATCAGCTTTTGGTAACAGTTCTACCTTTAAAGACTTTTGTCCACGTGTGTGTGTGTGTGTGTGTGTGTGTGTGTGTGTGTGTGTGTATGCACACATATGGAGAGAGAGAGCTAAGATCCACATGTCAGAGAGAACATGCAGTTTTGGTCTTTCTGAGTTTGGGTCACTTCACTTAGTATGAGTCTTAATATAATTATTAGTATGATTCAAGGTCCATCAGTTTTCCTGAAATTTTCATAATTTCATGTTCCATACTGCAGAATCGAATTCCATTGTGTATATAGTACCACATTTTCATTATCCATTCGTCAGTTGATGGGCATCTAGGCTGATTATAATGCTCACATGTTGTAAATAGAGCCTCATTAAACATGAAGGCACGAGAATCTCTGTAGAAGAGTGTGGAATCCTTAGGGTATATGTTGAGGAAAGATATAGCTGGGTCATTTGGGAGGTCTATTTTTTTTTTCCTGAGGTAGGGTTTCACTCTAGCCCACGGTGACATGGAATTCACTATGTAGTCTCAGGGTAATCTTGAACTCACAGCCATCCACCTACCTCTGCCTCCCAAGTGCTGAGATTAAAGATGTATATTTCTAAGTTTTCAAGATACCTCTATGCAGAGACAAATCCTTTGAGTGACATTTCCATGTCCCTTGTGCTTTCTCTTCCAGGCCCTTCACATCAGCGAAGACCCAGCAAAGACAAAAGGAAAAGCTGCAGCTTCTCACGTGAGTCCAGAGCACGTTTGTCCTAGAAGATCTTCAGGTGTCCGAGATGGCCACAGTTTAAACTGCATATGTCACATAAACTGAGAAAGGGCAATTTTAGGGGAAATCCCAGACAAAACAGATTAGGACCCATATAGTATTTCCACATTTCATTTTCATAGTCATTATTTTTGCAGTTTTGTTTTAGTCACGGGTCAGTATTAAGCTTTAAAATATGGGTTGAGGGGCTGGATGGATGGCTCTGCTCTTAAAGGCACTTGCTTTCAAAGCCTGATTTCCCCAGTATCCACGTAAAGCCAGATGCACAAAGTGGTGCGTGTGTCTGGAGTTCATTAGCAGTGTCAGGAGGCACTAACTCATGCGTACTCTCCACCAAACAAATAAATAAATACTTGTGAAAACGTGAATTGAAAGCTGTTTAGGCTAGCTTTAGCTCCAGTTCTGCTCCTTACAGATGGAAACTGACCTTACAGAGGAACGTTAACTTACAGGGAAACATGAGCAAGCGCACTTGCCCTGTGTCCCGGTGGCCCTATCCCTATAACGTGGAATAGACAGGAGTTTGATTCAGTCTGTGAAAATATGTACAACAATGCTATAAATAGGAAGCCAAAATAAATGTTAGCTATTATTATAATAAAATAACAGCAATAGCCAACAACTGAAGCAAGAAAAATAAGCATACGTTCATGTATATTTGGGGCATAATTGCTGGCACATCTATATGGATACAGAGCTCAACAGTGCAAAACAATTAGCTGTAAAATAGAAGTTTTCAGATTCTGAGAGACATCAATTCAAAACTTAGCTCTGTTCATTTACCTCCTTTTGGAGAGCTTATTGAATTCTCTGGGCCTTCTTTTCATCTGGACTCATATAAGACTGACATGTAGTCCTTGGTTGAATACCAGCCACATCTATTCTTACAGGCAGAGAATGCCCTCTGTGAAGGAAAAGCCATAAGTCAGTCATTGCGTCTCAAGTGATATCACTAAGGGCCATAACAAGGCTTTATATCACAACATATTTAAAATTTCTAACTTCAGCCGGGCCTGATGGCACACGCCTTTAATCCCAGCTTTTGGGAGGCAGAGGTATGAGGATCGCTGTGAGTTCGAGGCCACCCTGAGACTACATGGTGAATTGTAGGTAGGCCTGAGCTACAGTGAGACTCTACCTTTGAAAAACCAAAAAAAAAAAAAAAAAAAATTCCAACTTCAAATTTTGACGTAACCATGTCCTTGATGTTGGCTAGAAATGGAATATGATCTGTACCCTGCAGACTTAGAGTACATCTGAAAAGCCAAACCTAACTAATTCAAACCAATGAGAGGATGCCCTAAAGGGCACTGCACCTTTACTTCAATTGATTATGTTAGGGCAGAATGAAGGAATTTTCTAGAAGAGACTGAGTGGGATATTTGAGGCAAAATAGATCACATATCAGAGAATAAGCAAATAGTCATCTTTGAGATTAACAATGTTTACATATCGACCTTGCAGGTTCAGTATTGACATTCATAGAAATTCACTGAGCATTATTTTTGGTGTTAAAGGTTGAAAATGTGAACCACCAGTTTCAAAAGCTTCTCACTAAATTAAACAAATCCAGTGATGCCTATGACCTGAAGATTGCCAATAGGATCTATGCAGAAAAGAAATTTCAACTTCTCCAGGTAAATTTCACATGGTTCTCCAAACCTTCAGTTTGCACACTGGATCTTACCTGTCTGTCTAAATGGCCTTATGAGGGAGATTGAGTGGGCAAGCGAAACTGGCTCAGATGGGCAGCATTTCGCCGGGGAACAGCCACACCTTCATCCAAGTGTACCTCCCCCGGGAAGTGTCCCAGGGCTAATGATGCATGAATGCAGTGTGGGCTCAGGGGATTTCACGAGCAGTGAGTCACGAGATGCTATTAATGAATGACACTGACTCTGTCATGAAGAGCTGGATTTGGCAGAAATGTGTTGCTAACAGGAATCTTCTGGAAAAGGGAATCTTGGATGACTTCCTAGAGAATGTTTGGAAAGTATCAGATAATATAACATTTCCAAGATGGAAGGTTCAATCAAATGAGAAATGAAAGAGTTGAATTTATTAGTGAGACTTCTCAGGAGGAACTCACCTCCATCAAAGCAACTTACTACAAAACTTACAAGTCCTGGTCTCCTCCACCTGCATTTTGCAGAATAGTTTTGATCTTCAATAATCCCCTGGTGCCTGCCTGCTCTCCCCTCTCACACGGTCTACGTGGCACCTGAATAAAAACGGTGCATACGCCAGGTGTGGTGATGCGCACCTTTAATCCCAGCACTTGGGAGGCAGAGATATAAGGTTTGCTCTAAGTTCAAGGCCACCCTTGGGCTACACAATGAATTCCAGGTCAGCAGAGGCTAGAATGAGACCTACCTCAAACAAACACCAAAAATACTACGCATGCTCATGAGAGTATAGGAGTGGTCAGGGTCCTCATTCAGCTAACTATAATAATAGATAATTACATTTGGTAAAGCATATATAACTCTCGATTTTTTTTGGCTTCCTTTGTATCTCAAAGAAATATTTGGAAGACACACAGAAATTTTACCTAGCGAGTGTGGAAAGACTGGATTTTGCAAATGCTGCAGAAGAAAGTCAAAAGAAGATTAATTCCTGGGTGGAAAGCCAAACAAATGGTAGAGTATGGGAGGGTCTCAAGTGACAGAGATGCTCCTGAGCGCCCTATGGATGAGCCTTGTGTCTGACATGGGGGTGGCTTTGAAGAGATGGTCGAGAGAGCTCTGCACATGAATGTCTCCATGAATGTGGACTGAGCTGGGGGCATGGGGAAAGTAATTATAGGAAGTGAATTAGTAAAAATACAGCAGGAAAATTACTTGTTTGAAAATAGCCCCAGGTGGACTGTATACTATGGACCCCAAGTCTCTACTCCAACACATGTTGAGATCATATACTTCTATTAAAATCACACCCTGCTCTGGGTTGTGATTTTTTAAGAGAAAACGTTAGAAAACACCCATTTCTCTCTTATCACTTAGGAAAATAAGTGACCCTCCTATCAAGAAGACTTCTTGCCCCCTGAGTTACAGATTCAGGACCACATTCCCATGCGTACCTCACCTGAGGGATGATCTCACTATCTTCGCCATCCATTTCAGAGACCTTGACAAAGCCTCACTGTATAGACACCAGCTCTACCTCCCATCTCTTCTTACAAGCCAAGCCTACTGCAACCAAGCATGAGATTGACTGGGAAGACCCCCACAGCAAATAGTGCCCAACCACAGGAGATATGTGTTTCAGATTATAGAGTAACATTTGTGAACAAGGATAATTAGGCCAGGCTGGAGAGATGGCTTAGTCGTTAAAGTACTTGCCGGCAAAGCCTAAGGACCTGGATTTGTTTCCCTAGTACCCACGTAAAAGCCAGATGCACATGGTGGCACATGTGTCTGGAATTCGTTTGCAGTGGCTAGAGGCCCTGGCATGCCCATTCTCTCTATCTGCCTCTTTCTCTCTCCTTCTCTCTTTTTCTCTCTCAAATAAATAAATAATAATTTTTTTCTTTTTTAATTTTTTTGTTTATTTTTTATTTATTTATTTGAGAGTGACAGAGAGAGAAAGAGGCAAATAGAAAGAGACAGAGATTGGGCGCGCCAGGGCCTCCAGCCGCTGCAAACGAACTCCAGATGCATGCGCCCACTTGTGCATCTGGCTAATGTGGGTCCTGGGGAATCGAGCCTTGAACCAGGGTCCTTAGGCTTCACAGGCAAGCACTTAACCACTAAGCCATCTCTCCAGCCCAATAATAAAATATTTTTAAAAAAAAGAATAATCTGGCCTTATCTCTTCTGAGAAATGAGCCCAATATTGTAAAAACAAAAATATAGAGAGGAAGTCATTTAAGAGAGAAAGGAAAGAGATACATTAATAGAGCAAATAAAGTTTGTCAGCACTTGTTTTGAAATAGCTGTAATCATGCCTGGGAACCTTTCCCACAGCAAGAACTGGTGTCTCCCTCATAGTTAACAAGTGATGAGGAATTTTTGGTTAAATCTTACAAAGCATCTTCCAGAAAAACCACTTGTAATTTAATGACAGATAATGTTTTCTTTCCCTTGCAGAAAAAATCAAGGACCTCTTTCCTAGGGGGACTCTGGACAGACAAACTGTACTGGTTCTAGTGAATGCAGTCTATTTTAAAGGGCTGTGGAATGAGAAATTTGAGAAAGAGCACACTAAAGAAGAGAAATTTTGGCTGAACAAGGTATTGCCTATAGCTTATTTACATGTGTAATGTAGTTAAGAATAAACAAAGATGTGTTTGTTCGTTTATTCTTTTGAGGATTCAAAGTTTAGTTTTTATCCCCCTCCACACTTGCTTTACTGGCATGGGGCTCATCCCCAGCAGCAGATACACTTCATTAACCTTATATATGTTGTCTTCATGTATTCCCTGCCATTCTGTTTTCTTTTGAAGTTGACATGTCAGCCACCTTATCAACAGGAATCATTATGCTAAAACCACATGTGGTATGAGCAACTCTTAGCTCTTCTCTTCTCTTTCATGTTTAAACTCTTTCAGTGATTAGCCCTTACAAACAATCCCCAGATATACTTTCTTATAAATTCCTTACTTACTTACCTGCTACCTGAACCTTTTACCTACAGCTTGACAGTAGGCAGATGTACTTTCCCTAATAAAAGACAAGCTTCCCTTTCCGCTGTGCACCCCTCCCTTTGGAGTTCAGCCTGGGAGGCTGCTCAGTACAAACTTTGTCTGATACCATATATCATATTTTCTGCTCACTGTCCCATACCAAAACTTCCTCCCAGGTAAATCCCAAGAGTCCCTCTTCTTCCACATATCCTTACAACTTCTTATCACGATAATTCTTTTGGATTGTCGCTTTGAAGGTTATGCTTGGTATGTCAGGAGTAATATTTTATGTCTCTCTTGATGTTTGTTTGATGAATTAATACGTTGCAGGACACAAGCAAACCTGTGCAGATGATGAAACAGACAAACCACTTCAAACTTGCCTCCTTAGAAGACGTGCAGGCCACGATCTTGGAAATGCCATACAAAGGCAAAGATCTGAGCATGTTTGTCCTTCTGCCAAATGAAGTTGATGGTCTGCAGCAGGTAAAACTTACACCCCAAATGCTTCCTTCCCTTGCCTGATTTCTTGATAAGGTACCGAATTTAAATAAGACAATAATGAAAATAATTAAACACAGCAATCTCGAAAAAATCAAAATAAGATAGAATGTTTCAGCTTTGATTTACCCATACTTTAGCATAGAACCTGGTGCATACCAAAGGCCTGGTTATTAAGTGGGGCTAGAAGCAATGACTATCATTTTGATAGTACTCATAAGCAATAATTTAAACTTGATTGAGAAGAAGATAGATCAGTGGGGGAAGGTTTACAAATATTTTTAAGAAAAAACTAAATGAAAAGGGCTAAGGAGATGATTCCGCAGGCAAGAGCACTTGCCACGCATGCATAGGGGCCTGGGAGGGACGAACTCACCATAAGTTCAATTCCCCAGCACCCACATAAAGAGCTAGATGTTGTCACACACACTGGTAACTCTGGTCTTGTGAGGAACAGAGACTGGAGAATCACTGGGGATCCCTAAGCCAGTCAGTCTGATCAAAAACAACAGCCCTGGGTTCAGTGAGAGACTGTGTCTCAAAGAAACATACAGATGGGTGATAGAACAGGATACTCAATATTCTCCTTTGGCCTTTACCCAAGCACAGGGAACACATCTGCCCCCCCCACACACACACACACTATACCACACATGCTACAAGCACACAGGTAAAAATAAAGCATAAATGATAACTTCAATGTGTAATACATCATGTATATAAGAAGATTGCATTAAAAATAACCAATTGCCAGATGTGGTGACTCACACTTGTAATATCAGCACTCAAAAGGCTGAGGTAGGGGCTGGAGAGATGGCTTAGCAGTTAAGGCGCTTGCCTGCAAAGCCAAAGGACCCAGGTTCGATTTCCCAGGACCCATGTAAGCCAGATGCTCAAGGTGGTGCATGAGTCTGGAGTTCATTTGCAGTGGCTGGAGGCCCTGGTGTTCCCATTTGCTCTCTCTCTCTGTCCCTCTCTGCCTCTTTCTGTCTCTCAAATAAATAAATAAAAATAAAATATTGTTTATTGTTTTTTTAAAGGCTGAAGTAGGAGGATCAGCATGAGTCTGAGGTCAGGCAGACTACACAGTGAGTTCCAAATAAGCCTGCTAGAGTAAGGTCCTACCTCACAAAAACTAAATAAATAAATAATACAAGATTGGCATAAGAACTTATGGTATATAGTTCATTTTCTACAAAGTAATTGATTCTGGTTTTCTGTATATACACATACACATATGTATGCAATACATATGTGATGAAATTAATATACTTACACATTAAAGACTGACACTTGTACTAATTAGCATACAATTTATTTAGATTTATTACTAAATATCTCCCAAATGTTCAACTCATTGCTAAGTGTGTTTGAAGTCTATAGTTAATCATAGCAGTTTTTTTTTCTTTTTCTATTTTTGCAGCTTGAAGATAAGCTCACTGCTGAGAAATTAATAGAGTGGATAAAACCAGAGACCATGCAAGAGAGAAAGGTGCACTTATGCATCCCCAGGTTCAAAGTGGAAGGAAACTATGACCTCAAGACCGTGTTGGGACACATGGGGATAGTGGATGCATTCAATCCACAGAAAGCCGACTTCTCTGGCATAAGTGGGGGGCGTGGTCTCGTGGTGTCTAGAGTCAAGCACAAATCCTTTGTGGAGGTGACAGAAGAGGGAACAGAAGCTACGGCTGCCACAGGCGTGGAAGTTTCTGTGACATCCGCGCCAATACTTGAATATTTCTCCTGCGATCACCCCTTCCTCTTCTTCATCAAGGAGAATGAGGCCAACAACATTCTATTCTTTGGAAGATTCTTTTCCCCTTAAAGCCTGCCGCTTTGCCATGCTCTGATGAGAGCTCACGGGTCTGTTCCAGTAAACTGAAGGCTGGAAACCAACAGGTTCTCTTGTGTCATTATTCCTTCCGGCTCAACAGACCTCACTACGAATTCAGTGGTTGAAGGAGAATGTCTACTTCTCTCTTTTTATTTACCCATGTAGACCTACTTTTGTGCCTACAAAAATAATCCCCTGGGGAAAATACTCAATGATAACTATGAAAGGAAATTTAATACTTTTTGTTTCTAAATTTGACATATGATTCTGTTTCTAACTTGTTGTAAATGAACCAAGCAAAATCATACTTTCTCTTCTAACTAGACACCCATATTTCTGTGACTTTGGGGGAGACACCTGAGGCCTTTCATATCCTTCTAAACTTTGAGATTCTCTATGATAAAGTATCAATAAAACAATGATTTATTCAAATTATTTGTGGCTTTAGCATTTTTTCCCTTACAACATACTGCTAAAGAGACCCAATCACTCATAACAAACATATTTTACAAATATATTATTCCTATAAAAAAGAAAAACTCAAATTGAGTTCAGCCAGGCTGAGTTTAGAGTGGTTAGAAAATACAATTCTTCCTACAAATATCTGTTTTATTATTTTTAATACTTTAAAAGTTTTATGTGCTTATTTTGCTTGTTTGTTAATTTATTACAGTGTTGGGGATTAAACTCAGGACTTCCCACATGCTGAACAAGCACTCTCTCTCTCTCTCTCTCTCCTAAGCCTCCAGTCCAACAAAATATTAACATATAACAATATGGAATGTTGGGTTGTCCAAGATAAACTCATTGTAAACATATTCACATAATTCATCATATAAGCAGATCATGGGAAGAAATCTGCAGAGAACCTTGCTGTCCAATCAGTGGTCCTCATCTAAATGTGTCATTTAACATTTATCATATGTCAACACTTAAAATCAAATGAATTAACATTAAAAAAAACTAAAAGTGCAGTTTGTTTATCACACTAGCTACACATCACATATGCAACACCCACATCCGGCCATGCCACCTGGCACCAAGAAACTTTTAAATTCTTCCATCCTCCTAATTCCATCATCATAGAATAATCTAGCTTCAGCAAAGCTATAGGGTATGGGAAATCATGTGACAAAACTTAATACAGGGCTGAAGAGATGGCTAAGCAGTTAAGGCACATGCCTATGAAGACTAAGGACCCAGGTTCAATTCTCCAGATCCCACATAAGCCAGATGCACAAAGTAGAGCATGCATCTGAAGTTCGTTTGTAGTGGCTAGAGGTCCTGGTGTGCCCATTCTCTCTCTTTCTCTCTCTCTCTTCCTCTCTGTCTCTCTCTCATAAATAAATAAAAATAAATCTTTAAGTAAACTTAATATAGGTGTGTTGTGAGAGCTCTTCATAAAATAAAAAAATAGTAAGAAATAGATTCTTCACCATATTAAAATATAACTATCAAAATTTCAAATCAAAAATTGCATTGAATGGGAATGAATCCAAATGGCTTTGAAAGAAAACTGATGGTACAACTGTTTTTCACACTCAGGTAGTGTCAGGTACATAAAGCATCAGTCAGTTCGTAGGGAGCGACATGATGTGACGTGATAATAAGTGGCATATGTGTGTGTACACAGGGAACATCCTCTGGAGAAATGAATACATAAGAAACTTCACCACTTTCAGTTAAGTAAGTGGAAATGTGGATTTGCGATGGTTACCAGAAAGGTGTCTGGCTTCTCTTGGGATCTGCTTTGACAGGAAGGTCACCGAGCAGGAGAAACCTGCTGTCCTTCGTCTCTAGTCTTTTCCCCAATCTCTGAGTCAAGCGAGGCTTTTTGCATACTGTTCTAAATTATAAACTGAAATCCCTCCTCTCCTCATCTCACATTAACTAACCTTCAGAAAAGTAATGGATTTGTCTGAAAACAAAATATGGGCCCCGGTTGCCAAGGAGGTAACAGCTCAGTTAAACTTTGATTTCAAGGAACAGGGACAAGAATTATACGTTGTAAGAGACTTTTATCTGCAGCACCCTCAAAGAGAACATACTGCACCAGCCCCAGAGAGGAGGCACCGCCCGGCACAGAGAGTTCCTACCTATCTTCTCATTGTGGCACCTTGTGTCCCATAAAAGCCCTCAAAACAGCAGGGCATGGTGGCACATGTCTTTAATCCCAGCACTCGGGAGGCACAGGTAGGAGGATCACTATCAGTTTAAGGCCAGCCTGAGTCTACATAGTGAATTCCAGGTCAGCCTGGGCTAGACCAAGACCCTACATCAAAAAAAAAAAAAAAGAAAAAAAGTCCTCAACACATCCAACATCTTGCCCCCAAGTTGGAAATTGGCCAAGATTTTTCAACGCCAGCCTAGAATCTATCCTTTTCCTTCCAGTAGTTTCTTTCCCCCTGGCTTGTCAAAAGAGTAACAAGTACTATGTCTCAGGGGAGGGTGACTGAGCGACTCCTGTGACATCTGTGGCAGAGAGACTTTGTGTGCGAACCTTTCCAACTTTGGTAACTTAAAAGATGTCAGTATGTCCCACAATCAAAATATGAACAAAATTCACATATACACAAGACAGTCTATTCTAAGTCCAACTTATCAAGTTTACTTAAAACTCTAGGACTGGCCTATAGAGTAATATCATATTTTCATTAATATGCAACTTTCCAGGAACATAGAGGGTAACAAATACTGCTGCTAGAATAAGACATGATTTTTTTTAAAAGCAGGATATTCTATAATTACATCTTACTCGTACTTTCTACAAAGGTTTGCTCTTATTTGTGTCCAAATTCTCATTCTCTTTTAAAAATATTTTATTTTTATTTATTTGACAGAGGAAGAGAGAGAGAGAATGGGCACACCAGGGCCTCCAGCCACTGCAAATGAACTCCAGATGTGTGCAACCCCTTGTGCAACTGGCTAACGTGGGTCCTGGGGAATAGAACCTGGGTCCTTTGGCTTTGCAGGAAAATGCCTTAACCAGTAAGCCATCCCTCCAGCCCCTAAATTCTCATTCTTAGAGCAACTGTTACACATCTAAGAAATGGTGCCCTGGGAACTTCAAAGCAGCGAAGTCCAGCTCACTGACCATAGCCCCAAGACTTCTAGCTCCTACAGTCTGGGAACACACAAACTGTCAGTGGAAAATTTGTTTAGAAAGAGAACAAGACCTTACATGAATGCTTGGTTGTAGGAAGGGTCACTGCTAGGTGGCCAGAGTCATAACTGGATATGCACTGAAAGAATTTCATGGGGGCTAGAGAGATGGCTCAGCAGTTAAGGTGCTTGACTGAAAAGCCTAAGGATACAGGTTTGATTTCCCAGTACCCACGTAAAGCCAGATGAACAAGGTGGAACATGAGTCTGGAGTTCATTTGCAGTGGCTACAGCCTCACATGCCCTCTCTCTCTCTCTCTCTCTCTCTCTCTCTCTCTCTCTCTCTCTCTTCTCTCTCTCCCTCTTTCTGCTAAATAAATTAAAAAGGAAGGATTTTGTTGTACTTTTTTCATTTGATTTGATTTGATTTTGAAAAGACAAATCACCTGTAGCTATTTCAATTACTCAGGTTATAATGTTACTATTGTTTTTATTCTCATCATCATTAAAGTAGCAAGAGTGGCTAAAAATTAGAATACAGTATTGATAACAGTGATTCTGCCCTTTCACAGATCACATAATACCCTCACAACATCACTCTAATAAAATGTTTTTCATAGTGTGAACTCATGGGCAGAAAGAGGATAGGTTCACTGAGAGAACAAATTGTCTTTTTTCTTTGTCCTTTCCCAACCTCAAGCGCAGGCAAACACACACGCGTCCCTGATGGAGCCGCACACGAAGCTCTCACACAAGATGATCTTGGAGCCGCACACGAAGCTCTCACACAAGATGACCTTGGAGCCACACACGAACGCTGTCACACAAGATGACCTTGGAGCCGCACACGAAGCTCTCACACAAGATGACCTTGGAGCCACACACGAAGCTCTCACACAAGATGACCTTGGAGCCACACACGAAGCTCTCACACAAGATGACCTTGGAGCTGCACACGGAAGCTCTCACACAAGATGACCTTGGAGCCACACACGAAGCTCTCACACAAGATGACCTTGGAGCCACACACGAAGCTCTCACACAAGATGACCTTGGAGCTGCACACGGAAGCTCTCACACAAGATGACCTTGGAGCTGCCTCGCAGGTGGAAGCTGCAGGGGTAGAATCACACAGCCCAAGGGTGATTCTCTTTTTATTAGGAAAAGTACATCTGTTCATTTACAATGTTACAGGTGGAGGTTCAAATAGCAGCAGCTAGTTAAGGAACGTAGAGTGAGTCTACCTCAGGGAAGGAATATCTATCCAGATTGCAGGCAAGAATACATTAAAAAAAAAAAAAGGAAACAGATAATCTGGGCTGGAGAAATGGCTTAGTGGTTAAGGCACTTTCCTGCAAAGCCAAAGGTCCCAGGTTCAATTCCCCAGGGCCCATGTAAGCCAGATGCACAAGGTGATGTACGTGTCTGGAGTTCATTTGCAGTGGCTGAATGCCCTGGCATGCCCATTCTCTCTCCCTCTCTCTCTCCTCTCTCTCTAATAAATAAAAAAATACATTAAAATGAAACAGATTGTAGGCAAGAGGTAACTAATTGGGGAACGTAAAGCGAGTATTCCTGGGGAATGTTTCTAAAAGCTAGACTTCAAAGGAGTTTATACTTGAAACAGAGTGTGGACTTATCCTGTCTAGAGAGAGGACAAGAAGGAGTGAGAATTGCTGGTCCTGCCTGCAGGGGTGGCAGGCAAATTAATATAGTCTAAACAGAATAGAAGAACAGAGAATGCATGAAGACCACATGTATGGTGTGGTGGTTTCAATGGGAATCTATGCCTCCCACAGACCCGGGTGTTTTATTAAGCATGTAACTTGGGTCTCCAGCCACCTGGCTGAAGGTGGTGTCACAGGGGCAGATCCTGGGGTCCAGGTGAAATGTGTGCTTGGGTGTGGGTCTGAATGCAGCACAAAGGGACACAGAGAGTTTGGAGCTCTAGGGGAGCTGCTTGCTGCCAGGTTTGTGCTGGCTGCCTTTTGGTGTTGCCGGCTGGTGGCGGTTTCTCTCTCTGCTTGGATTGGTGAATGGGAGCCGGCTTCTTCCACAACTGATGGGGCGTCCCTGGATCTGTCAGCTTGTAGCAAATCCCTTCCTCCCATACACTGTGCCTGGTTTGGGTGTTCATCCCGGCAATGTGAAGCTGTCTGCAGCACGTAAGTTTGATGAGATGTATCTACTTCTGGAGATTAGTACTGCACCAGCAAGGCAGGTGTGGAGAAACAAAAGTTCACCTTTGAATCCCAACACACACGCACACACACACACACACACACACACACACACACACACTCGTCATTCCGCTTCATTTTTGCTGTGACACAAGCAGTGGTTGTACTTAGCCCATCTCCAGAGGACTATTGACTTCAACATCAACTAAGAAAATATCACTCTCTGAAATGCAAATTCTCCAAAGTATCTAAAAAATTGATGTGATGTTAGAGACATTGTGCAATGAAATAGCCTTCTCCGGAAAGATGGCTGGTTACAAATGAGTTGTCAGTCCGGCTTAAATTTCATGAATAAGCCCAGTGTCTCTCTTTCTAATATTTCATCAGAAAGACATTGCTATGAAATATACCAAGCCCCAAATGGGTTGTCATATTGATACCTCTTTCATAAGAAAAGCTCCTATAAAGAAGCTTTTGAGATAAAGGGAGAAATACTAAAACTGCTAATAGGTCTGTATCTCTCCCAACAGCTGTCTGTTGTGGGGTGAGTGAGGATGACAAGAAATGGCTTACACTTGTTATTATCATCCCAGCATTCATTTTCCTTTTCCAACCTACTGAGCAAGTTTTCAAGCTACCATTGGTCTGTGAACATACCTGCCCAACATGACTAAGCACTAGATTACAAGTTAGCTTCACTGTAAGTCAGCAATTGTACCAGACATAGGGGTTTGAGCAGCATGAAGCCCCGTCCCAGGAGGTGTTCTCACCCCTCCAAAGCTGTGCGCTCTCACCCTGGCCTCTAACTGAACTACGTGCAAGTCTCTTTCAGATCGGTAACATCTCATGACTGTCATCTCCTCCCCTGTCTGTTTCTCACACAACTGGACATACTTCAAGGGCAAGAATTGTCCCAGCTCCAGATTCTACCCCTTGGAACAAGTGGTTAAGGGGTATGCACTGAATGCAATCAAACTAGATCTGTGGGATTTGAGTATTTATCAAAGTAACAATAACAAAAAAATATTTAATTGGCTCTATAAAATTGAGACCAGTTTCTAAAGCATCTTGTATCACCATCGAAGAAAGAGCCAGCCCTCAACTGAGACTTGTACAAGCCCCTGGGCTCGACACATCTTACTCCCAGGTAGTGAGATTGATATACTAACCAAGAAGATTGAAATGCTGGAATAACAAGTAATCAGTTAGTTAAGCTCCTTCTAGATCAGCCCCAGACTCCAGAGTTCACCCAGGATAAGATGTCTCTGAACCTATGTAATATGAGGATGACAGGTTAGTCATTAATCCTATAAGGCAGGAATATAGTACCCCCCCCCAAAGGAAGGGATAATACTACATTCTTCTAGTTAGTCCTGGCATCACCTTGCTCTATGACCCATCAAAAAAGAAAATAAAACTGGGGGCGGGGGGATACCAAAGACCATCAGAGCTGAGAAAGCGTGTTTACCTGCCACATAAGAGAAAGATTGAGTGAAGGATTCACTCGGGAAGTGACTGATGGTATTACGGTTTAGATCTTGAGACACTTTAGGGGTAACACGACCCCAGAAAGTAAAAGCAAACAATGGGGGTTTTTTTGAGCCTGTAGGGGGAGAATGTAGGCCATTCCACTTTGCCAGAAATCAGAAATGTCAAATAGATCTGGCTTTTCCTCATCTGTTTCACAGTTCCCTCCCTAGAGTTCTCTCTTAAACCCAAGTCCCTTCCTGGCGCTCTCCCTTCGTAAAGACCTTCCCTGCACTAAAAGAGATAATAAGGGTGATTCTCTTTCCTGGAGGATGAAAGCATGAGCCCTGGCTCTAGAAATCTGGCATTGGGATTGGACTAACAAGTCCCATGTAAGACTCCCAAGCTGGGTCTCTCTATGAGCTTTTTCATTTTCTGGAAACTTCTCCTGCCTCCTGTCAGGCAAGAGCTCTGCATTCCTTCCTTCTCTTAAGTTGTATCTGTAATCTCTGTAACAAAAGACTTTCCAAACATCACCCTGTATGGTCTGTGGGTTTCATTTCTTTGAATTCACAAGACAAGAGCCTGGAGACCACTGACTCAGTGGAAGTTTTTTTTGTGTGACCATGGTAGTCCAGCACCCTAACTCTTGGGTTAAAGCCTAAAAGGCTCCCTCACTCTCAAGGACACCCCAGATTCCCATGTCAATATGAAGTATCCCCCAAAAAAGAAGGCTTGGTCCTCAATGCAGCCTTCAGATGTGGGGCTAAGGAAAGCAGTTAGACCGTGCGGCCTTTGTCCTAATCAGTGGATCATTAACCCACTGAGGGATTACTAATTCGGTGTCAGTATTAGGAGGTGGTAGAAACCAGGAGATGCTGCCTGGGTGGAGGAAGTAAGTGGCCAGGGACACGGCTTTGAATGGGGCGTCATGCGCTCCTGCTCTGCTTCCTGGTGATTGTTAGGTAAGCGGCTTTCTCCCGATACCATCACCCTCACCATGATGCATCTACCTTGCCACACGCATAAGGCCATGGAGTCACTGGACATGGTACGAAACCAGTCAGGATGCGCCTTTTTATGCACAAAAACACAATGGCTTTAGGAAGTGAATATGCAGTTTTAATGAATGTAGTCACGCACAACGGCTGACTCCCTACTGAACTTAGTTTAGAGATCATGCTTGCTTTCTATTTCATGTGTTGGCTCAGGAGTCCAGACTTACAAGTAACGTAAGAAGTTTCCAGGGACATAGTTCCCAAGGGTCTATCAGATAAACCTTAAGAGGTCAGGTTAGCCCATACTTCTAATCAGAGCTGTTTGAATGCCCCCCCCCCCCGATTTGTTCAGACAATAGGAAAAAAACTGGTAACTAAGTAGAAAATTAAATATCCGCCAAACAATGAGGAATAACCAACATGGTCGATTTGTGGGTGAACACAAAGGTCATTTGCTCATTTTCTTGCAAGTGTTCTGTGGTGTGTGTGTGTGGTGTGTGCAGACGTATGTGCCCACGCAGCATGCCGTGCGCTCACTGGTGGCAGGGTGTACTCACATGCAGTGGCGTGGGCACACAGTCAGGTGTCCAGCCCGTCACTCCCTACCCTTTCTTATTTGAGCCGGATCCTCTCAGGAATCCTGGAGCTTGCTTTTTGTTCATGAGATCTTGGGATCCTCAGGCTGCTCCCCATAGGATGGGGCTTGGAGATTCATTCAGTCTTGTCCAGCTACTTATGCGGGGCCAGAGGACCCTGGACCGAACCTGAGCAGTCTCCCGGGGCTCCTCGGGCCCTCAGACTTGCACAGGCACTGCTCTTAACCACAGAGCCATCTCTCCAGCCCCATTTTGCTCAGTTTTGAAATACAATTGACAAAAATAACAGTTAAGTACTGTGAAGAATTTTCTTATGTACCACAAAAAAGAAATAAAATCCATGAATACCCAAGCATAAAAGACAGGGGTGAGGGCAAGGTGGAGATGAAGTGCAATGTTGTTGTGAGTAAAAACAAAACTATCTGGAGAACAAAGGGGACCAGTAGAAGGAGAACATAGGGAAGGATGGTTGGGTATGAGGGGGATATGCTCAAAGTGCATTGTATACTTACATGAAAATGGCCTCATCTAACCCTGCATAATAAAGATAAATAAAAATATATTGAGAATCTTCAATCCCCAAAAGAAATTTCTACCTATAAGACTGGCACATCAAGCATCAAAGTGTATGATATTATTAAAGACAGCCTGTGGTAAGTTAAATGTGCATATTTTAAACCCTATATCAACCATAAATAGTGGAGGTGAAAATATATATTAAAATCAACCAGAAACATGCTAAGAAAAGAAGAAATGGAAACATAAACAGTTGTAACAAGCAAGAAATAAATGGAAGTATGGCAATTTTGCCACAAACACAGTGATGTTAGCAAATTGTTGACATGCTATTTAAACGTCATAAATTGTCACACTTCGCTACAAAGTAAGACCAAGGGCAAAAGAATCTGACTCCATTATTTTTCGATGGCTCACTACTGACAGAGTGAAACCCCACCCTCTTTCTTTTCTTCTGTGCTCCATGTGGTTCCTAAGAAAGCCCTGGAGCTCCCTCACTTGGCAGCCATTGAGAGTTCAAACCAATCAAACCCCATCCATAACAGAAACCCTCAATGCAGTCCCAACTCCTAACCACAATAAAAGGCAAAACCAGTTGACTCTACTGATTGTCTGACGTTCCCTGCTCTTAGCAGAAAGATGCGAATAACATTATGTGAATAACAACCCCATTATATATCTTCTTGGTGCTGTGAAGCATCAGCCATAACATCTTCTCATCAGTTTTGTGCTGAGAGGATCAACTATCCTCTATGGAGGGACCACAACATCCCAATGCATAAGGTATCTTTTAAATTTTATTTTAAATGTAGGGGGAAATATGAGTCAAAAATAAAATAAGGGGCTGGAGAGATGGCTGAGTTCTCTTCTGAATTTTCTGGATGACAAAAATCCCAGAGAGTGTATTCCTTCCAAAAGATAAAACTTAATCCCTCCCTTAGGAAGGATGTGTGAGCATAGTGACTTGTGTTCAAGTAATACACAATATGGGAAGGAAAAGAAACCTGGCAAGACACCATCATGCAATAATTAAAGTCACCATGTAGTTCAGGGACCCTCACGCAATGTGAAAAGGGCACTTTACTGTGTGATGGCCTGTCCAAAAAGCCACAACCCCCATTCACCCAGAGAAAACACATCCAATCCCTCCCAAGGTGCTAATCTTTCCAGTGAACCTCAAATCTTCCAAGATCATAAAAACTAAGGGGAGTCTGAGAAGACCTCACAGATCTCAGGGTCGCAAGAAAGCAAGGCAGTGCCATGTACTGCGACAAGAGAAGGAGCGCGACTGAAACAAAAACCAGGTCACAAGTAAGTCTGGACCTTCCCCGGTAGCTATGGTAATTTCTTGTTACTGCATGACAAATGACCACACGCTTACTGCCCACAGTTCTAAGGTGTGATGTGTGATCCTGATTTCATGCAAAGCTGGAACCAGGACATCAGTCTCCCCTGGAGGACTGGGGAAGAATGCATTTCCACGCTTACCTGGGTTTTGGTAAAATGCATTTTCCTGCACTTGCAGGGCTGAGAATCCTCTTTCCCTCCTAGAGTCTGCCACACAGCCCTCGCCATCGCCTGAACTAGTAAGGGAATTCCACTCCAGGCAAATTTCTTTCAGCACTGTAGCCCTCGCTTCTCTGCTGCTCACGTCATGAATAGGATTTAAAGGGCCCATGTGACGAAAGGCTAAGTCCACTCTGACAACTTCCTTGTCTCAAGGACAACTGATTAGAGATGCTAACTACTTTTGAAACATCCCTTCACAGTTCACAAAAATGACTGGACTAGCACTTCAGAGAAGACATGTGGGCAAACAGGGCTCTTGAGTGTTAGGATACACGTTAGGGTGCTTCCTGATGTAGAGATGTACCGGTCGGTGCAGGTTTCTTACGTAGGATTGATGTACCATAACAATTAGAGGACAGTAGGTATATCAGGCAATTGGCTATACTGTCTTTACAATTTTTCTATAAGTTAAAAATAATTCTATATAAAATATTTATGTTTTAAAAAATCTGAGTTAAATTTGTCATTTCTTCCCTGATGGTACTCAAATTGATAAGAATTAACATATCAAAAATTCTATAAAAATAATATAGCAAAGGAGATGATGACAATTTTAAGGAGCAGGAATGAGAAAATTATCAGTTAACAATTACTGGGCAGTTGTTATGCTCTAGGCATTTTCTCAGGCCCTTGAATAAACAATTGTGTTTAATCTTCAAAATAAACCTATTACTTTGTTGACTAATATGCATTTTATAGATGTCAAAATTGTGATAGACTAGATTATATGACTTGCTCAGAGTTACAGTTTGTAAGTGGTGGAACTGGGAACCAGACATGTGTAATGGAATTCGGGAACCCTTATTTGGCAGCATTTCTCCATCCTGTCCCTTGGTCACAAGCCACCTATTCCACAACAACCCATTCCTTCAGCCACTTTGCCCTTTCCTCAGATGCAGATAACTTCTAAAGAATGCCACATAGGCAGCCGTTTACATTCGACCTAAATACTTCTCTAAATGAGATTCATTGCCACAGACACCAAGATGTCATTGCTGTAAACTGACTTGCAAAAAGGAACACTTGGTTCTCAGTCACCTTGGATCTTATTTGACTCTAGACCTAGAGCTCAGAGCTCATTCTGGGTCTGGGTTAGTTTAGAAATACATTCCTTTTGTTGTTGTTGTTGTTGTTTATTGTTTTGGGTTTTTTTTAATAAAATGAGGCACAATGTTTAATGAAGAAAATTCACAGGAGGTTATATAAGGTTAATATAAGATCACATTTTTTATGTCCTGAGAGAGGGGCAAGGAAGTTCTAGAACTAAAATGGCTTAAACACTGTTTTTAGAACATTTGCCAAATTAATGTAGTATGTAACTTGGATACAATAAATTAGATGTTTTTGCTTTGTTTTTAAATTATGAAATATGAGGTTTGTATTAGAGAAAGTTTGGATCCAAGGCTAGCTGAAAGGCTCAAGCCAGAAGGGAATTCCCCACCCCCTTGCCCATTCCTATCAATGTAGTTGGCTCAGCGGAGATGAAATCTCTACAGACAGAACTACTTTCAATCGGATGTGGATGGTCCAATTCATACGCCATCTCAAATGGAAGCAGGAAGTAGGAGATTTATTTGAAACTGTTATACTTAAATTGCAAATACTTAAAGTGAAAAGATTTGACTTTCCCCTTTTACAACCCCTGCAGTAATAGATTGTTTTCAATTTAGGAAAGAATAGAAGATAAGTTTTCTTTCTCTGAAAGTGTTAGTTATGCCACTGGTATTGCTAATTTCTCAACCAAGTATCTTTTCATCTTCTCAATGAGTGCCTCAAGCAAGCAGGACTTCAGCCACCTTCTAGAAGCATTTGTCCTAGCCTGTCTACTCTTAGGAAGTTTTCAGAGTTCCAGCTTAAACTAGTTGAACAGTCTAGAGGAAATGATGGCTGATAAAACTGAAACAGAGTAGATAAGGCTCATGTTGAAGAAGAAAGAAAAATAGAAGGGGAAGAGAAAAAGGAGAGAGAGAGATTCATTTATTGGCCCTGTTTCTTATCATTAGTTTCATCTTTTTTCCACTGTGTAAAGGAAAGTTTCTTGCATGATGAGAAAAAGTATATCTGACTTTGGCCAATACCACATTACTTATTTATTCCATCCAAGAACACCCAAGTAAAAAGTGATTCTTTCCCTTCATCTTTACATGAACCCCCAGGCCCCATTCCCACCTTTTAAGCAGTGTTCAATGACTGAATATAGCAATTGACTAGACATGGGCCATGTGACAAATTGAGAGCTTTCGGTGGTGTGATAAACCATCTAGATTGACACCACCTGACACCGAGATAAGGCTTAACCAGAACCTTCCTCAGCTCTTGTCACATGGGTTGCTGCTCACCTATGTCATTTGGCTTTTGGTCAGGATCCCCCTTTTTAATTATTTATTTATTTGAGAGCAACAGAGAGAGAAAGAGGCAGATAGAGAGAGAGAATGGGCGCACCTGGGCCTCCAGCTGCTGCAAATGAACTCCAGATGTGTACGCCCCCTTGTACATCTGGCTAACATGGGTCTTGGGGAATCGAACCTCGAACCAGTGTCCTTAGGCTTCACAGCAAACGCTTAACCGCTGAGCCATCTCTCCAGCCCAGGATCCCCTTTATTGACACTTACAAAGATGATCCTATCTATTGATGACACGTGTGAACCCAAGAAGAGAGACACTGAACACTTAATTAAGGCTGTGTGAAGAGACCCCGTATCTGTAGCTGGTGGGGGAGCATTGATCATAGCCCAAGGTGGCAACCATGACTAGGAACACCCATATTATATCTGTTTACTTGTTGGCCCGTCCTTATTGCCTTTTTAGTCACGATGCTTTTTAAAGGTCAACTGCTAATAACTCAGATGAATCACCCATCTCTTTTTAATAGGCTAGGAAGAGGTGGCCATGTGGACGGTGGAAGCAGCAGGGCTGGTTTTTCCTTCCCATCCTAAGCCTGAGAAGGTATCTGGTCCCAATTACTCAGGACCTTATGAAAGTGGGACAGTTGTCCCTCGCAAGCATGCGGGCAAAACCACTAATACTGGTAAACCGAGCCTAATAATATAAGAAAAGATTATATGCCATTACAACTTGTTATTCATGCCAGGAATGTGTGGTTTATTTAATATCCAGTGCACCTATTAATAAAGGCAAAAATCACACGATGAGCTTGATAAAAAGAAGCAAGAGCATTTGAAAAATATTAAAAAAAAAAAAAAACTCTTAACAAGAAAAGAGGGACAAAGGAAAGTAACTGAAGAAGATTATGATCCAAAAGCACTAGGACATGTGTGAAAATTGTCAATAAAAAGTCTGAATTTAACTGGGTGTGGTGGCGCACACCTTTAATCCCAGCACTGGGGAGGCAGAGGTAGGAGGATCGTTGTGAGTTCGAGGCCACCCTGAGGCTACATAGTGAATTCCAGGTCAACCTGGGCTACAGTGAGACTCTACCTTGGAAAAAAAAAAAAAAAAAAGTTTAAATTTTTAAAAATATTTTATTTAGGGCTGGAGAGATGGCTTAATGGTTAAACGCTTGCCTGTGAAGCCTAAGGACCCGGGTTGGAGGCTCGATTCCCCAGGACCCACGTTAGCCAGATGCACAAGGGGGCGCATGCATCTGGAGTTCATTTGTAGTGGCTGGAAATGAATGAATGGGCTGGCGCACCCATTCTCTCTCTCTCTCTCTCTCTCTTCTTCTTCTTCTTTCTCTGTCTGTCACTTTCAAATAAATAAACAAAAATTTTTTAAAAATATTTTATTTATTTATTTCAGCAAGGGACAGACAGAGAGAGAGAAAGGGAGGGAGGGAGGAAGGGAAGGAGGGAGGGAGGAAGGGAAGGAGGGAGGGAGGGAGAGAGTGGACATGCCAGGTCCTCTAGCCTCTGCAAACTCCAGGCACATGCTCCAAATGTTTACAAAACCGACAATGAGTTGGGAAGAAAGGAGAAAATAAGAAAATCTCTACCTGGCATATTGATTGTTTTGTTTTGTTTTATTCTGGTATTTGAATTTTGCCTTGTGTTTTGTTCCCCTGCTTTGAAATTCTCTCTTACATTCAAGCCTGCCCAATATCTACTGGGAAAGAAAAAAAACGAGAGGAGAGGGAGAGGGGGAGGGGGAGGGGGAGAGAGGGAGAGAGGGAGGGGGAGGGGGAGGGGAGGGGAGGGGGAGGGGGGGGAGGGGGAGAGAGGGAGAGAGGGAGGGGGAGGGGGAGGGGAGGGGAGGGGAGGGGAGGGGGGGAGGGGAGGGGAGGGGGAGGGGGAGGGGGAGAGAGGGAGAGGAGGAGAGGAGAGAAGAGAAGAGAAGAGAAGACGTGAGTTGAATAAATTACTGCTTTATTTATTTATTATTTATTAATTGCTACGTGTTGCAATATGCCAGAAACATCATAACTAGAGGGACACCCGAGGTCCCCCAAAGAGTCCATACGCTTTGACAAAGATGACACCGTTTTCCCACCATACATGAAAGTGTTCAAGACACTGACGGACTCTCACAGGAGAGCGAGGGCACCGCCTGAGCTTTTGCTGACTGGCCTTCACTTTCAAGGAAAGCGATGAAAACGCACGACGGCATCATTGGTTCAGTGCCGAGCTTGGAGCCCAAGCAAGAAGAAATGACCCTTAAGTGCACGCGTGATTTCCACCACGCTGGCTGCTTGTTTTCCAAGGGAAGCCACCACGCCCTGGCCTGGACGATCAGGGAGAAGAGAATCTGCCGAAAAAGAGCACGTTGTTGGACTCCCTGTGTCTGATGAAGAACAAGAAAGGGTGGTTGCAATGCACGCGTTCACAGCCTGGGGCTGATGACACCGTGTAGCCTATGCCGGTGGCAGCCGTCGCCTCGGCGCCTTCCTCGGTCACCACCAGGAAGGACCGGTGCAGGAAGGTCTGCGCGTGCAGCCCCGAGCGCGCGCACATCCCCGAGAAGTCGGCGCCAGGCTCGCTGAAGGCTCCGCTCAGGCCCATGACCTTCAGCACCGGCTCAAGGTCATAACTCTCCTCCACCTGGAAGCGGGGCAAGCGCAGATCCACCTTCCGTTCCTCCATGTGCTCGGGGCAAGTCCATTCTATCAGCTTCTCTGGTGACAGTTGGTCAATAATCTATGGTTGAAAAATAAGTAAATAAACAAACAAACAAACAAACAGGGGGCCGGAGAGATGGCTTAGCGGTTAGGGCCCTTGCCTGTGAAACCTAAGGACCCAGGTTCGATTCTCCAGGTCCCACCTAAGCCAGATGCACAAGGTGGCACATACATCTGAAGTTCGTTGGCAGTAGCTAGAAGCCCTGGTGTGACCATTCTCTCCCTCTCTCTCTCTCTCTCTCTCTCTCTCTCTCTGTGTGTGTGTGTGTGTGTGTGTGTGTGTGTGTGTGTCTAACAAATAAATAAATAATAATTTTTTTAAAAAAAATAAACAGGAAAGGGACTGGAGGATGGCTCAGCAGTTAAAGATGCTTGCTTACAAAGCCTGATGGCCAGGTTTCGATTCCCCAGTATCCACTTAAAGCCAGAAGCACAAAGTGGCACATATGCCTGGACATGTTTTGCAAGAGGCCCTGATGCACCCATTATCTCCCCGCATCCTCTATCTCTCTGCTTACAAATAAAATATTTTTTTAAAAAGAGCTGGAGAACCTGAGCATGGTGGAGCACATCTTTAATCCCAGCACTCAGGAGGCAGAGGCAGGAGGATTGCCATGAGTTCAAGGCCACCCTGAGACTCCATAGTGAATTCCAGATCAGCCTGCACTAGAGCAAAACCCTACCTCAAAAAAAAAAAAAAAAAAAAAAAAAACAAAGAAACAAAATTTAAAAGGGAGGGCAGGGCTGGAATGATGGCTTGGCAGTTAAGGCACTTGCCTGCAAAGTCTGACTGCCTAGGCTCGATTCCCCAATACCCATATAAGCCAGATGCACATGCATCTGGATTTCATTTGCAGTGGCTAGAGACCCTGGCATGCCCTAAATTTGAACTATCGAACAGTGTTACTATCAGGTGGATAAATGTTAGCCAATATTCATGTATTTATCCACCTTAAAGCTATCTAGTAAGCTTCGGGCATTATCATTGCCCCTAGTTGCCCACAAGAACTAGTTGGCAAGTCACTGTTGCTGAAGAAATCACACATTTTGGTTACAGGACTCAGCTGGAACAGAGCTGGAAGCTTCCTCCCTGGGAACTAGCTTTCTTTGTGTCAGAAAGTGCTGCATAACTAAGAAAAAAAAAAATGTATCACCAAAGATAAAGGAATACCTCAAATATATGGATGGCCTGCTAAGTAACACCACAAGAACTTTCCAAGAGGTAAAACAAACAAGGCCTTAGAACATGTGCCCATCTGTAATAGTTCTAATTCTATAATATGAAAAAAAACCACAAATGTCAAAAAGACTTCCTTATACTGGGAATAATGGTGAATCTCTTGTAACTTGTGCAAGGACATCATTAAATATGTCCTGTGGCCAAAAATATATGTGTACAGCCTTTAATGGCACCCAATGGCTCTATGGTACCAACCTTTGGCCCTGGCTGCCCCCAGGACAAATTTAAAAATGCACACTCTGTGAGACTATTATACAAAATATGGTATGTTCACCATTATCAAGGTTAAGTGTTGTGTATGTATTCCTGATAACTCTGCTAATATTTCGTCTGTTTTACAAGCCAAACAGAGACAGATTCGGGCCATGTCAAAGTTTACTGTGCCATTCAATGAACACTTCTGGAAGAAAATCTCAGCCACCTTATGCTCAGATGGTTCCAAGACAATCTCACCCCATCTACCTGGGTTCCTTCGAATGTCCCCCCAAACCTACAAGTCCACAAGAAGGACAACCCTAAAGGTGACCAGTTTGCTGTGTGTTCACTTCTCATCAGCTCCTTACTTCTATTCTTTCTCCCCAACATTTCCTCCCCAGACTATCTTCCTGTACTCTACCACTTTCAGGATCCTTAAGAAAAGTCCCCCTCTCTGGGAGAGACTCTCTAACTGCCATATTCCTACACCAGCGTTCAGCCGGAAGTAGTTCAAGATCTGACGTCATCATCCCCTGCCCTCTAACAACACTGGGGTATCTTCTCATGGGGTGGGGGAGAAACACAAAGGGGGCACAATTACAGGGACCCTGGACCCTTGGAAGTAAGAAAGTATACACTTGGTAGAAATCAAAGTTGATCTGACTTCTTATCTCTTGACTAATTCCCTACCTTATCCAGACCATCCACGTCATTGGGCAGAAGCACGAACATGCTGAGGTCATTGTTTCTATAGGGGATCCCCACAATTTTGGCCTGTAGGTCCTCCAGGAGCTTGAAGTCAAACGAGTGGCACTGGGCCATCATCTGCACGGGTCTGCTTGTGCTCTGCAACAGATGAACAGGGTGTCGGGCGTCAGTGGTATGTGACCAACACATCAACTGGGCGCCCAGTGTCAGTGACCTAAGACCCAAAGCAGGGACTTTTGCAGAGCCACAGAGTGGAAGAGAATTTCCAGAGGCACTGCACCCCCCCCACCACCACCACCACCACCACTTTATAATGACTGACTGATGCTCTCACATCTCTTAACCCACAAACTTAGGGGAAAATACCAGCAATTCCACTGAGGAGGACCCTCAGCGGAATGGGGACCAGGTAGGAGGGAAATGATGGTACTAACATATGATGTTATCTATCCAACTTTCTACTTCATAAAAAATATAAATACATACATTAAATTAAGCATGTGGCTACCAAGTGCCCCTTCGAAATAACCAATGCAGCCTAAAACCCCGCTAAGGATCAGTCACTGGATAAGCATTTGTGGGCTCCCACTGCGAAGGTGCTCGAACGCCTGCCGTGGTGCAGGCCACGCATGAACACGCACGCACAGAAGGTCGCACCTTATTCAGCCAGAACTCTTCCTCCCTCGTCTTTTCTTTCTGGAACTCCGTGTCCCACTGCCCTTTGAAATAAACCGTGTTGATCAGCACTAGCTTGGTGGAGCCGTTGAAGGAGCCAACTGGAAAGAGGTCCTTGATTTTTTCTGAAAACAAAAGAACAGGAAACATGGGCCCACCTTGCAAATTACAAATGAAGTGTGTGGCAGAAGTGCCTAGATGGACTTGGCTGACCATTGGAGCTTCACCCAGTGCAGCACCTGAAAGGACCCGTTGGCCACGGGCTCATTGACTGTCACTGGCGAGGTCTTCACTGGGGCTGTCACACGGATTGTTATATCATCACAGTGGATCATCCAGTGGTGGTTAAGTATTCTGGTTCTAGGGTCAGATTGCCTCTGCTACCGTCCCCTTCTACCTCTTACCAGCTGAGGCATCGTGGGCAAGGTATTCTAGTTCTGTGCCTATGTTTCCACATCAATAAAATAGAAATATAACCTGCCTCATAGGGTTGGTCAAAGGAATAATAGATTTAATACTTGTAAAGCTTCAAATCACTACCCATTATTCTTATCCACTCAATATAGTTCTCGCCTGTGATAGAACAGTGACTTATTTTGGAAAAGAAATTTGCATTTTCAATTCTTGGTTCAGCTTATCTCACACTAAAGCTGAAAATAAAAACACTATTCAGACAATCTGATAGACCCTTCTTTTCTCTTTTTGTTTCCTCCTTCAGATAAAGCACACAGAAGACAGTGCATTCTATAGCAACGTAGATGTCCTGATAACTGGGCTAGGAGATACTAAACATTACCTATGGCTCCCCAAAGAGTGATTCCATGTTAACACTACTCTCTGGTAGTTTTGTTTGTTTGTTTGTTTTGGATTTTCATGGTAGGGTCTCACTCTAGCCCAGGCTGACCTGGAATTCACTTTGTAGTCTCAGAGTAGCCTCAATCTCATTGTGGTCCTCCTACTTGGGACTAAAGGCGAGCGTCACCACGCCTGGCTCCAGTAGTTCTTGAATGCTCAGCTCGTACAAGAGGATGTGAAGGGAAGACTACGGGGAGGAATTCGTCTGTGGATGGGACTGAAAATGGAATCATCTCTCCAAAATGCCCCAGTGGGAAAGAGGCCAGCTCTAAATAGCAAAATGTCCCTAATGTAACACTTCATGGTTCTCATTAACAAAGATAAACGAAAGTGCCTGTGTGTCATTTTGTACCAGGGGACTCAGACTCAGAAAGAAAGTTCCTGAAATAAAGGAAAGAATAAATAACAGGTGGACATGGACTTCCAGAACTCTAAAGAGAGTGTGTCCCAACAGCATGTGTACATAGTGCTCCACTGACTGTTTCCACGCTGGCTTCTTGTGGCCACTTTCCTGGTTTTGTCCATGTTTATCATGACCATCTCACCCGCTGTAGTCCCGTCTCTCACCCATTATCCCCATCCCTGATTTGACAACCCCACAAACCCACCTCAAGGCCCCTCCTGTTGTGTGTTCACCGGCTATGTGGGCAGGGTCAAGCCCAGCTCCATTCACTGCAGATGATCAAGAAGTCTAGTGGTTTTTATGGACAGGGGAGATGGCTCAGTCAGTTAACTGCTTGTTGTGTAAGCATGAGAAGCCATGTGTGTATAAAAAACAAAAAGCAAGCTCGAGGGTTGGAGGGATGGCTTAGTGTTTAAGGCATTTGCCTGCAAAGCCAAAGGACCCAGGTTCGATTCCCCAGGACCCACGTTAGCCAGATGTACAAGGTGGTGCATGCATCCCAAGTTCATTTGCAGTGGCTAGAGGCCCTGGCATGCCCATTTTCTCTCTCTCTCTCTCCCTCTTTCTCTCTGTAAAATAAATAAATAAAAATAAAATATTTTTTTTAAAAAAGAAAGAAAGAAAAAGCCAGCTCTATTATCATACTCCTGTATTCCTTGCACTGCAGTGACAGAGACAGGCAGGCCCCTGGGACTTGCTGGCCAGCCAGTCTAGCCCAGTTAACAAACTCAAGGCCATCAAGGGACCCTGTCTCAAAAATGGCAGGTGGCACTTGAGGAATGACACCCAAGGCTGTCTTTTGGCCTCAACACAGATGTGCGCACCACACACACATACACACACACACACGCACACGCACACACACACACACACAAGAATTTTATGATAAATAATCCACCCATACTCTACCATTTGTTTGGCTTTCAACCCAGGAATTAATCTTCTTTCGACTTTCATCTGCTGCATTTAAAAAATCAACAGGTTCCAGAGATGCATGGTAATATTTTTCAACATAATCTAAGTATTTCTTTAGAAGAAATGGAAAAGAAATAGAAAGAGATTGAAAGGTTGATTTATCAGTTGCAAACATCTCTAAGCAAATTATTTGTTCTTTAGAACAACTAATGTTAAGCCAGAATTATTGGGTACTGGAAAAATGATTTTCAATACCTACCTACATATTTTGATACAGGTGCAATAAAACTAAAGCAAAAATCAGGCATAGGTTTCCCAGATTTAAGTCATTGCAGTGGCTAGAGAGATGGCTCAGAGGGTAAGGCTCTTTCCTGCAAGCCTAAGGACCCCAGTTCAATTCCCCAGTACCCATGTAAAGCCAGATGCACAAGGTGGTGCATATGTCTGGAATTTATTTTTTTGCAATAGCTGGACACCCTGGCATGCCTATTGTTTCTCTCTCCCTCTCTGTCTCTCAAATAAATAATAAATAAAATCTTATTTAAAAAAGAAAAGTTACTGTGTACTTAAAGAGCCAGCCAAAAAGACCATTAGTGGTAGGGACAAAAGTAAAGCCAGACAGACAACTTAGGCAGCATGTCCCCAAAACTCAGGAGTCCTATGGGGGGGGAGGGTGTTGGCTAATTGCTACTACCACTCACAGATGTGGTACACACAGTAAAACTTACTTGAAGGAAGAGATATGTTTTTTCTCCAAACAGCCTGTTGGCTATATTCAGTTCATAATCATTAGGGAGCTGACTTATTTTAGTCAAAAACTTTTGGAATTGGTGATGTATCTCTTCTGTCTTCTCAACCTTCAAATCCAAGACAAAAACTCAATGGGTTATCTTAGCAAAAGCAAGCCTAGATTTTCTGTAAAAGTATATGGCTACTGGGTTTTTCCTCTCAATTGGCCAACCTTGAGGCTGTAGGTGTTTCGTCATCCCTGGCTGTGTAAAGTCAGCTGGTTTTACACAAATCACCATTATGCAAGCCACAAGCCACCTCAGCTCCACAGAGAAGCATTCTCCACAAGCCCAATACCACCCGTATTTCTTTTCCAACTTAGGTTACATGTATGGTCTCAAGTACTCCTTAAATATTCCATACATTTGTTTTAATCTGCCCACAGACTCTAAGCATATGAGAACTGCAGATAATTCCTCAAATTATTCTTTTCCACTAAATTTCTGTTCCAAATAATTGATATGAAAAATGAGTCTGCTGTCCATCCAAGGATCACTGAATTTTTTAAAAAATACTTGTGGTACATTCATAGAATGAAAGATTACTCAGCCTTAAAAAGGAAGGGTGAAGCTGGGTGTGATGGTGCACGCCTTTAATCCCAGGTAGGAGGATCGTCATGAGTTTGAGGCCACCCTGAGACTACATAGTGAATTCCAGGTCACCCTTGGCTAAAGTGACACCTTACTTCGGAAACCAAAACAAAAGGGTGTTCTGACATATGCATGAACAGCAATCTTATATCATTATGTTAGGTTACATAAACCCATTACAGGACTTGTTTTTGTATGATTATACTTGACTGAGCCATTTACAGTAACAAACTCCTAAAGAGAAAGGAGAAGAGGAATTTCCCAGGCTCAAGGTGGCAGAATGAGGAGTCAGTGTCTCAGAGGAACCAGTTGAGATGTGAAAATTCTGGAGATACACACAGGTGATAGCTATACGAGATGAATGGACTCAACGCCGACTGTGCACTGTGATATATTTAAAGTGCGAGATGAATGGACTCAACACCGACTGTGCACCATGATATATGTAGTCAATACCGACTGTGTACCATGATAATTTAATCAACACCAACTGTGCACCGTGATATATTTAATCAACATGGACTGTGTACCGTGATATATTTAATGTGCGAGATGAATGGACTCAACACTGACTGTACACTGTGATATATTTAAAGTGCTCAGTTTGTGTTATTTATGTTCTACACCACAAAAATCAAGTTAAGAACATTATAAAAAGATTCTCAAGGCAATAAGTAACCATTTATCAAAGCTACGCATTGGACTGAAATGAAATGTATCATTTTTTCTTGGAAAAAAAATCAAGACCTTCTGGATGTTTCACGTAGGATTGCCTGACTGAGGACTGAGGACTGAGAAGCATGCTATGGGGATGTCAGATGACCCAGGACATTTTAGTTTGGGAGTGAATATCCCTGATTCTACGTGAAAACAGAAATCCATCTTCCTCCAGAATATTAAGCCTATGTGGGTTTTTTTTAATTTTATTTATTTTGTCCTCTCTTCTTCAATGTTTTCCCAATGCCTAGAGTATCTGCAAAATATATGACTTTTGTGAATAATGAAGAAGCATTTGATAACGTTCAAATTGAAAACGTAAACTTCACTCTTGAAGAAATCTATGGGCTGAACTGACCTTTGGCTACCTCCTTGCTGTAATGAGCTCTAATGGTCAGCAGCCATTCTGACTACTCAGCATGATTGGGAATGTGCTGTGATCAGGTCTACATATTACACCCTTTGCATAATAAAGGATGAGTGTAAGATTATTTTTCCAGTGAGCCAGTAGTGACTAAGTTGCCCTGAAAATAGGTTTGGGATTTTAACTTCTTTTACCTCTGTGACCTAGGGAACCTTCAGCTAAGAAAGTAACTTAAAGTGGCACTGGGTTGGTAATTTCCAAGACCTTATTTCCAGAAGAAGCCATCTTTATTATAAAAGTATTTATTATAAAGGTAATTATATCATAGGCTTCACTGCACACTCACAGATGGTTAGCCAAATATGAACTCATATTCAAAAGTTATACATCGTGAATAAATAAGTCTCAAATCAAAAGTCAGGGGGAAAAAGAGAGGAAACAGTCACAACAGAGCCACCGAGAATTCAGATGTTAGCATTATCAGCTGCCACAAGTAGGGAAAAGCATATGTGGAGAATGTCAACCCTTGAAAACATGCTTAAAGAGAAAAGTGATTATCTATCTGCAGTGTTTAGCGTGGCTTAACAATCAACTACAGATACTAGAAATGAATATTCAATAAGCATTGTTTTCAAAAGCTCAGCTGATTTTTTGATAGCTTATTCGGCACTACTAAATGAGTGAGGTAAAGATTAAGCTAAACAATTTTCTTTAAATGTAGCACAAAGACGAAAATGATAGAAAAAATATTTGTAATTTTAAGAAATCTGAATAATGGGATAAGAATTCTAGCATTTTTCCAAAAAGATAAAAAAAAGGGGGGGGAATAGATAAATTGCATTCTCCATAGCATTAAGAATTGATCATTTTCACAACTGATGGAAGGTATGAGTTTTCATATTCAGAAACCATAATAAAGTTATAGTAAACAAAAGAAATTTAGGCTTAGACACAAGGTAGTAGAATTTTTAAAAAATGAAGACAATGAACAAAACTTAAGGGTTCTGCAGATAGATCACATACCAAGGATGCCAATTAAACCAGCTTATCAAGAGCAATATTATAAAAGGAAAGTAAAATGCTATCTTCAGATGGTTAGCAAGAGAATATAAACCTAGAATTCAAAATAAAGCTAAACATTCAGCAGGGTGTGGTGGTGCACGCCTTTAATCCCAGCATAGGCAGGAGGATCCCCATGAGTTCGAGGCCAGCCTGAGACTACATGGTGAATTTCAGGTCAGCCTGAGTACAAGTGAGACCCTGCCTCAAAAAACAAACAAAAAAAAATAGCTAAACATTCATTTTAAAACAGAGATAAGTGTTCATTTTTAAACAAGCAAAAAGTAAATACGATCTGACAGTATCCGTTATGTATAAATCTTTACTAAAGTGACTTCAAATGAATGACAGCAACAATATGGCAGAATAGGACACTCCAAGCCTCCTTCCACAGAGACATCAGGTTAGCAAAAATGCCTTCAGGGAAGACATTCAAGTCCTTAAGAGGTTTCTGTAACCCCATGTGATTATGAAGTCAACTACATTAAATCCCAACAGGAAAATTATTGGCAATCACTCATAGATCACCACCCCACAACACAGCATTGTGACACTGGAGAAAAATACCCGAGTGCTAATCCTGCCCTGAGGAGAGAAGCAGAAAGGTGCAACATATGCCCAATGTTCTCGCCACAGAAATCCACCCAAGGATCTGATTTCTGTCGTGTCTCAGTTTAAGTCATGACAAGAACAAAGTCCTCAAGGTCAGCACCCCAGCAGGCAAACGTGAAGCTGTCATGTCCACCTGAAGCTATAACATGATGCATGCTGGTCTTTCAAACTCTCACCAGAACGGTACATTAAGCTATTCCTATCCAATTGTAATGCTTCTCTAGTCCAAAGTTCCCACATCCTTCCATATTCTTCCCACAAGCCAGTTCCAAAAGAAGAAAGACTACAAGGTCAAATTTATCACAGCAACAATTCCACTTTTGGGTACTAATTTTCTGTTGCACTTCCCATCTTATTACTTTGGGGGAGGGGGTAAACATCTAATTGGAACCAGCATGCGGAAGGAAACAGTTCATTTGCAGCTCATCGTTTTGAAGGAAAGTTTCATCGTGGTAGGAAAAGCATGACAGCAGCAGACAGCCAGCTTTCACAGCCCACAGCAGCACGAAGGATTTGGAGGGCTGGAGAGATGGCCTGCAGGTTAAGGCACTTGCCTGCGAAGCCTAAGGACTCAAGTTCGACTCTCTAGATCCCACGTAAGCCAGTCACACAAGTACAAGTACAAGGTCATACATGCCCACCAGGTGGTGCAAGCATCCGGAGTTCAATTACAGGGGCTGAGGCCCTGGTAATTCTCTCTCCTCTCTCTCTCTCTCTCATTCTCTCCCTAAGAAAAAGGATTTGGAGAGAGGGATCTTGGCAGCACTGGCAAGCCGGGGCTGGACTACAAACATAATCTCAAGGCCCACCCCAGTAACACACCTTCTCCACAAAGACTGCACCTTTCAAAGTCTCCACCAGCCTGGGTTTAAAATATGAGGCTTAATCACAAACGCAGGGCACATTTTACATTCAAAACATCACACATGTGCACACACATTTACCACACACACATAAATTCATGCACACCTATATGTACCCAAACCCATGAACGTGAATACTCATATGTACACCAAAACACTTTCAAACACACTTACACATGTGTGCTCACACACATATGAACATATACACACATTCACACCACAAGTTTCAATAGCAAAATAAAGAAATGTAATAGCACACTTGACCAGGCTTAGAAGAAAGAATCTATGAACTGAAAGACAGGGCATTTAAAATCACTAAGACAGAGGAGCAAAAAGGAAGCAAAAAAGAGTAATGAAAAATAAAGTGAGCCTGAGGGACTTAACAGCACATGATTAAATGGAATGACATACACATCACATAAGCCTCAAGTGGGAAAAAGTTACAGAAAGTCTATTTGAAGAAATAATGACTGAAAATGCAATAAATGAATGGACATACAAGTTTATAAGCCACAAAGAACTCAACTGCCACAATCATAATCAAACTGTCCAAAGTCACAAAAAGAGAGTCTGGAGAGTATCCGGAGAAAAACAACTTGTTACATACAAGGGAGCATCTATTAGATTAGGAAAGGATTTCTCAACAAAATTTTGCATAGGGGTTGGGATGAGATTTTCAATGTGCCAAATCAATCAAGAATACTATATCTAGTAAAACGATTCTTCAAAAACGAAGGAGAAATTATGACTTTCCCAGTGAAATAAAAGCTGAAGGAATTTACCACCACCACATGGCCTGTAAAGAAGAGGTGAAGTCTTGCAAGTTGAAAGGATGGTAAGTAGCAGTATAAAATCATATAAATATTTAAAGCTTTCATTTAGAAGTAAATGTAGAGAGAACATGGACTCCTATAGCAATGTAACAGAGGTGCATAAATCACTTTTAAATCAGGTAGGGAATATTTTACACATAAAAAATCTATGGGGCTGGAGGGATGGCTTAGCAGTTAAGGCATTTGCCTGTGAAGTCAACGGACCCAGATTTGATTCCCCAGGACCACGTTAGCCAGATGCACAAGGGTGTGCACACATCTGGAGTTTGTTTGCAGTGGCTGGAGGTCCTGGCATGCCCATTCTCCATTCTCTCTCTCTCTCTCTCTCTCTCTCTCTCTCTCTCTCTCTCTCTCTCTCCCTTTCTCTGTCAAATACACAAATAAATTTTAAAAAATAAAATATTTTTTAAAAATCTACTCACTAATCTACATTAGCGAACATGTGATATAAAAGGAAGTGAATTGGGCTGGAGAGATGGCTTTAACAGTTAAGGCCAAGTTAAGTTACCCCACAAATAAAAGATTTACCATTAGAAATTCTATTACTAAAACTCACTCCAATTTCACAGAAAAGTGACATGATCAGCAATAGACAGAAAATATGGATGCCATCAATTCATTTACAGACAACCGGGAATTACAAGGCCAATGGGATGGTAAGACCCACTCTGCCTGGAAAGCTGTATAAAATGGACAGGTAATCAATGTTGAGAACAATAAATATTGGTACAATCTCTTCATCAAACAATTTGGTAAGTAATCTTTCATAAAACTGAACATTTGTGCACCCTGCCTTTCAGATTTGCATTAGAGGCTAGGGCTTCCATGCAAATATATTGTAAACCACAAATGTGATCCATACATATGTGCACGGATACTTATATACATATATGCATACACAGAAAGAGAATTTGGTAAACATAGAGTAGAACGCTATTCAGCTATAAAAAGATGAAACCCAGTCATTTGTGTCAGAACATAAAGAATTTTGTATTTCATGAAATAAGCCAAGAAAAGAAAATCAAATGTCACACAACCTCACTCACTGGAATCTAAAATTGTTGATCTCATAGAAATAGAGAATAGGATGTTGTTTACCAGAGGTAGGGAAGATAGAAAGAAGGAAGGAGAAATGTTTGCTGAAGGATATATACTTAAAGTCAGATGAGACTGGGAAGGGAGGGAGGGAGGGAGAGAGGGAGGGAGGAAGAAAGAAAAGGGAAGGAGTAAGGGAGGAAGGGAGAAGGAAAGAAAGGAGAGGGAGGGAAGGAGGAAGGGAGGGAGGGAGGAAGAAAGAAAAGGAAGGGAGGGAGGAAGGAAGGGATGGAGAGACGGAGGCTCCATTCACAGAATAAATGCATAAACATCTCTAAAAATGAATCAATTTCTACTCTACATGCCACATAAAATAGTTGAATCTTTTAAACAATATTGAACCCAAAATAATCAATTTGCAAACAATAATGGCCAAAAAGATGCTATTTTCCATGCAATAAGAAACCTGTGAGAACAATAATTCAGTCAGAAGACCCTCCGCTCTCAGAAGAGGAGGAACATTATTCCTACCTATAGCTTGGGGTTTTATCTTTAATTGTTAAGAACTTTTTATTGACAACACCCATGCGTATATATAATAATCAGGATCACAGTCCCCTCCCACCACCGTCCCTTTTCCCTCTCTCATATGCCCCCTCCACTGAGTCCTTTCTTTCTAGCTAGTCCCGCTTCTTTTTTTGACAATTTTGATGTATATACAAAATGTATTTTGATCACCTCTTCAGTCTTTTAAAGCCAGGTCCAGAATACTCTAGATTCATGTGACAGACAAGTGGCGCATGTCAAGCCTGCCTCTATGCAAATCACTTTTCTCATCTGATTCTTTATCTAGTAATGAGGAGATTGGACTCCACGGCTTCAAAAACATGTCCTTATGTCCTCTCATTAGTAGGCAATTCTACTCATTGCGCTCCTTCAGCTCCCAAAAAGTCCCAGGGGAGAAATGAAACTGCCTCGCAGGAAGATACAAGTGGTGCCCACCCAAAACGGAAATTCAACGTCCACCCAGTCATGAAGACGTTCTCCCAGGAGGACTTCCTTCCAAGGTAAGCTGGCTCTGTCTAAGGCACAAAGTGTTCCTCAAAGGCTGCCTACCATGCTCAGGGATGAAAGCACTCTGGATGCAACTGGACCCCCTCAATTGAATGCACTTGGGAGCAGCTCCCTGACCCTGGTCCGTTGAGCAAACCCTGGAAGGAAGTCTAACTGAGGCACCCTGACAGCCTTACCTTTTTGGGATTATGAAATGGGTAGCTCACATTTCTGGGTGGTTGGAGGTATGATTTTATGAGGGCATGGAACTGGGTTACAATTACTGTCAGAGCAATTGAGCCCTTCCTGGAAGATCTGACTGTCCACTCATGCTCACCCTGAACTAATGGGCTTGACCCCTTTCTTGTATTTGGAAAGACCAAATGAGGGAGTAACACTCCAATACTAAAGCTGGAAGGGACGCCAGGAGACCAGTGACCCTAACATTTTATCTAAGAAATATTAGCAGATGACAGGGGAAATGTGGATGAAATTTAGGGATGTTCCCTACAGCTGCCACCAACACTGGGTAAGTCACCTATGTGTTCTATAAGCTCCTGCTGAGTGCTGAGTAACTTGTAGCTTATAACTTAAGTGACTGAGCCAGAATGTGAGCCCAAATCTCTTTGACTCCAAAGCCCCATCCATTCACTCTCAGGACTGGTCACTGTATTATTGGCTTTCGCACTGGCTCTACTGGTCATTAATGTCATAATCGCTTAATATTGAGCTTATTGCTAATATGCAACCCTAGCACTGTGGTTTGAAGGGGGCTTTTCCCTCAGGAGTTCACATTCTAAAGGTTTCGTTTCCAATACAGTGACATTAAGAGGTGGTGGAACTTTCAGGAGTCCTAGTCGGGTGATAGGTATGGGCATTGGGCCACCAGAGGCACCACTCTGAGAAGAAAAGAACGCTAGTCTCTCAGAGTGGATTCGTTTTTGTTGGGAGCCTCATTTGATAAATCAAGACAAGCTTGGCTCTTTCTGCATGTGGCAAAAACTCTTTCCCCTAATGTACTACATAAGGAACCCCAGAGGGTCTCACTAGAAGCAAAGGAAACCACCCAATCTACGACTTTCAACCTCCAAAACTATGAGCTAAACAAGCCAGTGTTTTTTCTTTATAACGTTCCTAACCTCCGGTATCTTATTATACCAACAGAAAGTGGACCAATACACCTAGAAAAATTATTTGACAGCAGTGATTATTATTTCCTAAGAAATGTTTTGTGTTACCTCTTTCGTGTCTTTCCTAGTCCTTTTTCCCAACGATTCCACACCTTAAAAAAAGAAAACTATTGGAAAAGTTGTAAAAACATGCCACACCTCTTTCTCTTGAGCCTTTATGCTGGAGTCTTCTGTCTCTTGCTCAGAGTAAAATACCTGGTAGAAAGAAAACATTGTTTCAGTGGTCAGAAGAGAGAATTGGTCAGAGAAAAGTTCCTATTTGTCAAAGAAACTTCAGTGGCATACAGGTAGCCCTATCTCCTTACAAAATCCTGACAAGGTATGAGATGCCCACTGATTTGTTCAGAGGAGCCTGGTCATATATTCATTTGGTCTTCTTCTTTGATGTGTCATTTACACAGTAGAAATTACATCACTGCTCCCAGTAGGTTTTTTGCCTCTCCCATGCTCTGTCTTTAATCATGAGAGTCATGACTTTGAATAAGGCCACTCATTCATTCATCCCCCACTGAAAGGAATTTAAGCACAAACGAACAGATGGAATGATGGTATCTGGTGAGGGAAGATTTCCCCAATACTCTGAAATTTCTCCATGTCTTCATAACTTTGGTTTCCTAGCTCACAAGTCAAGGAGAGTATATTTTTCCTGTAATGTGAGAAGACGGAGACCCAGACACAAGCCTTCTCATAGACAGCAAAGAAAGCCCCACACACCTTCTGTAACTGGGAGGCAGTGGCCCCTCGGGTCCCCAACAGGAGCATGCCAATGGCAGTTGAGATGCCCAGGGGGGAAAAGAAGACATTGCCATCCTTTGACGTCTGCAGCTCTTTGAAAAGATCAAACCCAAATTGAGTGGTAGCTGTTCTGAGCGAATCCATGGTGGTTTCAGAGAGATCTAGAAAAGCAATAACAACCACGGGGAGTCTGTGCAGTGGTCTGCTTTATGACATGGACCTCTTCCTGCCTTACTCCCCAAAATAGAGATTTTTTTTTTACCCTCTCCATGCCAGGCCCCTGCTGTGTGCGTCTCCCTATCTGGTGATGGGAGACATGAGTCAGCTGGAGTCTGGCTCTGCTCTCCTGTTCTCATTTCCCCGAGAAACAGGGTTGATGCCTTAATGACCTTATATTCTCATTAGTTCTCTGCCTGACTCCCTCCCTCCCTCCCACTGCCTCCCCTTGTGAGAAGCTTCCCCAAGCAGACCCAGCCCTTGGCCTGGCAACTTGCAACCTCTCCAGCTCATCAGTCTGTGGCAAGGCAGGACTGGGGCTCTGGAATCCCCACCAGCCTCCGCCTCCACCCAGATGAGCAATGTTAATGCCAACAGTTGGGTTCTTACCTGATTCTTTCCTCTTCTCAACAGATCCACATGTAGTCCACAGTGTCAGAAGAGATAAATTCTCTTAATTCCCCAAAATCCCGTGTCTTATGAACACTTGACTCTGGGCTCAATGTTTTAGTTTTGTTCTTTTTTTTTTTCCTAAAAGGAAATGAAAATTCTCCAGTCATGGATTATTAGGTGGTCTAGGAGGGTTTTAGTTTTATACTTCTTTTGCATTGTTTCAGCTTAGTTCAGGGAGACAAAACTACTTTTATCTCACAAAACTAATTTTAAAAGTGCAACTAATATTGACTGGAAATAAGTAAAGCATTAGGATATTTTATTTTCTTCATCACCAGCTATTTTACAGTTATTTAATAAAGGTTTTTAAAGAATATAATCCTAAAATAAGAATAAGATAAATGCAGAAGGAGGTTTCTGACAGCCTTTATACTTTGAGGACTCGACCCCACTAAGGCATCCTACACCTGCTGTTAGAGCTTCAGTTTCAACCACAATTTCCTTCAGGCATTCCTTGCAAGTTTGTTCAGGAAAAAAAAATATGAATTAATTTACTGTCCTACAAGATTGAACAAGCCACATTGTCATGGACATGTGGGCACTGAATTAAATAAAACCATCTCAAGAAATCTCTATGCACAATAAAATGGATTTATTCCAAACCCACAGGCAGTGATGCTCTCAAAATACAGGAGTCTTATGTGGAAGCAGAGGAAGAGCTTACCTGGGTTCCTCGAGAGGCAAAAGACGCTGGGCAAGGAGCTAGGACGCCTGTGCAAAGGAAGAAGCTGAGGTCCTTAATTTATAGCTCGCTTGCTCTCTGCCTCTCCCTAGTCATTACACTTTGTATTTCCAGTGAAACAACCTTTGGTTTCTCAATGATAATTCCCCTAATAAAAATAGCATGTGGGGTTTAAAAGAGCAGGTGAGATCTTAATTTTTATATTTTCCTTATGGCCGTGAAAGTCACTGAAACACCTAGGGGTGTCAGCAACCGCATTTTTTTTTTAAGCAACCGCATTTTTTACCGTAACTCAACTAGTACGAACTTTTGACAGACAGCATGTGAGCTTAAATTCTAACTTCTCCAAAATCTCTTAGGAAGACACTTTTTGAAAGGAAGCATGAAGACATAGAAATTAACCAGAGCACTAAACAAGACTTCGAGCAGCAGCTCAAAGCAAGACTTGTGGGAATGATGACAGCAGCAGGTCGAGTGAGTGATGACCGTGGAGCAGAGGGTACAAGCCACGAGAGGCCTTCAACCCTGATCATACCAGGGATGCTCTGAGGGGAAAGACCATTTAGAGCATGGTTTTATACCTCGGGAGCAAATTAAAATCCTAAAGTAATCTGTGCAAGCCCCACCTTAGAGTCAGCATCGCCAGAAGTGAGAACTAAGCTTCCAAATATCCATCACCCTGAGAGCTTAGATGTGCAGCCAAGGTTGGGAACTCCTGCTTCATTGAGCCTGATGGAGACATCAGTTAAGTGCACCTTTCCCTCACCAGAGATGAACACTCTGGATCCTGACAAGCCATTCTCTCTAATAAAGTCTATTTACCCGTTGCATTATTTTATAGTGCCAAATGTAAAGAGGAAAATTATAAAGAGTATTGTCGAGTTAGACACAAACAAGAAAACAGAACAGTCTGAGCAGGCAGTTTCATACATGCACACGTACACACACGCGCGCACACACACACGCACGCGCATATGCGCACACACACACACCACCCCTATTCTCAAGTATTTTTTTTTAATTTTTTTAACTATTTATTTATTTATTTGAGAGAGAGAGAGAGAAAGAGGGAGAGAGAGAGAGAGAGAGAGAGAATGGGCACACCAGGGCCTTCAGCCGCTACAAACAAACTGCAGATGCATGTGCCACTTTGTGCATCTGGTGTATGTGTGTACTGGGGAATTGAACCTGGGTCCTTTGGCTTTGCAGGCAAGCACCTTAACCATTCAGGCATGTCTCTAGCCCTCATTCTCAAGCACTTCTACCATTAAGAAGTCTCTCATGTTGCTAGGGAAAGACCTAGTTGGCAACATGCTTTCTGTGCATGTGTAACGACCTGGATTCAGACCCTCAGTGCCCACATAAGAGCCCCGGTGCAGAATGTATCCCTGGAACCCCAGCACTGGGAATGGGGAGACAAGCAGTGCGCAGAGCTGGCTGGCCACATCGTCTAGCTGAATCAGAGATGCGAGTTCAGTGAGAGATCTGATTCAAAAAAAAAAATCAGATGAACAGTGACTGAGGAAGACATCCAGTTGTAACCTCTGTCCTCCACACACACACACACACACACACACACACACACACATGTTACTTGTTTACACATACACAAAGACATCTCTCATTATTATTCATTCAATATTTACTATGTACCAGGCACTGCTAAATGCTAATAGTTAACACCCAACAGCTTCGCTGGTCTCAGGAAAACAGTACTACAAGGTGGGGAAAGGCCTGATCGGAAATTGTACCTCCAAAGTCCAGTTTTTCCTGCCAACCCTGGAGCATTCCTACTGGTTCTGCTAGCTCATCGAAAGTAGCTAGGATTAGTCTCAGCTTCGGTCTTCAAGGAAGGGTGTGAAGGTTTGTCATGGTTGCTAAGCAACTGTTTTCAGGAAGAGACTCTTGTCTCTTGTCAGTCTGAACACTGGTGTGGCTCATGTATGGACCTGTGTCTATAACTCACAATTTGCTTTTCATTTAAAAGAATGTACTGTGCCTTTTTTTAAGCAAATTCAAAGTATTTAATGACCTTTGTTCTTGAATGTTCACTGGCATGTATACAAACAGAGTAAGGCTGAGAAAGAATTCACACACAGCCAAGGAGATGTAACCTCGGGTGCCTATGAAATGGAAATGTTAGATTTTTGCAAATGGCATAAAATCCTTGAGTCTACACTAATGTTCCATGTTTTAATGCCCTCTAACCTTGTGGCCTTGAGACTGTCTGTCCCATTGAGCAGCTATTGCCATACTCCCTGGACTTTGTTGTTCAATCATTCCTCTGCCACCGTGCTGGCACAGAGAAGCCTGGCTCTGCCCTGAGGATCAGACATTGCCCAGAGACAGTGTCAGCCCTGGAAACAGCCACTCGTGGGCTGAGGTCAGGAGGCATGGCACATTCCTATTCTCCACCCCACTCAAGCCATGCTTCCTCCAGTCACCTCCAATGGGCCCCTCTGGGAGACTTGCACCGTCTAGCTGTCCTACCCTTTCCCAAACAATCTGTGTCCTGCACGTGCCCTTCTTTCTCATTCTACCAGCTTCCACCGCTCTGTAGTCTTCTTCACCCATCCTGACAGCACCCCTCACATCCCTGACCTTCTGCGTCTCTGTCTGTATCTGTTGTTCATCCACGTGGCCATGGCAATGGTCACCACCAGCAACTGCTCCTACTGGAGACCAGTGAACACTGAAGGACCTCCATGTGACTGCACCTTCCCATTCTAGATTTTCAGTGTTCTCACAACCTAGATCATGTATCCCCTCCCTATTCTACTTTATCCTTCCCTTTTTTTTTTTCTGGTGTGCCAGCTAAGAGAAATGAGTTGATTAGTAACTATTAAATAAAATGGTTACTCTGCTTAAGAGTGAGGAAATTGACAAATCCTGAAACGGAACACTGATGGAGTCTCCATCCTCTCCCATAATTCATGGATAGACTTCTTCGTTTTCTTATTGATTTTCTTGTTCTGTCTTTATTTGGTGTTTGTTCTTGACATATGGCCTCACGTCTCCCAGGGTGGCCTCCAACTCACTATGAAGCCAAAGATGACCTTGAACTCTTTATCCTCCTGCCTCCACCTCTCAGAAGCGGGCATTACAAGCTTTCACCACCACGCACAATGTGGCTACAACTTCTGCATGTCTGTTACTGATACTTGCTTATAACGTTTTCCTCTTGAAGCCTGTGGTCTATAGTGGATGTGGCCAGTGTCTCCAACATAGTCCTCTTCTGGCCTGCACACCTGTCACCACGTGCTATTTGGATCGGTAGCTCACAGTTACCCTTTGCTGAGGTCAGTAATTCTCAGTTATGTGAGATCCATCTGCCTGGAAGCCACTTACCCCAGGTATGACTCAGTGGAATATAGGTATAAAAATCCCCTTGTATCAGACACGCCTAACTTTGGGATTCAATTTCGGCTCTATATCTCACCCCACGTGTATTAGCCAGGGTTCTCTAGAGCAAAGGAACTGATAGAATGAGTTGGTATTACAAAGGGAATTTCTTGGATTGCTTTAGAGTAGTCCAACAATATCAGTCTGCAGGACTGAGAGTTAAGGAACCCAGTAAGCTGCTCAGTCCCCGTGGCTGGAGGCCTCAGCAGTCCCAAACCATCACTGAAGGCCTGGGAGATTCCTGGAGAACTATTGGTCCTCAGCCCATGTTAAAAGGCTGGGGAAACTTGGTCCCAATGCCAACAAAGGATCACTGAACAGGACCCAGGTGTACAAGTGAAGGCTCTCACCAGCCACCAGCACAGGCAGCCATGTGGGGAAAAGGAGCAGTTTCCTCTCAGAGCTTCCTTACACACAGCCCACCACTGTGAAGGCCACCCGCTCTGGAGGAAGGACTTCCTCCCTCAGTTAATCCTCCCTGGAAGCAACCACAGAGACCCACCCAAGAGGAATGTCTGTGGATTCCTAAGCAGATCAAGGTGACACCAACTTCACCATCACCCCATGGGGTCAGCAGAAGTCACTCCCTGGCTGAAACTACACACGACTGGTTAAAGTTTTCAACATTCCTTTGCCTTCCTCTCTCAGAGAAGCATCTCCTCCCTCCCATAACCACCACAGCAAAAAATATTGTCTTTGGGGCTGGAGAGATGCCTTAGCGGTTAAGGCTCTTGCCTGCAAAGCCAAAGGACCCAGATTCAATTCCCCAGGACCCATGTAAGCCACATGTACAAGGTGGTGCATGTGTCTGGAGTTCATCTGCAGCAGCTAGAGGCCCTGGCATACCAGTTCTCTCTCTCTCTCTCTCTCTCTCTCTCTCCCTCTCTTTCTGCCTGCCTCTTTCTCTTTATCTCACACACACACGTAAGTAAAAATAAATAAGTATTTTTAAAAGCTATTGTCTTTGGACTTTCTAAGGCATCAGACCTTAAACACACACGTTTTACTGTCTAATCCAAATATCTAATTGTTTTATGTGAATAAAATCCTTTGGCCATTCTTGCATATATTTTATGTTACTTAAAATTTTTGTTAATTTATCAAGTCCTATGAAAAATTCTCTTTGAATTTGGATTGGGATTCTCTAAAATGAATATATTGAATAGGAAAGTTGTCTTTTTTTTCATACTGCATAAGGAGTAGATCATCTTACACATCCCCGATTAGATTTTGTAGGCAGGCAGAAACAGAGAGAAGGAGGAAAGTTTTCCCTTTACAATTAAAACATAGGAATTAAAATGATATATGACTTCAAGAATTTCTAGACTATAAGATTATATGTGTATAATTTCAATCATGTATGTAATTGTGGTCATGAGAAAATATTAATTACTGTATTATTTTTCTTCATATAATTTAAAGTCTATATATTGAATACAAAAATAAACAGATATGTGATCCTGGTACACTGTTTGATTGGTCAAGACATATTATTTACACAAACAGTAATGGAGAATAAAAACTGTGCCCATTATGTACAAAAGCTGTATTATCCTCTGAAAGAAAAATACTAGAAATAACTCAGAGAAATTATGCAAACTGAGAAGTGTGTACTTTATTTAAGGTATGGAAGATTCAATATTGTAAACATATCAGTTTTCTCAAAATTAATCTGCAATCTCAGTCAAAATCCCAGGTTTCATTTAAAAACAAACTGGACATCTCATAACAAATTTATGGGAAATAGAAAGGAGTCAGTTGGAGCTTTGTGAAGGGTCAAGAGAACATTCGAGCTATTCCATCAGATAGTAAGACATTATTAAATAATTAAATTAGTCTGGTTTGGGCAAAAATGGACCAGAACATAGATAGGGCATGAGTAGGTTTTTAAGTGTTTCCACAGAGCAGTGAGGAAAGAGTGAACATTCCAATAAACTACACGGAACCTATCAGATATCTACCTGAGGCAAAAAGAAATCTAGATTGCTCCTTCACAAATGTATGAGTTTCCATTATAAATGTATTGCAGAACTAAATCAACTGTGCAAAAGTCTCCACAATAATGTTAAAGATTATCAAGTTGTACTAAGTAAATTTAAATACTTATTTTTATTTATTTTTTTGAGAGAGAGAGAGAAAAATAAAGAGGCAGAGAGAGAGAGAGAGAGAGAGAATGGGCATGCCAGGGCCTTTCAGGTGCTGTGAACAAACTCCAGGTGCATGCGCCTCCTTGTGTGCATGTGTGATACTGCATGCTGGCATCACTGTGCCTGGCTGTGTGGGGCCTAGAGATTCGAGCATGCATTCTTAGGCTTTGCAGGCAAGCACCTTAACCATGAAGCCATCTCTCCAGCCCATTTAAACACTTATTAATATGTATATGCAACCTGAAATGGAAATTCCACCTAGAGTGTGCACTCAACATAAATGTGTGCATGGGCACTTAGAGTGCATGAGGACTTATATCATAATAGTCATAATATTAAAAGGCCAGTTGCACATCAACAGTATAATATAATCTGTGCTATGGTTAACATAATGAAATGCTATATAGTCATGACAATGCGTGAATTAAATCTGCACTGGATAAATTCAGGTGTCCCCCATAAACTCAGGTGTTCTGAATGCTAGGTCCCCAGCTGATGGAAATCTGGGAATTAATGCCTCCTGGAGGCAGTGTATAGTTGGGGGTGGGCTTATGGGTGTTATAGCCAGTTTCCCCATGCAAGTGTTTGGCATACTCTCCTGTTGCTGTTGTCCACCTTATGTTGTCCAGGGGTGATGTCCACCCTCTGCTCATGCCATCATTTTCCTCTGCCATCATGGAGCTTCCCCTCGAGCCTGTAAGCCAAAATAAACCTCTTTTCCCACAAGCTGCTCTTAGTTGGGTGATTTCTACCAGCAATGTGAACCTGACTGCAACAGAAGCTAAATGTAAAAGAAATACAATGTATTATTTTATTCATGTCAGATTCGCATGTAAGCAAAACTAAACCAGGGTGCTATAAGTTGGCATATAGTTGCACTTTGAGGCAGAGGAAGAAAGTAATAATTGAAAAGGACACAGAGTGGAGACTTTAGAGCGAGGGCAATGTTCTGTTTCTTTACCTGGCTGACAGATGCGTGGTGTTTATTTTGTGGAACTGTTTGAGCTTTATATTTGAAATTTTGGGGGATTTTGTTTTGTTTGGTTTTTTAGTTCAGTTTAGCCTCGAACTTGCAATATGCCTACCATAGCTTTCTGAGTAACTAGATGATAGTCAATACACCACCTTGCCCAGTGATATGTTTATATTTTATTATTTCCATATATCTCATTTTTTTAGACTTAGTCATAAACAGTTAATAGTTTTAATGTTCATATAAATCAAGTTTGAGGGTTTTTTTCTCATTCATTTATTCAACAAATTTTTGAGCATATACTCTGTATGAAATCCAGATTAAGTGCTAGTGGATATCAGGGAATCTAACATAAAAGGTACATTTTTTCTCATCAAACCAGTGCCTTTAACTGCTGAGCGGTCTCCCAGGCCCACTTTTTTTCAATCACTGAATCTCTGAAGGAACCAGCCCCGAAGCATTTCTTTACATTGCACTTTACTATATTAACAGAAGAGGGCGATCTTAAACCAAGAAAAGCAGAATAGTGGCCCCAATTTCTTTCATGATATTGTCAGTCATTTCAGTCCTAAACTTTCAGTTTCAGAGGCACAGGAAATTTTGCCTATACTTTATGCAAGTCTACTGTAAGAAGAAGACAGTAAGACCAAAACTCAGCTAAGAATACTGCCCAGAAAATCAACCTTAAGGGGGCAAAGCTGTAACGTAGACTACCTTGGAGACTCAACATCATTTGGAAAGGAATTGTCAACATGAAGAATGCCCCCAGTCATAGTTGTGAAATAGACACAAGAATAAACACAGCAGCATAAATATATGTAATAATATTTATCTAAATTTAAAAATTATAGAAATAAGAAAAACATCCACCAATGAGACTAAATCACAAGGTGCCTGCAGATACATGTACTAATTGAGACAGAGAGAACAGATAGAAAAGGAGCTTATGAAATGAAAACCAAGGAAATAAAGTTTAAGAACAAGAAAGTGACTTCAGAATTCTTGAAAGAAACATACAAATCTGGGGGACAATGTTTTTTTTAAATAACTGCAAAGTGTCTAAACCAGTATTTCACATCCCAGTATGTATTCTTTCAAAAATCAACTCCATAGAGAACACTCGGTCAGGAATTGAGAAGACTTTGTGTTTTCAAGCCCTTCTTGGAAAATTCCCCAAAGGATGAACAGAGAGAAAGAAAGAAAAGGAAGGAAGAAGGGAAGGAGGGGAAAAGGAAGGAAGGGAGGGAGGGAGGGACGGAGTAAGGAGAGGGGAAGGAACGGGGGAGAGAGAGAAAAGAGATGAGAAAAGTGAAGAAAAAGAAAAGGATTGGGTAAACTTCAGCAGAATACTGATAGCTTGACTACATGAATATATTCTAGTATAGTTATAAACCTAAATGAATGTGGTATGAGGGCAGAAAGTAATCTATGAATGTTATATATGTTCTGCAAAAGTAAAAAGAAAGTGATTTTTACTCCTGTCAGAAGAGCTGCCATCAAGAAAACAAATGACAATAAATGTTGGTGAGGATGCGGAAAAAGGGGGACACTTCTACCTCGGTGGTGGGAATGTAACCTGGTACAGCCATTGTGGAAATCAGTGTGGAGGTTCTTGAGACAGCTAAAAATGCATTCACCACGTGATCCAGCTATAGCACTCCTATGCATATATCCTACTGACTCTTCTCACTACCTTAGAGATGCTTGCTCAACCATGTTTATTGCTGCTCTATTCACAGTTGCTAGGAAATGGAACCAGCCTAGATGTCTCTCAACAGATGAATGGATAATAAATATGTGGTACATTTACACAATGAAGTTCTATTCAGCAGTAAAGAAAAATGAAATTTGCTGGGAAATGGATGGATCTGGAAAGGATTATACTAAGTGAAGTAACCCAGGCTCAGAAAGCCAAACATCTCATGTTCTCTCTCATATGTGGATCCTAGATACAAATGTTTAGACTTGTGTGTGAGCTGGAACCAAAAAATCAGTAGCAGAGGCCAGTAAGCTGGAAAAAGACTATAAGGGAGGGAGAAAGAGGAAGGACTTTAGGGGATGGTATTGTATATATGTAAGTAGAAGAACAGGTTACCAGGAGTGGAATGGCCTATGTGAGGCCAGAGGAAGAGATTGAGTAAGAGAAGGGTGGGGGAAGGGTCAATCCAAATTCAAGATATTCTAAATAAGACATATGAAAGCCTACTTCTTTGGATAATGGCACATCCAGAAGTCATATATTGCTACTAGAAAATTTTCAGTGCTAGGGATGGAATACCTACCAGTGAGTTGTTGGCCAGGGGGTCCCTGTTGCCTCTACAACATTATAGGCTATTGACAAAGCTCTTGGCTTCCCAGGAGTAACCAATGTAAGACCCTATTGCTGAAGACTTCCCATGCATGGTCAGCAAGGTCACTGAAAAAATCAAGCTGGTGCTGAGCAGAAAACCTCCTCCCTGTAGACCAGCCAACTGAAAGCTGAGCCATCTAGGCAGCCCCAACAAGCCACTGTCTGTATAACTGTGTCTCTAGGCAGATGTCTGTGTACCATGGGGTCTGCTTTTTCTGGATAACTCTTGATGAATACAAATTACCTCCCATAGTTTATACTTGGATCTTCGTCATTTTAACTCAGTCTGTCATTTTTTCTTTTTCTTTTTATTGACAATTTTATACATGTATGTAATGTGTTTTGAACATAATCCCCTCCATTAATTTCTCTTGGCCCCTCATCAACCTTCCACTGCATCCCTTCTTTTTTCTAACTAGACTCTTTTCTATGATATCTATTTTTTATGTTGTGTGTGGATGTGACACACTGAGTTTAATTAGACTTTTCTTCATGAACACAGGTGGGGAGTTGTGGATTTCTTTTTTGGTTTTTGGTTTTGTTTTTGTTTTTTTTTATTTTGCTTTACCAGAGCTATACCAATGCAGAAAATGTCTCCCACCACCCAGCCACCATTAACTTCCAATAACCCCTCAGAGAGGGATGCGGGATGAGGGCCTCATGCACTTCTCCACCATCATGCAGTGTTACTGGGCCCAGTATTGTGTGGCCTTGGAGGAGCTCATCATAGTCCCTGTGAGCTCGTGAATGTCATTGTCACGTTTGCCTGGATGACAGCCTTCCACAACACTTCTCCCCATATTCTAGTTCTCACCCCCTATTCTGCATTGCTCCCCAAGCCCATGGGGTAATGCAATAATCTCGTTTAGCATGGAACACTCCAGAGTCCCCTATTCTCAGCACTGTGATGAATTTCGAGTCTCCTCTGGAATCGCCACCATCTGCAGACAAGTTTCTCTATCAAAGGGTGAGAGTGGCACAAATCTGTGGGAGTAGACATAACATTTAGAGGGCAATTTGATGGGCATAACATATCTACTTAGGCAAACAACGGTGGTAGCTTCCCACCTTGGGCCTACACCCTCCTCAGCCATAGGCTTTTGACTGGATTTTCAATATTGGGCATGAATTCCATCACATGAAGCTGGCCTCAAATCCAATCAAAACGCAGTTGGGGGCTAGAGAGATGGCTTAGTAGTTAAGGCACTTGCCCGCAAAGCCAAAGAACCCAGGTTCCATTCCCCAGGTCCTCCATAAGCCAGATGCAGAAGGTGGTGCATGCTTCTGGAGTTCATTTGCAGTGGCTAAAGGCCCTGGCCCACTCATTCGCTTTCTCTCTATCTTCCTCTTTCTCACTCTCTCTCTCTCTCTCTCTCAAATGAATAAATAAAAATATTTTTTAAAGGCACATGAAGACTGAAGGGATGGCATAGAGGTTAAGGTGCTTGCCTGCAAAGCCAAAGGAACCAGGTTCAATTCCCCAGGACCCACATAAGCCAAATGCACAATGTGGCTCATGTGTCTGGAGTTCATATGCAGTGGCTGGAAGCCCAGGAACACCAATTCTCCCTCTCACTCACTCTCTCTCTCTCTCTGCCTCTCTCTCTCCCATTCTCATCTGCTATTCTCTTTCTCTCAAATAAATAAATAAAAATAAATATTTTTAAAAGCAGTTGGTTACTTCCATAACAGTCATGCAACTGTTGCACCAGCGTGCACATCCTGCATGGCTAGCTGGTTGTGTAGCTCCAGGGTCCTCCACTGGGTTAGATTATTGATGACTTCTATACCCCAGCAGCCTGCAAAGCACTTTCTAGCACTATTATACCAAGCCATCAAGAAGGAAATTTCCAGCTTGATTTTCTCAGTATTTTACAATACAAACAAGTAGTGTCTTCAGAAGTATGGTCTTGCTATCGAGTGCTAGCAGAGAGCAAGAGCAATGATGGTAGTCTATTGTCTGGGGGACCTCAAGGGCCTCCCTGTCCAACAACTCACTGTAAGATATCCCACTATTGCCAAATACCTTTTCTGCATCCATAAGATGATCATGTGATTCTTGTCCTTGAGTCTACTCATATGGTGCATTTCACATATTAATTTATGTATGTTGAACATATGTGTATTTCACATATTAATTTATGTATGCTGAACAACTCCTGCATCACTGGCTTAAAACCAATTTGATAATGGTTGAATGGTCTTTTTGATATGTCCCTGTATTCTGTATTTAAGTATGTGTTGAGATATTTTTATATCTATGTTCATCAGGGAAATTGTTCTGTAATTTTCTTTTACTTTTTGTTCTATTTTATTTATTTGAAAGTTCAGAGAGAGAAAGAGACAGAGAATGGGGCTACTGGGGTCTCTATCCACTGTAAAACAAACTCCAGATGCATGTGCCACTTTGTGCATCTGGATTTATGTGATTACTGGGGAGTCAAAACAGGGTCTTTAGGCATTACAGGCAAGTGCCTTAACCACTTAGCTATCTCTCCAGCCCTGTAATTTTCTCTTTTTATTGTGTCTTTATCTAGTTTTGGTATCAGAGTAGTACAGACTTCATAAAAAGAGCTTGATAGTGTTCTTGCCTTTTGTATTATATGGAATAGCATGAGAAACATTGGTGTTAACTCATCTTTGAACGTAGTCTCTCTTCCTTTTTAAGATTTTATTTTTATTTATTTATTAGAGACACGCACAAAGAGAGAGAGAGAGAGAGAGAGAGAATGGGCACACCAGGGCCTCTAGCCACTGCAAATGAACCCTAGATGCATGCGCCACCAGGTGCATCTGGCTTACGTGGGACCTGGAGAATCGAACCTGGGTCCTTATGCTTTCTAGGCATGTGCCTTAACCGCTAAGCCATCTCTCCAGCCCCCATGGTCTGTCTTTTAATTGGCCAATTTAGCTCATCACATTTCTTAGAATTAGCTGTATGTGGACTTATTTACCCTCATATGGTTTGCATACACCACATTTTCTTTCACATTTCTTTTTTTTTTTTTTTTTTAGTTTTTCGAGGTAAGGTCTCACTCTAATCCAGGCTGACCTGGAATTCACTATGTAGTCTCAGGGTGGCCTTGAACTCATGGCGATCCTCTTACCTCTGCCTCCCAGGTGCTAGGATTAAAGGCATGCGCCACCACGCCCGGCACTTTCACATTTCTTTAATTCAACCATGTTTTCATTATTTTTCCCTAATAATTGTGGAAAATCTGTCCATCAACTGATTATAATTTTAATACTAATACTGAACATAATATATTAATGTCTAGGGTCAAATTTCCTTACGACCTCCTGAAACATGATTAAAAAAATAAAAACAGGGCATTTTCTTCTTTCCCTCCTCTCCTTAGTTCTCTGTTTATTCCTCATTGTCACCGTCTCTCACTGCACGTCTTGAAATCATATGAGTCTTGTTTCTTGCTACTAATTCTAACAAGCTTAGAAAGTCAAAACTTGGGGGTTTTCTTCATTGCTATTCATATCCTATATCTCTTCTCCAAATATTTTTTTCACATTTTTTGAAGTATAGCTTTTAAATAATCTTTAAGGTCACAGTTAGTAAATAGTAACGTAGGGTTCTTTATTTTTTTTAATTTTTTGTTGTTATTTTTATTTATTTATTTGACAGTGACAGGCAGAGAGAGAAAGAGGCAGATAGAGAGAAGGAGAGAGAATGGGCGCGCCAGGGCTTCCAGCCTCTGCAAACGAACTCCAGATGCGTGCGCTCCCTTGTGCATCTGGCTAACGTGGGTCCTGGGGAGTCGAGCCTCAAACCGGAGTCCTTAGGCTTCATAGGCAACCGCTTAACCGCTAAGCCATCTCTCCAGCCCCGTAACTTAGGGTTCTTGCTCACACTTGCACATTGCCTTCACACGTGAACAACAACAGTATGTATGGACAACATGTCAGTTTTTTAATCTCCTCTCAGAACTTCAAAATATTGTTCTGTGTCTTGTAGGACCAAAGGGAAACCGAATGCCCTTTCTTCTTTGTGAATTCTATTTCTCTTAATTCAAAATACTTTCTTTATTCCTTGATCCTTTATAGTTTTACCAAAGTGCAGAAATGTGTGTGCCCACTAGACCCCTTCAAGCTGAAGCGTGGTGTGTGTGTGTGTGTGTGTGTGTGTGTCCGCTCAGTATTGTGGATTGATCTCATGGCCTTTCTAGTACAAAGCAGAGGCTCTACTACTGAGCCAGGTCCCCAGCCTTATATATATATGTTTTCCATAATTTATCCTATCAGTTTTCTCTTTCCTTATTCCTGTAACGTTCAGTAATAGATGTTGATATTTCTCAAACTTCATTGCATGGCTATTAACATTTTTTTTGAGACAGGCTTTCATTATATAGCCCAGATTGGCCTCAAACTTATATAAATCCTTCATCCTCAGCCTCCCAAATGCTGGGATTACAGGCCTGAGCCACCCTGCCTGTCTAATATTTCTAATTTATTTAACTTTCTATTTGTTTAGCTTTCCCTTCTATATTTTGTAGAATTATCACAGATTTGGCTAACTCAACAGCCGTGTTTAACCTGCACTTGCCAATCTTTTTTGATAGTTAAATTCATGATCAGGAACTCAAGATGAATCTTTGAGTAAGATTTCTTTAGAATGAACCCTTACTTAATAGATGTTATAAACTATAGTGCTCATATGCTAAAAAGTCTCTTGTTTGACCTATGAACTCTGAGATTGGTTTCCTCCTGTGGTTATTTCCTTCTAACATTTGGCAAATCTACATGACAGACTTAGCATTGCATTTAAGGTTCCTCATTAGACTGTCAACAAATGCCATTTGGGAGTTTGGTCAGCCTACCTTAGCATTTGAGGAGTGGGAGGGCTGGGTGTGCTTCCAGGTAAGTACATCAGTGGCTTGTAAACTTTGTGGGGGAATGTCTCCTCTCTCTTGAGACTGCCAGGCACCCACAGGAGCCATCATTCCTCCACAGCTCCAGCAGACACACTGGCCTGGGGACAAAGGCCCACGCCACTCACTGCCTGTCACATGGCAACACAAGCATTACAGACAGGACCGGCTACAACCACCACAATTCTCAAGCCGACCTTCACTCACGCACATGTAGCCTGCCTCATACTCCGTGCCTTCCCTAGTCCTCCCTCTGTGAGCGGCAAGAACACTGCCATTCTCAACCCCAGAATCTACTCTTCCACACAAAACCTAGCACTCATAAACTTCCCAACTATGAAAGAAAGAAATGGAAACCCAACAACCCTTTGTAATTCTTGGCTTCTACTTGGGAGGATGTACAACTTAATAGTTATTTGTCAACTGGATGGCAGCCAGATAGCGAAGGTGATTCCAATCCACTGCAAACGTTTGCTTTCTGGGTGACCTAAAGCAAGTCACTTGATCTTGCTGTGCCTCAGTTTTTCATCTGTTCAACATGAATCAATAAGTCACCCAGCTTTCAGGATGATCGAAGGTAGTAATGGGCTAATGGCTTCACACACAGGGAGGGCCACCAATGATGGTATAAAGTAAGCACAGTAATTATTAGGTCTTACTGCTTTTCCAATCCAGGGATTTTGTGGTTTCATACTAGTTCTGAAAATTGAAACTCATCCCAATTCCTTGGTCCTCCAATGTGTATATCCATATGCATGGATATATTCAGTACTAACAGGAAAGATTATAGCTGCCACAATTTTTAGGCATGGTAAGAATGCTAAATAAGGAATTTCTCATCTCCCTGTGATCATCAATTGAGGACATTTTTTTTTTCCAGAAGGAAATTCTTTACTGGATTTTTGAGCCCTTCACTGCATTGAGATCTACTCGAATCAATGCGCATCTAATTTTAACTCCTGAGATGTTCAAAGCACGGATTCAGGTGCTGAAGATTAAACATATGTGAATGACAGACACAGCGTTTCCTCTGAGAATAATTTTCTCTTGATTTATGCACAAAAATCAGCTTCACTATGAAATGCTTGAATGCTATATTTTCTCTTCAAACCAGTAGACTCAGTTCCATTGTGATCCAAAATTTAAAACAAAATAAACGTCTCAGTCGTGTGTGTGTGTGTGTGTGTGTTGTAGTAAACGTGGTGCTTGCATGGAGGTCAGAGAACAAGGTCAAGGGGCATCTCCACCAGCTCATCTGCAGGTTTCCTTGAAATGGAATCTCTTCTCTGAACCCGGAGCGGAAGTCTCAGGCATTCTCCTATCTCTACTGCCCACAGCACTGAGGCTGGAGGAATGCGCCGCCACACCCAGCTGTTTCCCTGGGTGCGGGAATTGAACTCAGATTATCTCAAACCCTCTCAGGCCCTCATGCTTGCACAGAAAGTGCTCTTACCCACTGAGCTATCTCCTCAGCCCAACCTACATGCTTTTCATCCTTTACATAGAAGCTAATTTCTTAGCTGCTCAGATCTTAACACAGTTACTTTCTCAGACTTTTGTTTGTAAGGTTTCCTGGTATGTCAGATTTTTTTTTTTTTTTTTTTTTTTTTTTGCTATTTCTTAGAAATCAATGAGCATAATCAAGTGACTTTCCAAGTTATAAAAATGGTCTTCCAATATTTCTTTCATTATTCATTCCACGCTGATTAACTTAGCTTTCACCTTCAGGAATACCACAATCCTTGTGTTCACTTCCTGTTTTCTCTTTATGTCCACAACTTTCCTCTTCCTGTTTCCTATACATTCCAAAAGGAACCCTCAAATTTGCTCTCCTCCAAAATAAAACTTCCCAGTGTGTCACTCTTGCTGGTTGATGGTCATTAATGTTTATGTAAAGTCTTTTACAACAATTTTAGTTTTTGCACTCTTCTTGTATCTCAGCATGGTGTTTTCATGGAATTATGTTCCAATTCCATTGAAGCCATGTCTAATTAAATCCTATTAAACGTGCCAATTAAGCATGACTATTAAACATGGAGTTCTGTTCCAACTCTATTAAATTCATGTCTGCTTAAGTCGCGTTAAGCATGCCAAAAGGTGTCCTAATTTTTTCCACTTCTTTCTATAGGTTATTTTATGAAGTCTCTTTGTTGTGTCCATAGCATAATGTATCCTTCTTTACTTAGCATTTTTTCATGACCCTATAATTTTCCCATTTATTTCACCTTGCACAGGAGATGACTGGTTCAAAACTTACAGTTTCAAGGCAAGGTAGTGGCAGTAACTCACTTAATCTTCATTCATGAGGAGGGGTAGCCAGTTACCGCCACACTGTCTTAAAGGTGAAGAAACAGAAGCGCAAAAAGACTAAGTACCTTGCCCAGGCCACACAATTACTAAGTGCCCTAGCTAGATTGCAGCTTCATAGTCTCTGGCTTTTAATTCCTGTTAATAATTTCTCTAGGACTAGGGGTATAGCTCAATGGTAAAGCACTTCCATAGCATGTATAAATCCCTGGGTTTAGTCTGTAGCATGGTGAGTAAGAGGACTCCCCAAATATAGGTATGTATGCAAAGGAGAAAATAAACCAATATAGAGCCAAAAAAAAAAAAAAAAAACTGCTGTGTTCAACAAAGGGTGTGTGGATTCCCCTCAGCTCCATGATTGTGTATCTGATTGTTTTTTAAATCCTTCTCATTCAGCTATAGCTAAAACTTTGACTTATGTGATAAATAATAATGTAAAGAAGGAAATGCTACATTACAATGTGAAAACATAAATTAAATAATAAGTGTGTATACTTCAAACCTCAGTAAGAGATACACATGTTTGGGAATGCATTTTGTAATTTTTTTATTGAATAAAAAGGTTTGTATTCATTCAATTGAGTAAAAACAGAAAGATAAGAGAGTAGATTTAGGAAGACAAGAATAGCATGCATAATGGGATGGAAGGAAGGATACATTAGGTGTTGGCACTGAACTCCAAAGCAAAGAAATCCACTGAGCCAACTGCACAGCCTCCCACACAGCTGCCCCAGTTGGCACTATCTCAGGTTAATGATATTGTGATTTTAAAAATACTATGCAAGCGAAAGAAGTAAACAACAATTATGGATGAAGCAATGAGTTGTGGCTTGTCTCAGCTCAAGGGGAAAACTGGGGAGGTGTTGAGGGGATAAATATGTATTAGATAATGTATAAAATCTTAAGGAGGACAGGCCAAAATAAGATCATGGTCTAAATTAGTGCTAGAAAGCCTGTTAAGTCCCTACCTTCATAGTTCACTCAACATATTACTTACAGTCAGCAGAAAAGAAATTGTTTTTGAGCCTATGTTCCCTTATTCATGAGGATGGAGGTAACAAATAAAACCAATGCCAGTCTGCACTGTGTTGACCTCCAAATCACAGAGGATGGATTTACAGCTTGAAGATGTAGGGCAGTAAAGGCTAGGGATACAGCAAGCACGCTTCATAACAAACAGACATGGTAAAGCTTCCAGGTGATGGGAAAATTAGGAGACAAAACTCGGGCTGGTGGCAGGAGGAATTGAGCAGGTGGTGGTAACAGAATGTAGTCAGCTTTAGATATTAGCAAAAACACCAGTGCCCATGTGATACCAACCAGTGTTCTCACTTCAAGGAGAGCAGACCCTGCCATAGAAAAGAATTGTCTGGGTTTTGTTGTGTCGGATGAAAAAGATGAAAGGGTGGTTGGCATTAAACTCCACCCAAGATGGAATTGACTTTTCTGCAGCAACAGCCCCGCTGGCTGCAGCTGCCTGTGTGCCAATTTCATCCACCTCCACAAAGCTCTTGTGGATAATTTTAGACAAGTACAGATTGGGACTTTGAGAGATTCCACTAAGGTCAGCCTTGGTTTCATCGAAGATATCTGTAATGCCCATGTCTTGCAGAAGAGAATTGAGATCGTAGCTCCCTTCCAGGATAAACTGGGGGAAATAAATGTCCACTGGTTCTTCGGACATGTTTTCTGAGCTACTCCAGGTCAATATGTTTTCATGGCTTATTTTGTTTTCAAGCTACAAGAGGAAGAAAATAATATTTATGGTCATATGTAAGCTTGCAAAATTGTTCCAATAACTTCAAAGTGCCAGAATCCATTTTATTTACATGTAATTTCCAAAGTTGTTCTATAAACTTCAAAATACTCTCACTTCATTTAATTCTCCTCTGAGCAAACGTCTTTCCTTTCTAGAAGTTGTAGGACAACTGTAGTCCCTCTGTACTTTGGCATTTGATAAAAGTGTATGTTCAAAACCCACTAAAACAGCTGGATGAGCTTGGAGGAGTCCTACCATTCTGAAGTTACATTTCCTCTTCCACAAAACAGCAATATTATAATCAGGCTGTTCCAAGAATTAAACAAAATAATGTATTATGTACTTAACATATGTTAAAATAATATTAGTGTACAATAAATTTTGAATAGTTATACTGCTATTTGAATTAGTATACTGGTCTCTCTCTCTCTCTCTCTCTCTCTCTCTCTTTCTCTTTCTCCACCCACCCTTCCCAGCCTTTATAAATTTCTTCCTTATAGCATATAGTATTGGTATTTCAGTATTTCTACTATTGTCAAAGACCATGTGCTCAAAAATAGAATGCAACTGAGAGTCTTTAACTATATTAGGGTCAAATAATATGAGGCAGAGGCCAGAAGTCAAAACAGATAGGGAAAAGGAAAAGCTATTCTCAACCTACCTAGCACCCAGATTCTTTGGTCTGGGAAAAAAACAAAGATTACAGAAAGCTGCAAATCTAAGGGCAAAAACTCCTAATATTTTTGGCATTTGTTTCAAACAAGTAAGAAAGAAATGTCTAATCTCATCTCAATTCCTATGTACTCTTTGGTATCTCTAAGAGCTACGACCCTTCCTTGGGATGATGGATGCGATGCTGGCTAGCATGGTCCTTCAGGAATGCAGATGCCAAAAGGAAAGGCACTCACCTCCCGCAGACCCTTCATGTTGTCTTCTGAGCGAGGCGGCAGCAGGACGAACATGCTGAGGTGTCCCAGGGTGTACTTCATCTCCAGAATCTGCGTCTGCAGCTCCTCGATGAAACCGATTCTAAACCGACTCTTCTGGTTCATCATCTTTACAGTCTTCTTTTCATTCTGCAAGGGATAGCGAGGAAGTCACAAATGCCCGTTGACACAATATCCCTGAAATCAAGGCTTCTTTAAGACAACAAGGCTCCATACCAGACGTCCTGAGCCATGCCAGGTAACCCAACCTCAGACGTCCTTGGCTCTCCAGTCACTAACCCTTCCTTTGACAAGACTTTATCTCCCTATCCTTTTCATCACTTCTTTGGCTCTCAAGACTTACAGTAGACTTTCTCTGCAAACATCTCCTGCGCCCTGGTCAGCCAAGGCAAGCTTAGAAAGTTCCCCATCTCCAGTGCCTTCCCCATGGCCTTATTTCACTCCTGTCTCCTCTGGTCTGGATGATGTCCCACAGCACCAAGGGGAGAAGAAACCACAGTTAAATGATAATGGATTTCCTACAAAGGCTTCCTATACAGGAAAAGACACTGGGCACCTTTAACTTCACAGTATTACTGAGGTGGGGACGTCACCAATCTACAGATGAGGCCATTCAGTACTTGTGATAAAAACTTGTCTCTAGTATCCAGTCATGGTATCAGATCACTGCTCTTTCCTCCAACTCTAAGCCAACTGTCTTAGAATATGGGGCTAGAGATGAGGCTAATACAGATATGAATGTTCATTCATGGCTTAGTAACAGCCTGCCCAGCTTTTCCCTCAAAACCCAAGTGGAAATAATGCCTATTTCACAATGCATTTGGGGGGAATAAGTGAAATACTGGAAGGATAGTGTTCAGGGGAAACCTGGCTGGTCTTGTTTTCTTCTCCAAGGACTGCTAAAAATACCCTAGACCACTTTCATAAACTTGGAGTGTTTTGAGGTTCTGACACATGCATTTAGGAGGCAGGATACATCTAGTGAGGAGATGGTCAGAGGGGAAAAACTATCAGAAACAAGAAAAAGAGCTTAGTGGAGATGTTGAATCCTTCTACTTGCTGGCTATGTGAGATCAGAAGTAAATGCAGAATGAAGAGGCTACTCTCCTTTGTTAAGTATATTTGTTATGTTATGTTATGTTTTGCTTTGTTTTATTTTGTTTTGAGATAGGATCTCACTGTGTATTGTTGGCAGGCCTAGCACTTGCTTATAGAGACCGGGCTGCCCTTGAATTTGTGACAGTCCTCCAGCCTATACCTCCTAAATGTTAGCATTACAAGAGTGTGCTACCACACCCAAGTTGTATGCATTTTTATTTTATTAAAAGATTATATATACTTAGAAGGTACATGATGTTCTGAACTGTGTATATCATAGCCAAGATAATTCAAAATGTTCAGTGGGGGCTGGGGAGATAAAGACATTTGCTTGAAAAGCATGAGGGCCTGTGTTCAATTGCCTAGTACCCACACAAAGCAGATGCACAAAGTGGCCCATGGGTTTGAAGTTTCTGTGCAGTGAATATAAGCCCTGGTGCCCATATTCTCAGTCCCAACCCCCTCTCTCCAAATAAATAAATATTAAGTGAACCTTGAGTGCTGGCCTTTGTTAATCACTAAATGTTCTTGTTATCATTGTAAACTATAACACAGATCCGAGGCGAAAGCTTAAGTCTATACACTCCTTGTGGAAATGATGAGTGGACTTTCTAGAAGAGTCTGGGTCTGATACGGTACCTCACTTAGAGTGAAAGGTGCATCCACTGTGTTTTCACAATCAAAGCTTTTCTCCCACTTGGCCTTGAAGTAAACAGCATTCACCAGGACCAGCACAGTGGAACTATCAATGGTGTCCTTGCTGAACAGATCTTTGATTTTACCTAGGGAGAAGGTGCCAAAGGATGTATCACATCAGAAGTGTCCATGGACACTTAGCTTGTCCACAGTTAGAGAATGTTTCACCCAATGAGGAGGGTCCCTTCAGGGGGAGGAACAGGGATGAGGGTAAGGATGGTACCATCATGTACTGTTTACACACTAAGTATGTACATGACTAATAAAAACATCTCTAGGGGGTTCATGAGGTAAGCAGGTAGAAGTGCACAAGGAAGGGGAGTTCGGAGAGGGAACTCTCTTGCTTCACCTGAAGGAGAACCAACTGGCAGCACCGGGACATGGGTCTCCACCCTCTTTAACTTCACCCCACATAGGCCATAGAAGTAGGAAGAGACGTCTCTTCTGAATAGCGTGATGAACTATAGCCAATCAGAGGTGGCAAATGGCCAAAAAGCAACAAGATTGGCTAGAATTGGCACTGGGGGCTTTTCATCACTTGGCCCAGCTTTGGGGCCCCTCCACAAGAACACAGAACTAAAAACAACAGGAAACACTCTGGTATCGCAGCCTGAGTGGCTAGTCCATTTCAAGTCATCCTTTTGTGCCTTAGAATACCTAATCCATCACTTGAGTGGATGCTCCTCCTACCTTAAGGAGAAATGTACTTAAGTCTGGTAATAATGCAATGTGCTGACTCAAAATGCTCTAGGAGGTAACACTACAGAGAAACTCGATATTCAGGTTTGGTCAATATTTCTTTACTGAATTGCTTTCCTTCTGACAGCTTAGTGAAGCTTTAAAGAGTAGGAATTCTGGGCTGGAGAGATGGCTTAGCAGTTAAGGCATCTGCCGGCAAAGCCAAAAGACATAGGTTCAATTCCCCAGTACCCACGTTAGCCAGATGCACAAGGTAACTTATGCTCCTGGAGTTCGTTTGCAGCAGTTGGAGGCCCTGATGCACTCATTCATTCTCTCTCTCTCTCTCTCTCTCTCTCTCTCTTTCTCTGTCTCTCTCTCGCTCTCTCTCTCTCTCTTTCTCTCTCTCAAGTAAATTAAATAAATAAACAAAGTGGGGATTCTGTGGCATGTAGAAGAAGGGAGTGCAAATATTTGGGGATTTGAAGATGTCCCCCAGGACAAGGAAGCCTCCACGTGGAAGAAGACAGAAGCAGACAGCAGGGTTCCAGATATGAAAGCAAACCAAAGTAAGTCCACTACTCCTCCGTGGCTCTCAGGGTGTGCACACCGCTCCAGTGCTTGTCTGATGTACAGGCAGGCATCACCTTGCTCTAGGGTTCTCCAAACTTTGTCATTGTGCATGAAATCCCCAACTCCACACTAGTCATCAAAAAATGCCCTGGCCTATGTCCAGAAGTTTGATTTAACCCTGCAGGTTACTAACCTTGAGACCTGGAGAAGGGTGCGCTCTTTAAACCCCACCTAGAGAATCAGGGGCCTAACTCTTGCGTCTTTTGTGGGAGCTGCCAACAAGACCACTGGATATTTTCTCCATGAAACATAAGACTTGGGCTGGTTTGAGCCTCTGACATGGTCATGGTGCAGCCAAACACTAGGGGGAGACAAGGTGAAGGAGCCAGTGCACCACCCCCAACCAATACACGACCCTCTAGTTGTTCTTATAGCTTTGAACTTCACAATGGCTCAAAGAATACATTTAAACATACATTTGAATATACAAGAAAATGAGAGGAAAAAAAGAGCACAAGTCTAGGCCCCTCTCTTGTTGACTGAGTTCAGAATCAAATTTAAAATTAAGAATCCAAATTACAGGGCTGGAGGAATGGCTTAGACGTTAAGGCATTCGCCTGCAAAACCAAAGACCCAGGTTTGACTCCCCAGGACCCAAGTTAGTCAGATGCACAAGGGGGCGCGTGTGTCTGGAGTTCATTTCCAGTGGCTGGAAGCCCTGGAGCACTCATTCTCTCTCTTTCTCTCTCTCTGTCCCTTTACCTCTGCCTAATAAATAAAAAAAGAAATTTAAAGAATCCAAATTACAGGACCAGCTGAGACGTCCATAAACAGATCAAGAAAATGTGGTATGTACACTCTATGAACATTTATTAAGCCATAACATAGAATAAAATGACACCATTTTCACGTGTAAATTTGCGACCATCAAGAATGGAAGTGCCAGATTGGTGGAGAGCACTCTGAGACAGCCTTTCATATGTGAGGTTACTGTCACATTATGACCTTGAAGCAGCTAATTCTGTCTCCACAAGATCTCCACAAAAGTGACCCTGTCAACATTTTGACATGGATGATGGAAGAGGGCCAAAAAAAAAAAAAAAACTCATCAAAATAGAAGAGGGTCTTGGGCTAGAGAGATGGCTTGGTGGTTAAGGCACTTGCCTGCAAAACCTAAGAACTCATGTTCACATCTCCAGGATCCACATAACCCAGACTCACAGTGACACAAGCACACAATGTCCCACATGCACACAAGGGGCACAGGTATCTGGAGTTCGTTGGCAGTGGCTGAAGACTCTGGTGCACCTATTCTCACTCTCTCTTTCTCTAACTCTCTCTCTCAAAATAACTTTTTTTATTATTTTCCAGGTGGGGTCTCACTCTAGCTCAGGCTGACCGGGAATTTACTATGGAGTCTCAGGGTGGCCTCGAACTCTCAGTGATCCTCCTACCTCTGCCTCCCGAGTGCTGGGATTAAAGGCATGTGCCACCACGACCGGCTCTCAAAATAAATTTTTTAAAATTTCTTTAATTTAAAAAAAAAAAAGAAGAGTGTCTTGCTGGAAAGAAGGAGTTCAGTGAGGGGGATGGGTGAAGTTGGGGCCAAAAAAAAAGGTATTTGGAGGAAATTGTCATCAAGTATTATTATCTTCATATATGAAAATTGTCCATAAAATATTCACTCCCGTGTTATAAGTTCTGTCTAGTTGCTCTGTTTACTTAGTCATTGTGTAAAACATTACTGAAAGCATGTATGCTTGGATAGGTTTCCATTAAGTGAACACAAATTTAGAGAATAATTACCCATCAATATAGAACAGTCTAGCTGCTCTTGTAGCTTTGAACTTCACGATGATTTAATCAAAGAGTGCACTTAAATATAATCTTTATTTTTGTTAAATGAGGCTGAGCCTTCAATCATTTGAATATAACATAAACTCCAATTTCAAATGAACATTGTATAGAAAATATCAAGTAGGAATCCATAGACAAAGACACATTTGCTGCTTCCACCACTGGTGTGATCCCAAAAGTGATAGTGACTCAGCCACACCAGCCAAAGCATTCATAAAAACATTATAAACATTGAAATGAGAGGCTGGAGAGGTGGCTCAGTGGTTAAAGGTGCTTACTTGCAAAGCATGAAGGCCTGAGTTCAATTCTCCAGTACCCAGTACCCACAAAAAGCCAGATGCACAAAATGGCATATGCATCTGGAATGTGTTTGCAGTTGCAAGAGGCCCTGGTATGCACATATTCTCCATCCCCCTCTCTTCTTCTGTCTTGATAAATACAATACTTTTTAAAAATATTGAAATGGGGCTCGAAAGATGGCTTAGCGGTTAAGCGCTTGCCTGTGATGCCTAAGGACCCCGGTTCGAGGCTTGATTCCCCAGGACCCACGTTAGGCAGATGCACAAGGGGGTGCATCCATCTGGAGTTCGTTTGCAGTGGCTGGAGGCCCTGGCATGCCCATTCTCTCTGTGTGTCTCTCTCTCTCTGCCTCTTTCTCACTCTGTCACTCTCAAATAAATAAATAAAAGAAATAAACAAAAAAATTTTTTTAAAATATTGAAATGTATCAAAACCTCTACAGGAGGAACAATTCTGTGCATGACTATATAGTTCTGTATACTAAAGAAGAAAATGCCATTTTGGAGAATCATGGAATTTCATGGAAGCAAACAATTTTCTCATTCCTATTTTATCATTTAGTCATGAAGCAGAGTAGGTGCCAACTTTAAGGGCATTTGACTAGCTGCCTTCAAGTCTAGCTTCATTTAGTTTCAGATTCACTTTTTTTTTTCAATTTATTTAAAAACAGAGAGAGAGTGTGTATGTGAGAACGGGCACACCAGGTCCTCTAGCCACTGCAAATGAACTCCAGATGCATGTGCCACCATGTGCATTTGGCTTACATGGGTCCTGGAGAATCGAACCTGAGTCCTCAGGCTTTGCAGGCATGTGCCTTAACTGCTAAGCCATCTCTCCAGCCCTCACTGTTTTATTTTTCATTTGATTTTTTTTGAGGCAAGCCCAATAGATTGGCTTGTTTTGACTTTTTTTTTTATTTTTGAGAGAGGAACAGAAGCGGAGAGAGAGAAAATGGGCACGCCAAGGCCTTTCAGCCACAGTGAATAAACTCCAGGTGTGTATGCCATGTGTGACCTTGCATGAGTTCCAGCTCTCTTGAGTGCATGTGCAACATTGCACGCTTGTGTCACTGCGTCTGGCTACATGGAACCTGGAGATTCAACAGACGTTCTTAGGCTTTGCAGGCAAGTTCCTTAACCACTAAGCCATCTCTTCAGCCCTGGATTTTTTTTTTTCATTAAGAGAGAGAGTGAGAGCTAGAGCAAGAGAGTGAGAGAGAGAATTGGCACGCCAGGACCTCCAGCCACTGCAATTGAACTCCAGGCATGTACACCATGTGTGACCTTGTGAGCATGTGACATCTTGCGCACTTGCATCACCTTGTGCACCTGGTTTACGTGGGATCTGGAGAGTCAAACATGGGTCCTTGGGTTTCACAGGCAAGCACCTAAACTACTAAGCCATCTCTCCAGCTCCAGACTCACTTTTAATGAAAACATCTCTAGAATGAGACTCTTACACAAGCAAGGTATAAGTATTTTGCAAGGAGAAATAATATTCAAAAACAACAACTCACATGTTGTTTGGAACAGCCATTTAAATGAATTAGACTAAGAACATAATTTGGGAAGGACAGTTGAAGAGTAGGCTGTAGCTGATGATGAATGATCTTGGGTGAAGGGTCCATGGCACAAACAGGTGGCCAGCAAACACATTGGAACACCAGATTATACTTCTATGTGACTAGCAATAAATGACCACTTTAGGAGGCGATGTTCATACAGAATGACCTCATGTTCATTACAACTTGCATCTTGCTGAGGTCCAGACAGCCTGGAAGGGACTTACGCTAGAAACATTACTCCACTTACACTTAACCCAAAACACCATCACTACCCCTACACCCTCCTTCATGGTGAAAATACTAGATATCCAGTGAAAAGTTGATTTTTTAAAAGGTTGATTATTTCTATGTCCCTCTGGGTCACTGGAATTGCTCATAGTCATAACTTGCTGCTGACTCTTTGCAGCCAAGGGAAGGAGTTGACATCCCTGCCAGCATTGTGCTTGGCTGAAGGAATTTCACCCCTGTTTGTGGTGGAGTAGAAAAGTAACACGCCATAGAAATGCCTGGGTGTCCTAATGTTTGAGGCTATTAGAAATGAGCTGGGAAAACAGTCACGAATGTGAACATCTGGCCCAAAAATAGCAACCAAAATGCTGGGTGAGCTGGGTCTCTTTGACCCAGAAAGGAATAAGCATCCGATTTGCTCTTTCTTACCTTCACATTGACTTTCAACCCAGAAGTTAATCCGTTGTCTGGACTCTTCAGTATTCTTTCTAAAATCAACACTTTCAATCGTCGTGTGGTAAAACTCAATCACACCATCTATGTATTCCTGTTTAAGTGAAAATAAACGGGAAAATGTCCAACAAAGTCATACAGAGAAGCTAACATTGAATAATGAAATATTCACAAGAAACCAATGAAAAAGATGTGTCTGGTCACCTAATATCAGAATAGTGAACACTCTATCCCAAGTCTCTTTAAAAAAAAAAAAAAAAAAAAAGGAAAGCCGGGCGTGGTGGCACACGCCTTTAATCCCAGCACTCGGGAGGCAGAGGTAGGAGGATCGCTGCGAGTTCGAGGCCACCCTGAGACTCCATAGTGAATTCCAGGTCAGCCTAGGCTAGAGTGAGACCCTACCTCAAAAAACCAAAAAAGAAAAAAAAAAAAAAAAAGGAAAAGAAAGAAAGAAAGCTGATTCTTTTTCTATTTACTTGCAAGCAGAGAGAGAAGTACAGAGACGAGAGACGGACAGAAAGAGTGGGTGTACCAAGGTCTCCAGCTGCTGCAAATGAACTCCAAATGTATACACCATTTTGTGCATCTGGCTTTACATAGATACTGGGGGATCAAACCCAGTCTGTTAGGCTTTGCAGGCAAGTGTCTTCACCGCTGAGCAATCTCTCCAGCTCTCCAGTCTCTAAACACACAATAACTTATTACTAAAGCAGAATTATTACAAAGACTATAGAACTTTGGAAAGTCAATAGTGTTCCTTCTTATAGAATTTAAGGTGTTTAATTATGATTTTTAAACTAAAAATATAGATAGTGAGATAGTAAGTGCTTGCCTTGCAAACATGAGGACCTGAGTTCCATCCCAGTACCCATGTAAAAGTAAGCCAGTTACAGTGGCATGCATTTATACAACTAGCACAAGGGAGCAGTAAGGTCTTTGAGGCTTACTGGCCAGTCAGTCTAGCCAACTCAGTGGACTCTAGGCCAGTGAGAGAACCAGTCACAAAAAAAAAAAAAAAATAGTGGAAGATGGACTGGAGAGATGGCTCAGCAGTTAAAGGTGCATCTGTAGTTCATTTGCAGAGGCAAGAGGCCCTGAAATACCTGTGTTTCTTTCTTTCTTTCTTTCTTTCTTTCTTTCTTTCTTTCTTTCTTTCTTTCTGCCTGCCTGCCTGCCTGCCTTCCTTCCTCTCTCTCTCTCTCTCTCCTTGCAAATAAATAATAAATAAAAATATTTTTAAATGATGAAGGCTGCCTAAGGAATGGCCCCTGAGGTTGTCTTCTGCACACACACACACACACACACACACACACACAGACTCACATGCACCTGTACACACAAGAATTTCCAAATGTAAAGTAGGGAGTATAAGCTATGGGGTTTGTTTCCCTCTCCTATAACCTCAGATAGATAGGCACTAAAAACCTCACCTTGCTTACAAGAGTGTCTCAAGTGATTGCTAAGCAGATGCAAATCAACCCCTTCCCAGCCTGAATTAGACAACTCAGTAGGATATGGAACATTATTCATGAAGCAATCTATAGTAAAAGTGGCATGAGATATTCCTACAAGATATCCTATTGCTTAACTCCACAATCTTCTTGCAGAATCATCACAAGACAAGTACTGATATACTTGGAAGACTTGGATATAAAAATATTTCTCTTTTTTAGGAATGAAACCGCTGCTTAATGCTTGTGGGATTTCTTTTATGATAATGATGAAAGAAAAACTCACCGAAGCTGATATATTAAATTCACCATATGGTGAATTTAACTAATGCTACTGAACTATCAACTTAACAATGTTACAATGAACAGTGGTATTATATGTGCCTCACTAGAATTTTTGAATGAATAATGCCCTATCAAAACTATTGATTCACTGGAGGGATGGCTTAGCGGTTAAGGCATTTACTTGCAAAGCCAAAGGACCCAGGTTCAACTCCCCAGGACCCAAGTTAGCCAGATGCACAAGGTGGTGCATGCATCTGAAATTCATTTGCAGTGACTGGAGTACCTGTTGTGCCCATTCTCTCTGTCTCTCTGTCTCTGTCTCTCTCTCTCTCTCTCTCTCTCTCCCTACCTACCTACCTCCCTCCCTCCCTCCCTCCTCCTTTCTCTCTGTCAAATAAATAAAATATCTTTAAAAAACTATTGATTCATACACTTTTAGCAAATGAATTGTGGGGGCTAGCAAGATGGCCTAGTGATTAAGAGCACTTGCCACTAAAGGATAAGAGCCTAAACTGGGTGTGGTGGCACGCATCTTTAATCCCAGCACTTGGGAGGCAGAGGTAGGTGGATCACTGTGAGTTCAAGGCCATCCTGAGACTACATAGTGACTTACAGGTCAGCCTGGACCTAGAGTGAAACCCTACCTCAAAACACCAAAAAAAAAAAAAAAAAAAACAGGATAAGAGCCTAGCAGGGACTTAGACTACCCAAGTTCAAGTCCCCAGAAGCCATATAAATAACTGAGAGAACTACTGGGACACTGACGTAAAATACAGCAGGTTGAGGGAGAGACCTTGTCTCAAGGTAATAGAAGAAAGATGGGCATCTGGAGCCCTCCTCTGACCTGTGAATACATATATATATATATACATATATAGTGCACATCTGCACATACATGTGCATAGACCGCACATCACATCACACCACACACACACACACACATATACACACACATATGAAAAATAAATTATATATGTGAATTTAGATCTTTAAAATCTGCTTTGTACATCTAATTTGAAAACCTTACCCCTTATAAGAGAACTTACCTGGTTTGAAAGGCGTTTCCCCCCACCCTCCCCTGACTGGCCCAGCTCTTGCCAGCAGAGTCGCATGTGTGTGGTGGTCCCATTCCTCACACTCACTGCCTAGCGCTTGCCACGTTCTGGAAACTAGAAAGGCAACTGGGGCCCAGACTGAGGCCCATCCCGCTGCAGGTAAGAGCTTCTTACGCGCAGGGACAAGGCCGGAGGATTTTGCTCTCAGTGAGATCCCTTCGCCACATCCTACCCTTCCTGCAGAGCAGAGGGGAACACCGACCATGGTATAAGAGGGGACTTTATAGAGGCTCCTTGAGAGGAGCTGATAGGCAGAAACGCTGCACAATACACGCGCCAGGCACCTGGTTTGGGAAAGACGCTCACAAGGATGCCATGCCATCCTCACTGGTGCTCCAAGGGGCTACGACTTGTGTGCTGCTTTCTGTGCCCCGTACAAATGGTCTTCTAAATGGGAGTGAAAATTGGATGGAAGAAAGCAGACATGTTGGACAGAAGGATATAGGTTCCAGACACTCTCCTCCTAGTCCACAGCCATCAACCTATCAAAAAGGCTTATGGAGAGGGGGATGGAGAGATTGCTCAGTGGTTAAGGTGCTTGCCTGCAAAGCCTAACAACCCAGGTTCAATTCCCCAGTACCCACATAAAGCCAGATGCACAGAGTGGAGCATGCATCTGGAGTTTGTTTGCAGTGGCTAGAGGATCTGGTGTGCCCATTCTCTCTCTCTCTCTCTCTCTCTCTCTAGCTCTCTCTTGCGCGCTCTCTTTCTCAGAATTAAATTTAATTTTTTTAAAGGCCTATGGACTTGGGGAGGCAAGCCATCTACCTGCTTGCTGGTTTTTAAGTGTAAGAAGCCTTAGTAACCAGTCAGGGGCAACTCACCGGGCAGATTGGGAATTCCTTCTCTCCATAAAGCCTGTTGGCCATACTTAGCGTGTAGTACTCTTTGGCCCGATCTAACCTAGATAGAAGTGTTCCAAAGTAGCAGTTGAGCAGCTTGTTGTCGCTTGAGGATTTGTCCTAACAGATGAAGAAACAAGATGTCATATACCACTAAAAGGGGGGATATTTTCACAGACTCAAAGCAGAGATGCTCGAGATAATATCACTTCCTTGCATTGCCCAGTGGTAGCATAGGGGGAGGGGCAGGCTGGAAATAGAAAGTGAGGTGTGGTACCCTTGGCAGCTCATGTACCCACAGGGGACTCTGAAATTCACATGTTCTTTTACTTAGAGGCACACGGTTTTCTGAGGAATCAAAACAATCAGAAGGCCAATAACCTCTCATTCGTCTCTCAAACATTCTAAGTTCTCAACTTGGAGATGTCTTTCCTGCTCCTGGTCTGAAACAGCCATAAAAAAGAATAGTGGGGATGGAATGGTTTAAATGGGGGCAGAGAGGTGTGTGGAAGAGATTAGCAGGTAGGGGAGGATTGATAGAAATTAAAGAGGCTATGACTAAGCCATATGGAAACCTATGTAGCTAATGTTAATATATGTATGTATGTGTGTGTGTGTATGTGTGTGTGTGTGTATGTACGTATGTGTTTGTGTATGTATGCATGTATGTATATATGTCAAAAAAGACAGCTGGGGCAGAAGCACCCTGTGGGAGTATGCAAATGAATTGCCCAGAAGTCATAGGTTGTTACAGAAAAATTTCAGTGCCAGAAGTGGGACACTGCCCAGTGAGTTGTTGGTCAGGAAGGTACCTGGGGTCCCCAAAATAATACAGACTATTGCCAAGGCTCTTAGTTGACCACCAGGATTAGATGATAAGGCTCTGATGCTGAAAATACCATGTGCTTCCATTTCAGGACACTGAGAAATCAAACTACACTTCTCTCGAGTCTTTCTCCCTGTTGCCTCATGGTCATAGTGCTAGAAAGAGCTATGCAGCCTGCTAGGGAAGAAAAATCATCAGTGGTCTTAACCAACAGTGGACCCTACACACCTGGCCACTTAGGCAAGATGGGCCCAATAACACAATAGTAGCATGTCCTTTATGATAGTAACCAAATGCTTTTTAATTGGATCTCAGACCTGCTCCATGGGGGAGAATTATGCCTGACATTGAAAACCTGGTCAACAGCCTATGGCTAGGAAGCTCACAGGCCTTAGGAGGAAGTTACTTCTATTTGGCTAAATGGATATATTATGACCACCAAATTGCCCTCTAAATATTTAACATTTATGCCTTTGAATTTCTGATGCTCTCACTCTTGTTTAGAGAAGTTTCTCTTTTCATATGCTGGTGACTGTTAGGGAGACTCGAAACTTGTCAAAGCATTGAAAAGAAGTGAGAGTTGAGTGTCTGGCCTTGAGAAATCTATACCGCACCATCCCATGGCGGGAGGCGTGGCAGAAAGGACATAAGAGCCAAAGACCGGGAGGAGGGCTTGGGAATGCTGTCTTCAAGACACCAAGTGGTCACTGTCTGCTGACCTCCCAGCAGCTCTCACTCCCTTCACAAAACCTACGGGATACATTGGACCCACTAATAGGTTGTCATGGATGATAGAGGAAGGCAATTTAAAACAAGAAAAGATGTAATTGAAAATATAGATTTAAGTACAAAATAGAACAAGGAAAGGTACAAAGGGAGGGTCATAAGTCCATAGTGCCTCCTGTCCCTTACTGCCCTTCACTGTCGATCATCCTCCATCCTAGAGACCTATGACCAATAAAAGCCGGTGAGTAACGGGACTGTGACCTATATCTTAATCCTGAGAAGACATCAGATCCTACTCAGTAGGAAATTAACTCACAGCCAAAGATATACAAAAGCATACTTAGAAAGAAATTACAGATTATGTGAGATTATTCCTATTTGTGACAGCCAGCACATAATATTTGAGGATAAGCAACCATCAACTCTAGACCAGGCAGAATCAGCCTAGAATCTGAGGACACTATGGTCCAGGCAGAGTAATTCCAGTGTCTGAGGACGAGCGTCCATCTCCCAGTAAGGTCCAGGCCTAGTCAGCAGTTTGTTAAGAGGAACGGTGTAGAGCGGTCACTCACCTGCTGGTCCTGAGACGTTGACATCTGTTTCTGCTCTTCCAGAGAGCTATCGGGTGACACTTCTTTTTTGCTTTTTACACAAGGAGGGTCAGATTCCTTGCTTTCGCTGTGGGAAAGTTCATTGAAATGTAGTACCTGTGTGATGATGGGATAGGGCCTTTGAGACAATAGGTAATCTGAAACATTTTTAAAACGTGACTAATGGTGACTCTACAGTCAACAAAGCCATCAAGAAGAGTTCAATGAATGGATGCTTCCTTTCCTCAGTTATGAGATAGAAAGGAGGGGAAATAACTCAGGGCCACTCTCCCCCCATGGTTGCATTTAAGAATGAAGATAGCTGAACTAAAGAACAGAGAAGAACAGAAGGACCCGCACCTGTGTGACACTGTAAAGCACTTATTCATTTCCAGTCTCAATTAACTGTCACAATACAATATACTCCAGATCTTAAGGGTGGTCTGAAAAATAATGTTAAATGCCTCATGACAATTTTAGATTGACTACATATTCACACAGTATTTTGAAAATGTGGCATTCAGGAAAGCATATTATTGAATTTAGTATCTCTTTAAGTGTTTAATGTGGCTACCAAAGGTGATTTCGGTACATGTGTAGCTTGCATTGTATTTGTATTGGACAGCCTGATCTAGAGTTTCCAATAAACCAAGCTGTGAGGATGGCACAAGACAGACTTCCCAGAGCCTCAAAGATAGTGAGAGAAGACAGACGCGTCCTACACTGCTCAAGCCCAGGGTGCTGGCAGGTGACAGCCGACGTCCAGAAGTAGCAGATTCTATACCTTGGGTGTTGCTGATAGAATAAGAAAGTCATGACTAAGCAAGGCGACACAGACACCTGACGTGTAATGACCACCAACACTTGAATTCCGCCTTGAAGCCATGAATTCAACGTTGACAACAGCCTCACGTACACTGACCTCTGCGCAGCGTGCTAGGCCTGAGGAAGCATCAGGCGCGGCTCCAGGGCTCACAGCTTACTTGGGGAGCTATTCTTGTCACCTTCCTTCCTTTATTCTGCATGTATTGGGTGCCTACTCTACGCCACCCGCTGCTGCACAGCCCTCACAGAGATCAGATGCTAGGATAGGGTGCGTACAAAGTAACCTGTAGTAATTGACTACTGTTTGCATTGTGGTAGAAATTACTTTGTGGGAAACGGTGACCAGACTCATTAATAGGAGGAGGAGCTTGGGTGGGACATGTCCGAAAGGCAACGTGGGCCCTTTACAAGCGGTGATCACTGAGGCCCAGCACGGCGGTGCTCGCTTCTGATCCCAGCACTCGGGAGGCTGAGGTAGGGTGATCTGCCATGAAAACTGAGGCCAGCCTGGGCCTAACAGAGTGAGTGAGTTCCAGGTCACACAGGACTATTGTGAGACCCTACTTGGGAAAAAAAAAAAGTGGCAAATACTCATCAAAGTCTGAAAGAGAAATTAAACTGAAAGTTAGGTATCTGAGGGAAGAGCCATGAGGCAAAGGGACCCAAACAAAATTCCCAAAGCCAGAAAGAAAAAGTCATGTGGCCAAAGTAACTGACAGACTGGAGGAAAGGGGAGGGCATGAGATGGAGGTCACAAGGTAGTCTGGGATATGGGTCCCTAGACCTTCAAGGGCCATTGTCGGGGTTTGGCTGTCCACCTTGAGCATCAGGGAAAGTATGAGTTCTTCAGAAGCTGAGAAATAGTTATCTGCCTGGAACTCTCAAAGGGCCTCAGGCTACTGCGTTTGGAACACACTACCACTGGACACCGCACAGGCAACTGTCACAGAAGAGAGGAGAGAGAGTGCGCTTTGGAACTCAGGGAAGTGTTGCCAAGTTCCTGTATCCCGGAGGCTTATCAAAAGAAAAGCCAAAAAGATTTTCTGAAAACGAAATGTGTGAAATGAGAAAGTCCTGTGAGAACCAAGGTTTTTTGCCACTGGATAAAAATCTGAGTTTTAGCCAGGTGTGGTGGTGCACACCTTTGATCCCAGCACTCACTCGGGTGGAGGATCAGTATGAGTTTGAAGCCAGTCTGAGACTACATAGTGAATTCCAGGTCAGCAAGACCCTATCTCAAAAAGAAATCAGAATTTTGGGCTGGAGGGATGGTTTAGTGGTTAAGACGTTTGCCTGCAAAGCCAAATGACCCTGGTTTGATTCCCCAGGACCCACGTTAGCCAGATGCACAAGGGGCGCACACGTCTGGAGTTTGTTTGCAGTAGCTAGAGGCCCTGGCGTGCCCATTCTCTCTCTCTCTCTCTCTCTCTCTCTCTCTCCCTCCCTCTCTAAAATAAATAAATAAATAAAATATTTAAACTCTAAAAAATATCTGAGCTTAATACATATGTAATTACTGGGATGAGTCAGAGAGGAAACATAAACACATATTGAAAACTACAAGCAATATTGGTAACAATAATTATAAAGAGACCTGTTAGATAAAAAGACAGAGATAGCTGGGGCTGGAGAGATGGGTTAGCAGTTAAGGTGCTTGCCTGCAGAGGGTAAGGACACAGGTTTGATTCCCCAGTATCCACATAAAGCCAGATGCACAAGGTGGTGCATGCATCTGGAGTTCATTTGCAGTGGCTGGAGGCCCTGGCACACCTATTCTCCATCTGCATCTTTCTCTCTCTCTCTCTTTCTCTCTCTCTCTTTCTCTCTCTCTCTCTAATAAATAAATAAAATATTCTTTAAAAAGGCAGAGAGAGGGCTGGAGAGTTGGCTTTGTTAAGGCATTTGCCTACAAAGCCAAAGGATCCGGTTTGACTCTCCAGACCCACATAATCCAGATGCACAAGGGGGCACATGCATCTGGAGTTCGTTTGCAGTGGCTGGAGGCCCTAGTGCTCCCATTCTCTCTCTCCTCTCTTCCTCTCTTTCTGGCTCTGGCTTTCTCTCTCTCTCTCTCAAATAAATAAATAAATAATATTTTTTTAAAGACAGAGAGAGATACAAAGATGAATGAGAAAGTTGTCAGGCAGAGGAGACTAGAGAAGTTGTGTAAGAAACATGGAAGCTTGGAGCTTGAAGGGTGGTAAAGCTGACTGGAAGGCAATGTGGGAGGAACGCAATGAAGCCTTAAACTCGCATCCCAAGCCCAGGGTGCGGGACAGCGAGTAACTTCAGCTCACCAGAGAGTCAGATTAGCTGACTTTGAATGTGGACCCAGAGCCCCATGTGGCACCTTCAGGGACACGTACCTCATCAATCTGATGTGCACTGTCACTTCTAGCTCCCAGGCGGACCATGCCAAAGGCAGCTGAGAGGCTCAGAGGGCAGAAAAAGATGTTTTTGTGGTAATCATCTTTGCTAATCTTTTGAAGAAGGTCAAAGCAAAATTTGGTATTTGCTGCAATAAGAGAGTCCATTGTGAAACAGGTAACTGTTGAAAACAAAAAGAGAGAGGAACAATGAGTGGAAGAAAGTATTTTTGATACACAAAATATAATCAGAAGCAATTATTTAGTGTGTCAAGAACTAGAAAATTAGCTGTTGATGAAGGTCAATGCTACAGCACTTGCTTAGGATATGCAAGACCTGGGATTTCATCTCCATCACGAAATGTGAAGGGATAAACGAAGGGAAAGAAGGAAAGGGAAGGGGAGGTGAGGGGAGTAGAAAAGAGGGAAGGAAAGGGAAGAGAACAGAAGAGAGAAGAGGAGATGAGATAAAATAAGAGGAAAGGAGAGGAGATATGGGGAGGGGAGGGGAGGGAAGAGAAAGAGAGAGAAGGGAAGAAGGGAAGGGAAGGGAAGGGAAGGGAAGGGAAGGGAAGGGAAGGGAAGGGAAGGGAAGGGAAGGGAAAATGCTGGAGCAGAAATGAGGGGTGGGGTTGGGAGGGGAAAGGAGAGCATAGGAGAAAGAGAAGAACTGGAAAACTAAGTTTATCATCCTTGTATATAAATATTGCTATTAATATCCATATTGATGCAAAGGGAAGTCTATATGCTTTTACTATTGTAATATAAACAATACCCCTGGCCAGGTGATTTAAGAAACAGGAACTATGTGCTAATTAAAAATATTTTTAACAGGTGACTCCATGTCAGCAGGTGAATAACCCCTGGTCCAGCAGCTAGGGCCAGGTGAAAACACAAAGAAATTGGTGAGATGAGCAAGAATGCTGCTTCCATGGCGAGCCTGACAACCTGAGCCAGGGTGATGGACACAGACACTGAGGACACTCAAAATGCACCAAAGAAACTGCTGAGAGTTCAACACCAAAGTGCACTTAAAAACACACCCACCACAGATCAGGGAATTTTGCAGAAGAGGAGGCAGAAAGAATGTAAGAGCCACAGGGTGGGAGAGAAAAACCAGAGGCGCTGTCACCCCCCCCCCCACTAACAATGACTGACTGCTGCTCTCACAACTCATAACCCACAACCCCATGGTGAGTACCAGCAACCCCACTGAGGGAGCCTTGGTGGAGTGGACACAGGGAGGAGGTGGTACCAACACATGAAGAGCCCATGCAAAGTTTCAACTTAATAAAAAAAATATTTTTAAAAGAATAAGATAAAAGAATCAGAAATGTATTATCTCACTACTCTGGAAAACAAAAGAAATATCCAAAACCAAGGTATCTACAGAGTTTTTCCTTCTAGAAGATCTCAGAAAATATGTTCCATGACCCACCGCCCGCCACCCCAACCAAGTCCAGGTGATCACCAACCATCTCTGACATTTCTTGGCTTACAGAGATGTCAGTCCAGTGTCTGACTCCATCTCCACATGGCATTCTTCCCTATATCTTGTATATGTGTGTGAATATGCATACGTCCAGATTTCTCTCTTCTTTCAGAAACAGTGATCCTTGAATCAGGACCCTCAACCAACAAGACCTTATCTTATCTTGATTGTATCTGCAAACCACTGATTTCCAAATAAGGTCACACTCACGTATGCAGAGGTTGAGACTCAAACACAGCTTTGTGGGAGACAATATTTCTGCTCACTTCATGGTGAGAACTTCCTTTTTCAGATAAAATAGAAGTCAAAGTCTAGCATTTCCTCACAGTCCCATCAACAGCCAAGAAGCCATCATTCTCACTTCTCCCTCTCTGCCGACAAGATCTGGTTCGGTTGTCTTCTGTCTTGTCTTCCACCCCCAGTGGCCTAAGACTGACGATATGCCCAGCAAGTTGCCTGCAGTATTTGTTAATGTTCTCATCCCCTTTTGACTCATCCCATCTGCAGTTGACAGAACACATGGTACTTTGGGCACTTGTCAGTATTGTTTGAGAGATAATAAACCCTGAGAGCCATCAGGGGTATAGAAGTCACTGGAATCAACACATTCTTTGACAGCATAGAGCCACAGACAATACAGAACAGAAGAGAGTGACTTCCTAACAACCAGTCCTTGCCCCATCCCCAGTCTATTCCAAAAATCTCAACAGAATCTTATTTAGATCCCACCCTGAACCTCTGCCTCTTAAGTGAGGTGAAGGGCCTTTGTTTTTGCCACTTTGCTTAGAAATATCGCATGTTTATAAGACAGAAATGTAAGCACCCCTGCTATTCTCATTGTCCAACATGGGGCAGAAAGTAGATGTTAAGAAATTGTTCCTTTGGGTGCTGGAGAGATTGCTTAGTGCTTAAGGTGTTTGCTTGCCAAAGCCAAAGGATCCCAGTTGGATTCCCTGGGATCCACGTAAGCCAGATGCACAAGAGGGCGCACGCATCTGGAGTTCATTTGCAGTGGCTGGAGGCCCTGGAACACCCATTCTCTCTCTCTCTCTCTCTCTCTTAAATAAATAAAATATATTTTAAAGAAATTGTTCCTTCACTGGATAGTATGACAGTCATTCACTTTAGCATCTCCTCGGGTTGGGAAAGACTCTTTAAAGCTATGAAGCACAGCTCAAGAAGACATTAGGCACCTTGTTTAAAAACTGGGCCTGATGTGTTAAATATTTTACAACTAGACAAGATAGATGTCATCGTCCCCTTTAACAGAGAGATCGAATCACACATACACTAAGCCCAAAATCAGTTCTTATGCTGAATCTACTATTTTGACTCTGTCACCTGTCAATTTAGGAAAAGCTATCACGCGCATACCCACTAAGGTGGCCATCTGGATTCCTCCTTAAATTTTTTGTCTGCGGAATGTTTGCCTCGTTTGTACTTCCCATAATGTGCTTGGGAGGATGAGTTTGAGACAACTTTTGTATTTCAAAACCAATTTGTGGGTGACTATAGGCCATCAGAGTTTTTGCAGGAACAATCTGTCCTGAATGGTGGGTGTTTTTCTCAGGTACTGTATGTCCTGGGTGTGTCTAGAAATTCAGTAGATGAATTTAGCAGGCTCCCCATACATTTGTTGGAAAAGACCTTCACTCTCCACACTTTTCTACAATGTGACTTGAATTTCCCACTGAGTAGCCAGTCTACTGTGGAAGTACAGGAAAGCAAATTCACGGTGGCCCAAGTTGAGGAGATTTCACTGGCTTTGGTTTTAATCAGGAAATTTTCTATAAACATAGCTTAATGTTTTTAGAGCCTTGATTGTATAACTTCAGTGAATTTGATTAAAATCTTCATCGAAAGAAGTGGCAGTGGGCATTCTGGCTCTTTAGATCCCGCTTTTTAAAGACAGTACTGAAGGGAAATAAGGGGCTCGTGTGGGGAACTTTACGGTCTGAACCCGGCTCTTAAACATCGCAGCAGGATAAATCTATTCTTTGGGAGCACCCCTGCCAATCACGACGGGTGTTCATTCCTGGCACGAGCACTCACAGAACTGAGTGATCTGAAGTTTGCCTGTGGCTTCAGAAAGAACATGACAGCTCATGTAGGCCAACTCCCTTCTTCTTAGGACAAAAATAAACCAAGGACTGATGAAGTTAGGTTGCTTGCACACCATCAAGTGTTGGCCAAGAGAAAAGCCAGGCTAAGACTTCTCCCTGCCCAGACCTGCTTTCTGCCTCAACACCACCACCACCACCACCACCAACCCTGCCTTTGTGCACTTATTTCTAATGCTATTGCTGTCTTGCCCTGTGAATACTCTCAATCCTCAATCTCTCTCTCTCTCTCTCTCTCTCTCTCTCTCTCTCTCTCTCTCTCTCTCTCTCTCTCTCTCTCTCTCTCTCTCTCTCTTTCTCTCTCTCTCTCTCTCTCTCTCTCTCTCTCTCTCTTTTTTTCTCTCTCTCTCTCTCTCTCCATTTCTGTAGGAAACTTCTACAGACTATGAACTACTTTTCATGGATCACCTGGCCCAGCAACTTTTACTGCTACACTCTCACCCCAGTAACAACTTCTTTTCTGAACATCTCATGGTTGTACACCACCGTCTGGCTGTGATCTCCTGTTGAAGTTCTGGGTGACTTTAAGGCTATGTCCCCTCTCAGAATTTGAGGCTAGGATGCTAGTTACAGAAGATGGACAGAAAGAAAGGAACCACCCAAAAGTCGCTGTCCATGTTACATTGACTAGATGAGAGCATGTGTGATAGGAAGACCCTTCCTGGCTTTATTCAAAAGTCTAAAACATAAGAAAAAAAATGAACAGTCAATAACTTAATTATAATGTCTTCTGAAGGTTTATGTTAATTCTCATATTAGAAATTTCTTAGCCCTTATGGGAACATAGTTATTCTGTAAACATTTATGAAATTCTCCTACTGGGTTTAGCCACTGTACAAACAGGGTGAGCCTTTTAAAGGGGATACAATTCTGCCTTTGAGAAATCTTGACAGAGAAGAGAACGTTCCAGAATGGAGGAAACTAATGTGCTGTTTTCAAAGTGAAGAGAGTCATTATTCTCGGGGATGTGTAGGGGGAACTGAGATCAGCCCACAGGTGGGAGGACGAGCGGTCTAGTGGACTGACCCCCTAAACACACAAGTACGCTCATGATTCGTAGTGTTTGCCAGTTTCCACAGTGTAAATATACCAGCTGTGGTCAAGTCCAAACTGTCCGCAAGACAGCACTGTACTTAGAGGAGGGAAATCTTAGAATCTGTTATTATGAGCAGGAGGAAGCCAAGTTGCTCCCGGAAGGACACCCCAGGGCCTAGGCATGAAGGTGACACCTATATTCTATTTCTTGATCAGGGCAGAGCTTACATGGAAAATATACTTATTCTTACATATTTGTGCATGTTTATATATAAAGTTATAATTTCCATTTATATAAGCATGCATAGCTTTAAAATACATTGTAAATGTATTACTAAACAGGGCGGTTAATTTAAGACATTGCAAGTCTGTTTGTATTTAATACAAGAACAAATAATTGTACGGAACACTGAAAACCCAACATCCCACAATGAATTCGAGGCACATTCTCTAAGCACTGGCACGAAATACTTTTTCTCTGTTTCTAATTGTGTAAGTCTAGGGTAATTGCTAATGCAGGCTGCCTCGTAAGCTACATCTTGAAACATGACTTACTTCTATAATTATTTACCAACAGATTTGAAACAGCCTACTAAAACTGCAAGCCCGCCCAAAATCTATTCATCCAGGTAATTGGTACTGTCTTCATCCGCAATGACTTTAGAGAGATAACTATGGTACACCCAGAATTTCACAAACATTTGTCTCTAATGCTTGGAAAAATCTCTATAAGCTGGGGTTTTGACATCCAACCACTGCACATCACAGCTGGTGTATGCTTGGTGTGACATCAAAGCCAACCTCTTCCTCCTGTGCCACACTGCCCCTAGCAAACACTACTATCCTAAAGCCATGTCCTAGATGCCCCCAGAACCCACCTTTCTCTGGTATGACCATGTCTCTGGCAGGAATATGTCTTGTTTGTGTCTCTTACCAAGGCCACCATTTCTAGAAAGAACCCCCAACATCAAAGGGTCCATCTTGGGACTTTCCTGAATTCCATCTCTGCTAAAGGGACATCTTGATTTGTCTCCCTAGACGCCTACGAACATTTGCTGGGAAATCTTTTCAAACTGGATTGAAATCTGTACAGACATATTATAGATACAGACTGAGATAGCAATGTCGCAAAATAATTTTACTCCACAAATTGGAACTATCTTTGACCATGTTGTACTTACTGTCTCCAACATCAATTCTCACTGGCCACTACTAAATAGGGAGAAAGTAATGGATAACTTTTACTCAGAAAATAAAACATAAAAACTTTATTCTATGTCAATACAAAATATTGTATTAAAATATCATGTCATATCATACCAATGAGAATATTATTATATTTTGTCTGGGACATTTTCCAAAAATGTTTCACTATTTATCCTCTAATGAAGTAAGAGAATTTGATTCTCAAATTCTAACTCTTTGTGCAGATAGCAGAGTAATAGTAATGAGGTGTTTGGTCATAATGTTAGCAAGTTGATTATCCTTAATTTCAAAGGCATGGACTTTCCAGTCTTGCTATCACAAGCTATCATGTGTGTGTGTGTGTGTGTGTGTGTGTGTGTGTGTGTGCGCGTGTGTGTAAGATGTTCACTTGTTTTCATTTCAAACTGCAGCTTAAGTGTTTGCCTACATGATACTGTCTTCACTTTTGTCTTTTTTCTGTCCTTATCATTGGATTCATGTGTCAAAAATTTTAAACTACTGTCTTATTGCTGGTAATTTTTATTAGTTTTCCACTTTCCACTATTAAGAATATTTTACAATGAATATTTTTATAAATATTGATTGTAGCCTAGTTCATATTATTTCCTTAGGATTCTTTATTTTAACATGAGATTTCTAGGTCAAATAGTATAAAAGTTTTTATTGTTCCTGCTACCAGCCCAAGATTTCAGTTGAAAGAGATATATTGTAATCTGTATTTAGGTAATGTAATTGTTTGTCCTTTTTAATTACTTAGAATACAAAAAGAGGGCTGGAGAGATTGCTTAGTGGTTAAAATACTTGCCTGCAAAGCCAAAGGACCCAGGTTTCATTCCCCAGGACCCATGTAAACCAGATGCACAGATGTACAAGGTGGCGCATGCATCTGGAGTTTGTTTGCAGTGGCTGAAGGCCCTCGTGCACTCATTCTGTCTCTCTCTCTCTCTCTCTCTCTCTCTCTCTCCCTCTTTCTGTGTCTGTTGCTCTCAAATAAATAAATAAAAATTAAAAAAAAAACTTTGCAATGATCGTATCTTAAATGAATTTTAAAATTCTATTTATTTCCAATTTTTTTGTGGGGGGGAATTCGGAGTAGGGTCTCACTCTAGCCCAGCCTGACCTAGAATTCACTCTGTATTCTCAAGGTGGCCTCTAACTCATGGCAATCCTCCTACCTCTGCCTCCTGAGTGCTGGGATTAAAGGCATGCGCCACCACACCCAGCGCCATTTTTTTTTAATTTTCCAATTTTTACAGGAATTTTTTCTTGTGCAATTTTAGCTTATGTCATTGGCTTAAAAAAATAAATATCTTAAGTTCTTAACATTTTATACCAAAAAGGTCTTTATTTCTTTTTGGCCTCATTATTTGGTTTGGTGGAGGGGCTACTATTTTTGTTGTTGTTGTTGTTACTTTGGTTTTCCTTGGTTTTTTTAGTTTCAGTGATTGGAACGAGACTATAGGTTAACCATGTACTTTACCATTGAGCTACATTCCCCCGACCCCCATCTTTTTTATGGCTTCTGAGGTAATGATGCATGCGCTATTCTGTTATGTGCTCGTTTTCTGGTATTAATACTCAAGTGAAATCATAGACCTGACTTCACCTTCTGTTCCCAATGAGTTAGTCATCACTGTACACAGCAACCACACTTCATCTGTGTCACTCTTATTTTCCTTACACACTGGACGGACCTTGGCTCTTATATATATCATTTTTTCTAGATGTAATTCTCAGTATTTTCAGTCATGTCAGTCACGTTGATGGAGAACACGATGGCAGCACTTGGGAGCATCTAACAGGATTCAAGGGTTTTTTTGCTGTCATTTCCTCTTTTGCATTGTAGATGATTCTAGCATCTGAAATATTCTATGGTATTATTCAAACATTATATATTCCACCAGCAGCTGTAATCAGTAGGGACTTTGTAGACTAGGGTCAGCTCTTAGTTAATTTTCTACTTTGTTAGGAATAGTTCATGTGTTAAAATATGGTTCTTTTAGGACGAAAATGCAAAACGTTAGACTAAGTCGATCTTCTAACATACAAAATATTTTGAGTGAAGTTATTCTTTTCTGTACTCAGTTGGAAGAAAAATAAACTTTATACTTCAAAACTATTTCAGGTTTTATAATGTCTAGAATTCCTATGTCCACAAATCTACTACTAATCAAGAATGAAATGCCAATTTAACAGAGGCAGATGATATTCTGCTGGAACCAATGTTCAAACCTGGTTCTAACAACTATATATACATAGTAAATCATATCAGAAAATAAGGAAATATTTGTCAAAAATACAAGCAAAAGTGTTTTCCAATTTGAGATGCAAAAAGATTATATACTCATATTGCTGAAAATATACACTCTAAAATCTTGCCAGTTGTAGGAAATAATGCATTCAGAGATGATATATAATGTAAAGGCTTGAAAAACAAACAGACCATATCTTTTATGAAACTGACATGATAACTGCTTTGCTAAGGAGACACCCCCGGCCATACCAGATGACATCAGACATCCGATTGGGTAGCCAGGGCTGAAGGAAGTGGCAGAAATGGCTTCTCTCTTTTAGTGAGTATCCCCACATTTTCAGTAAACAGCCAAACCATCATAAGACAGAATTCTCTTAATGAAATGTAGCATAACCTTCAATTTTAACTACACCTCCTCTAGGTTTCTATCACATAAAATCATCTTCCAATGCACTGTTCATTGTTAAATTATTAGGCAATGCGAATATTTACCTTCTTTCCTGCAGACTTGCTGCTCACAACTGGCCGGGTAAGTTTCTATCCACACCCTGTCAGGAATGGGAATATATCAGCTTGGCCCCTCCCACCGTGGCACTTTTCCAAGTCCCATTTTGGAATCGAGGGTAAAACTGTCATTGATTGATTAAGGTGAAAATTGTGGCATATACTTTCAAAGACAAATCCCCATGTTCTATGCTTTCAACTAAATTAAATATTTAACATGATACTGCTCATATTTTCTGTGCTATGTCCACATGGGGTCTTTCCATAGAACCCTGAAAAGTAACATTTGACCCACAGTGTGTTTCACCCCAAATTCTGCATCAAAAGAAAAGCAGAGATCTAGTTGACTTCATACACTCACTTTCTTGGGTGATTTCTTATGCTTGAATTTAAATAAGACAAAAACTGAGGATACTCAACATGCACCACAGCAGAAATGCAGAACTTTCTGATAGCTCAACACTAAAGTAGACTAAAACACAACCACCATGGCTCAGGGGGTTTTGTGGAAGAGGGGGCTACAAGACTATAAGAGCCACAGGGTGGGAGGGTTTACCCAGAGACATAGCCCTTGCCACCCCATGATTGACCGCTGCTCTCACAACTCATAACTCACAACTCAAGGTTTTAGAACCTAGATACTCTCCTTTCTTTTTTTCTCATAAAGCTTCTGGATAAAAGCTTTTGTGGGAAAAATGTATTTCGCAACTGGGGGGGGGGAGTTTTATAATTGGGCCCAAATAAAAGGTTCCTGATAGCTGTAAAAGGTCCGTGACTGTGAATTTAGGGTCAGCTACAAAAGGCTGAAACAACGAGGAGAGAGTTGTTGGTGTCATTCTGGGGTAAGAGAGGGATTCTCTGTGGCTTGGTTCTCTTTTGGGGTCAGACTTCACATCTTCCTCTTCTAACTTCTTGTTACACAACCATACTGCGTGTTGTCTGAACAGTGGCACCACAAATACAGTATGTGGATGAAAATGCATAAGAACTCCTTTGTAAGGATATTGCTTTTGAGGAAAATATGAACAATTATGCAATTAGTGTGTCTGATAGGGTCATGAGACCAAATTCATAATCAATTTAGACAAAAACGAAGGTAGAAGGACCAGTTGGAGGGAGAAAGAAGGCAGAGGAAAGAGTGCAGGGGTAAGGAAAAGACAGAGAGTGGTGAGGTGACTAAGATTAAAACACGTTTTGTACATACATTTAAAAATGTCAATAAAAAAAGAACTGGAAGGAAGGGACTCAGTGGAGGGGCCGTATGAGAGAAAGGGAGGGCGGTGGAAAGTAACTATGATCATGGAATATTCTATATATGTACCGATGATATCAATAAAAAGTTTCTTTAAAAATGGATAACTGAAATAAGTAAGAACCTCTTTTACATGATATACTATCAGCCAGTGGGAACTAGTGACTAAACAGTGAGTTTTTCTCACATCTCAAAGGTGAGAACAAAAGAAATTTATTAAATTTCCCCTCTGTGATCACCTTAAAATGTTCATGTGTTCTTTCCACAAAATTCTAAGAGCTTCCTAAACCATTGGTAATTATTTGCAAGCCTTTGGAAATTTAACATGTGAATCAATAACTACTTCGTGCTCATTGGTCGCTGGCCCCTTTGTATAGTTGCTGTCCATTGCAGCCTTGTGGAAGGGGCACTATTTGCCATTAGGAAGGGGTAGTTTCTGCCTTGTCCCCTGGGTTTGTGATCATTGCTTTTGTTATGGTTAGCTTTTGGTGCCGCACTGAGCTTTCAGACACCTCAGCAGATGCTAGGCTTATTTGATTATCTTGAATCTATGATTGCATCTGTTTATCCTCTCAAATAATCCACCGATGATCTGACTACAGAGGACTGCGTGCAAGCCTCAAAGCTTTGGGTGGTGTGATCAAAGAACAATCATGAAATCCTCCACCAAACGTGGCTGTGCAGTAAAGTCACTTCCCTTCCCACATCACTACCACAGAGGGAGTGAGAAAGAATGAGCTCTCACTAGATGCCAAGAGCCTTTCAGGACTTTGCACAACTAATCTCATTCAAGCAACTGAAGGAAGTCTATCTCTCATGCCAGTGACATACAGCATCCAAGAATGAACGGTTACGTTACATTTTCTGAGCTCTTGCAAATCATGATCAATAACTAGATTTATTTTGAGAATTCTGCAGAAGCATTTAGAGGGGAAAGAAATGCATGAGCCTTGTCAAGTGATTGTGGTGTTCCGAAAGATTTGAGTGGCCAAATAACCTGACAGTGTGATATAAATATAAGTAAGGAAAAAAAAAAAAAAAAACCTCTTCCTGTCTCACCAGACCAGAAACATACAGCCTAGCTTATCAAGCACAGAAGGTTTCCTCCCAGGTAGGATACTGCTCATCATAAGCTATAAGCTAACCAATTAGCCTTTTAATAACTAACCTTTTCTGCCTGGGGTGAAAAATTCAAGGATAGAAAGATTCAGTAATGAAAGCCTCCAACAGCTTCAAATACAACATGGTCCCATTCATTCTCCTACTGTTGGAGGCAGCGTATTTTAGATATTATTAAGAAAAAGGTTGGCATCTAATTTTATATCCCAATCCAAGGAAATCGAATAGGTTTATATGAAAACTATTAGCACTGTCACTTTCTAACTAATGAAAATGGCAGCTTTTATCAAAATACACAGTTTACCTGTTATCCTGCATTTTATTCTCCAGTCTTAAAATCCTGATAACGATAACATAAAAAAAACTTTTAAATCCATTCAAAAAAAAAAAAAACAGCACTAAGAGAGACTGAAGCACAATTAATTCATTAAATTAATTCATTAAAGCTTATTATTAACCTTAAAAATATCAAATCCAGCCATGCGTGCTGGCACACGCCTTTAATCCCAGCACTTGGGGGGCAGAGGTAGGAGGAATGGCTGTGAGCTTGAAGCCAGCCTGAGACTACATAGTGAATTCCAGGTCAGCCTGGGTTAGAGTGAAACCCTACCTCAAAAAAAAATAAAATAAAAATAAAAATAAATTCCCCTTCTCACACAAGACCTTCCTTTGTTCTGTCGGGTACAAAACCTGAAGCTTCTTAAACTGGAAATAATTTCAACTGCCTGCCCTAGTATGAGAGAGACATGGAGACCAGAGACAATCAAAACAACGCGATGACAGAAGACAAATGACAGGGAGGGTGAGACACATGAAGTGCCTGCTGCCGCTTACTTTCCCAATCCTCGTGAGCTCAATCTTCCCACCTATTAAAAAAAAAAAACAGAAATAACAAGATAGTTTTCCATGTTTCATATGATATAGCTTCTCGTGTTATTCATATAATTACATAGAATTACTACTCTATAAACCCCTTATTTCCTAGGCAAATCTTTAGGACATATATTTATTTCCTTTCCCAGTTGCAAATCAGGGTCTTCATCCTTCAATCAAGATTGACAAACGATAGCCCTTGGGCCAAACTCACCTCGTTGCCTGTTTTTGGTTTTCAAATTAAATTTTATTAGAAAACAGTGTGCCCATTTATGTAGTCATGTTTATGGCTGTCCTTAACTCTACAACTATGCAGCTGGGTAATTGTGAGGAAATCCTATGGCCTGAGAAGCATAGATTTGCTACTCAGCCCTTTACTGAAAACTTTTGTTGGTCCGTGTTTTAAAGAATGAGCCTTTAAAAGTTTTAAGCCTGTGAAGTATTTGTGCCCTTAAATATGTAACTCTTCCTTGCATAGAACAAGGGTATGACACACTTATAAATGCATTTCTTCAATTAAAAGTGTTTGGATTGGATCTGAAACCCACACAAATCTCTGAGCCTTTTAGTATTTAGCTTGGATAACTCTTCAAGTGCTAGCTGTGCATCTGACGCTGGGTACAGATGAACTAGGGTCATTGGCCCTGAGTTCATGACATCCAAACTATGTCACCTGTATCTGGGTAAACGTTTACTGAGGACCTTGTATCTAGCAGGTCCTTCCACATCCATTGCCTCAGCCTTTCAATAAGTTGGCAAGTGATGCATCACTATGCCAATATGACTTAGGAAACACTCAGTGAAGTTATGTTGAAAAGGAGCAGAATGATGGATAACTGAGCACTTGCCTATTTCCCTGATTTCCAATTTAAAAATATTAAAACTTTCAGGACGTACAGTTTCAATGCCAGGATAGCCACCTCCAAGAGACATCACTACAAACAAGAGCTTGTCTAACTCTCAGCACATACCTGCTGGCCGTTAAGGATGGTCCCCAGCTGAGGCCTGAGTGCGGGTGGAGAGAATTCAATATCACACACAAGGAGCAGCCCCGTCCTACGGCCTGCAGAAACTGATGCGGAGAGATGTTGAGCAAGCAGGTCTGTGTCTTTGAAATAATGACCATGAATTAGATTCTCTTCCCCCTGGCACCGTGCCTGCTTATTTCCAGGAAGCCACAGGTCAGGGGCTAGAGCCTTCTATAATCAGGCTGCTGAAAAGCCCGGGGCTTCTTATCTCTGTCCCTATTCTCCCCAAGCAACTTCAAGCACTGAGCTTTACCATGAGTTTATAATCGGCAAATAGAGGTCACAAAATCCATGAGGAAGGGTTGGTATGGCCTGTGTCAATGTATCATAAACAAATGAAGTAAGTAGGGGTAGATGGCATGGTTCAGAGCTGAGCGCAAAATCGTACAATTCGGGTCTCATCAGCGTGTTCCCCCCATGTTTCTGTAACCTCTGTAGTCACGACTGCAGCTCCAGAGTTGCCCAGGACTTCCCCGGATCATCCTCATCAGCTATCTTTCCCTTCGGGCAGCTCAGAATCTAATGGATAATCAAAAGCCTATCTCTCCTCCCATTCCACTCCTAATTCCTTCTCCTCGTCTCTCTCTCCCTCATCTCCTGCACTCTCTACTCCTGTCTCCCAACCTACCCTCTTTCTCCTTCCAATTCTCTCAGTAATGCTGTTTCAGAGTAAATCCACCCGCAGAATTCAGCAGACATTAGTTCTCCTCATCTCCTCAGCTCTTTTACCAACACCGTTCATTCCTATTTTGTTAGAGAGACTTATAACACATCCTTAGAGTGTCATCAATATATTTGAGGTAATTTAGTCTAATTTGTGTTGTTAAAACAAAGTGATGCTATTGGATTGTCCCAGAGAGGCTCTTGCTGTTTACCCAACTTGAGGACACCACACTCCAGTTCTATGAAAACCCACCAAAGGCTGTTCCCGAGTGGTGATCTTCAAGGGGGGAGAAGGGAGCCCACTGCCTGGAATTACATCCAACATGCAGAGCACACCCCTACAACACAAGAAAAAGCCAGAGCTCTATAGATGATCAAAGCTTTGCATGCTTAGCTCATAATCAGAAAGCAAGAGACTCTGACAGTGCTTAATGGTAACATATTCCTTGCAAACAAGAATTGAGCTCACATGAGCCAGATTTAACCTACAGAATGATAACTGAAATATATACCTATAAATGCGGTAAAAAAATTTTTGAATGACGGACACAGTAAAAATTGGGAATAGTACAATGTAAAGGAATTTCACATAAATTTCACAGGCATGTTCAGGGTGGTACGGCCATAGATATAAATAAAATTTTAATGATGCATGTCATCTGAGAAAGTAAAAGATAATTTATAAACTTGTCAAAATGCATAATTTCAGGACTTCCGAGATTGACTTAGCCTTTAAAGTTTGTCTGCAAGCCTAAGGACCCAGGTTCAATTCTCCAGTACCCATGTAAGTCACATGCACAAGAGGCAGTGGCTAGAGCGCCTGGCATGCCGTTTCTTTTTATCTCTCTCTTTCTCTCTCTCAAATAAATAAATAAAACCCATATATTAATGCTACCTTCACTTTTGGTTGAAGAAACTTCTCTTTTCAGATAGTAATGCCCACTGGAATGATCCCAAAGACACCATAGTGCTGAGAAGAAGTGACAGAGGAGTATTCAGCACTGAAACATCTCTATCACAACCTCCAAGGCTCAGGGTCCATTGCAGAAGAGGTGGCAGAAAGAATATAAGAACCAAAGGAAGGGTAAGACTGCTTACAATGCAATCATTGAGACACAAATTGGCCTCAATATCCATGTCCTCTCAGTGCCTAGCACTACCTTCATAAGACCCTCATAATAGGAGGAAAAGATGATGACATCAAAATAAAAGAGAGACTGATTGAGAGAGGGGGGGATATGAAGGGCAGTGGACTTGTGAAAGGGAAAGTGGGGGAAGGGAGGTAACTATCATAGCTAATTGCCTATAATTACGGAAGTTGACAAAAACAAAGTTTATAAATAAACAAAATATTTAAAAGCAACCCCTAATTTCAGGGCTGTAGAGATGGCTCAGCAGTTAAGGCACTTACCTGCAAAGCCTAATGACCCAGGATTGAATCCCCAGTACCCCCATAAAGCCATATGCACAAAGTGGCACATGCATTTGGAGTTTGTTTGCAGTGTCTAGAGGTCCTGGCATGCTCATTCTCATTCTCTATCCCACCATCTCTCTCTGATTGCAAATAAATAAAAATATTTTTAAATTTATAGCTGGGTATGGTGGCACACGCCTTTAATCCCATCACTCGGGAGACAGAGGTAAGGGGATTGCCATGAGTTCAAGGCCACCCTGAGACTACATAGTGAATTCCAGGTCAGCCTGAGCTACAGTGAAACCCTACTTTGAAAAACCAAAAAATTTATATTTTTAATTTATAGTTTCCTTTTCTTTTATGTGTTCCTTTTATATATTGTATGTTTAATTTTATGCCCTTTTTATTTAATACTTCAGTTAAATATTATTAAATTCTGGTTAGAAGAATCACTTTTTAAAAATTTTTTATTGACAACTTCAATATTTAGACAGTAAACCATGATATGTCCCTCCCCTTCCCCACTTTCCCCTTCACAACTTCACTCTCCATCATATCCACTCCCTCTCTCTCCATTAGTCTCTCTTTTATTTTGATGCATCATCTTTTTCTCCTGTTATGAGGATCTTGTGAAGGTATTGTTAGGCACTGCGAGGTCATGGATATCAAGGCCAATTTCTGTCTGGACAGTTGCATTGTAAGGACTGGTACCCTTCCTTTGACACTTACATTCTTCCAGCTACCTCTTCTGCAATGGATCCTGAGCCTTGGAGGGTGTGATAGAGATGTTTCAGTGCTGTACACTCCTCCATCACTTCTTCTCAGCACTATGCTGACTTTGGGTCATCCCAGTGGTCACCACCATCTGAGAAGAGAAGTTTCTTTGACCAAAAGTGAGAGTGGCATTAATATATGAATATGAACATTAAGTGTAGTGCTTTCAGGGCAGTTTAGTGGCATAATATATTCATTTAGCCAGCCAAGAGCAGGCTTTATACCCCTAAGGCTTATGGCCTCCCCTGCCATGGGCTTTTGATTAGGTTTTTAGTACCAGGCATGGATTCCCTCCCATATAGCAGGCCTCCAGTCCAATTAGAGAGCAGTTGGTTTCCCCCAGAGCAGACATGCCACTATTGTACCTGTTCATCATTTGGCCTGTCTGGCCAAACTTGAGACTTCCAGTGTCCACTGTTTTCACAGCTAATGACTTTTGTCTCTCATAGGGTACTCATGGGAAACCAACGGCCTTGGCAATAGCCTGTAATGTTTTGGAGGCAATGGGGACCTCTCTGGCCAACAACTCACTGGAAGGTATCCCATCCCTGGAACAGAAAATTTTCTAGTAGCAATCTATGGCATCTGGATGTGTTACTATCCAAAAGGGTAGGCTTTCATATGAGAAGACTCACTTTTCAATTACTCATTCTATCCTTTATTAATCACTTAGGTAGTTTCCAAATTTAAGAGCATTGTTTTTAACCTTTTGGTCTAAAATGCAAAGGCTCTCCCCAGCATAAACATGCAGGTGTTGAATTAGTGAATAACCTTGCATTAACGTTTTTCAACTAGGATGCACCAGATTTGACTCTCTTCCTGAGAAATCCCACCAGTAGTGTGTGGGGAAAAGTGCCTTTCCACTGACGTTATTTTTTAACCAACTTTCCCCAAACCTTGGAACAAACCTCTCTCATAGGAGAGGAAGGAGAAAACAGTCTTTATGGTTCCTTGAACATGAATTGTCGCTCTGCACAAATGGAAAAGGAACTACTTATGTATTCTACAATTCTTCCAAGTCAGGTTCTGTAAATCCTTTAGACTAACCTGTCACAATGGGGTGGGGACAGGGTGTAACCAGCTAATGTTCTGAGTATTCTCAGGGAACAAAGAGAAGCTGGAGCCTCCCTGTGACTCTTTCATCAGTTGCAATTCCCTGTGTTCGTGTACTGAGCATCACCAGGGGCAACAGCCTTGACTTCTAGAAGATATACACTTCCAACACTTGGGAAGGAGGTTGCCCCCAAAACAGGCAATCTGTATTATTATAGCACTATCCAAATGAAAGCTAAATGGAACCAGAGTGCATGGAAGTTATCTGTGTGGTAACTTACCTCAGCTCATGGTCTTCCCCTCCACCAGGAGGGCTTCTGGAACATAACACCTGTCTGCAAAGGTGCTTGGGGATTGTAACTCATCTTAGAAAAGCCCTACACCACATGTCAGTGTGAAGTCCCAAATGTAATAACTGGATCTTCCTGGCCTTCGATTTGAAATGGAAAGCAGAGGTACCACAGAAGGGGAAACGCTGGAGGAGAGATCTTTGCAGATCCTCTCCTGTTGTCCTCTGCTCTCCCTCCTCAGAGAGCCCTCTGCTCCTCACTTCTGGAGTACCGGTGGCAAAACCCTTGGGATGTGGCACATTCTCCCAGGACTTACTCAGATTCGTAGAGAAAGTGTGAAAAATTTGTGAGTCATCTTTATTCTGTTCTATTTATTTTCAATAGGCTTCATATTTTTTTAAACATCGTCACATTTGCCAAAATGCACAGAAAATACAAAGAGCTACTCCTGGTTGGATAATCAGCTATGTTTTTACCGATGGCAGCAAAAAGCAAGGAAGAACCAAGATCCATCAGTAAGACAAGGATAGCCGACTACCTATCACAAGATGAGCCACCTCTATCTGCATCTTCCAGGGCCCAGGAGACATTACAGAGGAAGTGGTGATTTAAACATGAGTGCTGCTCTCACCGCTAGTCTGACAACCAGCTCCAGGGAGATGGGGAAAGACACTGAGGACTCAAGCCAAATGGGAGTTCAGATATTTCAGAGAGCTTCACACTAAAACAGATTTATAACACACCCACCAAGGCTCAGGGAACATTGAGAAAGAGGAGATAGAAAGATAGTAAGAGTTGCAGGGTAAGAAAGTCTATCCTGAAGAACTGTGCCCCACCTCCACCCACCCACCCTCACACACAGATGAACCGATGCATTCATGACCCCAGAGTGAGCACCAATAATCCCACTGAAAGGGGCCATCAACGGAATGGGGGAGGAAAGGGAATATAAGAGGATAACCCAATGTGAATATGAGCAGCATGCAATATGTTCAATAATAAAGTTCATCATTTATAAAAGAATTAAATTTTAGGGCTGGAGAGGTGGCTTAGCGGTTAAGCGCTTGCCTGTGAAGCCTAAGGACCCCTCTTCGAGGCTCAATTCCCCAGGACCCACGTTAGCCAGATGCACAAGGGGGTGCATGCATCTGGAGTTCGTTTGCAGTGGCTGGAAGCCCTGGCGCACCCATTTTCTCTCTCTCTCTATCTGCCTCTTTCTCTCTCTCTGTCTGTCGCTCTCAAATAAATAAATAAAAATAACAACAAAAAAATTTTTTAAAAAGAATTAAATTTTTAAAAAAGAAATATAGAGAACACACTTTTATTTTGCTCACACCTCATCAGCTCTGGCTGAGGCTTTAGAAGAACATTGGCCATGGCTGATGATGGAGATGACCAGAGCCTTTGACAAGGATCATGGCCATAAAGCAGAAATACTGCAAAGAAGGCTGGAGAGATGGCTTAGTGATTAAGACACTTGCCTGCAAAGCCCAGGGACACAGGTTCAATTTCTAGGTTCCACATAAGCCAGATGCACATGGTGGTGCATGCAGCTGGAGTTCGTTTGCAGTGGCTACAGGCCATAGCATGCCCATTCTCAGTCTCTCTGCATCCCTTTCTCTGTTTCTAATAAGTAAATAAATAAAAATAAATCAGAAAAAAATTAAAAATTAAATTAAAAAAAAGAAATGCTGCAAGGAGATATATGATCCTGCTGAGTTCAGGAACTTAATTGGCTTATAGAGACAACCAAGCTGGATGACCATGTCTAAATATTGGCCAGAAACCAAGGGGGAAACTTCAATGAAAATTCATTCCTATGAAATTTATTCCAGTCACTTGGGCTTTTGAAAAAAAAAGATTAAACTGCATGTCTTATTTTATTTCTCTCAAAAGAACATCCTCACTTCATACTGCAAAGTCTCACAAAAAAAAATCAGTATATCCAAGGCCTAAGAATTATGCATAAAACTCCAAGAGTAAAAAGGGTGAACACATATGATCCTCAAACATAAGGGAGATAACAGAGAATTTAGAAGAAAACTTCTGACGTTTATTAAAATTGTATGACATGGAGCTGGACAGATAGCCTGGTGGTTAAAGATACTTGCTTATAAACCTCATGGTCCCAGATTCAATTTCCTAGTACCCACATAAAGCCAGATGCACCAAGTAGTGCATGCAAAAAAAATATGGAATTTGTTTGTAGTGGTAGGAGAACTGGTACACTCATTCTCTTTCTCTCTCTCTCTCTCTCTCTCTCTCTCTCTATATATATATATATATATATATATATATATGTATTTCTCTCCCTACCTCTCCTTTCTATCTCTATCTTAAATAAATAGATAAATTGTAGACATTGACCTAGTCATTGAACTATTTTTTTGTTTTTCTATAAAAGCTATATATTTCTTAGCTGTAGTTTTTACATTATTGTTTTTATATTTATATGATAGCACTTCATCAAAACATTTGGGCCCTTCTGGCTTCTTCAGATCACAGGATGAAGGAAATATACAAAGTACCACTCAAAGCGTCTTATCACCAAAATTGGTGGCATCAATAACAAGGAACTACCAAGCTGGGCATGGTGGTGCATGCCTTTAGTCCCAGGACTCAGGAAGCAGAGGTAGGAGAATCACCATGAGTTCGAGCCACCCTAAGACTACATAGTGAATTTCAGGTCAGTCTGGGCTAGAGTGAGACCCTACTTCAAAAACAAACAAACAAAAAAGACCTACCAGCAGAATTTGAGGTTTATAAAAAGGCAGCCTCAAATAAAATTGGTAGGAGAGGAGTCAGGAAGACCTGTGCCCTTCTGCTTCATCCCTCAGGATGCGACAAAATCCACAACCAGCTGCCTTGCCAGAGTCCAAATGTATTTTTCACTCTGCTCAAAAAGTCAATAGATTTGCTCACAAGAGGAATTCAGATTCATTCGGCCTGGCTCATTTAAGAGCTCTCGCTGAGTTGATGATGTATGGCTTTCTTTGCTAAAGGCAAATGGTGACCTTATAGTCTTTCTGACCATACTGAGTGGGTGTGCATAGCCTTGCTCTGGTCATTACTCAAGACTCACTCTGATTTAAAGCATGCTGATCCCAGACTTTTTCTCATTGGCTTGTGTGTCATTCACTTTGGGTTATAGAAACACTTCTTCTCTGTTGTACACAATGCTTTAAAATCTGGGGTGATAAGCGAGGTTTTCTGTGGTATACCTGTTTTGTAAACATTGAGCTTGTTTCGTTGTCATCAGATTTCCGGGTTATTATCCAAGTTTTAATTTTGGCCCTCACTAATCAGAGCTCACTTTAATGCCTCTAAGTAAAGGATAATCATATTTTACCTCTTAAAACTGTACCTTGGGGGACTGGACAGAATTCCCAGTGGTTAGGGCACTTGCCTGTTAAGCCTAAGGACCAGGGCTTGATTCCCCAGTGCCTACCTAAAGCCAGATGCAGAAAGTGACACATGTATCTGGAGTTTATTTGCAGTGGCTAGAGGCCCTGGCATGCCCATTTTCTCTAACTCACATACTTTCTCTCTCTCTCTCCCTGTCTCTCTCTCTCTCCCTCTCCCTCTCCCTCTCCTCACAAATAAATAAAAATACACAAAAATGTACTTTGGTGTATTGATGTATCCTTGTTCTCACCCATATTATCTTCCATCTGTAAAATAGAACAGATTCTCCCAACAAAAGTGAGAACAGGGCTGGGGAGATGACTAACAGTTAAAGAACTTGTCTGCAAAGCCTAAGGACCCAGGTTAGATTCCCCAGGACCCAGGTAAGCCAAATGCACCTGGTGGCACATGTGTCTGAAGTCTGTTTGCAGTAGCTAAAGACTCTGACATGCCCATTCTCTCTCTCTCTCTTTCTCTCTCTCTCTCTCTCTCTCTCTCTCTCTCTCTTTCTCTCTCAAGTACATGAGTAAAACTAAAAATATTTTTTTAAATTTAGAACAGTTTGATAAAAGGGGATAAGCTTATTCATTGGCAACAAACACTGTGGTCACTCAAACTTCATAAACACAGAGCTACAGAGTCTACAGAGAAAGCAGCACTAAATCAGCTCTCCATCTTGCCCACCAAGGCTCACGGAGCATCACGGGAGAGGGGTGGACAGATTGTTAGAGCCTCAGGGTGGGTGTGATCAGCCTGAGACACCGTGTTCCCCCCCACCCACCCAGTCCCTTTAGAGACTGACTGAGGCCTCTTGGTCCCCACAATGAATCTCAGTAACCTAACTGAAGACTCAGCAGAATCTAGATGGATAGAAGAGGCCCATGTGTGCAACCTTTTTAGAAAAAAAATAATAATTTTTTTTAAAAGTACTTTGGAAGGGGTGTTGTACATACTGCAACAGTCCTTCTGTGGCTTATTTGGTCTCAAGACTTTGTCTTTACATTGTTAGGGCTCCCTCTATGCCAATCAAAACTTTTTTATTAGCCAAAATTGAAGCCAGCATATGAAAGGCGCCTTCCTTTACTCGTGGGCCTATTGTGTCATCCTTATTATATTGCTGCCATGCCCCAGCAATGACACCTATGATGTATCCTTTAAGGAGTTGAAACTGCTAAGGGATTAATTTATTCTTTGTGTTGATAAAATGTACCCATTGTCCCAGAGCTTTTTATTGAAAAGCTCTTTTCTCCCATAGATTGCCCTGACACCCTTACAAAGAATCAGTTGACCATAAATGCAAGAATTTATTTCTGGATTCCCAATTCTAGTCCACTGAGCTCCATGTTCAGTCTACCTCCGCACCCTGGTCTCTTGATTTCACATAGAAAAGAAGAATAGAAGATTCCCAGCTCCGTGCACTGAAATTAACTCAATACTGATCAATGGCCTAATTGTAGGAACTGAAGGTTAGAAATTCTTTGAAGAAAATACAGAAGTAGATCCTTTTAACTCTAAGTTATAATGATTTATAAATGTCATACCAAAAATGGGCCACAAAAAGGAATTCATGAAAACTTAAACATTTTATTCTGTAAAAGATGTCATCAAGAAATTGAAAGCCCATCAAGGGTGAAGATGTTTGCACTTCCTCCCTTTAAGAGTAGACTTGCATTCAGGTTATATGAACAGACACATGGCAAAGAACAAGAAAAACTACCCAACTAGAACACGGTCAAATAATTTCAATAAAATTTTTTCAGCAGGAGACATGAAAATGACTAGTGGCTACATTTTAAAAGTCCCAACACAATCCATCAATCATCATTAGGGAAATGCAAACCAAAACCACAGTGATATGCTGCCTTACCCCCACTGAGAGGGTTAGAATCAAAAGACAAAAACAGGGCTGGAGAGATGGCTTAGCAGTTAAGCGCTTGCCTGTGAAGCCTAAGGACCCTGGTTCGAGGCTCAATTCCCCAGGACCCACGTTACCAGATGCACAAGGGGGCGCATGTATCTGGAGTTCATTTGCAGTGGCTAGAGGCTCTGGCGTGCCCATTCTCTCTTTCTTTCTCTCTTCTCTCTCTCTCCCTCTCTCTCTCTCTCCCTCTTTCTCTGTCTGTCGCTCTCAAATAAATAAATAAAAACAAAAAAATTTAAAAAGACAAAAACAAGGGTTGGCAGAGATACATTAATATTTATTCGCTTATACTTAGCTATTGAAAATGTAACATGGAGTAGCCACTTTGGAAAATAGTCTTGCAGCTTCTTAAAATGCTAAACATAGAGCTAGAGAGATGACTTAGCAGTGAAGGCGCTTGCTTGCTTGCAGAGCCTGAGGACCCAGGTTCGCCTCCCCAGAAACCACATAAGCCAGATGCACAAGGTGGTGCATGCGCACAAGGTGGAATACACACCTGAGTTTGTTTGCAGTGACTAAGGCCCTGGCATGCCAATTCTGCCTCTCTCTCTCTCTCTCTCTCTCTCTCTCTCTCTCTCTCACACACACACACACACACACACACACACACACACAAGAAAATGCTAAACATAGAGTTACTATATAACCCAGCAATTTTGCTCCTAGGCCCATGCCAAAGAGAAGTGAAACATTTGTCAAAAATATTCCACTGAGGTGGAGGCTGCCATGCCATCAGCCACCTGGTTGACGTGCACCTGCGGGCCTCCTACACCTCCCTCTCTCTGGACTGCTACTGTGACCGCGACGATGCAGCTCTGCCCTGCGTGGCCACTTGAGTTGGCCGAGGAGAAGTGCGCAGCGTCTACTCAAGATGCAAAGCTCAAAGACCTGCCAGGCCCTCTTCCAGGATGTGCAGACGCTTTCCCCAGATGAGTGAGGGAAAGCCCAGGAGGCCACGCAAGCCACCTTGGCCCTGGAGGAGAACCTTAACCAGGCTCTTTTGGATCTTCATGCGCTGGGTTCTACATGCACAGACCCGCATCGCTGTGACTTCCTGGAGAACCATTTCTTGGATGGGGAGGTGAAGCTCATCGAGAAGATGGGCGACCACCTGACCAGTCTGCACAGACTGGGGAGCCCTTGGCCAAACCTGGGCCACTGTCTCTTCAAGCCGCTCACTCCGAAGCACGACTAGATCCTGCTCAGCCTTCCAGGGACTCCTGCTGTGCCTCAACCACCCTCAGGCCCTCCTCCGCCCCAGCCTCTCCAGACACTAGGCAGCTTTGTAACGCCCAGACCCCCTCCCAAGCCTTGGACCAAACGAAATAAAAGTCCTGTGCAGCAACTCAAAGAAGAAGGAGGAGGAGAAAGTAGTAGTCACAAAAGGCCATATATTTTAGTATTCTATTGACATTCATGCTCAAAAATAGGAGAAAACATAAAAGTAGAAAAAAGCTGACTGGTTGCCCAGATTAAGGGAGAGGAATGGAGGTTGCTAATGCACACTGAGTTTCTTTTGAGGGTGGTAGAAAATGGTCTAAAATGGACTGTGTTGTGTTTGCACGACTCTGAAACTGTAGTTAAATCCATGCTTAACACACTCTAAAAGGATAAAGTCTATTGTATGTGAATTACATTCAAATGAATCCGTTTTCTTCAAAAGGTTTTAGACATCTTGGCTTACAGCACATCAAACCTTCTAGTAAGGGTCAAATACTTGGTCTCCCCACACTGCCGTGTCTTACTTTCAGGTTACTGCTCCCTTCTGAGACAGTACTCCAGTGTGTAGCATACGCTGGCCTCCAATTCACAACCCTCTTGCCTCAGCCTCGCTAGTGTTGGAATTATTGGTATACACCCTCCATGTTACTTTTATTGTCGATCACAACTCAACAAATAATAATTAAGGATCTATTGTACACTGGAGCAGATGTTCTAGAAACTAAAAAGACAGGCCCAAAGTCAGCATGGATGGAATGTCCATTATGTGATATAGAAGCACGCACAATTTCCCCAACTCAGTGTAGTGTCCCCGTTCCCTTTCCACTCACCCAGTGTGTCTGAGTGAGCTCTAAACATCTCAGAGCGCAAGAAAAAGTATCCATTTTTAAATAGAAATTGAATATTTCTAAATATTAATCACTACAGATAAACTAGTTAAGAGTGACTTGTCTCCATGAGTTTTTTTTTAACTATATACAAGAAGCTGTCCATAGAGCATTTACTTCAAATAATGTTAGAAGTTGACCATTTGTAGCTGACATCTCAGAAGACCACTAGTCCACTGGCGAGGCTCAGCCTCCCAAGCATCCAGTAAGGATTTGCTTGGCACATTCATACAATTCACCCACATCCCGGGTGAATTGAGAAATATGGGTGTGGATGTCAGTCAATCAAATTATCTTTCAAGCACTGAACGTTACAGCTCTGTCATTATCCACATCATGTCATCAGACCAGGGAAAAGCCTGTTCTGGCTTCTATTATTCTCCCTGGGTCACACCTGAGTATTCCTCTTTCAGTTACTCCATCAATAAAAAAACAGAAAACAGAATGCACAGTGTCACTAGGTACAAGACACCAGGAAACGGGTGAGCCGAGAACAGTCCTTGCCGAAGGAGCGTGTGGTCTAGTGGGAGAGTGAGCGAGGATGTGGGCAAGGAGTTTGTAAATGTCTGTCTGCACACCACATCTCTAACACCATCCTAGCTGACCTGAGCCCAGCATAGCTGGCAATGAGTCTGTGACTTATATATGTGCTCATTGACTTTGATAGGCATGTATGCAACATGTATGTGACAAATTTAATCTTTTCCCTAATCATTTCTTTCATTACTTTCTACTACTAAAACTTTTCCCCCTCTTGGAAAAAAAAATAATTGTGCATCAGTAACATCTGCTTAGCTTTATTTTAGTTTTTTGCTTTCAGTCTACCAAGACTGTATTTTAGAACACACCTGTAATTCCAGCACGTAAAAGGTAGAGGCAGGGGGATCATGACTTTGGGGCCATGCTTGGGCTATATATTGAATTCAAGGACAGCCTACAGTACAAAGTGAAGCCTTGTCTCTAATAAATATGTAAATACATAAATAAATATATATAATGTTTTGGTCTATGATGTGAGGTAGGGATATTTTTTAATCTACCAGTCGCTCCTTTTTAATTATTATTGTTATACATATTGTAACAGACTATACTCTTTTATCCACTCACCCCAGCTCCTGTGAGCCTGGGGACCCTCCTCAGTGGGGTTATGGTGTGCACTGTGGGGTCATGAAGGCTGCAGTTAGTCCCAGTGGGGGTGGGGGACCGTGGCTCACTGGTCAATTTTTACTGGATATTAGGACTCAGGATAGGAAAGGATTCTGACGTTATTGAGCTCACAGACAGGAGTTCATCAAGCGGTCATCTTCAGGGGTAGAGTTACACTCATAACGACCCCTCTTCAGTGGTACTTGCTGGAAAGCACTCCACGTTGACCCCAGCAATGCTCCCTTTCTTCACACTGTTGTTGTAATGCCAATAGTAACCTCTCTGGAACACCCCAGTGACTGCCTTTGGGGGTGAAATCCCATTGGAAGATACATCTCGGCGGCTTCCCCAGTTTGACGTCCATCAGTCTCTTCCCCTTCGGTGGTATGCCTGATACCATCTTGGAATCCTTCCTCGCATCTGCTCTGAGGTAGGGACTTCAGTCCATTTTTCCACCTAAATATCCAACCAATGTTCCCTGAACTGAATGGTGAGTTTCATTGTTTCTTTTACTATACAATTAATTTTGGGGGGGGGGTGGGTTCAAGGTAGGGTCTCTCTCCAGTTCAGGCTGACCTAGAATTCACTCTGTAGTCTCAGGCTGACCTCGAACTTACAGTGATCCTCTTTCTTGGCCAACTGAGTGTTGGGATTAAATGCACGCACCACCATGCCTGGAAGAGGGCGAGAGAGAATGGTGCACCAGGGCCTCCAGCAACTGCAAACAAACTCCAAATGCATGGGACACTTTATGCATCTGGCTTTACATGGGTTCTGGGGAGTTGAACTTGGGTTATTAGGCTTTAAGGGCAAGTGCCTTAACTGCAGAGCCATCCCTCCAGCCCCAATCAAATTGTTACATATGATAAAACTAACACATTAGTAAAAACACAATAGTATTCATAACTTTATAGAATGGACATGAATTAAGCAACATATACACATAATGGATTCTGCATAGTTTTTTAGCACACAGAAGCTTTCACAACATGATACTGAGTCACTTAGCCCAACATTGATCAGGTTCTGCCCAACTAGGCCATCCTCTTAGCGTATTTCAGGGAGAGTGAAGAGAGGCGGAAGTGTCAGGCCATCTGTGCTTCCTTCATGGAAAAGGAAAAAAATAAAGTTCACTTCTCTATGAGAAAGACAAATTCTCCAAATCTCAATTTGTCTAACAGTAGACAAAATGACAAAGAATACAATCCTTGTTTTAACTTAATTTCTTTGACTGGTTATAAGTTAAATACCTTTTCTTTAAAAAAAAAATATTTTTATTAGGCCAGGCATGGTGGTGCACACCTTTAACCCCAGCACTTGGGAGCAGAGGTAGGAGGATCACTGTGAGTTCGAGGCCATCGTGAGATGACATAGTGAATTCTAGGTCAGCCTGAGCAAGAGTGAGACCCTACCTCGAAAAAAGAAAAAATATAAATATATTGTTTTATTTACTGGAGAGAAAGAAAAGAAAGAAAGAGAGAGGGAGAGGAAGAAGACCGAGTCAGAGTATGGGGGCACCAAAGCCCCCTGCCACTATAAACCAGCTCCAGGTACATGCACCTCTTTCATCACCTGGCTTTATGTGGGTACTTTATGTGGAATCGAACTGGGGCAGACATGCTTTGCAAGCAAGCATTTGTAACTGTTGAGCCATCTTTCCAGCCCTTAAATACCTTTGCGTATTCATTAACACTTGGATTTTATTTGCTTTTCAATGACGTGTGTCTGTGTCTATTACCACTTTTAAAAATTAAAAATCTTTATATTTTCATTGACGTACAAATCCTTTTGGGCATCATATACATTTCCTTAACCTACTGTGAATATCGAGTACATTTCCTGCACTTACTGTGAATGTTCTTCCATCTCTGGCACTTGATTTTCAACTGTGTTATTTAGGGCTGAAGAGATGGATTAGCAGCTAAGGCACTCGCCTGCAAAGCCCAAGGACCCAGGTTAGATTCCCCAGAACTGTGTAAGCCAGATGTACAAGGTGGTGCATGAGTCTGGAGCTCGTTTGCACGGCTGAAGGCCTTGGTGTGCCCATGCTCTCTCTTTCACTCTCTATCTTCCTCTCTCTCTCTCTCTCAAATAAACAAACTACAATTTAAAAATTTGATATTTATTTCAAAGCATGGCATGAGCACAGGCTAGAGCCATGGCAGGTAAAAGAAATAATAATAATAATAATAATAAAATGCAACAAGAGTGGGCTGAGCTCTGGCAGAGGAGCTTGCCATAAACCCCTAAGCTCTCTCCAAAAAACACTCCACTTCCAGCAAGGTTCAGACTGCCACCAGCAGGGACCAAACATCCAGGACACATGAGTTGATAGGGGACATCTGTTTCAAACCACCACAAATGGTGTCACATGATGCCATCCTGGGCCACGTGTCCGCAGCAGAGGTGGAGATATAAACTAGAGATAAATTTCTCCTACTCAACACTTCTGTCTCTCATGCTGCCCTGTGCTCATCTTTAAGAGCAGGGTTGTTGGAGATGACAGAGATTGTCGCCATGGTAGATGGAAATGATTCTGGAAGTTCAGTTGGAAGAGCTTGTTGCTATGTCTAAGAGAGTTTGCAAGGCAGCTTGTAAAAATTCTAGTTTCCAGATGCTGTCTAAAATTAAAGGAAACTAAATAGTAGAGAAATCTATGCTAGCAGCAGCCAAAACAACAAATCATAGTAGCATTCTCTTTTATACAGTACATTTCCAGTCTATCCCTAACCCGTTCTGAAACTAAAAAGGCTGGCCTTGGGTGTGAGAGAAGCTTCTTTTCTGATTACACAAAATTTTGGCATATAGTGAGGAGTCAGTACCTGTTTATTAATGAATGAATAAAAAAATTAAGTTCTGATTTGGAGGTGCATGAAAAGGTTGATTCATGTATGCAGCATTTGATGAGGTCTTTCAACCTTGATATTTGATTTGATGGCCAGGTAACCATTGCCTGTCCATTCAATTTCCACAGGAACAAATGGGGCACCCTGACACATTTTCCACGTGGGTTCTGACCTGACAGAGCGTCACAGCTGGTAGGAATCACAGTTTCCCTTTATACAAATCGTTAATTCTGCAGATAATGAAAGAGAGGGGTAGTCATCCTCTTGCAAACATGTTAATCCAGATTCCCCTCCCTGCGGGCTGTAATGAATAGGCACTGATCTTCATCATCCCTGATCCAATCCAGAGCTGAAGTTTAACAGGTTTAGTTTGTATCAGCTCCATCCACAGTGGCATTCTTCTTTGTTCTTCGCGGGTGATACACCCTCCCGGCACTTACATTTTCAAGGCAAAAAGAAAATATGTTCAAGGGTAGAATTATAGAGATCTGTGCAGGCATTTGGGAGATGCACTGGTTTGGAGTGTGTGTGTGTGTGTGTGTGTGTGTGTGTGTGTGTGTGTAACTTCTTGCTCCTTGCTGTCTTTCTGGGTCTAAATTTTTATGGCCTTCGGAAGTTTGGGGGCTATGCTAAGAGCATGCAAGCATTCGTGGGGAGAATGCTAACTCAGTGAGAACGGGTTGAATTCTTCAACCGTGTTTATTGTCTCCAGAGAGCAGATCGCTGAGGGGAGGCGGTCTTGGGGTTCAGCAAGGAGCTGCTGTGTACGGAATCCAGGATCACATCTGTTTGCCAGCCCCACACTTGGTCCATGCTTGCCTCACCATGTGGTTGGAAAAGCTGCCCACCGTTGGAAAGCTCACAGTCCTTGATGAGATATGCCTGGCGGACCTTTTCAAAGAGCCTCAGTATCCAAACAAGAACAAAAGCATCACCCACAGTAGCTGTTCAATCAATAGTACTTGATACAGGGCTGGAGAGATGGCTTAGTGGTTAAGGCACTTGCCTGTGAAGCCTAAGGATCCAGGTTTGATTCCCCAGTACCCACATAAGCCAGATACACAAGGTGGCACATGTGTTTGGAGTTCGTTTGCAGTGACAATAGGCCCTCTCACACTCATTCTCTCTCTCTCTCTCTCTCAAATTAATTAATTAATTAAAAAATAGTACTTGATACAATTTTATTTAAATATTTCCTGTAGATGGTATACGGGTTTACTAAAGTTAGAAGGCCAGGAATTTATTATTGTATGGTCATGTTGCCTTAGTGTATCTGCTACACAAAGACAGGACTTTTTTCAAATTACTTCCTGCTCCCAAAATTGTTTTATGACCTTTTTCTGAGCAAACATGACATTGACCAGCACACAAAAACCAGGCTCTGGACTGGAGAGATGGCTTACCAGGTTAAGCACTTGCCTGTGAAGCCTAAGGACCCTGGTTCGAGGCTTGATTCCCCAGGACCCACTTTGACCAGATGCACAAGGGGGCGCACACGTCTGGAGTTCATTTACAGTGGCTGGAAGCCCTGGTGTGCCCATCCTCTCTCTCTCTCTCTCTCTCTCTCTTCTGCCTTCTCTCCCTGTCTGTCACTCTCAAATAAATAAAAATAAACAAACAAAAAATATTTTTAAAAAAACAGGCTCTGCTGATTTGTTTGTTTTTTAACTTTTTTATTGGCACTTTTCATACATGTACATAATGTATTTTTAAATATTATATATTATATATAATATAATATATGATATATATAATATATATATACACTTATATATATAATATGAGTGTGCCAGGGCATGCTGTCACTGCAAATGAACTCCAAGCACATGCGCTACTTTGAGCATCTGGCTCTATGTGGGGAATCAAACTCAGGCCATTAGGCCTTGCAACAAAGCATCTTTAACCACTGCACCATTGCTCCAGCCTCATGTCATGCATTTTGCTCAGAGTCCCCTCCCATTACCTTCTCTTATCTCCCTCTTCGCCCCTTCACTGGACCTGTTCTTCTATCTAACTAGTACTTCTACTATTTCTTGAAATAGTTGGGGGCTGGAGAGATGGCTGAGCAGTTAAGGCACTTGCCTGCAAAGTCTAAGGACCCAGGTTCCATTCCCCAGTACTCACATAAGCCAGATACACAAGGTGGTGCAAACATCTAGAGTTCATTGCAGTGGCTGGAGGCCCTGGCACACCCATTTTCTCTCCCTCTCTCTCTCTCTCTCTCTCTCTCTCTCTCTCCCTCCCTCTCTCTCAAATAAATACTTAATAACTGCAACCCCACTGAGGAGCATCCCCAATGGAATGGGGCCAGGTGATAAGGGAAAAGAGGGTACCAACACATGATGTATGCATATGAAATATGTTATTAATAATAATAAACATAAAAAAATTATTTATTTATTTGCAAGTTAGAAAAAGAGAAAGAGAGAATGGGTGCACCAGAGTGTCTAACCCCTTCAAATAAACTCAACAGGGATGCGCCACTTTGTGCATCTGGCTCTATGTGGGTACTGGGGAACTGAACCGCAGTGGTTAGGCTTCGCAGGCAAGGGCCTTAACCACCAAGCCATCTCTTCAGCCACTCTCTCTCCTATTTTGAAGTCTTTTTTTCCCCATCATCCATAAAGACATGTTGATTGGCCCAATACTGTGCAAGTAAGAACATCTGCTGTGACCACGAACGCCATGGTCATTCCACCGCACTCCCCATCTCCTCAGAGTAACGAGGAGAAACGACCCTTGAGTGCTCAGTACTAAACGAGGCACCTCAGTCCCTCACTTTCCAAAGCTCTGCGGGTGCTGACTGTACACTCAGGGAGCACAGGAAGAATGCAAAATTCATAAGATGTTCTTTTCCTCCAACACAAAGAGGAAACTCCACCCAGCAGCGTCCTCAGTAATTTGTACCCATTCATATCCTAATGCGGTGTTCTCCAGTCATTCATTAGTCATGAGGACTTGTCTTGCAAGTCGCTTTTTCACGAGTGGTAACACTTGGCAAGAGCCTTTTGTCTTCCTTGCTTTTCCTGGCATCATGACACGGGAGGGAGGGAGCTGGGATCCAACGTATTTGGAAACTGAAATTACACAAAGGTACTCACTGGCAGTACTTAACAGCCAACCAGTCGGTTTTGTAAGGGACACCTTTAGATTTTCTAGGAGCACAGCCAGAGCCTCGGAGAGAGGAAGCTATTTTTCTTAGAACATTTTAGGTGAAATTCTTGAAGTTAATTTTAAGAATGCCATTCCAGGCCGGGCGTGGTGGCGCACGCCTTTAATCCCAGCACTCGGGAGGCAGAGGTAGGAGGATTGCTGTGAGTTCGAGGCCACCCTGAGACTCCATAGTGAATTCCAGGTCAGCCTGGGCTAGAGTGAGACCCTACCTCGAAAAACCAAAAAAAAAAAAAAAAAGAATGCCATTCCAGATGACCAAGGAATTCATAAGATGAAATGCTGATTTTAAAAGTCATTATTTTGCCACAATTATAATAATAACTGATTTAAACAAAGAAATCCTTACAGTATAGTAACATCCAGAAATGTTTGGTAAGGATAAGGCTCTTTTTCTATTTAGAATCTTGTAGGGGGAGCTGCTGAAGAGATGGCTTAGCGGTTAAGGCATTTGCCTGTGAAGCCTAAGGACCCGGATTTGATTCTCCAGGACTGGCGTAAGCCAGATGCACAAGGGGGCACATGCATCTGGAATTCATTTGCAGTGGCTGGAGACCCTGGAGCACCCATTCTCTCCCCCCCACCTCCCTCTCTCTCTCTCTCTCTCTCTCTCTCTCTCATAAATAAAATATATTTTAAAAAGAGAATCTTGGGCTGGGAAGATGGCTTAGAGAATGGGAGGGTTTGTCGTGCAAGCGTGAGGGCCCCCAACACCCACGTAAGAAGAGGGGTTTGGCCATGTATGCCTGCAACCCCAGGTCTGTGGGGAGCAGAGACAAGAGAACCAGAGGGCTTGTTGGTCAGCCTGCCTGACCAAAGATGCAGCCTCTGCCTCAAAGACACATGCAGATGCGCTACGGAGAACTCAAGGTGTTCTCCGCCCACCTTCCTGCTTATGGGGCAAGTGCTCTGCAACATGTGTCCATAGATCACACACACTGCTCCCTGTACACACCACACCACACGTACTACACACATAATCCAAAAACAAAAGAAACCCGGGCTGGAGAGATGGCTTAGCGCTTAAGTGCTTGCCTGTGAAGCCCAAGGACCCCGGTTCGAGGCTCGATTCCCCAGGACCCACGTTAGCCAGATGCACAAGGGGGTGCACCCGTCTGGAGTTCATTTGCAGTGGCTGGAAGCCCTGGCACGCCCATTCTCTCTCTCTGTCTCTATCTGCCTCTTTCTCTCTCTGTCTGTCACTCTCAAATAAATATATAAAAATAAACAAAAAAATTTTTAAAAAAGAAACCCTCTTACTTCTGTATGTACATGCATGTGTGTGTGCATGCGTGTGTGTGTGTGTGTGTGTGTGTGTGTGTGTGTGTGTGTGTGTGGAGACCAGAAGTCAACACCAGGTGACTCAGTTCAGTCATTGTCCCCATTTATTTGTCTTTTATTTTTTGAGACAGAATCGCTCATTGATTAGGAGAGATTTCCTAGTTACTAGCCCCTAAGCATCTCTCTGTCCCCACTTCCCAGGCACTGGGCATTATAGATGCCCACGAATGCCTGGTCTATTTTACATGGGCACTGGGGATGGGCACTGTGGTCTTCAAGCTGTAAAGAGAAGCTTAAGCTCATGACGTCTAGTGGAGCCATGAGCAATTAAGGAACTATTGTTTCTCCTGTCGTGAAGAGTATATCTAAACATGAGCCCTAGCTCTTGGCTCGATAATGATGCATATGGAGGTGCCTGGGAGAGGGCAGCTGGCCAGTAAACATTTATTAGATAGAACTCTGGGCTGCAGAACTGTCAAGTCCACCACCTCCATAAAAATTACCTAATTCAGGGCTGGAGAGATGGCTCAGTAGTTAAGGCACTTTGCCTGTGAAGCCTAAGGACTCAGGTTCGATTGCCCAGGATTCACATAAGCCAGATGATTCACATGGTGGCACATGCATCTGGAGTTCGTTAGCAGTGGCTAGAGACTCTGGCATGCCCATTCTCTCTCTCTTTCTATCTATCTATCTATCTATCTATCTATCTATCTATCTATATCTATATCTATATCTATATCTATATCTATATCTATATATATATATATATATATAGATATAGATATATGTATGGTGTGTACACATATATATGTAATCTGCCTGTTTCTCTTTATCAAATAAATAAAAATAGGGCTGGAAAAAATAGGGCTGGAGAGATTGCTCAGCAGTTAAGGCGCTTGCCTACAAAGTCTAAGAACTCATGTTCACATCTCCAGGTCCCACATAGCCAGACACGTAGTGACACAAGCGCACAGTGTCACACATGTGCATGGGGGGCGCATGTGTCTGGAATTTGTTCGCAGTGGCTGAAGGCCCTGGCACGCCCATTCTCTCTCGCTCACTCTCTCTCTCACTCTCTCTCTCGCTCTCGCTCTCTCCCTCCCCCCACTAAATAATAAATAATTCTAAAAAACTAAAAAGGTAAAATTTCCTAATTCGCTCTCCCTCTCTGGAGCCCGTCCCTCCCTTTAGGAACACTGTTCTGATTATTGTCTTTTTGTGACACACTTCGGTTAATTATACATTGTCACCCATACATCCTTGAGGAAAGGCCTATGCGCAGCCTTGTGTTACATAAGCCAGAGGCCACTGATAAGTACTTGCTTGCTGATGGTGTTGACAGACACAGCCTGATACCGAGAACTGAAGGCAGCGCAGCACACTGGCAGCGTGTTAGCAACTTGGGGGACTGAGTTCTAACAAGTGACGCAGAGAAGTATCACTCCTCTCAGGATGACAGATGGAAGCCAGCTCTGGGTGCACAGGCTTCAAAGACTAAGACCTGGAAGAGTAGGGAGAAGGGTAGGTTGGCCTGACCGGTCCTATGACATGTCCTAGAAACACAGCTATGAAGGCTGGTGTGGTGGTGCATGTCTAGAACCCAAACATCTGGGAGGTGAGACAGGAGGGTGCAGAGGTCACAGCTTTTCCTGGGCTACATGGTGAGTTTGAGGCCAGCCTGAGCTACAGGAAACCTTGTAGGGAGGGAGGGAAAGAGGGAGGGAGGGAAGGAGGAAGGGAGGGGGGAAAGAAGGGGAGGGAGGGGAGGGAGGGGAAACAGAGGAGGGAGGGAAGAAGGGAGGGAGGGAGAGAAGGAGGAAGGAAGGAAAAAAGGAAGGAAGAAAGGAAGGAAGGGAAGGAAAGGAGAGAGAGAAAGAGAGAGAGAAAGAACAAAAGAGTAGGAAGGAAGGAAGGAAGAGAGGGAGGGAGGGAAGGAGGGAATGAGGGAGGAAGGAAGGAAGGAAGGAAAGAAGGAAGGAAGGAAGGAAGGAAGGAAGGAAGGAAGGAAGGAAGGAAGGAAGGCAGGCAAGAGAAAGGAGGAACAGGGAGTAGAAAGGAGGAACAGGGAGTAGAAAGGAGGTAAGGGGAGAGGAGAGCAAAAGAGAGGAGAGGAACAAAGAGGAGAGCAGAAGAGAGTACACAGACATTAATAAACAGACAATAACAATGAAATGTCATTACAGACCGCCCAGACCTGTGATGCTATGGTCTCCACAACAGAGAATACTGATAATTACATAGCTACCTCCCACTGTCCCAGGGACAGCAATGGTCACCAAAGAACTTTGCTTCAGTGGACAGTGACACCCCACCAGAGCAGAACAGCCTGCCTGAAGCTTTTGATGCCCAAGACACCCAAACCATCCACTGGGGGGAAAATGATACACACAGGATGCCTGCCTTTCTAAGCAACAGTGACTGTGGCAAGAATGGGATGACTCAGGCTGGGAATATGGCTTAGCAATTAAGGCACTTGCCTGCAAAGCCAAAGGACCCAGGTTCGATTCCCTAGGACCCACATAAGCCAGATGCACAAGGTGGCACATGCTTCGGGAGTTTGCAGTGGCTGGAGGGCCTGATGTGCACATTCTCTCCTCTCTCTGCCTATCTCTCTCTCTCTCTCAAATAAATAAAAGAGATATTTAAAAATAAATAAAAGAAAAACAAAAAATACACTTAAAGAATGGGATGACTCTACAGACTTTTTCATTTTGATATATTCTTTTCTTTGCTCAATATTTTAGTATTGCTACAATCAAGGCAGATTCCTTAGATCAAGTAAGAATCTGGTTTGATGTTATGATGGAAGGGAAGAAAGATATTACAAAATAAGAGAGATGACTAATAACAGTGTCACTTGAGTAGGGTCAGTGAAAAAAAATTAATCTCATGCCCCAATAGATGAACAAGACATCGGTTTTCAGGCCACATCTTATCTTTTTAATTGCATGATTCTATTTTTACTGATTTTTAAATTTCTACACACACACACACACACACACACACACACACACACACGACTCTACCATTTTATGCAATAAAACTTCATTGATTGTTTACTAAAAGGATATTCCAGGGCTGGAGATATGGCTTAGCAGTTAAGTCACCTGACTGCAAAGCCTAAGGACCCATGCTCAACTCTCCAGATCCCACTTAAGCCAGACCCAAGGCGACACAAGCACGCAGGTTGCACATGCACACACGGCAGCGCATGTGTCTGGAGTTCTATTACAGGGGCTAGAGGCCCTGGCACGCCAATTCTCTCTTTCTCTCTTGCTCTCACTAACTCTATAAAAGAGGCAGATCCGTTGGGCTCGCCTCAAGAAAAAAAAAAGTATTCTAGAATATTCTACTATGTGAATTTATATTGGCGCAATAAAATCTGGGTCAATGGAAAAGCCATCACATAGAAATCAACGGACTCAGTCTCTTTCCCCCAGAGTGGCTTTCTTCCATCAGGAGAACGGCTTCACCTATCTGGCCTGAAAACCTGAAAGGTGTTGATTTCTCCTTCTGTCCTTCCAAGGGCTTGGCTTTGACCTCCCAAAGCCCTCTGTGGTCTCTCTCCTGGTGACAGGCCTTCTCGCACCACCATGAGTTAAGCTCTTGTGGTCTTTATCTGATACTAGACCTCCCGTCCATCTTTCTCTTACTGCAAGCACCCATTTCAGTCTGTTTGTCCCTCTCTGAGCAAACCCACGCCTGCTCACACCACCAGCTACTGTGCAGGAGAGACCCTCCAGGAAGGCGCCCACACAGGCTTCAGCCCTCACGCTTTTTATTAGTTATGTATACAGTGTGTATACAGCCACAATGGTACCATCGTTAGCCTTCTCCCTGTCACCCCCCGTGAGGATTGTGGGTGTTGGCATTGTGGGGGTGGCCACCAGTTATGGAGGAGACGCAATGTCTCTGTACATAATGTCCCAACATGTGGCTCTAACAATCTTTCCGGCCCCCTCTTCCATGAATTTCCCTGAGCCATGTTGGGTTTGTTTTAGGTCTACTTCAGTGACTGAGGTCTTGGGAGCCTCTGTGTCTCTGGATCTCTGGTTTGGTCGGAATTGAGTGTCCTCTGTGTCTGTGTCCTTCACCCTTGTGCTGGTACCAGGTTCTCTTGCTCCACTAACTCTATGGCTTCAGTTGGTGCCCTGGTGGGGTGCGATGGGCTGATTCTCTCCTCAGGTGCTGCATCCATCTGAAAAAGAGAAGCAAATTCTCCAATGGAGAGTGAGGTCAGTGCAAGGTATATGGATACCCATTCTTATTTTAGAGAGAAATTAATAGGTGTAGGCCCTCTTGTAGCCCACTACTGGTGGGAACTTGATATTGGAGAGCAATCAGCCCTCGCTCTTCCCCCACAGATTCACTTTGGCCACACCAGCCTCTTCCATGCTGCCAAGCACACCTTACCTCTTCAACGATCCTGCCTTCCTCTCCCAGAAATAGCTTTCACCCCACCCTTACCCTGCCTAACGACTCCTCATCCTCCTCCAGGGCTGGGCAGAAACAGCTTCTGCCACCATTGTCCCATCCTGGTTACTCTGGTCCTCTCTGGGCTCCACAATTAATGCATTAGATCACTCAGAGCCTGCACCGTCCACGAGGCCTCGCCCCGTTCCAGTGACCGGTCTCACCTGCAGGAGGAGGCTCTTCCACGTAGGCCCCTCTGAGGAAGACCAAGACCCTCACACTTCTCAGGCTGAGGCCTTGGCGTACACTACTAGGAAGGTCCTCGGGGGCTCGGAGACAGCTTGCTGATGGGTCAGGATGCAGGGAGCTAAAAGCATAGAGACCTGAAGGGACACAGACAAAACATCTGCAAAGATCAAACAGCCTTGTGGATTCAGAGCAGTTTCTTAACCTGAGATCCATGAAAATTGCCTCAGAATCACCAGTGGTGTTTGCTTCAAGATGTTTATTCTTGGGTCCCTTCTTAACATAATCAAGAGATGGCTTTAGCTTGCCTGTGAAGCCTACGGATCCAGGTTCGACTTACCAGGACCCATGTAAGCCACATGTGCATGGTGGTGCACGGGTCTGGAGTTCGTTTGCACTGGCTGAAGGCCCCGGCGCGCCCATTCTCTCTCTCTCTCTCTCTCTCTCTCTCTCTCTCTCATAAATAAATAAATAATCAGAAGTAATAAGCATGAGACATATTCCACATTTTAATAATATTCTCAAGAGATTCTAACAGACATGGAATTTCTGGAACTCTTAGACTGAGAAGCAAAGGTATCTCAGACAGGATGGGAAACAAAGTGGACACCCAGCGTCCAGCTCTGGATTCTACCCACCAGTCCTTGTCAGCGCCCCGTGGTGGAAGGAGAGGAGGCCCGAGGCCCCTGCGCCAAGGCGTTATTGTCAGGAGACTGCTTGCTGGGAGGGGAGAGACGTGTTCTTCTGCGGCGGAGCCACTGATAAGTTGCACGAGCCGCCACGCTCATGCGAGCAGCACAAGCTAAACTCACTGAGCCATATTCGCACACAAAACATCAACACGGACGAAGGGCACATTGGAAAGAAGAAGGGATCCGGTGAGAGGCCGAGGGGAGGAAAAAAAGAGAAGGTAGTGAAAGGCGTTGTGAGCAAGACACACCATCTACATGCGCATGAAATTGTCAGTAAATCAAATAAAGCCTCCTTAGGGTCATCACTTAGCTGATAAGGCACCGAATGGCGCTGGAATCCAAGGCACGAAGCTAGAAAGGGAGTCGGGTCAGGCGGGCAGGTGGACAGTGCCCGTCCCATAGTCGTTGCTGCTGGCTGGGGTTCAGGATAGCAGGTAAAGACAGCGGTAGAAATGACTGACCGCTGCTCTCACAACTCATAACCCACAACCCCATGGTGATACCAGCAATGCCACTAAGGGGGGCCCTCGGTGGAACGGGGGCAGGGAGCAGGGGAATGATGGTAGCAACACAACGATGTGTCCATTCCTTAAACTGTATGCGGAAATAAACCCTGCCTCTTCTTCAAGCTGTTTCTTGAGAGGTCCCTGTTCTAAGTGAAGTAACTAATACAGATAGCCACCAACTCTACAGGGTTTCCGAGAGCAGTCACCAGCTGTTAACACATGCGTGTAGAAGACAGTTGCTAGTCTTAGTAGTACAAACCCAAGCCAACAGTTTGGTCGTGATCTCACCGGGCCTGGGCCATAACTGTGTGACAATTCTGACTCATGCTAAAGTAAGTCACCAAGGCTTTTGCTTGAAAGGTTGTCCCATAAGTATTCAGGGTTCAAAGTAAGAGGAGAGCTCGCTTCAGCTCTAGAAACTAGTTCTCACGCCCAGCTTGAGGACAAGGGCACACTGGGGACAATTTCCCACACCTCCCTGAAGGCTCTTCTTTGGGTCTGTTTGAGCTCAGGGAAGTTTCTAGCGTATGAAGAAACCCAGGCAAGTACAGAATTCCAGCACCCGGCTTGTACAGATCCAGAAGGCAAGCTCTCACATCCCACCCACTCACATCCACAAATAAAACTAAATTGACCATAACACGCACTGAAGCTTAGGGTCCTTCCCCAAGTTCAATTCTTGACCAAAAAAAAAACAAATTTTTTTTTACATAAAAAGACAATAATTTAAGGAATGTTATCACACAAGGGGCAGACAGAGGAAGAGGTGCGGATGTGTTTCCCACTTGAAGAACATCTCAGGGAAGCAAGAGCAGATCTAAGGCACCACTCCAACTGACGTAAGACCTAAAGAAAGAGAGTACAGATAGTTTGAGACCCTGGGCATCCCTGCGATAGCAGGACGAATGGCGCCATCTAGTGGATAACTAGGTGAACAGAACTGAGACCTGAGAAGAAGTGAGCCTCAAGATACTAAGATAAATACTAGAGGGGCTGGAGAGATGGCTTAGCGGTTAAGGCACTTCCCTGAAAAGCAAGTCAAAGGATCCCAGTTCTATTCTCCAGGTTCCACGTAAGCCAGATGCACATGGTGGTGCATACGTCTGGAGTTCGTTTGCAGTGGCTAGAGGACCTGGCGTGCCCATTCTCACCCTCTCTATCTCTCCCACCCCTCTCTCTGTCTCTAATAAATAAATTTTTTTAAAATATACTTTTTTGGTTTTTCGAGGTAGGGTCTCACTCTAGCTCAAGCTGACCTGCAATTCACTATGTAGTCTCAGGGTAGCCTTGAACTCATGGCGACCCTCCTACCTCTGCTACCCGAGTGCTGGGATTAAAGGCTTGTGCCATCACGCCTGGCAAAATACATTTTACTTATTTGAGAGAGAGAGAGGCAGAGAGAGAGAGAGAGAGAGAATGTGTGTTCCAGGGCCACCAGCTGCTGCAAATAAATTCCACACACATGCACTCCTTTGTGCACCTGGCTTACATGGGTCCTGGAGACTAGAACCGGGATCCTTTGGCTTTGCAGGCAAAGGCCTTAACAGCTAAGCCATCTCTCCACCCATGAATCATTTTTTTAAAGATATTAATAAATAGATAGAAGAAACAAGCCGCAGAGACGAGGTGTAGTTTCCCCACAAGTTATGTGAGTTCTCGGGTGATAGTGCTTGGATCCGTGTTTGGCCTGTCGGATCCCAAGCCAGCATCCTCATTAGGCATCTCAAAGATGCAGGGAATAGTGGGCGCAGTGCCTGACTGCATCCCACATGTGGGCTGGGGCCAAAGGCTCCTTCAGGCCTACCTAAGATTTCAGGGTCCTCTCTCCAACCCTGCGGAGTGCCCACCACCTTCTTGGCTTCCTGGGTGCCATCTTCTCCCGGTGGCTGTCTCACCTCCCCTTACTCCACGCAGCATCCCCGCACACAGCCCCGTCAGCGGTGTGAGGGCTGAGGTAACAGTCCCCCAAGAAAATAAAAAAACAAGACACCCTCCCACTAGCCAACAGAAAGAACCTCCTCCAGAGATGAGGAAACTCCACATTTGAAGGAAACATACATTTCACATCACACAGGTGTGACCATATAGTTATCCTCCCAAGCCAAGATAAGAGACACCAAAAGCAGTTAAAGTGAGGTGTAATGATATATAGATATGACAAAATCTTTACTTGATAGAATGGACCTTTCCAATCACTCTATTAAAAATTCTTTTTATTAATTTTTTAAATTTATTAGAAAGCAAAGAGAGGGGGAATGGGCATGCCAGGGCCTCCTGCCACTGCAAATGAAGTCCAGACGCATGCACCATTTTATGCATCTAGCTTTATGCGGGTACTGGGGATTAGAACCCTAACCATAAGGCTTTGCAAGCAAACACCTTGAACAGCTGAACCATCCCTCCATCCCTAAAAAAAAAAAAAAAAAAAAAAAACTCTTTTCAAAAATATAGTTCTCAGGCCAGGTGTAGTGGTGCATGCCTTTAATCCCAGCACTTCGGAGGCAGAGGATCACCGTGAGTTCAAGGCCACCCTGAGAATACAGAGATACAGAGTGAATTCCAGGTCAGCCTGGGCTAGAATGAGACCCTACCTCAAAAAACCTATATATACATATATATATTTCTCAGGCTGGAGGGATGCCTTAGTAGTTAAGATGTATGTTTACAAAGCCAAAGAGATATGTATATATGTCTTTTAAAATAACCTATATCTGTATCCACTGAAAATATTCTTCAGACTGGTTAAACATAAAAAATAGCACAATGGGAGCTGGAGAAATGGCTTAGAGGTTAAGGTGCTTACCTTCAAAGCCAAAAGACCAAGGTTCAATGCCCCAGGACCCACATAAGCCAGATGCACAAGTGGCATATGCATCTGGAGTTCATTTGCAGTGGCTGAAGACCCTGGTGTGCCCTATCTATCTGTCTTTCTCCCTCTCTCTCTCTCTCTCTCTCTCTCTCTCTCCCCTAAGTAAAAAAAATTAAAAGTATTTTTTTAAAAATAGCTGGACAATAGGGAGGGTGGAGCAGGAGGGGAGGGTAAGGGTGAGGATTAGGGACATAAAACTGGACCCAAATGGCAATGTTTCCATAAAATTCTACATCCTAAAAGACAGACTAAATGGTTGTGCCTTCATCAGGTCCTTAGAGGGAACACCTGAATCACAGGGCTCTGGAGAGGGTAAGATGAAGACTAACCTTAATCTTCTCTTGTTTCTATCTATCTATCTATCTCCTCTCTATCTCCTTTATATTACCTATCTTTTCCTTCCCTCTTTTCCTTGGTCCTGGACTGAAACTCCCAGTACCAGCATGTGGTTAACATCCACAATGAGCCATTGATCAGAGACCTACAAGGTTTCCCAAAAGTAGACAGATTTCTGTCAGATTACTTGATGACCCACCAAGGGTTAGTGGTAAGACCCTACTTCCAAAGACACCATATGCTATTGGTATGGAACATGGAGTGACCTGGCTGGAAGCTGGAAAAGAGTCAGTCCCTGAGACAGTTAGCTCATCTAGTACCAGAAGATGCTACATGAGCGACTGGGGTAAATTGACCAACATCTTTCCAAGCAACTTGTGGTCTAAGCTACCCAGCAGCAAACAACCTGACGTGATGCTCACACAAGTGTAATAGTGGCACACAGCCATGGTGGGTAACCAACTGCTCTTGGTTTGGCTAATTGATCCACTCAGTGTAACGGAGCCAGTAGCTGGAGCTGGGAAACAAGTCAGAACCATATCCAAAACTCGAGCCTGCTCTCCACTATCAAGCTCCCACCAGTCGTGGGCTACAAGAGGGCCAGGCCTATTAAATTCTCTCTCAAAGAATAATGGTTATTCCATCTATCCGGTGCTGACTTCACTCTCTGTTGGAGAATTTACTTCTGTTTTTCAGATGGACACAGATCCTGATGAAAGAATCAGCCCATCACACCTCACCAGGGCCCCAGCAGAAATCAAGAGTAATTGGGGAAATGAGCAAGAGTGCTGCTTTCTTGGTGAACCTGGTAACAGCACAAGGGTGAAGGAGACAGACACAGGGAACACTCAACTCCTACCAAACCAGAGATCCAGAGACACGGAGGCTCCCAAGACCTCATCACTGAAGTAGACCTAAAATGAACCCAACATGGCTCAGGGAAATTTGTGGAAGAGGGGGCAGAAGGATTATTAGAGCCACACATTGGGTCATTATGCACAAGAGACACTGCCTCTTACCCATAACTGATGGCTAACTCCACAAAGCAAGACCCACATTCCCCAACAAGGAGGATCCCTGCAGTGGGGGGAAGGGCAGGGAAGAGGCTAACGATGGTACCAACATGGCTGTATACACACTGTTTACATAACTAATAAAAAAAATTTTTTAAAGAAAAAATAATGCAATGACAATCAGAATTATTATTGTGTTATTTCAGTAGTATTTAAGGGTCACTAAATTGGTCACGGTTATTTTCTAATGGGATGTATTATTTCAAGTCAGTGCAAAAAATCTTCTTCAAATTTTCTCTCTTTCTCTCTCTCCCTTTCTCTGTCTCTAGTGAATAAATTTAAAATATTTTTAGTTTTTTAAAAAGGTTTAAAAAATATATTAATCACATTTAAAAATATAAATCATAGCAAAAGATTCTCCCCACAAATCAAGATATTAAGAGTATAGTGATGTGGTTTCAAAGCTTTCTTGCGAAGTCTGAATGACCCTTAATTCTAAATTGGTTCAGCTTCCCTGTCACAATCAACTTCTTCAGGAACCAATTTTAGTGTCTTCTTGTCAGTCTGCCTTATTTTTTAATCACAGGCAATTAGCTTAAAGTGCCCAAAAGCTGCGATATTTTTTGATGTTCTGGCCTTTAGATGCTTGATTAGCGGCTTCTAAATGATTTTGAACGAAATGGAATCAAAAGGCAATGAATTTGTTTGTCAAAAAGAAAAGTCACTACTATTTCAAGATATGAAATGTTTTACAAGATAATTCTTCAAAGATGAAAATATGCCTAGGATCCAGTTGGCAGAAGCTCTGTGGCTATCACATAAATTTTCACAACCACAACTTCTCTTTTGGTAAAATAAGAGGGTGAATTTGGAGAAAGTTATAAATTTTATGAACCCGACAATTAATTCCAAGTCTATCGTTGGCTTGTAGATTGTATTACACATAGAAAACAAAATTGTTTCCATTCTAGCAAGGGGTTTTCCAAAGCTTCTATTTATGCTGTTACTATAAAATATATAATTTTATCTTCAACATTGAACTTTTACTTGAATTCATAATAATGTCAGATGTGTCTCATTTTCTAGACATTCCAAAAGTTTCATGGATCACACACACAAAAAAATTGGAACCATTCCTGAAATTAGCATAAGTGACTTTCTATTTGAAATAGCTTATGTCCTCTGATATAAAACTGCTTGATGCATTCATATTCCAACGGTATGCACACTTTAATAGCCATTACCACATGGCTCTAATACAAACTTGAAATTGAAGATGAGCTAATTCATTTAGAAAATCTGATGTAGGGGCTGGAGAGATCACTTAGCAGTTAAGGTGTTTGCCAGCAAAGCCAAAGGACTCAAGTTCGATTCGCCAATCCCACATAAAGCCAAATGCACAGGGTGGCGCACACATCTGGAGTTCGGTTGCAGTGGCTAGAGGCCCTGGCATGCCCATTCTCTCTATCTATCTATCTCCCTCTTTCTCTCTCACTCTATCTCTATCTGCATCTCTCTCTCACACTCTCAAGTAAATAAATACTTTTAAAAAGAAAATCTGGGCTGGAGACATGGCTTAGCGGTTAAGGCGTTTGCCTGCAAAGCCTAAGGACCCAGGTTCAATTCTCAGATCCCTCGTAAGCCAGATGCAGAAGGTGGCCCATGTGCCTGGAGTTCGTTTGCAATGGCTGGAGGCCCTGGCATGCCCGATTCTCTCTCTCTCTCTCTCTCTCTCTCTCCTCTCTCTCTCTTTCTCTCTCTCCCTTTGTCTGTCTCTAATAAATAAATTTAATTGTTTTTAGGTTTTTTTAAGTTTAAAAAAGAAAATCTGATGTATTAGCGCATGCCTGTAATCTCAGGACTAAGAAACTCAAACATCATCATCATAATAATAATAATAATAATAATATAATAAAAACAAGGAAACAATAATTCTACTTCCATCCAACACTGTCATATTCAAAATAGCTCCACTCAGATGTAGAAGCCTGAAAATAGGAATTGTCACCTTCTCTTCAACAGTTTTTCACCTGCACCTCCATGCCCAGGGTATCTCCACAGCTTCTGAATTTCCACAGAGTAATGACGACTATCTACCTGCAGATCTTCACTCCCTGTGCTTCTGCAGTGCCCCTCTGCCACAGGTGACGCTCACCTCCTGCATCCTCACATCTCGTGGGGGACTCTCCTGCTCCGACCTCCTTCTTTCTTACCCCACCGTCTGCCAGTGGTCCCCATCGGGGTCAGTCTGTGGACTCGGAAACACAGCTGCCATGATGAAATGAGCATGAAATGAGCACGGTGGCACACGCCTTTAATCCCAGCACTCGGGAGGCAGAGGGAAGGGCATTGACGAGAGCTCGAGGCCACCCTGAGACTACATAGTGAATCCCAGGTCAGCCTGAGCTACAGTGAGACCCTACCTCGAAAAACCAAAAAAAGAAGAAAGAGAAGAAAGAAAGCACATGTGTAGAAATGGCAGGACAAGTTCATGGAGTAATCTTATATATGGTAAATCCAATCGCACGAACCAGGGGCTTCTATTCTGCGTATCTTAGTCTTCGTAGTTGATTTCCTTTGTGATTATTCCTACAGTGCTTTACGGAAGCGTTGCTCCCTGATGAATCCGAGGTTGAGCGACCTTTGAAAGGACGCGCTGGAAGCTCTGTTGGACGACGTGGTGCCCGGTGCACCGTGTGCTCGCCGTTCACAGCTCTGCAGCTCCCCTTCTCGGGCGCGCTTCCCACGCTTGCACCCCAGCCAGGCCTGACCTTGCGCCCTGAGCCCACGCGCGCTGCTCCCTCCTTTGCTCTTGTCCCATGTCAGCTCCAGCTCCGCTGCAAGAAGCGCCTTCTCACCGAGCGGGATCCACACCCTCTACGTCCGTCACCTGCTAGCGCAGGACCGTAACCTCTGTGTCCTATTGCCGTCTCGCCCCCGCTGTGAACGGTAATAAACGTTTATCCAGTGAATTAATGAAAGGCTGGGGCTGGTGAAAATTTGCTTGACAATCTTACAGACAAAAGGAAGCTAGGGCGTGCAGTGTGGTGGTTTCATGGACAGCTTCGTGCCTATGGGCTGCTCCCCTGGGTCCTTGACTGATGAGGATGTGCCTAACATTAGATACACACATGTGAGCTCCCCAGTCCTCTCTACCTCCCCGGTGCACACTCAGGTGAACTTCTGTGACAAGCAGGACTCTGAGGATGTGTAATGGGGCGCTGTGGGTTCAGGAAAGTCTTTGAACCCTAAACCCTAGGCCCATGCCTACTTTTAATCAAAGAATTGAAGTTTTGTTTGTTTGGTTGTTTGGTTGGTTGGTTTTGGTTTTTCAAGGTGGGGTCTCACTCTAGCCCAGGCTGACCTGGAATTCACTATGGAGTCTCAGGGTGGCCTCAAACTCACAGCGATCCTCCTACCTCTGCCTCCCGAGTGCTGGGATTAAAAGCTTGGCCCTTTGAATTTAAAAGACTGAGAAGAATAATTACTAAATTATATTTATTGAGGGAAGTACAGAACTAAGGAAAGACACCCACGTGGCTTGAGAGCCCACATGGAGGGCCTGGGAAAACCATGGAGAAAAAAGCAAAGGAAGTTCCCAGAGCTCCTGCCACGTAGGGGAGCTGGAGGGGAAGGGTTTAAGCCCTGGGGGAGGGACGCTCTGCCCTGGGCTTGGCCAGGCTGGGTCTCATGACCTGACAGCCCTGGGCCCTACCCTCCGGCTCGGGTCACCAAGGCTGTCTGGAGAAGAGGCTGACCATGACGCCAAATTCTGGAACTGAACTTTGGACCAACCACCATGTCAGGGCTAGATTTAAATTCCAGGAGAAGCCCGGTGTGGTGGCACATGCCTTCAATCCCAGCACTCAGGAGGCAGAGGTAGAAGGATCACTGTGAGTTTGAGGCCACCCTGAGACTACATAGTGAATTCCAGGTCAGCGTGAGGCAGAGTGAGACCCAACCTCGAAAAACAAAAATAAATAAATAAATAAATAAATAAATAAATAAATAAATAAAATAAAAAATTCTAGGAGAGACCTCCACTCCCAGGAGGGGCCCCTGTGATTTGTGGAAAAACAGGTCTAGGCAACCAGGCAAGAGATAAGCAGTCAAGCAAGCGTTTTTGTTGTTGTTGTTGTGTTTTTTTTTTTAACTTTCAGGGGTCACCCTGTCAGATTGCCTGACGCCCTCTCAGATTGCCTCTTGTGTACCAGCTCGGGCAGGCCGAGTCTCATGCCAGTGATGTGGCAATGACGCCTCCCTGGGGAGGGGAAACCTGTTCTCTACACGGAAAAGCACTGACCCAATTATCCCGCCCATGGAGTTCTGGCTTTCCCCTAAGTCAGCAAAGAAAATGAATTAAGGACATTAAGGGAAATTAGCTTGTCCCAACTTCCCATGTCCTCTGCCCTCAGCGGCTGACCAAATGTAGCAATCGTCACCAGGCTCTTGCCACGAAGGACAAGGCTTCTTTACTCGGGTGGCTTGCACAAGCGCCATTCCTCCAGGTACCCACATTCGGATGTTTAGACATAAAACTCTCCGAGCCAGATGCTAAAGGGTTCAGATAGGTCTCAACTTGTCATTGCAGCAAACGAGATGTCTGTTCCAACACCCTCTGCTGTTAGCAGAGCTCACTCGGGCAGCAGGGCACCCCGCTTCTCTCTCGTCCTCTCCCCAAAGTCTGCTTACTCTCTCCGACATAGCCTGTTCCTCATCAGGGTCTTAGCTCCTCAAACCCACCCGCTTCGAAGGGGATCACTTTACATTGGGCTGTTGCTTTCCAAAAGTAAATTACTGGGGCCTGGGGAGACAGCACAGTTGGTCAAGTGCTTGACTGAAAGCATGAGGACCTGAGTTTGATTCCCAGAACCCGTGTCCAAATGCACGCTTGTAATCTCAGCACTGAGAACACAGAAACAGGTGAGTTCCTGGGGCTGACTGATGGCCAGTCAAGCCTGAGGAGTGAATCCCAGACCAGTGAGAGACCCTGTCTCAGAACAGTGGGAGGTGGGCAGCACTCCTCTGGATAACCCTGAAGATGTGCACACACGTGCACTTGCACACTCACACACAGGCATGCATATGTGTGCATGTCTGTGTACATAAAAACAGAAATTTCTGGGGCTGGAGAGATGGCTTAGAGGTTAAGGCACTTGCCTGCGAAGCCTAAAGACCCAGGGTGGACTCCCCAGGTCCCATGTAAGCCAGAAGCACAAGGTGACACAAGCGTGCAAGGTCGTACGTGCACAGAAGGTGGCATATGCATCTGGAGTCCAATTGCAGTGATTAGAGGTCCTGGCATGCCAATTCTTTCTCTTTCCTTCTCTCTCTCTCTCGCTCTCACTCTCGCTCTCACTCTTGCTATCTCATATATCTCACAGTCTGTTGGGCTTGCCTCAAAAGAACAAAAACAGAAGTTTCTGAATTGACATTGATGTCAGCAATCGCATCCATACTACTGATTATGTTACAATGCTTTCATTTGTTTTGAAAGTTTTGCTGAGTACCGGACAAGCCACTTCACGCCTACACAGCACCCTTCTGTGAACTTAAAGAGCTAACCCTCCCTCGGGTGGACACAGCCCCCGTGCCCTGGCTCTGGTTACCTGAGCTTGCCTGCAGCCTCTTTCACCTTCCCTTGTGCCCTTGTGCCCTTATGCATGGACAACTTTCAAAACTGTGTGCAGTGGCACAAAGCGTAGGAAAAGCCCAAAGAAAGTCTAAATAGCCTGCATTTAAAAGAGACAGATCTGTGGTTGTACATAGACAGACAAAACAACTTCGTGGCACAGGGCAGAAGACACTAGTTATATACTCTGAACCCTTTCTCCCTCCTTCAGCAACTATCTGCTGAAAGGAGAAAAGTCATGCAACCTGGAATTGTAGCAGAGTCCTTGTAGCAAATGTACCCGGGGTCCTGGTAATGTAGTGAGGAAGGAAGTTGGTAGCAATCATTCCCTTCGCCGTTGGGGAGACTAACTTTGGCTCCTTGTGTCAAGAACAAGTGTCAGACCTTATCTGAGTGCTTTGGGTGGGGCGGGGTGGGGGGAGGGATGATAAGCTCCGAGGAGATAGAGGAAGGGTTTGTCCTGGCTTTGTGGACTGTTGGCACCAAAAAACACCTCAGAGGTCGGAGATGCAGGCTTGGGCCCCTGATAAGGTGTGGGGTTAGATGTTGGGATCCAAGGCTCCTTGCCTCCCTCACCAGGGTTCTTGCTCCAGCACCCACATGACCACCCAGCAGATGTGGAATTTCCTCTACAGATCCGTTTCCAGGATATGTTGATTCTCCCTGAAACTCACTGCACTAAACAGCAGCGCTGCAAGATGAAGAATGGCTAGTAGGGTGAAAAGAGGCCCTACACCCTGGAGAAACAAGCAGTACAGCACTTCCCAGAGGCTGAACAACCCACCTTTGTGAATGTGTTTAACCTTGTTTAACACAAATTTTCAAAAGTGTTCAACCAACCACGAACCCCGTTTTAGAGAAGCTTCTCCAGACATGCTGTCAGAGACACCTCTGGTGCCATCAGAGAATCCTTGTTAGGTCCAGGGGACAAGCAAGACGTGGATTCTACGCTCTAGTCAAAATTCTACTTTCTGTCATTCAAAAATATATTTTGGTAGTTATTATTAGTGAAAGTTTGTTCCAGGAGATGTGGGAGGTAGAAAGAGCCTATGGAGCCGGGCGTGGTGGCGCACGCCTTTAATCCCAGCACTTGGGAGGCAGAGGTAGGAGGATCGCCGTGAGTTCGAGGCCACCCTGAGACTCCATAGTGAATTCCAGGTCAGCCTGGGCTAGAGTGAAACCCTACCTCGGAAAAAAAAAAAGAAAGAAAGAAAGAAAGAAAGAGCCTATGGTAGAGACAAAGAGGGCTGTCCCATCCCATGGGGCTGGCAAGATCTCTAGATGCAACTGAAGTTCCAGGGTCCCACATGTCTTCTTTGTTACTAGTGGACAGTAGTCATAGGTGCTTTTACTTTAAAAGAAAACTTTTTTTTTTTTTTTTTTTTTGGTTTTTCATGGTAGGGTTTCACTCTAGTCCACACTTACCTGGAATTCACTATGTAGTCTTAGGGTGGCCTCAAACTCACAATGATCCTCCTGCCTCTGCCTCCCAGGTGCTGGGATTAAAGGTGTGCTCCACCAGGCTAGAGGGATGGCTTAGTGGTTAAGGTGCTTGCTGCAAAACCTAAAGACCTAGATTCAATTCCCCGGTACCCACGTAAGCCAGATGCACAAGGTAAAGTTTGTTTGCAGTGGCTGGAGGCCTTGGTGCCCCCCCCCCTTTTCTCTTTCTCTATCTGCCTCTTCCTCTCTCACTTTCCCTCTCTCTCTCTTTCAAATAAGTGAATAAGAAAGATTTTTCAAATGCAAACAGCTATCACTATTGAGCAGGAGATGGTGGCTACACAAAATCCACTGACCCGGGAAACACCCACATCCTAAATCTTCCCCGGCAGCAGGGTGGGGCTGACAGTAAGAATGTTATAGAAGTGCTTTCTAGTCCAAATGCTTAAAGCTGAAAGAGGGAAAACTTTAATCTGACGTAAATTACAAATGACTTACAGTGGGCTGAAAAGATCCCCTGAGGGAAGAACAGAATTTTACAAAACTTGTATGACAATAAACTAGAACTATTGAACGGTGAACATACGTGGAAGGTTTGCTTGTTATGTAAATATTTAAGTTTGATTTCCTCTGCATTCATCTTTCTGTTTAACATAATATTTAATTGAAGCATTAACAGAAGGGAGGAAACCTGCCTTTGAAGGTAAATGGCTTCATTTGCCAAGAAAAAAATGTTTAGTGTAATCAGATAATAGTGATTAATAGTGCAAACTGTGGAGTAAGGGTGCTGAAGTTTTAATCCCAACCGGAAAATTTTCTGGCCATATGGGCTCAGCGGGTTTTCATGCTTTTTCTGAACGTCCATCCTCTTCCCTGCATAGGCTGTCACAGGGCTGTTGTGGAACTGAGTTATAATATTTGTCATGCTTAGCGAGGAGCTCAGTCAGCTCATCCCAATTACTCCAAGAATGAGTGGTGATGGTATGAATCATGGTTGGAAAAAGCAATCGGTGTAAATGATAATGTAACAATAATGATGATTAATGATAAAAGTAAAGATGGAGACACCGGGAAGAACCACTGTGGAAAACTATTGTCTACCAAATCTGACTGTTTGCGTTATCTATGCCTCAGCACGCCTATTCCCAAGTGTCTATGTACATCTATACAATCATGTTCTAAATATGTATGCAAAAATATATGTGGGCTGAAGAGATGGCTTAGCAGTTAAGGTGCTTGCCTGCAAAGATAAAGGACCCAGGTTCGGTTCCCCAGGACACACGTAAGGCAGATCATCTGGAGTTTGTTTGCAGTGGCTAGAGGCCCTGGCACACCCATTCTCTCTCTCTCTCTCTCTCTCTCTCTCTCTCTCTCTCTCTCCCTCCCTCCCTCCCTGCCTACTTCCCTCCATCTCTGTCAAATAAATAAAATAAATTTAATATATATGTGTGTGTACAAACACATACACATATATCAAGACTGTATACATACATATTTCACAAAAACATATTGTTGTTCATAACAGTACTAATTTTAACATTCAAACCCTGGAAATATCAAAGTATCCGTGAAGAGAGACTGGACGTAAATTATAGTATTTATCCACAGTTTAAGGAACAGTGTGTCAATAAGGAAGATGATTTAGAATGGACTGCAACAATAAGAAAGGCACTTGCATAGCCAAATAGCAAAGGAACACACTGCGTGATCCCATCTGGGTGAGGTGCAAAACCAGGAGCGATGTCATCAGTGTGTTGATGTCAGCTTGTCTTGGGGAGGGGGGTGGCACGAAAGGCGAGTGGGGTAGGCGTGGCAGAGCTTCAGGTGGTCCTTACAGGGTGCATGGATGGGCTCAGTGTGAAAATTTCATTTCATTCTACTCACGTATACTTTCCTGCATGTGTATTCTACTCTGGAAAAAAAAAAATATTTAAAAGAAGTAGCCTACAGGGGGCGCTGTTATTTCATAGAAGGATTCAGGGAAGCTGTTAGAAAGGGCTCCACGCCTGAACGTCCTCACTCCTGAACTGGAGTTTCGGCATCCACACTATGTCACTTGGGGAGGGCTCAGCAAGACAAATGTATGTAAATGCATCCGATTCCTGTGGGTTTTCTGTGGAAGGTGGCTGACTGTTGCATGGCCCCCGGGGACTTTCCGGTACTTTGATTGACATGAGCATGTGGTGCGCGCTGGGGATGGCTATTATTAAATGTCATCTTTAATGTAACTTACCCTAATTAAATTATAAATTCCATGAAGAGAGAAACCAAATAATACCCCCCTTTTAAATCCCATCTCCCTTAGTCCCAAAATTGTGCATGTGACTGACTAACTCAAGCCACATTGATTGGTACATTAATGGAAAACACTTCTAAAAATGGAACTTGGAGCCGGGCGAGGTGGCTCCCGCCTTTACTCCCAGCACTCGGGAGGCAGAGGTAGGAGGATCACCCTGAGTTCGAGGCCACCATGAGACTACAGAGTGAATTGCAGGCTAGCCTGGACCAGAGTGAGACCCTACCTTGAAAAACCAAAACAAAAGAAAAAAGAAAAAGAAAAAGAAACTTGGAGCTTGTGAGGAAATTGATTCAAGGTTAGTTTTGAGATCATTAAAACATAACCTTTGTAGGCTGGAGAGATGGCTCAGTGGTTGGGTGCAATTCCTGTGCAAACATGAAGGTGTGAGGGGGCCTAAACTGTCTGAGTTCTCATCTCCAGAATGCACATGAACAGCTGGGCATGGCCACATGCACCTATAATCCCGACCCCACAAAGCAGACCAGAGATCAAGGAAGTGCTCAGGCTCATGAATAGCAGCAAGCCCTGGTCATGTTTCCTGGGTCTCCGTCACTAGTGTAGGTGGGCTTCCGCCCTAGGCGTCTAGTCAGGGCGGCCCTGAAAGCTCCCGCCCACCTCTCAGAGGCCTCTGCCACAGCACCTAAACACAGGTACATGTGCAAGGCTGGTAGGTGGCACTGTCCTGCAGCCTTCTCAGCAGCACCTCACGAAGGCACTCTGGTGTCATCTCTATCACACCATGACATAGAGGTATGAGAGGTGCTACACTTGGCTGTCTATCTGGACCACAGCAGAAGGGACTGAGCTGCATGCCTGCTCATCAGAAGACAGTCTGGGTCCTGCTGCCACTGGGCCAGGAAGATGCTGATGCCAGGGCTGGAGAGATGGCTTAGCCATTAAGGCCCTTGCCTGTGAAATCTAGGGACCCATGTTCAACTCTCCAGATCCCACGTAAGCCAGACGCACAAAGGTGAGGCAAGTGTAGGGTCGCACATGCCCACTAGGTGGTGCTAGCATCTGGAGTTTGATTGCCATGGCTGAGGCCCTGGTGTGTCAATTCTTGCTCTCTTGCTCTTGCTCTTCCTCTCTCTAAAATAAAAATAAAATACAATAAAATTAAAAAGATGCTGCTGCCTCAAAGCCACTGTCTTGATCCTGGATCCTTCCCTGTCTCTTCAGGGAAGTCAGCCTCTAACTCTGCAGTTTCTGTGAAAATAAGCAAAGGAGGCTATTCAATATGTTACTGCTGGCTGCCTGAAACTATAGGAGGGTTTTTTTGATCAAATCAAAAAAAAAAAAAAAAAAAAAAAGACCCAAAAGAAGAAGGAAGCATTTGGTAACTCTAAAAAGAGAAGGTACAAAGGAGAGAGAGAGAGTCTTCCAGGGACTCTCAGTGGCCATTTGTCAGGTATTGGTGCCAGTCAGAAGATGATGGCCTTGACCACAGAGACTAGCATCCGTCTGCATGGATTCAAATCTAGTCACCAGCATTCACTAGCTTGTGACCTTGAACACGTGAAGGTCTAAGTCCCAGCAGCCTCACTGGTAAGAGGGAATCATGGTTTCCTTATCATGTATTTGTTATGAGGATTAAGAAAACATACTTGTTGGGCCTAGAGAGAAAGCCCAGCTGTTAAGGTGCTTGCCTGCAAGGTCTAATGACCCAAGTTCTATCCCCCCGTACCTACGTAAAGCCAGATTCACAAAGTGGTGCATGCCTAGAGTTCGTTTGCAGTAGTTGGAGCCCATGGCACACCCATTCTCTCTGTTTCTCTTCTATCTCTCTCTGCTTGCAAACAAATAAATAAATATTTTATTTTTTTAATTAGTAGGTTTTCTTTTGAATATTACTTATTTATTTATTTGACAAAGAGAGAGGATGGGCACGCCAGGGCCTCCAGCCATTTCAGATGAACTCCAGATGCACGCACCCCCTTATGAATCTGGCTTAGGTGGGTCCTGGAGAGTCAAACCAGTATGCTTTGGCTTTAGCAGGCAAACGCCTTGACTGCTAAGCCATCTCCCCAGCCCCAAATAAATAAATATTTTAAAAACTAAATAAAAAGAAAGAAAGAAAATATACTTGCAACTGGTTTGTTGATGAAGTGGACCCAGAAGCAAAGTGTGGCTGAATTCTTTCCTTCAGGTGTCCTTTTCAATTCCACTCTGCCCCATGCTCTTCCCCAATCCACAGGGATAGAGGAAACACCTAGACTGGCTCCAGCCCCCTTCCAGAAACGAGCTCACCAGTCTCAACCAAAACTGAGTCTCTTCTGGTAGAAAGCTTCACCATTCATCTCACACTGAGCCTAACGTCTGACCCAGACTCACTCAGCTCCTGCCCAACGGTACCCTCCACACACAGCCTCTGGCCCCCTTCCACATACAACTGTGGGGCTCCAAGGCAGGAAGGAGAAGATGGGACAGACAGACAGACCTTGCTTGAGTGGAGTTCCGGTCACAACCTGGGACTGGGGCCCGAATGTCAGTTCTTCCTCGTGGTACTCATGGGACTCTAGAGACCCCTCACCCCCTGCCCCTCAGCAGGCCCCCAGAGTCTCTCCCAAAATGTCCAAGCCCTGCTAGTCCACACCTCCCCGTAGGTGCCTGTGAGCAGATACCCTTCCTCCTCCTTTGCAGCTTTGGCCCTTGCTTCTCTGTCTACGCCAAGGACACTCCAGCCCGCGTCAGCACTGTCAGTATTGCGGGCTGGATAACGTAGAGATGTCCCGCAGTCTCCCTGGCCTCTGCCCATGAGATGTCCTCCCAGCAGTGACAACAAAAATGTCCCCTAGAGGGCACGATTCCTCAGGCGTTGAAAACCCCTATTGTAGACTAAACTGATCTAGGGAAGTGTTGACCAAAAATTTCAGTGTTTTCCAAATTTCCAGAGACGCCTGAAGCTCCCTGAGCCATTGACCTAAGAAACACTAACTTCTCCCCTCCTCTGCACAGTGACTCATCATCACGTATTTTCTGGGCTATAGCCCGGGAAAGTGAGAAGGCACTGGCCTACAAAACCTAACACCCTAGGTTCAGTTCCCCAGAACTCATGTAAAGCCAGATAAACAAACTGGTACATGCATCTGGAGTTTGTATGCAGGAGCAGCTGGAGGCCCTGGTGCACCCATTCTCTATCTCTCTCCCCTTGCAAATAAATTTTTAAAAATCTAAAACCAAAAAGGCAGGAATGGTTCATATTTCTTTTTTGTCCCTGTCAGAGATCCAAAAAAAATGCATTTGAATGTAAAAATGCTTTTGGTAAATGGATGGCTTGGTTCTATTTCACTTCTAAGCCGATGGAAAAAGAACAAGACGTGTAATTTAATCATATTTTATTGTCAACAGCGAAGAAGAAATTCAATATTGAACCTTCAGAGCAAGAAGAACCTATTTACAATAAATGGCAAAGAAGGGTTGAGAGGGAAGCGCCACACAATCTGCAGCAAATGTACCCTTTGGGTAGCAAGTTAATACAGTAGGCTGCAGCACAGAGAACACTTCAGAACCGCTTCACAAAGCACCGCTGTGTGAATTACAAACTCGTCATCCAAAACAGCTAGACTCGCAGACTAAAAACAAAATAACTGTGCCAAGGCATCATGGGTACTCCAGTAGTTTTGCTTCTACTTTCTAAAGGTCTTAAGTTCCTTTTCCCACTATCACATTAGACAAATAAGCAAGTTCCTTCAACACTCATAAAATTCTCTGACTATTCTAAGTCTTCCTGTGGATCATAAGTCCCTGATGAAGGACATCCAAACCCTTGTGAGCCACTCAGAATCCCCCGCCACCAAAATCCAGCACCAACCAAATGACCAGGTAGGACAACTATCAAAAATAAAGGCCATCTTTTACTAAGAGCTGAGCTAACCCTTGTGTCTCACTCTCGGCTGGTATAGGTCAACAGTTGTCTATCCACATTCCAAAACCATTTTTAAAGTTCTGCGCGGTGTTGGCATGAACTGATGCCATATGCACTTTTTTTTAGCAACAGTTAACCACTTAAGATGGGTATTCATCTATGAAAATTTACACTTTGTTAGGGAAGTATGAAGGTGTTGTCTTACAGGCTGCTGTTCCACACCTTAGTTTTGGAGTTCCATGAAGCGCAGTATTCATAACAGATTATCTTCCTAAAATCCCCCACCAAGAGCTTAAGGGGAAACTTGGTCACCCAGGGTTTAATGCAAGGACTGATGGACCAACAGTACTGTGAACATGCACCCAGACTTCATTACGCAACGGGAGTTGTGTGAGGGAGCCCTTGCTCCAGAGTCTATTAACACCTTCAGAAAGTGAAAATTTCTTGAACAAAGTCGTTCTGGGGATAATCTCCCAAATTTGGCTTATAGGAACATTCTGTGTTGAAGATAACTTCTGCCATGCCCTGCATGCAGTAACAGAGGAGGAAAAACGTATTTTTTTCTACTTTTCATTAAAAGCATGTGTCATTTGCTTTTATAAAGAAAGAAAGAAGCTTTGGAAAAGAAGGGCCTGTTCGTGTGAAGGTCACCTATGACAAGAACCAGCTGTCCCTGACACAGTAACATCAACAATTTATCATATTTAGAAAGTAATTATCAGGGTACAAAGTTTACAGCAATCTGTACCGACAAGTCAAGTAGGGCTTAACTGGGATTCTGCTACCTAAGGAGAGCAGAACTTGCCAAAGAAAATGATGTTTCGAGTTTTGTTGTGTCTGATGATGTAAAGAAATGGGTGGTCAGCATTGAATTCATCCTTGTGTTGCAGGATGCGGGACCCCGGCACCTCGATGGATTCCCCGCCATCTTCGGTGATTTCTAGGCACACCCTGTGAATCACATTTGACAGAGCTACTCCCTTGGTCTCTGACATGCCAGAGAAATCAGATGTGTTTTCATTAAAGGTATTCTTCAACCCTAGGCTTTCCAGGCTATCCTTGGGATCAACCATTTTTTCCACCTTAAACTTTGGAAGGGAGAGTTTGACTTTGGCATTGGCCATGGTGCTGGGATTGGTCCACTGCAACAGCGTCTCTGAGCTGAGTTGTTTTTCAATCTGAAGGACAAAAAGGGGAAAGAAATTAATGTTGCTTCCAATTGTAAGATATTTTGCTTGAATAAAAACACTAAGTTCTAGCCGGGTGTGGTGGCACACGCCTTTAATCCCAGCACTCGGGAGGCAGAGGTAGGAGGACCACCAAGAGTTCGAGGCCACCCTGAGACTACATAGTGAATTCCAGGTCAGCCTGAGCTAGAGTGAGAAAAAAAAAAAAAAAAAAACTAAGTTCTAACGTAAACCTGGGACCTTTGATTATAAATAATCCAGTGGCTGTGGAGATGGGTTTTGTCAGTAGTGTCTGAGTGTGATCTCCAGCACCCATGTAAGAAGCCAGACACAGCAGTATGTGCCTAGAATCTCAGTGTTGGGGAGACAGAGATGGCAGGATCCCTGGGATTTGCTAGCCTGCTATTTCAGCCAGGTTGGTGAGCTCTAAGTTCAGTTACAGACCCTCTCTCAAAAATAGGTGAATAGGTAAGCCAGGCATATTGGCATACACCTTTAATCCCAGCACTTGGGAGGCAGAGGTAGGAGTACTGCTTTGAGTTGGAAGGCACCCTGAGAATACAGAGTGAATTCCAGGTCAGCCTGAGCTAGAGTGAGATCCTACCTCAAAAAAAAAAAAAAAAAAAAAAAGGTGGATAGGGCTGGAGAGATGGTTCAGCAGTTAAGGTGCTTGCCTGTGAAACCTAAGGACCCATGTTCGACATCCCAAAGAGATGCAAGCGCACAAGGTCACATATGCGCACATGTATGGAGTTTGATTGCAGTGCTGGAGGCCCGGCCAAGCCAATTCTCTCTCACACTTGTTCGTTCTTGCTTTCACTCTTACATTAAAAAAAGGCCAGTGCTGGAGAGATGGCTTAGCAATTAAGGCACTTGCCTGCAAAGCCAAAGTAACCATGTCTGATTCCCCAGGACCCACATAAGCCAGATGCACAAGGGGGCACATGCATCTGGAGTTCATTTGCAGCAGCTGGAGGCCCTGTCATGCCCATTCCCTCTCTCTCTCTTCCTCCCTTTCTCTCTCTCTCTCTCTCTCTCTCTCTCTCTCCCTATCTCTATCTCTCTCAAACAAATAAATAAAAATAAAATACAAAAAAAATTTTTAAGGCTGGTCTGTTGGGCTTGCCTCAAAAGAAAAAAAAAAAAAGGTGGATGGTGATTGAGAGGGCAAGCCCACATCAATGACTGCCCACTTCATGCACATGCGCACACACTCACACATGTGTGCACAAACACGTACACCACAGGCAGACAAAAACAATAACAATAGGGCTGCAGAGATGGCTTAGTGGTTAAGGTGCATGCCTGCAAAGCCTATGAATGCTCATTTGAATCTCCAGGTCTACATAAGCCAGATGCAAAAGTAATGCAAGTGTGCAATATCACACATGCACACAAAGGGATGCACATGTCTGGAGTTCGTTCACAGTGGCTGAAAGGCCCTGGCACACCCATTCTTTCTCTCTCTCTCACTCTCTCTCTCTCTCTCTCTCTGCCTCTTTTTCTCTCTCTCAAAAATAAAATAATAAAAAGTAAAAAAAAAACAATAGCAATAATGATAATAATAAAGATAGTCCAGCACTTCTGGCATAGGACTAGTTTCTCTTATGAGAGACACCAGCCAACTACCTTTCCCCTCCCAGCCTACAAGAGGGAGGCATGGGTTTTATTTCTGGAAATGACATGTAACTTTACAGGGACCGAGGCACGGGCTGTGGTGCTGCGCACACAGGGTGAAGTGAGTGTAATATCAAGAAGGCTATTACACAGTTCTCCTGATTTATTATTGTAATTTCTCTACAAAGGAGTGAGATTACTCATGATACAAGGATGGCATCAATTCGATACAAAGTAAAGTTACTCTATTTCATTTTTAGGATGGGAACTTAGACTCTCTCCGAGTCATTCTTTAGGATAATGGGTGGTGAATGCAACCATTTTGAAATTTTAAAAAAAATGATATGCAATGGTGCACAAAATAGCTTAGTCATAAAATTGTTCATGGAGCAAATTAAGTTGCTCCTTGACCTTGCAGTGTCACCACTGGCTACGGGAGAAGCACCAGCTCCACGAAGATTGGGAACACCCTGGCTGCTCCTTTCATGGGGCACTACGGCACCAATATTACCTTCAAGGCACCTATAAAGATCAAGGACACGCCAAGGTCATAAGATGATTGTGCATTTTCAAATGGGGCAGAAACAATTATATCTTTTGATCCATCTACCATAACTACTTTGCAAAGAATATTCTCCCACTTCAGAGAAATTAATAGTGCCAAAAGATTGTCACAGGTAACTAGACCAACAGGTATATTGTCTTTCCCATTAACCACCATGTGGTAAGGAGACAAAACTCCATCCATAACTCAAAGACCACTTTGTGTATGTGGCAAAGGCTAAAGTGTGAGAAGTTCTCATGAAAGTGCCTCAGAATGTGACAATCCTTAGAAATGTGGTCAAGTGCAGAATAATTAGGTAAGGTGAAGTCATTGAGGTGGACCCTACCTGGAAAAAAAAAAAAAAAAAGACAAAAGAGCTTCTTTTCTCCGGGCAGCAGTGGGCAGTAGCCTGCAAGGTGAGGGCGGCCCAGGTTAGAGAGAAGAAATTGGTTATCCCTTCCTGGGCTTACAGCCTGAGTCTACCTATCATGAGCTATGTGGTTGGAGGCTGCGTAGGCTGACCAGCCACCCTTCCTCGTTGGTAAATAAGAGTACAGGGATAATTTCTTACTCTTGGGATCATGGTAAAACATAAATGAGACAATCATGTGGGGAATTTATTACCACCCTTAGCATATTGTAAGTGCCAAATAAATGCCACATCAAAGAGAGAAAGACTCAGGCTGGAGAAATGGCTTATCAGTTAAGGCACTTGCCTATAAAGCTTAAGAACCCAGGTTCAATTCCCCAGTACCCACGTAAGCCAGGTGCACAAGATGATGCATGCATCTGGAGTTCGTTTGCAGTGGTCAGAGGCTCTGACGTGCCCATTCTCTCTCTCTCTCTCCCTCTCTTTCTCTTTCTCTCTCTCTCTCTCGTTCTCTCTCATCTGCCTCTTTCTCTCTCCAATAAATAAATTTAATTAAAATTTTAAAAAAGATGAAAAGCTTCAAGGGTGGACCTCGAAACCCTGGGGGAAGATGATCCAGCGGAGGCTGAGGCAGGACTGTTCTCCACGTCTCACTGCGCACACGAGTGCGTGCGCCGCCTCTCCAGGGTGGGGCCCCTTCGGCCGCGTGCCCACCCACCTCCTCACCTTCTCTAGGCCCGTGGACTCATCCTCCATATCCTTGGGCAGCAGTATGAGCATGCTCAGATGCTTATTCTGAAAAGGAAGCTCGATGATCTTACAATTGATGTCATCAATGGTGCCCAAACAGAATGTGGCCTCCAGGTTCATCATCTGTACTGGCTTGGTGTCTGTCTGTTAGAGAGGAACAAGTGGGAGGGCTTAGTTCTCAAATTACACAAGAATAGATATATATACAAATACATATATATATATATATATATATATATATATATATATATATACACTCCTGTATGAAGATATGTAAGTATGTGTATCTACTTATACATGCATGTATACACACATACACACACACACACACAAATGTGCTCTATGGTCTTGAGTCACTATGACTCATGATGCACGTACCGGGATCCACACTATATACACCCAAACCATCAGTCAGTCTGTCCTGTGAAGAGCTAATGACTTCCTTTGAAACATTATTCACATACTTTCTAAGTCCATGTCCCATATATTTTAGGAATTATATGTACTATATTTGCATATGAAATATCAAAAATAAGACGGCGTGACTGTCAGCACAGGCAAAGTTGCAGTGAGTCTTCACAGATGTCTGTAAGCGTGCGTGAGTTGGATCCCTGGTGGAGTAGACTTTAAGGAAAATTCCAGCGCAAAGACACATATCTACTTTTCTAGTGCTTCCTGAGAAAAATCAGCTAATCAAGAAATTTAGCATATGACATGACAGACTCATTATTTCATCGGTACTTTCTGCTGACTTTGGTTCTAAGCCACCCCCTCCTTCCTGTATGGCCACCTGTTTAATCTGAGCAGATGGAAACTGGGGTGGAGATGAGAACCATTTGTTTGGGTCCCAAATATGACTAAAATAGATGTTGTGACCTTGAAAGACTCACTGAACTTCTCTCTGAATCTCAGCTTCCTTGTCAATGGAATGATAAAAATCGAAAAACTGAGGACGCGGGGAGAAGAGCAGGGTGGATCTGGAGCGCGGGGTGGACAAGCCTGGACAACAATGCGGTCGCTGTTAGGGTTTTTTTTTTTTTCTTTATCTCAGCTATCAAATAAATCACAACATTAAGGTCACAAAGTCGGTTAGTCAGTACATTGGTGTTGTTTCATTATTCTCTATCATATCCTGTATGTTTGAAATACTTCAACGTTTTACAAAATGGTTAAGCTGGACAAACAAAACCGTTATTTTTTCAAAGTGTCTCCTAGCCCCAGTGCTCGCCCTGCTTCCTGGGTGACGGAGTCCCCGGATGGGTCTCATCATCCAGGCAGCTCAGAGACTGTCCCAGGCCTTTCTCTCTTTGCTCCCCAATATCTGACCCTCTGTCTCTACTAAACAGGTAACTAACTGGTTTTCTAAAACCAATTCACACTAACAAACTAACCCATACTAACAAACAAAAATACTGTTAGGAATTCAGTATAGCTGATTGCCCTCATGGGTGGGGCATCTATCTCCCCATTAACCAAATCTTTTCCAAGAAAGATTTCATACTACAGATGAGGCCTGCAGAGAAGACACAGAGGAACCTTTACCTCAGCGAAGCAGTAAGCTGAGCCTCTCGTGAAGTCTCTCTCAAGCGGGGGCGTGCCTTCCTTACTATGCTTTTTGGCATGGAAATGATATTTTCACACTTGTCACAGTCCTAGAACTGTTTCTGTTACTATCTCTCACCTCCCACAGCGGACAGAATACAGTCAGAACATTAAACAGCATCCTGCCGTTGTTCGCTAAGTAACTGGTAGATAAACAAACTGATAGCTCTGTGCATGAGGAGAAACAGGATTTTGTTAGGGAAGTATGCTGCTTTGGAAATTAAATGATGCCAGACGTGGTGGCGCACGCGTTTAATCCCAGCACTCGGGAGGCACAGGTGGGAGGATCGCTGTGAGTTCGAGGCCACCCTGAGACTACATAGTGAATTCCAGGTCTGGGCTAGAGCGAAACCCTACCTCAAAAAGCCAAAAATAAACAAATAAAAATGATAATTCCTTCATTTATTTCTTCTACAAACAGATAAGGTTTTGTCTGAAACACTCCACCAGCTTAAGCTGCGGATGGTTTCTGGGTATGCATACAGCTGTGGCCTCCACAAGCTGCCGGCAGGGATGAGGTGAACTGAAGTGGCAGAGTACCTAGCACGTGCAAGGCCCTAAGTTCAGTCCCCCACATCACAAAATTAAAAATAAACAAAAGTCGTCATCAAGTCCACTGCCTATGGACAGAATAATCCCATTCTATGAAATACAAATTGAGATATATTTTCTGAAAATAAAATTAAATAAAGTTGATCCAAAAGAAAAAAAAAAAAAGAATGCCCATGATCAGAAATCCAAAATGCTACAAAATCTGAAACTTTTTGAGCTCTAACAAGACCACTCCATGAGTGGAAAATTCTACACTTGACTTCATAGCTCATATCATGTCATATGTAGCCATCAAAACAGAGGGCACTAGCTGGACATGGTGACACAGCCCTGTAATGCCAGCATTGTGGAGGCAGAGGCAGGAGGAGCATGAGTGGGAGGCCATCATGCACTACACAGCAAATTCACGGCCATCCTGAGCCACAGAGCAAGACTTTGTCTCAAGTAAACAAGGGCTGAGGGTGTAGCTCAGGGGTAGTGCACTTGCCTAGCATGGGTTAGATCTCAAGCCACACACACACACACACACACACACACACACACACACCCCAAAAAGGACATTACTGCATAAAATTACTTTCAAACTATGGCTATATGATGTGTATGAAACATAAATAAATTTCATGTTTAAACTTGGGTTCCAGTAACAAGATAACTTGTTAGTCACATATGCAAATATTCCAAAGTCTGAAAGCAAACCCAAATAAACGTGGGGTCCCAAGTATTTAGTACATGTGGTGTGGTGCGGTGTATTTTGTGTGTTGCATGCACACACATGCACAAATCCACATATGCCGTGCCCTGTGAATGCGAGGCCAGGGGAGACCTTCGAGTGCCCTTCCTTTTCTATTGCGGGTCTACACACTGCCTTGAGCTGGGATCTCTCCCACATTCCAGACCCGCAATCTCGGGTCAGAGAGCCCCACGGGTTGTCCCGTCTCTGCCCCTGTGGACTAAGGCTACAGATACGTGTGTTCACACTCAGCTTTTCACGTGGGTTCTGGGGTGTCAAAGCTGGCTGCTCTTAACTGCTGAGTCATCTCCTCAGCCCCCCAAACAACCCTCTTAAGTGACCAAGCTTGCCTGACGATCCCAAGGCCTCTGGTTTGCTTTCTTGCTGTCTCTCTGCCTGTCTCCCTGGGGTGTCCTGCACCTTCATTCTCTGTGTTGGAATGAATTCCTGAATGCTGCTTTATTGCCTTAATTATTAAAATCCACCTCCCACTGCAAGCCGTGCATACCTTGCTCACTCTGAAAGGGCATTCTTTTGTTTCCGATTCTGGAAATTTCTTCATCCACTTTCCGACAAAGTAGGCAGCATTAACCACAAGGATTTTGGTCTGGTCATTTACACTGTTGTCAGACAAAATGTTCTCAAAGCGACCTGCAAATGATTTTGGAAAACCGCGAGATGCAGAGTTGTTCCCCCAAATCACATCTGAGATGCGCATGTGAGCTCACTGACGCTGATTGCTTACTGGAGACATCCCATGTAAGGCCAGATAGCCAGGAGTGTCCAGTATCAGTCCTCTTTTCTTACCAAGAAGACCTGAGATTAGAACTTGACGCTTTTTGGAGCCAGGTGTGGTGGCGCACGCCTTTCATCCCTGCACTCGAGAGGCAGAGGTAGGAGGACTGTCGTGAGCCGGAGGCCACTCTGAGACTACATAGTGAATTCCAGGTCAGCCTGGGCTAGAGCGAGACCCTACCTCTAAAAACAACACCAAAAAAAAAAAAAGAAAGAAAAAAAGAAAGAAAAGAAAAAAGAAAGAAAGAAAACTTGAGAACAAGAAGTCTTGTGCTAATAAGTACAGAGCTTCATCTGAGATCACAGGATTCTGCTTCTAAATTCAGTAGAAGTTTCCCTAACCTACTTTTTCCAGTCAAAAACCTTAAATTTGGGCTGGAGATATTAGTGGTCATAGCACTTGCCTGCAAGTCTCAAGGACACAGGTTTGATTAAGCCAGATGCACAAAGTGGTGCATGCATCTGGTGTTTGCATTTGCAGTGGCTAGAGGCCCTGGCACATCCATTCTCTCTCTGTATCTGCCTGTTTCTCTCAAATAAATAAACAAACAAAGCTTGTTTAAAAAAAAAAAAAAACAAAAAAAAACCTTTGGGGCTGGAGAGATGGCTTAGCGGTTAAGGCACTTGTCTGCAAAGCCTAAAGACCCAGGTTTGATTCTCTAGGTCCCACGTAAGCCAGATGCACATGGTACACATGTGTCTGGAGCTTGCTTGCAGTGACTAGAGGCCCTGGTGTGCCCATTCTCACTCATTCTCTCTCTCTCTCCTGTCTGTCTCAAATAAATAAATAAAAATAAATCAGAAAAAAATTAAAAATACCTTAAATATGCTGAGATTTTGAAATAAAATACTTTTGAGAGGAAAAACAAAACTACTTAGAAAACCTAAAACCAGGGCTGGGAAGATGGCTTAGTGGCTAAAGGCGCTTGCATGCAAAGTCTGATGGCCTGGGTTTGATTCTCCAGGATCCACATAAAGCCAGATGCACAAAAGGGTGTGTGCATGTGGAATCTGTTTGCAGAGGCAAGAGGCCTTGGAATGTTTCTCCCTCCCTTTCTCTCTCTCTGTCCTCTCCTCTGTTCTCCTCTTCCCTCTCTTCTCTGCTTGCAATATACATACATATATATATAATTTTAAGAAAGAAAACCTGCAGCTGGAGAGATGGCTTAGTGGTTAAGGCGCTTGCCTGCAAAGCATGAGGACCCAGGTTCTATCCTCCAGGTCCCACTTTAGCCAGATACACATGGTGACGCAATGTGTCTGGAGTTCGTTTACAGTGGCTAGAGGCCCTGGCACGCCCATTTCTCACACTCTCTCTCTCTATCTCTCTCTTTCTCACTCTTTCTGTCTCTAATAAATAAATAAAAATAAATCTTGAGACAAACAAACAAAAAAAAAAGAAAGAAAACCTAGAAGCAAAACTACATCAGCAATGAAGAAGGATCTGCCTTTTTGCTTGTAACTTTCAACACTGTGCTCAACCTGGTGTCATTTATATCCGGTTTTTCTTGTACATATAGAGCCACAGAAACACTTCAATAATGTGAATGCGGGCTCATTTGCATATATGTACACACCTGTGCATATGCACATGTATGATGTCTACCACTTGGTATGCATACAACCTGATGTGAACATCATTACAACCACATGAAAACTCAGGTAGCAGTGCCACAGGTAGTGCTTCCGTAAACTGAGCACCATGTCCACATACCACTGATGATAAGGGACAGTGCCCAGCTTGGAACCTAGTTTCTAAGTGATTGAAAAGTTCCTGTCTACTCTTTGTTGCTACAGGCAGATGGTAGCATTCGTGACTGCATGAGCAAACGGAGCATCACTCTGGGCAATGCTTGTTCTCCCAGGAAGTATGTCTCCCTGACCCGGAAGTGCTCTCCTCTCCAGCCGGCAGTGACCTTGCTAAGTTGCAGCACTCCATGATTATCAACTATTTCCCCACAGGCCCTTTCTATGCAAATACTATAGAAATATCACTAGGAAAGGAGACATAGCCACCGATTCACAATCCAATAATCTTAGCTCCGATTCCTTTTTAACCAAGAAGGTGGCATGACTCACAGGAGGCTTCTATTGGGGGCTGGTGGTGTCAGGGCAGGGAGGAGGCTACAAAAACAGAGACCAGAAAACCTGGGGCTACCCGAGAGCGGGTGAGAGTGAGGAGTGGAGAGAGTGAGGTCAAGCTTCCACTGAGGTGTGTTTTGCTTTGTTCTAGATTTAAATTTGCCTAGGACTTCTTGTGCTTTTGCTTTGTTTAAAAAAAACTGTAGAATTCTGAGCTGGAAGCACCTTCAAGGATCACCAAGTTATACCAGTCCTTCCATTCGCAGACTGAGGAGTTGGCTTCAGGATGTACTAAGAGCTACACTTTGTCACAGGCGCAGCCGGGCCTCCACCAGCGCGTGTGGCAGCCTGTCCGAGAATGAGGAAGAAACATTAAAACTGAAGACCACAGTTTCTGCCAAGGGAGATGCTATGAGAAATGCTCAGAAATTCAAGTTGCTGACATGGCTTGATGGGCAAGAATTTGGCCTGTGTACTCAAATATCCAAGGAATCTTCCAGATGTTCAACATGTTCATGCTTGCATCCAAGAAGGGAGGGTCTGTTCACTCAGCCATGTGTATAGCACAATGAGTAAAGGTACCTACCATCTGTGAGGTCCTTAAAGGAGCTGTTGATCTGACCTTTCGTTTCCTCGAGTTTATCTTTGAAGTCAACCGTTTCCAATTCTTTTGCATATGGTCTTTTTGTAGAACTGATAAATTCCTGAAAAACATCCAATTCACAAAAATCACAAAGTACTTAGCATCAGAAATGGGACTGCCTGGGCTGCTATACTGTCCTAGCCAAACGATTCCTTAAATGTCTGTTTTACCATGGAGACAGTTTTCAAAACTGGTTATACTCTATGAACTGAAACCCTATGTAGGAATCAGCCAAGTTTCTTTGTATTAGATATCTCATTTCTTTAATTTAATATCAGCTTTGGCAAAAAAAAAAATACTATGTTAAATACATACAATTATGAGTCCAAACTGCATCAGTGTTTACACACACTGTGTTATGTTCTGAATATAAAAATATGCCACATGCATGTTGTGGACACTTCGTTTCTAGCTAGTGACACTATTTTGACAGGTTCTGGAAACTGTGACATGGGGCCCTTGTTGAAGGAAGTAGGTCACCGGAGGTGAGTTTTGGCATATATTATCCCTCAACACTTCCTGTCGCTCTCTGCTTCCTAGTCCTTCATGATGTGAACAACCATCTTCCATCACTTGCTTTGACCGCCATGATATCCTGCCCAATTGTGCGTAACCAAGTAGCCAAGGACTGAACCCTCCGAAAACGTAAGCCGAAATAAATCTTTTCTTCTTTAAACTGCTCGTGGCAGATGTTTTGTCAGAGCAACAAGAAAAGTAACTAGGGTTGGAGAGATGGCTTAGTGGTTAAGGCGCTTGCCTGCAAAGCCAAAGGATCCAGGTTCAATTTCCTATGACCCACGTAAGCCAGATGCACAAGGTGGCACATGCATCTGGAGTTCATTTGCAGTGGCTGGGAGCCCTGGAGTGCCCATTCTTTATCTATCTATCTATCCATCTATCTATCTATTTATCTATCTATTGATCTATCTATACCTGCCTCTCTCTTTATCAAACAAATAAACAAAAATAAAATTCTACTAAAAAAAAAAGAAAAGTAACTAATAACCAGGCGTGGTAGTGCATGCCTTTAATCCCAGCACTCAAGAGGCAGAGGTAGGAGGATTGCTGTGAGTTGGAGGCCAGGTGGGACTACAGAGTGAGTGCTAAGTCAGCCTGGGCTAGAGTAAGACTCTACTTGGAAAAAAAAAAGTAACTAATAAATTGTACTTACATTTATAATATATCATTGATGTATGTCATAACATAAAGGAAATATACAACAAAGAGAACCAACAGCAAAATACTCTTTTCCTCACTAAAATAAACTATATTCTTTAGACCTCTGGTTCTCAGATTATAACCCAAGGATCAGGAGCCAGTTATAACCTGGTATATTACTAGAAATGATTATTCTCAGGCCCCACCATATCTACTGAGTCAAACTGTTCATGTCAGCAAGATTTCCAGATGGTCCTTCTGTAAAATCTGAAACATGGTTCTGTAAGGAGCATGGCAGTGTCTCTAATCTAATGTTTGTTTAAAATAAAATCCCTGAAGCCAGGCATGGTGGTGCACACCTTTAATCCCAGCACTCAGGAAGCAGAGGTAGGAGGATCACTGGGAGTTCAAGGCCAGCCGGAGACTACAGAGTGAATTCCAGGTCAGCCTTGGCTAAAGTGAGACCTTATCTTGGAAATAAAATAAAATAAAATAAAATAAAATCCCTGAATTTCATCCCCACTGATCTCAACTCAAGAGATCTGAGCTTAAGAGACCATGCTTTCAACATACAAGTTGTTCACATGCAAGTGGCCCTCCTCAGACCACACTGGGGTTATTCAGATGGAGGTGGCCCTCCTCAGACCACAATGGCTTGTTGGACTAACTAGAAAATTTCCGGGTACTATATAGCAACAGGGACAATGAAAATCAGTTAAAAAAAAAAAAAAAAGCCTTCAACACTTCAGCTCCTAGTCTGGCTGAAATAATTCTAATAATTGAATGGAAATTTAAGCAAACTAAATATAACCTAATGCCATGTCATTTTGCTCCTTGAAGTGCTACAGGGAAACCACAGCCTTAGCCAATTAACTTGGCTTCAGTTAATTGAAAAACCAACCTTGGGACTGTCAGCTGCCACTGAACGAAACAGCTGGTGCCACCAGAGAGTATCACATAGCCTCAGCAAGACGAGTCTCCATTGCCCTCATCTCCGGCAACCAGTCTGCTAAGCATCACTGAGGGAGCTTTCAAAACTTTTCCATGCCCAGCCCCAACTCACATCTCAATTGTCTTTAATTTCCCAGGTGATGGTTGGAGCAAGAATGGTTATGTATGTCTTCAACTATAACAATAAACTCTCAGCCCCACCTAGCAACTCATGTTACCAAATGGAAACAACCTGGGCTGGAGACATGGCCCAGAAGTCAAGGCACTTACCTGCAAAGCCTTACAACCTGGGCTCAGTTCCCCAGGACCCACATAAAGCCAAATGCACAAAGTGGCGCAAGCATCTGGAGTTCATTTGCAGTGGCTGCAGGCCCTGGTGTGCCCATATTCATTCTCTCTCATTCTCTCTCTCTCTCTCCCATTCTCTCTCTCTCCTTGCAAATAAATTTTTAAAAAGTATATTTTTTAACATAGGAGCCAACCTCAAAAAGAAATATCTAATCTAGAAAGTTGTATCCTGGTAAAATATGTAGCTTAGTAATCTAGCTTTCCAATCTTGGAAGTTTGAAATTCTCACCATTCAGACAAGAAATGAATCAAATCTGCATTACTAAAGTAGGGAGGGAGTTTTCTCTCAGCCTATAATGGTAGCTACATATTTAAATATAGACATTAAAGATATTATGATGTACTCTGGGGTCTCACAGAAAGGGGACCACAAGGTTCAATATTATGATACACTCTGGGGTCTCACAGAAGGGGACCACAGGTTCAATATTATGATGCACTCTGGGGTCTCACAGAAGGGGACCACAAGGTTCAATATTATGATACACTCTGGGGTCTCACAGAAGGGGACCACAAGGTTCAATATTATGATGCACTCTGGGGTCTCACAGAAGGGGACCACAAGGTTCAATATTATGATGCACTCTGGGGTCTCACAGAAGGGGGCTATAATATTCAATATTATGATGCACTCTGGGGTCTCACAGAAGGGGACCACAAGGTTCAATATTATGATGAACTCTGGGGTCTCACAGAAGGGGACTATAAGATTCAACATTATGATTCACTCTGGGGTCTCACAGAAGGGGACCACAAGGTTCAATATTATAATGCACTCTGGGATCTCATGGAAGGGGACCACAAGGTTCTTTATATGATTGCCCCAAGAAATGTCTTGATTTAGAGGCTGGGGAGATTCCTCAGTGGGTAACAAGTGTTTCCTGTACAAGCATGAGGGCCTGAGAGAGCCTGAGAGAGCCTGAGTTCTGTCCCTGACAACACGTAAGAAGCTTGGTGTGGCCACACGCTACTATAACCTCAGCCCCGTGGAGGGCAGACACAGGAGAGTCGCCGGAGCTTGCTGGTCAGCCGGGCTGAACAAAAACTGAAGATGTGGTTCAGTGACAGACTCCACCACAAGAAAATGGGATCAACAGTAACACAGAACACCCATGCTCTCCTCTGGCATCTGCACATGCGCACATAGGACCCACACACGCACACATGTGCACACACTGTATATATACATACCACATACGCTACTCACAAAAAATAATAAAGGGTCAGAAAAGATTGCTCAATAGTTAAAGGCCCCTGCTTGCAAAGCTTGAAGGCCTGAGTTTGATTCCTCAGTACCCATGTAGAGCCTGATGCACAAAGTGGCGCATGTGTCTGGAGTTCATTTGCAGTGGCAAGAGGCCCTGGTGTGCCCATTCACTCTCTCTCCCTCTCTCTCTCTTTCTCTCTCTGCCCCCTTTCTTTGTCTCCTCTCCTTTTCTCTCTGTTTCAAATACTTTAGTATATATACATATATATATATATATATATATATATATATATATATATGTATGTATGTATGTATGTATATATATATATATATATATATATATATATATATATATGAGAAACGGCTTAACTTCACTAACTAGACATGCTCTGTACAGAAGCCCACTTGACCAGCCTAGTAAACAAATAAAATCAATGTAGACCTGATGAAAACTGCCAATTTGTAGTTATTACTTTCCTTGCTGATTTTGAGGGACATTGTTATCATAAACAGGTAAGACAGAGAACTGGAAACATGGCCTTCCCATGTGCCCTTTTGCTTACGGAGAAAGAAGTTTATCACAAGTTGTCTTGCACCCCTTATCTACAGAGGTACAAATATTAAGTAGGTGGACACTCCATTGTCCCTTCTCTTGGAAAAGGGCCCAGGAGACTTATGAGCACTTGAGAAGGCAAAGGGAAACATGCATGTGGTGGCACACACCGTTAGTCCCAGCACTACGAAGGTAGAGGCAGGAGGATCCCCATGATCTCAAGGCCAGCCTGGTGTACAGAGTGAGTTCCAGGTCAACCTGGGCTAAAGTGAGACCTTACCTCAAAGGAAAGAGGAAACACAAATTTCTCGGTATTTTGAGCTGGAATGTGTGACTGCCATCACGTCCCATTACAATCACCACCTGCACTAGGGCTGGCTTATTCTAAGAAGTCTCCAGGGCTAAAGAGATGGCTTAGCAGTTAAGGCACCCACGTAAAGCCAGATGCACAGTGGCACATGCATCTGGAGTTCATCTGCACTGGCTAGAGGGTCTGGCATACCCATTCTCTCTCTCTCTCTCTCTCTCTCTCTCTCTCTCTCTGTCTCAATATCTCTGTGTCAAATAAATAAATACAAATAAAACATTTTTTAAGAAGAAAATGATGACTCTAATCAGAATGGAATTTCCCAGGAAGGAACTGCACTGAAATGAGCTGCAGGCCTCACAGTGTCAAATGTTGCTCCTGGCAAGAAGGAACGCCCCACGGATTGCTCTAAACGACTCACCGTGGAAGGGTTCAGAGATTTGTCTACGTAGAGCCTCTTGATTAGCTTCAGTGAGTAAAAGGAACTGAGTTTATTTACATCCGAAGTGACCGTTTGAAACCCAAAGGGCACATCTTTGACATTTTCAAAATGAAGGACCTATGGAAAGAGAAAAAAAGATCCATTATCAAAAAACATTCTCTCTCTCTCTCTCTCTCTCTCTCTCTCCCTCAACTAAATAAATAAATAGAATTATAAAAGGGGGGGGCTGGAGAGATGGATTAGTGGTTAAGGCACTTGCCTGTGAAGCCTAAGGACCCAGGTTCCCTTCCCCTGAACCCACATAAGCCAAACACACAAGATGGTGCATGCACCTGGAGTTTGTTTGCAGTGGCTGGAGGCCCTGGTGTGTCTGTTCTCTCTCTCTCTCTCCTAAATAAATAAATAAAATGTTTAAAAAGAAAAAGAAAACACATTGTGAGCTGGGTATGGTGGCACATACCTTTAATCCCAGCACTTGGGAGGCTAAGGTAGGAGGATCATTGTGAGGTTAAGGCCAGCCTGAGACTACAACACTAATTCCAGGTCAGCCTGGGCTAAAGTAAGACCCTACCTCAAAAAGCCAATAAAAAAAAAGATACTAACCAAGAATGGGGGCAGCTTGGATCAAAAGGGACAAACAAACATAGGAGACTTTTAGACAGGCCCATCCCCTCCTTTTAGCCAAAGACCAGAGAGAGCTTCCGTCTAGGGCCAATGATATTGCAAGCCATGGGCTTCTGACTTGGTTCTCAGTACCAGGTGGGAATTCCCTCCCAGTGAGTGGATGACCTCACAGTGAATACTGATCACCCCACTGAGGAGGGTGCTCAGTGGAACAGGGGTGGGGAGAGGGAACAAAAGAGTATAACACAATGGGACTATGACCAACATGCAATATAATTATACAGTAAAGTTCTCAATTTTTTAAAAAAAAGAGCAGAGAGGTCTAGAGAGATGGCTTAGTGGTTAAGCATCTGCCTGCAAGGCCTAAGGGCCCAGGTTCGACTCCCCAGAGCCCATGTAAGCCAGATGCACAAGGTGACACATGTACACAAGATGGTACACATGTCTGGAGTTCGTTTGCAGTGGCTAAGGCCTTGGTGTACCAATTCTCTCTCTCTCTCTCTCTCTCTCTCATAAAAAAAAAATTTTTTTAATAGAAAGCAAAAAAGTGAAGAAAAGATTGCCAGGGTAGGGAGATGGCACAGCAGTTAAAGGCACTCAAAGCCTGCCAGGCCATAATCAACTTCCCAACACTCACAGAAGCTGCTCACTGGCCAGACCCATGTGTGAACGGGCAAGAGACCCTGTCTCAAAGAAGATGGAGCACAGACGATTCCTCTGACCTCCACACGTGTGCCCACACACATACACTTGTGTAAATGAATAGACAGAATTTAAAATAAAAACATATCACCTCTCCCTCCTGAAGTGGACACCCAGTGATGTCAACACCCCAGGGTCACCCGGCAGCTACCTGCTCAGGTGCCCTCATAAGGCTTCTCAACCTCAGTGCTACTGGGATTTCTTGCTACATCATTAACTAGGGGCGGGGGCTGTCCTGGGTGCTGCACAATGCTAAGCAGCAACCCTACAAGATGTCAGTAACTACCCCCCGACCCCTGCACTATTGGCTACAGTGAAATCTGTCTGACATTACCAGTGTTCCCGAGGGAGGAATGAAGGACAAAACTGTCCCCACTTGAGAACCATTGCCCTAAAGATACTCTTCTGCTCAACTGACCCTTTCTTCAAAGCCTGGCCTCGAAGGCTCTCGAAGGAACTGCAAACTGAGAAAAAGATGAAGCTGAGCTACAATTTCCATCCAATCTAGAGATGAGAGCAAGGCCGCTGGGCAGGTGCCAGTTTCGTGCGGAGCTAGAGCCCAGTCCATTCAAGTGCTTCCCCAGCTGCTGGGTGAACTGGAGCAGCGCCAAGCAACGGTGGGCCGGATTCCGGCAGCTCTGCTTTTATCCGGCCTTTACCTACTAGCAATGCAATCCTGTCCCACTCCCCCAGCCTCACACGAACCACCCCCCCGCCCCCGTGCAATGAACTGAGAACACCCACTCTTCTGAGTATAATGTACTTAAGAACACCTAAACTGTCATGTGGATGTCAACTGTTTATTATTCTCATAGTAAGTATGGTTGACATTTAAATCTAAGATGCTATCATGTAGAGGAATTAACTTCCTTTACTTGGTTCCTAACTCTTTGTAATGTTTTATTTTTATTCATTTATTTGAAAGAGAGAGAGAGAGAGAATGGGCATGCCAGGTCCTACAGCCACTGCAAATGAACTCCAGACACATGTGCCACCTTGTGCATCTGCTTGCATGGGTCCTGGGGAATCGAACATGGGTCCTTTGGCTTTGCAGGCAAGTAGCTTAACCACTAAGCCACCTCTCCAGCCCCATAACTCTTCTTTTGCTCCTACCCACAATCTGACATCTCCTCTGTTTTGTGGCACTACAAAGATGATGACAGCATAAGGTGGTCTTCTCCTCATCTTCTTACTCCCATACCCTGATGCCATACCTCAGGCCACACCACCAAACCAGCATGCCATGCTAGCGACTCACACAGCCTTAGCACTGCAGGTCCAATTCGTTAGGTCAGAGGTAGGGCACAATGTTCATCCTAATGATGCATCAAGAAGACTAGAAAATTAAAGAGCCCAGGGAACCAGTCCTGGGGGGCTGGCCATATCTACTGAGATACTATTATTGTTTAGAAGAGGAGCCACGACCCTTCTCTGACAAGGATGACGAGTAAGGAGTGGCAGTGTTACAGAGCAGAGAGCGGGGAAGCCCCGATAAGACAACACAGATCCTCTTCCCAGGACTGAACGCTCCTCCTGCAGCCTTACTCAACTTCAAGTGTGAAGTGTTCTTCATGACCTACACAATGTTCTGTAGCTCATCATTTCTGTGTGTACAGATACGTAGCAAGGTGTTCCCTTTTAAAATGCTTATGAGTGTGTGGAAAGAGAGGTGCTGTGGAACCTTATATCAATCAACTTAAGAAAAATAATAAAAAGGAATTGGGAAGATGCTCACCTTCTACCTAAAAGTTTATGAAGATTTAAAACATAGAAATTGGGGAAAATATCTCATTTGAAAGACCGAGAACTTTACAATGCTAATCAATCATAACCAGTAAAAGAATTCTAAAACTTGGGCTGGAGAGATGGTTTAGCAGTTAAGGCACTTGCCTGCAAAGCCTACGGACCCAGGTTCGATTCCCCAGGACCCCATGTAAAGCCAGATGCATAAAGTGCAGGGATCTGGAGTTCATTTGCAGTGGCTGGAGGCCCTGGCATGTCCATTCTCTCCCTCTCCTCCATCGAACCTCTTTCTTTCTTTCTCTCTCAAAACAAATAAATAAAATAGGCTCCAAGAGTCCTGGAAATGATATACCCCTCAATCCTAAGCAATTCTGGACACAAAGTCTCTCTCTCCCCATATTTGTGTGTGTGTGTGTGTGTGTGTGTGTGAGAGATATTATGTGTGCACATATGGGTGCAGCTGTGTGTGTGTAGGTGTGCATGTGCATATGTGTATAGGCCAAAGGTAAATGGCAGGTGTCTTCCTCCATAGCTCTCCACCTTATTTATTTATTTATTTATTTATTTATTTTTTGAGACAGCCATCTCTCACTGAACCTGGAGTGCACTGATTCAGCTAGACTAGTTGGCCAGCAAACCCCAGGGATGCTCCTGTCTCCATCCCTGACCCCCAGCGCTGGGATTACAGGTGTCAGCCACGGTGCCTGCGTTTTCAAGAGGAGTCTGGGAAGCTGAACTCAGGCTTGCAGAGCAAGCACAATTTATTGACTGGGCCATTAGCCCAGCTCCACAAAGTCTCTGATTTCTTCCCCTGCCTGCGGGTTCCGGTAACTATCCCCATTTAAGATGCAAACAAGGCCAGGGTGGCTTACCTGTCCGATTTCATTGGCTGTGTCGCCCTTGGCACCAACTTGAGCAAGAGACAGCGAGGTGGAGAGACAGAGCGGGGAGAAGAGGACGTTGCCCAGCGGTTCCTTTGCACACAGTTGTCTGAACAAGTCAACCGCGAAAGCCGAGTTCGCCAGGCGCAGGGCGTCCATGGTGGGTCTGGAACCGAGGGACAAAGGACAGGTTAGTTTCCAGTGCGTCAGGCATCTGCCGCCGCCTTCTGCCAGCAGTACGGATTCTCATTCTACAAAGATAGAAGAGGGAGAAGAACTACTTGGTGAATTCACAAAGAAAGGCAGGGCTGGAGAGATGGTTTAGCAGCTAAGGCGCTTGCCTGTGAAGCCTAAGGACCCAGGTTCAATTCCCCAGGACCCACCTAAGCCAGTTGCACAAGGTGGCGCATGCATCTGAAGTTTGTTTGCAGTGGCTAGAGGCCCTGGCATGCCCATTCCTACTTCTCTCTCTAAGTATATATGCCTCTCTCTCTCTCTCTCTCTCTCTCTATCTCTCTCTCTCCCTCTCTCTCCTTCTCTCCCTCTCAAATAAATTAAATTAAAAGAAAGTTCTGGGAATATGTCCTAAGTCACATGAGGTCTTCTTACGTAAGATGCTCTGCTGGGAATCGCCACACTCAGGCCCTGCTCAGACACAGTGGCCATGCCACATGCACAGGCCATCACCCCTCTTCCTTAGCAAGTGGCCATAGAAAACTGGCTGCACTAGACAAAATCAGTTGGCTTCATAATTAAATGTTTGGTTAAATCATACAAAATTGACATCTTGTAGCTCACAAAGTAATTGTGGCAGTTTTGTGTGGTTCTATTTGATACTTATTAGCTATAGAATTATGTCCTCAAAAAAAAAAAAAAAAAGACATCCTGAAGTCCTCATGCCCAGTACCTGTGAATATGGCCTCCTCTGGAACTAGTCTATGCAGCTTGAATTCGTTCAATGACGTCACACTGGAGTTAATCCAATGTGACTGGTGTCCTTCTGAAAACAGGAGAAAGGACACAAAGGCAGACACACTAAGAAGGAAGATGGCCCTATGTGCACAGACACATTGAGCAAACTTGACATTAAATGTCTTGGGCAGGTCATGCACTTCGATATCAGAGAGAAAATTTTACTGTTGAAGATCAAGGGCTTCCTTCACCAGGACCCACAGTGTGTCAGAGTCACACGCGTGCATGCACACATACACACACACACACACGCACACACACACGCACACACACACACACGAATGCCATCTGCTCCTTACTACTAGAAAGAAACTCTTAATTAGCAAAGATGTAAGACTAAGATCATGGAATAGGCTCCTGGTTTTGAAATATTTCTCCAGAGTTCTTTTTTTTTCATATGTTATTTATGTATTTGTTTATTTGAATGAATGAGGGGAGAGAGAAAGAGACAGAATGGGTGCATCAGGGCCTCTAGCCACTACAAACAAAGTCCAGTTGCATGCACTCCCAGTGAATCAATCCCAGGTTCTTAAGTTTCTCAGGCAAGCACCTTACCCACTAAGAAATCTCTCTAGGCCCCCTCTTCCTAGGCTTGAGTGTAAGATACAATACAAGGGATCTTAATATATCACTAAGTCTGCAAAAGCAAGTTCATTACAAAAAACAAAGGTGGCCCCATCCATGCTGACTGGCTGTGCCTACTAGAGTCCTCCTCCTCTTTATGCCTCTGATCAAGTATGGCAGGAGCACCTGTGCCCATCACAAGGCTTCCCAAAACTACAGTGAACACCATATTTTTGTTTGTTTGTTTAAAGCCCCCAGCTTTATCCTTCCTTTGGGAAATGAGGGTGGACATCACACCCAACTGAGAGCTGACCAGCCTTAGCAGCACAGGGACCAACAGTGTCCTGAGACACAAATGGAAGCCTGTGGAGGGTTCTAACCCACGTGCTCACCACTGGGGAGCCACCAAGAAAATCTTCATGCAAGGTTTGGGGAATGTGCACAAGGGATTTTCAGAGCAAGAGATCCGGCTTCCTTCAGCAGAAAATGTAACACTGATAATGCTTAGTTCATGAACAACCAGAACTTCATGTGAATGAGGAGAAAAGGAGCTTCCTCTTCATCGAATCTAGAAACCAAATCCTAGGTACCGGCGGATCTTTCAGTGCCTCCACAACCGTAGACTTAATCATGCTGACAATAATGACAAAATACACTAGCCATGCTTTAACAACTCAACTCTTTTTTTATTTTTTTTCTATTTTTTAAACATATCTTATGCATTTGAGAAAGAGAGAGATAGACAGAGAGCGAATGGGTGTGCCAGGGTCTCCAGCTACTGCAAACAAACTCCAGACACATGTGCCACCTTGTGCATCTGGCTTATGTGGGTCCTGGAGAATCGAACCAGGATCCTTTGGCTGTGCAGGCAAATGCCTTAACCACTAAGCAATCTCTCAAGCCCAGCAACTCAACTCTTTCTCCCTCACACAAGTTTATTACACTCCCCTCAAAAAGAAAGGTTGTAGAAAATAATGTGTGCAGAGTTGGTCATTGCTCTTAGTAATTTTCTTGGTTTAGAAAAACTTTTTTTAATATTTTATTTTATTTATTTACTTGACAGAGAAAGAGGGAGGGGGGAAGAGAATGGGTGTGCCAGGGCCTCCAGCCACTGCAAACGAACTCCAGATACATGTGCCACCTTGTGCATCTGGCTAACATGGGTCCTGGGGAATCAAACCTGGGTCCTTTGAATTTGCAGGCAAATGCCTTAAATGCTAAGCCATCCCTCCAGTACCTAGAAAAACTGTGTTTAAAAATCATAGATTATGCCGGGCGTGGTGGCGCACGCCTTTAATCCCAGCACTCGGGAGGCAGAGGTAGGAGGATTGCCGTGAGTTCGAGGCCACCCTGAGACTCCATAGTGAATTCCAGGTCAGCCTGGGCTAGAGTGAGACCCTACCTCAAAAAAAAAAAAAAAATCATAGATTAAAGCCATTTGTGGTGGCACACGCCTTTAATCCCAGCACTCGGGAGGCAGAGGTAGGTGGATTGCCGTGAGTTTGAGGCCACCCTGAGACTCCATAGTGAATTCCAGGTCAGCCTGGGATAGAGTGAGACCCTACCTCGAAAAACCAAAAAAAAAAAAAAAAAAAGATTAATGTGCTAAGGAAGTTTGGCTAGAAAGCCCTACAAATAGGGTTGGAAAGATGGGTGCTGGCTTGCAAAGCCTGATTGCCCCAGTCCCATTCTCCAGTACCCTTGTAAAGCCAGATGCACAAAGTGGCACATGTATTTGAAATAGCAGTGTTTTCTCTCTCTCTCTCTCTCTCTCTCTCTCTCTCTCTCTCTCTCTCTCTCTCTCTCTCTCTTTCTCAAATATTTTCTAAAGACTTATGTGGTAGCTTGAATGTCAATGTATGACCCCCATAGCTTGAAGTAATTTTGATTAAGATTAAGCTTCCTACTTAAGACTCCAGCAGGCAGAGCCCTAGGGGCTCTAGGGTCACTAGGGGTAGAATCTTGAGTCCAGCCCTACTAGGCGTAGAGTAAGCTTGAGCTCTGGCTGTTCTTACCAGTGCTGGCTTGTCTTTCTCTACTATAAATGTATGATAAAATGAGCCAGCTTCTTCCACCATGATGAAGTGTCCCCTAGAATCTATACGCCTGAAATAAACACTTTCATCCCATAAGATGCTTCTTGTTGGGTATTTGTCCCAGCAATGTGAGGGTAGCTACAACGACCTATGAACTGATCCAGAAACTATCCCAAGGGTAAGGAAACATTCGTTCTATCACTCACTCGTTATAATATTTTGAGATACATTTTGCCTACACGATTGTGTGAATTCAGACTCATTTCGTTTTCAAACAGCCTAATTACACAACACATTAATACGCTGTTGCAATGCAAGGCTTAGATCCAGGTCCCTGCTGGAGAACATAAATTAATGCACACCTGACGCCTGGGAGGCTTTCCCTCCAGTCCAGCCCTCCCTCCAACCTTTCTTTGAAAGGTGGTCTCAATGCATTAAGTCATAAAGCCATCTGCCTTCCTTCCCATACACTGACTGATTCCTTTCTTAGAAAATGCTTATTGACCTTGGGGAGGGATAAGCAACCCTTAATATCTTAGGTCCCAGCTACTGTATAAGAGTTTGATGCTGGCCAAAGTGCCAGGAATGGTCTGTTCATGAAAAGTGTTGTAATGGCAAGCAGTCACCAATCAAGAAATCAATCAAGGGCTGGAGAGATGGCTTAGCATGAAGGTGCTTGCCTGTGAAGCCTAAAGACCCAGGTTCGATTCTCCAGGACCCACGTATGCCAGATGCATAAGGTGGCACATGCATTTGCAGTTTGTTTGCAGTGGCTGGAGGCTCTAGCACGTCTGTTCTATCTGCTCTTTCTCTCCTCTCAGATAAGTAAATAAAAGTAATTTTAAAAAAATAAATAAATCAATAGCTAGAGACATGGCTAAGGAGTTAAGAGCACTTCCTGTGTAAGCACAAGGGCCTTATGAAGGCTGAGATGTCTCAAGTTCAATGTGCAGGACCCACATAAACATCAGGCCAAGACTGTGCATGTTTGTAAGCCCAGTCATGTATGGAGCAGAGACCAGAGAATTACTGGGGCTCCCCAAAGAAGGGAAAGCTCCTGGGTCAGTAGGAGACTCCAGGTCAAGGAAGACTGGGCAGAAAATGAAGCATGGTGGTATCCACCTTTAATCCAGCACTCGGGAGGAATGCAGTGAGTTCGAAGCAAGACTAGGCTAGCACGAGACCCTGCTTCAACTACCAAAAAAGAGAAAAGAAAAAAAGAATGGACAGAGGAGTAATAGAAGTAGATGTCTGGCATTCTCCTCCTCTGGCCATGGGGCACCACATGGGCCCATACCCATGCATATACCACACCACACATATCCACACAAGAAAAATCAATCTGTCAAATATTGCCTAGAAAATCACATCTCATTGGTTGCTCCATGATTAGTCCCAAGTGACCTTCAAACACCGTAAAGTTGACCTGGTCTGAGGCAGCTTTTGCCATAGCCAACTGGTACCTCTCTGCTGTAAGGCAAGACATTTAAACAAATGTCAAGGCTAGCAATGTGAACCCAAGGAAAAGTGTCCAGTTCCCACACAGACCATTCTGCATGAGCAAATGCTACGTACCAAGTTATAACCACAATAGTATAGATAAACAAGCCCTGTGCAATAGGTTCACATGTCAGTGGTTTGTGCTCCAAGTTCTAAAATCATTTATTTCTTTCCCCATTGTTATTATCATCTAGTTATAGTTATCTGTCAGAGTTATCTTACATTTTCGTGATAATCTAGCAACAGTTTTGACAAAAATAAATGTCTTTATAACCCCACAGGAAACACTGCATCATTCCAACCCAGAGAAGGTTTAAAAAGAACTTCCATTTTGAAAAGTGACATGACATCTGAAGTAGTACCAGAGATAGAACTTGTAAAAACGTGTAGTAAAGAGGTTTGCATTTTGCGATTCTTTGCCAAGGTGTTGTTCAATCCTAAACCTTTAAAGTGGGACAAGATCTTGCAGTGGGATCTAGTCTGGCCCCACCTCTTCATTTTGCAAATGAATGCAGTGGAGAAAGATGAGGTGATTCTCCCAGGCCACCCACGCAGGGAGGGAGAGTGGCAGAGCCAGACCTGGAATTCGCTTCTTCTGGCTCCTGGCCTGGACCTCCCCACCACACCTCACCACCTTCTTTCTTGGTAATTTGCCCTTGTTGGCATTTGTTCTCTTAGAAGTTTCTCAAGTTCCAAAAATCCTGGGTCCTGAATGGCCCCCTTCAAAGATGCTGGGATGTGCTAGGTGGAGGTTTTTGCTGTTTTTGTTGGTTGTTGGTTTGTTTGTTTTTAATGAATACAGAACTTTTCCACTCTGACATTCTACTTAAGAGGGGGTCTGGTTCTCTTTCTCCTGCAAACTCTTCTTTTTTAATGCTTTCATTCCAGAAGGTCTGAGTGCCCACCTCATGCCAGGCAGATGTAGGTATTAAGAAACCCAAGCAAGAAGCCGGGTGTGGTGGCGCACACCTTTAATCCCAGCCCTTGGGAGGCAGAGGTAGGAGGATCGCTGTGAGTCTGAGGCCAGGCCAGCCTGAGACTACAGAGTGAATTCCAGGCCAGCTTGAGCTAGAGGAAGACCCATACCTTGAAAAAAAAAAAAAAAAAAAAGGAAACCCAAGGTGAACAAACACAGCCTGACTCCTTCCTCCGCTGACTGATCAGCTACTGACATGTTAACTGCGATGGATGTTTTAGAGAGTTACCATGGAAACCTTTAGCAATACCTAACCCAAACTGGAAGTTTCAGTACGCCTCCTGACAGAAACTGACAACTAAGCAAATAGCACAAAAGGGAGTCCTAGACAAACAGACAACAAAACAGAGGAAGGACTACCTTGGCAGGGGAGGGTCCTCGGGGTGGGGGAAGAGCAAGAGGGAACAACAATAATCAAAGGATGGTATAGATTACATGAGAATGCTCATCTCTAGATGACTCATAACACTTGAGATGATGAAAACGTTACGTAAATTGTTGCTATACTATATTGTTTAGGGAACTGGTAAGGAAAAACAGTCTTTAGTTTAGCACTGATGCATTTTGTCCTAAATATCAATCCATGGTGTGGAATTCACGAATACAGTAGGCTGCTATTGTTTTAAAATCAGGATTATACCCTTTAAATTTCAGTTCTTAGAATATAGGAAACGCAATATAAAAAAGGGTGAGACCACAGTTAAATTACCTGTATGTTCATATATTAAATTTCTCAACAAAGTGCTACATGACCTACTGGGGGAAAGTGGTCAACAACGGTCTGAGCAAACAGAGGTCTAAGCTACTCCGAAGCAAACACCCTGACAGGATGTACACACTTGGGCAATAGTGGCACACAGCCTCAGTGGGTAACCAATAGCTTTCTGATTAGCTAAAGATCTGCTCAGTGTAAAGGAACCTATATCTGGAACTGAGAACCAGGTCAGAATCCTATGGAGACAAAAATTATGTCCTCCAAAAATGTCAAGCTCCTACTAGTCTTTGGCTAAAAGAGGGGCTACATCCATCAAACTCTCCCCAAATTGATAACACTTATCCCATTTAACCTATGCTGACTTCACTCTCCATTGGAGAATCTATTTTTCTTTTTCAGAAGGTAGTGAGATCTGAGGAGATAAACTACCTCTCGCACTTCAGCCAAGCCTCAGCTGAAACCATAGAGGAAGTGGGTAGATGAGCAAGAGTGCTGCTGCCATGGTAAGCCTGACAATCAGTGTAAGGGTGAAGGAGCCAGACGCTGAGGATATTCAGCACTTACCAAAGCAGAGATCCAGAGGCTCCTAAGAGCTCATCAGTGAAGTAGACATAAAATACACCAAACACAGCTCAGGAAATTTTGCAGAAGAGGGGATGGAAAAATTGCAAGAGCCACAGGTTGGGACGTCATTCCCAGAGGCATTGCCTCCCCCTAACAACTGATTGCTGCTCCCACAATGCATAACTCACAAACCCATGGGGAATACCCGCAACCACACTGAAGAGGGGTCCCTGTGGAATGGAGGCAGGGATGAGGGAAGGGATATTACCAACACATGATGTATCCATACTAAATATGTCTGGGATAATAAATAAATAAATAAATAAATAATGGGAACATGACCTGGCACTCATTCTAAGAGCAAAAAAGAAAACACCTCAATAAAGGGCTAGAAAGATTGTTTATTGGTTAAGGCACTTACCTGTAAAGCCTAAGGACCTAAGTTCAGTTCCCCAGCACCCATGTAAGCCAGATGCATAAGGTGATGCATGTGTCTGGAGTTCATTTGCAATAGCTAGAGGCCTGATGTGCACACTCTCTCTCTCCCTCTCTTTCTCGGCCTCTTTCTTGCTCTCAAATAAGTATTTTTTAAAGTTCTCAATAAAGATAAACAAATATTAAACGTCTTAAAGAGCGAGTCCTAAAAGATCAGCAGGACTTAGTCATACAAAAATGTAGGTCAGAGGGCTGGAGAGGTGGCTTAGCGGTTAAGGCATTTGCCTATGAACCCTAAGGACCCATGTTCTACTCTCCAGATCCCACGTAAGCCAGACGCACAAAGATGATGCAAGCACAAGGTCACACTTGACCACTAGGTGGTGCAAGTGTCTGGAGTTCGATTGCAGTGGCTGAGGCTCTGATGCACCAATTCTCTCTCTCTTTCTCTCTCTCTTTCTCTCTCTCACACACTCTCTCTATAAAATAAAATAATTTTTTTAATGTAGATCAGAGAGAAGTGAAACGATTCAGAACCATGCATGGCCCAGATGGATGAAGCCACGTGTATGGGACAGGGAAGGAGTGCTCATTCCTCTGGACTGACACAGCTTGTCACCGTGCCCTGTATAAAGTTTCCTGAGTTCATACTGCATGTGAAGCCAGCGGTCCTCAACCACTTTTGTCTTTAGACCATCTGGACAGACAAAGGTCCTCTAGGCAGGGTCCCACCTTACCTGGTACAGTACGAATATTAGGAAGTGTCCTTTTCACACTTACTCAACAGAAGGATGCATGTTCATCCTATTGGTATACCATCTGCCACACTCTTCGTGTTCATTAGCATGCGAACTTGCACCCACAGAGAGAGACACACGTGACTATATGCATCATTTCTTCATTTCTTAAAAACTGAAAAGTTTCCAGGCATGATAGCACAAGCCTGTAGTCTTACTACTCAGAAAGACTGGGAAGGAGAATTGTCACGGGTTCATGGTCAGCCTGGGATACACAATGTTACAGGCCAACCTGGGCACAAACGCGAGGCCCTGAGAGTACTATCAATATCCTTTAGCACATTGATGAAAGCAATAGTGATAACTCACAAGACTGTTCTAGAGAAGCAGTACAGATGGCTCAGCAGTTAAAGGTGCTTGCTTGAAAAGCCTGGCAGCCTGGGTTCAATTCCCCAGTAACCACATAAAACCAGGTGCACAAAAGTGGTGCATGTAGCTGAGTCTGTTTGCAGCAGCAGGAGACCTTGGCATGCCCATTATCTATCTATTTCTCTTTCTCTCTCTCCCTCTCTCTCTCTCTCTCCCTCTCTCTCTCTCTGTCTTCCTTTCTGCCTCTCTCTTTCAAATAAATAAAATATTCTGAAAGAATGTTCTAGAAGGAGGAGAAGTATTTAATGAATAGGCTCATGTGTTTGAACACCGTGGCATTATTTGGGAAGGCTGTGGAGCCTGTAGGAGGTGGAGACTTGCTAGAGGAAGTGTGCTACTGAGACAGGCCTTGGAGTGTTACAGTCTACTTGCTGTTTCTCTCTCCATTTCCTCACTGCTGACATGACAATATGACCCTGGCTTCCTGCTCCTGCTGAATCTGTAAGCTGAAATAAACACTTTACCTGCTTTTAAAAAAAAAAAATCCTTTAGCCAAACTTGCCTCATTTTGCCAATGAAGATACATGATGAAAACAGTCTCCTGTGGACCTGGAGAGATGGCTTAGTGGTTAAGGCAATTGCCTGCAAAGCCTAAAGACCCAGGTTCAATTCCCCAGAACTCACGTAAGCCAGTTGCACATGGTGGCACATGCATCTGGAGTTTGTTTGCAGTTGCTCTAGGCCCTGGTGTGTCCATTCTCCCTCTCTAATAAATAAATAAAATAAAATATTTTTAAAAGTCTCTCTCAGGATTGCTCAGCAGTTATGGTGCTTGCCTACAAAGCCTAATGACCCAGGTTCAACTCCCCAGTGCCCATGTAAAGCCGGATGCATGAAGTGGCACATGCATCTGGAGTTGGTTTGCAGTGGCTGGAGGCCCTAGCACACCCAGTCATATTCTCATTCTCTCTCTCTCTCTCTCTGCCTAAATAAATAAATATTTCTTTTTAAATCTCTCAGGTATTTATTCATTTCTTTATTTATTTTAGTGAAGATTAAACCTGGGGCTTCATGCATGCTAGGCAAGTGTTCTCTCTACCTCTCAGCTATAGAAGCAGCCCACATTTCACTTTTTACTTTCAGAGTCTCCCTAAATTGCTGGCCTTGCCTTGAACTTTTTCTGTGGCCCAGGCAGTCCTTACCCTTGCTATCCTCCTGCCTTACCTCCCAGGAGGCTGAGTTGACAGGCCTGCGCCAGCAGGCCCAGCTTCCTCAGGTGTATCTTGTCCCTAGGCAGCAATACCTTGAGGACTCAAAATTCATCAAAGCACTGAGAAGAAGTGACAATGGAGGGTTCAGTACTTAATGAGACATCTCTGTCACACCCTCCAAGGCTCATGAACCATCTAGAAGAGGTGACAATGGAGGGTTCAGTACTTAATGAGACATCTCTGTCACACCCTCCAAGGCTCATGAACCATCGTAGGAGAGGTGGCGGAAAGAATGTAAGAGCCAGGGCTGGAGACATGGGCTCTGCATTTAAAGGTGCTTGCTTGCAAAGCACGGGGGTTCGATTCCCCAGTGCCCATGTAAAGCCATATACACAAAGTGGCACATGTTTCTGGAGTTTGTTTTCAGTGGCAGGAGGTGCTGGCATACCAATTCATTCATTTTCTCTCTCTCTCTCTCTCTCTCTCTCTCTCTCTCTCTCTCCTTGTGACTCTAAACAAGTAATAAATATATATATATATATTTATATATAATATATAATATATAATATAATATAATATATAATAAACAGAATGCAAGAGCCAAAGGAAGGAGAGGAGCTCACTGTAAAACTATCTTCCAAACACCAAGTGGCCATGGTATTCATGACCTCACAGTAGCTAACACTACCTATAAAACACCTGCATAATAAGAGGGAAAACACGATGACATCAAAATAGAAGAGACAGTGCTGGAGAGATGGCTTAGTGGTTAAGGCGCTTGCCTGTGAAGCTTAAGGACTCAAGTTCAACTCTCCAGGTCCCACATAAGCCAGGTGCACAGTGATGCAAGTGTGCAAGGGTGCACAGGCACACAAGGTGGCACATGTGTCTGGAGTTCGTTTGCAGTGTCTGGAGGCCCTGGTGCACCAATTCTCTCTCCCACTCTCTCTCACATAAAAAATAATAATAATAACAGTAGAGACATTAGTTGGAAAAAAAGAAGGGATTCATTGGAGGGAGCACAGAGGAGGGGGAAAAGGGAGAGTGGTAGGAGGGGATTATGATCATGGTATATTGTCTATATGTATGGAGGTTGTCAATAAAAAGTTTAAAAAAAAAAAACAGTACCTTGAGAAGCCTTGCGTAGTAGAATGCTTATCACATAATGCCTAAAACACAGCTGCCGCCATTCACAGCCCAAATCCATGGGGGGAAAGTGCGAGATTAGAAAATAAGATATTTCCTAGCTTCTACAGTGTGAAAGAACGCTACGAGAGGGCTGGAGAGATAGCTTAGCGGTTAAACGCTTGCCTGTGAAGCCTAAGGACCCCGGTTGGAGGCTCAATTCGCCAGGACCCACGTTAGCCAGATGCACAAGGGGGCGCACGCGTCTGGAGTTTGTTTGCAATGGCTGGAAGCCCTGGCGCGCCCATTCTCTCTCTCTCTGTCTCTCTCTGCCTCTTTCTCTCTCTCTGTCACTCTCAAATAAATAAATAAAAATAAACAATTTTTTTAAAAAACAAAGAAAGCTATGAGGGTTAAGTGAAGTGACTGAGTGAGTATATATATGCTTGTGGAAAGTGCTTTGATGTCAGAAGGACACAATGCAGTCATTAGTAATAAGGTTAATTGTTGTAATTTCCACAGCCACTGTTTTGCTCAGATGTTTTCAGACATCACAGTTACACCTAGTTCCTTGAAGCCTGGCCTTGACTGCTGACCCAGCCCAATGCTCCCCGACAGCAAACCTCACCAGAAGGGTTCCAGATGCTGAGACTGCATGCTCCAAGGTCAACCCGCAACACAGGGACTGAAGTGGCCCAAAGGAGGCGTTGGGAAGCAAAGACATAAAGCCATTGACTCATTTTCTGTTGAGTCTAGCACTTCCACCCTTCCCTCTCTCCACCCATCAAATGACCCATCAAACACTTGCACTTACTTGGGGGTGAGTGATGCTTGGGATGGCACCTCATCTTATTAAAAGATGAAGGGGGAGAGAGAGAGAGAGAGAGAGAGAGAGAACTCATGTTGCCATGGAAACATCCCTAGGCCATAAGTCTACAGGCACACTTGTATCTCAGCCACCACACTTACAAGCTGAATGACTTTTGGACACCTCCGTGAGCCTGTCTACAAAAACGTGAGAGAGCGCAGTAAGACTTAGTCATGGTCCCCCTGTTCTGAGAATCCAAGCAGAGGTCCATGAAACAGCCTATCATGTTAAATGGATTTTTAGTGTGAAGTGTTTAAATGAAGCCATGACAAAAAACATAGAGAGGTGGAGAGATGGCTCAGAGGTTGAGGCACTTACCTGTAAAGCCTAAGAACCCAGGTTTGATTCCCCAGAACCTACATAAGCCAGAACAAGGTTGCGCATGCATCTGGAGTTCGTTTGCAGTGGTTAGAGTCCCTGGTGTGCCTATGACCCCCCCCCCCCGTGTCTCTCTCTCTCCTCTCTCTCTCTCTCTCTCTCTCTCTCTCAAGTAAATATTTTTTTTCAAATAGAGCCCATTAGGAAAAAGCTACGAGGCAGCTCAACTCAAAAGTCCAAGAACCTACTGACCTTTTTCTTCCCGTGGTGGAGCTGGGGTTCAAACCCAGTGCCCTGTGGGTTTGAAACCACGGCACTCTACCACTGAGCTACCTCCGCAGCCAGGACGTGCTGTGTCTGAACCATGCAACTTGTCTAAAGTACAACAAGAAAGAAAGAGAAGGCATTTGCCAGTAGGTGAACACTGGTCTGATGTTTCAAAACGAAAAATAGAATTAAAAAGCAGTGCTTTTGTTCTTCTACCCCATATACTCTTTGCAACACTCGCCAGGTCTTCAATTCTACACCCTTTCTGAGGCTAGCATTAAAAGAAAAGAAAAAATAATCATCATCATCATCCAGGGTTCCCAAGCGAGGCTGGAGACGTCCTAGGTGGATCACTGGTGAGGCCCTCGGAAACTTTGTAGCCATGTCCCTTCGTTGCCATCTCATCGTGTTGAACTACGTAGTTGTGCTCCCAAGGGCGCCTAAGCTGGGAGCTGGGACTGCGGCCCGTCACACAAGGCGGGCTAGCCCTGGAGGAGGCCCTGGCTTACCTCGAATCGCAGCTGTCCGGGAAGACGAGCGCCCAGGGAAGAGGCAGGAAGGCGAGCGGCTCAGCGACCTGGCTCTCGGGCCCCGGAGCCCCGCTCACCTGAGCCGCGCCCGCCGTGGCCACGCCCACCCCGCGCCCGCCGGCCACGCCCACCGCTGCCCTGGGACTCTTACTCATGGCATTGAAAGTGGTGATTCAGGGGGAGCTGGCTGCGGTCTGCACGGCTTCTGGAGGCCTGGGACAAGCTCGGGCAGGGAGCGGCTGTCGGTGGATCCTGCCTGGAGCTAAACACAAGCAAGCGTGCATAAGAAAATACAGGCCACCCTAGCCAAGCCAGGACGGACCGGAAGGTAAAACGTTTGAAACGAAAAGGGGCCAGAGGAATACCGCAAACTTCTCAGACGTGTTAGTGGCAAATAAATAATTTAATAAATAAATAAATAAATAAATAAATAAATAAATAACTCCAGCCCCATGCTTTGCATGTAAATTGCAGTCGCATCTTTCCTACGCGTTTATGGCGTTCTTGACAGCATATGCAATAGCGAACTGATAGGAGAAACAGTTTGATGGGCGGCAGAGGGAGTTTCTAAGAGAGCGCTCAGCTTTGCTCTAAAACCGCTTTGGGGATATATTCAAGCCGAGAGAGGGGGAGAACATGGGTGCCGCGCCAGGGCCTCTTGCCACTGCACAGAAATTGAGAGGCAAACACCACTTGGTGCATCTGGGTTTACGGGGGAAATTGAACCTGGGCTTTGCAAGCTGGGGAGATGAAGCAGCGGGCTTTGCAAGCAAGTGCCTTAGCCATCTCCCCAGGCTGCTTTTGACTAGTTTGACTAGTTCAGGTCTCCTGAAGTCCCTTGACTCATGGGACCTGCGCGCTTCCTGTTCTCAGGAAAGCACCTGAAAGCCAGCCAGTTGCTTCTCCACAGTGCCCACGTTTCCAAGGTTTATTTGCTAGCTTGCTTCATCTCAGCCTTCGGCTTCCCGCTCTCCTCCACATAGACTGCAAGATCTGAAAGGTAAGGGCCAAGCCGCATTCACTTTTTGACGCCGCACCCTTGGCATTCGCATGACTTGCTTTATGCGGTCAGTCAGTGAGAGCTTGTTGACAAAACGAATGACAGCAAGTCGACAGGAAATTACGATTGCCTGGCAGTGTCCCCAAACCCCTCGTCCTGGGTATTTTACTATTAACCAGGACCAAACTCAGAAACAGAAATGAGTTTGACTCTGAAAGTCGTATTTCAGGCAGTGAAGCGAGTGGAAAAAGTCATAAGAGGAGGGTGAAGGCAAGAGGTCTCTTAAAATTACATTATCTAGGGCGTGAGAGATTGCTCATTGGTTGAAGGCATATTCTCAAAGATTGAAGTCTCTCTCCATCTCTTTCTGAAGTGAATACACAAATAAAATAAAGCCAGGTGTATTCGTGCGTACCTGTAACCACAGAATTGAGCAGGGGCGTGGAGACAGGAGGACCACTGAGGCTCCCTGGTCAGCTAGTCTAGTCAAAAAACTACAAGCTCCAAGTTCAGTAAGAGACCCCTATGTCGGGAGAAATAGGTGGAAGAGTTTAGAAGAGGACATCCAACAACCTCCTCTGGCCTTTGCACATTTGTGCAAGGGACACATGCACACAACCCATTCACACGCAAACTACGTACTACACACACACACACACGCACACACACACACACCAATAAAAAAAGAGAGGGGGCCGCTGGAGAGATGGACCAGCAGTTAAAGGCACGTGCTTGCAAAGCGTGGTGGCCTGGATTTGATTCTCCAATACCTAAGTAAAGCCAGATATACAAAGTGGCTCGCTCGCATCTGGAGTTCGTTTGCAGCAGCTGGAAGCCCTGGTGTGCCCATTCTCTCTGTCTCTCTGTCTGTCTGTCTATCTATCTATCTATCTCTGCTTGAAAATAAATAAATAAACATATTTTCAAAACAGAAAAATACACCTGCACGTACATCATAAGAAATATAAAGTACATTGTTCAGAGATAGGTTTTAGCCTTTAGCTTTGGGGTGACTCAAGAGGAACAGGAGCAGGGTCTTTGAATGTGAGAGGACCAGCCAGTCTAGGAACGGAGAGTAAGAAAAAGCGCATGGCTTGGGCTGCAGGAGGTACATTGGACAGATACACTATCACAGGGTTACACAGAGCCTCGCTCCTGTCAAAAGCATTCACTGTTGAAGTGTCTCTGGGGAGGAAACTATGTCCTCAGTGTTTTTACCTTCTAGTTGAATCGAAGTCCCAGAGTAACATCACTGACAAGCAACCCCTGGCTGAGGCAAAGCTGATCCCCCTTCAGGGGACACAGCATTAAAGAGTAATTATATTTGACTAAGGGGAGCAGTTTTCCAAGGACATTTTTCTTCATGGTGGCCACAAGGTTGTTCTTTTTAAGTTCCACCTTAAAAGATACCACTAGAAGGCTGGAAAGATTGCTTAGTGGTGGAGGTGCTTGCCTTCGAAGCCTAAGGACCCAGGTTTGATACCCCAGTACCCACGTAAAGCCAGATGCACACAGTGGCACATGCATCTGGAGTTCATTTACAGTGGCTTGAGGAACTGGTGTGCCCATTCTCTACCTTCCTCTCTCTCTCTCTCTCTCTCTTTCTTTCTCTCTTTCTCTCTCTCTTTCTCTCTCTCTTTCTCACTCTCTTTCTCTTCTCTTCTCTTCTCTCTCTCTCTCTCTCTCTCTCTCTCTCTCTCGCATGTGCAGGCTCTCACATAAATAAAATAGTAAAAAAAAAAAAAAAAAAAAAAAAAAAAGAGGGCTGGAGGAACGGTTTAGCAGTTAAGGTACCTGCCTGCAAAACCTAATGACTCTGGAGTTCAATTCCCCAGTCCCCATGTAAAGCCAGACGTCCAAAGTGGCACATGCATCTGGAATTCGTTTGCAACTGTTGGAGACCCTGGTGCACCTGTTCTCTCTCTCTCTCTCTCTTTCTCTCTCTCTTCCTTCTCTCTATCTCTTTCTGTGCAAATAAAAACAAATAAATAAAATATTTTTTTAAAAAAGATACCACTAGAAAAAAAAATTGAGAGAGGACAGAGTTATACAAGAATCTCACACGTGTAGACTGGTGAGGTAGTTGTGGGGAGAACAGCTTCAGGGATCCCTGCTTCCAGCAACATGAGTTCCTACTCTGCCCCTACCCCTGTCCATCTGACCCTTTGACTAGAGTCTCTGGCTGATTAAATAAGCCTCAGCGAAGGGTGTCAGCCCCAGGCAAGTGCCTGGAGCAGACACCACAGAGAATGAGACCTAGATTTGGGTCTCAAGGACAACCGACATTTAGCTTTAAGTTTCTGAGTCTCAGAGACATGATAGTTGTCATAGTTTAAAAAAAAAATGCACAGCCTGGAGGGAATGCTTGGGAAGAGCAGTGTTGTTGTGAACATGAGGACATAGAGACATGAGGCTTTCAGAGACATCAAAGCATGCAAATATATACATATGACATAAATATATGACAGGAAAGCAGAAGGGACAGTGGGGGGAGGAAGATTAGAGAGAGAGGAAGGGGAGGAAACGGGGGTGGGTGTGATCAAAACATATGGTATACTTGAATTATCTTCATAAAACCCAACAGTGTGTAATTAATACACACCAATAAAAATCATGCTACTAAAACTAATACCTCAACAACCAGCAAAATCCAAACAACACAACACTGTTATCATATATAATTCTCAATCTCTTGACATGTGGCCTCATAAACAGCCAACTCGAGAGCACTTACAGTCTTGTTTTCTCTTGAAAAAGAAAACTGAATCTACAGGAAGCAGGTATAAAATCATTTTATAGCTTTCTATGTAATGTGCAATTCATGTACGCTTACTATTGATTGCCTCTTCCAGCTAAAATCTGAACAGGGTTGTGTACTTCTATATTGTTCCCTGCTCCCAAGAACTTTAACTATTTTCTTTATTTATTTGCAAGCAGAGAGAGAAGAGAGACAGACAGAAAGGATGGGCGCACCAGGGCCTCTAGCCGCTGCAAATGAACTCCAGATGCTTGTGCCACCTTGTGCATCTGGCTTTATGTGGGTAGAGGGGAACTGAACTCAGATTGTTAGGTTTTGCAAGCCAGCAACTTAAGTGCTGGGTCGTCTCTCCAGCCCCCTGCCCCCAAGAACTTCAAACAGAGAATGGATATGTGACTGCGAAATAACCTACCTGAAGAAAAGGGAGGTTGCATAGAGTGTGGCAAATTCGCACAACTACAAATTCAGCACTTCCTTACATGTGAAGTTAGTTTGATACTTCCTTAAATACCGGCTGCCTTTCCTCCCGGTTCTCTTGATAGATACTCAAGGCTACTCACTACATTTGATTCATGGCAAACACTTTACATTTGTAAAATCAATATTTCTTTAGGAATACCGAGTGAAAAATGATAGACCTATTTAGGGCCATGTGTGTGCTCTATAAACTCAAAATTAATCCATAATGTTCTTTCTGTTTTACATGCCACAAAATCCATTTTATTGACGATGTTCTTTTAAGAGGTGTGTTGGGGGAGGGGAGAGGCAGGGGAAGGCGGAACTGTAGCTTAAAGAATAACTTACCCATTCATTCACTGTACAATTTTATCACACAATAATGTCTTCTAGTTCAACAAAAGTAGTCATTGGTCCAAATATTTAATAACCTAGGAGACGGTTTTGTCAGTGGTTTTTCTGGACTATAGATTGAAACATTGCAAACATTATAACTGGATTACACAGCACTCTGGCTCAGGGATGACTAGACGCGCCCAGCCACTCCCAGGAACAACTCAAAGGAGCTTTGTTGTGGCCTGCTGGCAGTCTCTCTCTCTCTCTCTCTCTCTCTCTCTCCTTCTCTCCCCTCCCCTTCCCTTCTTTCTCCGCCCCCTCCTCTTTTCTAAGAAGTTTCAGGAACAGGTTCCTGAACACTGTCCCCAGGGATCTATAAGTCACCAGGTCTACCAGCCTCACTGTGAAGAATGATCCCCACTGACTCACCTGACCTCTCCTCATGCCACAGAGGAAGAGCGTCAGCCTTGCACATTTCCAGCAGTTCATAGGAAGTTCGCCACGAAGGCTCCCACCTAGTAACTGAAGGCTACTATCTCTTGCTCAAGGGTGGAGAAACTGAGTCAGACAAGATAAGGTAGACATTATCCTAGAGTTTCTGGTTGAGATGAGAAAAAAAATGGGGGAGGCTGAAGACATAGCTTACTGGTTAAGGCGCTTGCTTGAGAAGCCTAAGGACCCAGGTTTGATTCCCCAGGACCCATGTAAGCCAGATGTACAAGGTGGTGCATGCATCTAGAGTCCTTTTGCAGTGGCTAGAAGCCCTGGTGACCCATTCTATCCCTCTCTCTCTGCCTCTTTCTCTCTCTGTGTCTCTCTCAAATAAAGAAATAAACCAATTAAAAACAGTTTATAACAAAGCCCCATTTTTTTTTTACAAATTTTTATTTATTTATTTATTTACAAGCACAAAGATAGATAGAGAGAGACAGACAGAATGGGTGCACCAGGGCCTCTAGCCATGGCAAACAGACTTCAGACGCATGCACCACTTTGTGCATCTGGCTCCATGTGGTTACTGGGGAATCAAACTCAGGTCGTTAGGCTCTGCAGATAAGTGCCATCTCTCCCGTTCTACAATTTAAAAAAAAAAAAAAACAGAGTCTCATGAAGTTCCCAGGCTGGCCATGACTTCGTATATAACTGGCCCTGAATTCTTGATTCTCCTGCATCGACCTTCGAATGCTGGGATTGCCAGGCATGTGTCACCTGCACCTGCTTAAACTCCATTTTGACAATCCATAAATCTACATAAATCCAGTTGTGGGCTGTGATCTCTTCTTCGCTCTATGATGCAGTCACTCCATTCTGACAATCCAACCAGTGTCATGCTTTTGGTCTTACTCTTGCAAAAGAGCTCTGGGCTCTGGGTGAGCTTAGAACTCCTAAGCCAGTGACTCGCAAGTCTTGACTTCTTGGCCACATTTAGCAAAGAATTGAGAAAGGCACACACTGGAGAAAGGCAAATTATGAAGGGTCTGTTAACTGAGAGCTGAGAGGAGAGGAGAAAGCAAGAAAGCTCCCAGCCAAAGAATTCCTTCCCTCTCAGCCCAGCTGGAAGGGGACAGTAATGGGGAGGGGGCAGAATCTCTCATGGAGGCTTGGCTCAAGCCCATTTATATAAATTAGGGATCCAATTGGGATGAGCCTCATTGTCAAGTCCAAATGTATATGAAGAACCTGGATTGGTTGTTGAGCCCACGATGACCTCTGACTCAGGAAGGGTCCACCCACTGGGGCTAAGCCTGAGAAAGTTCAGGAAGGAATCGGTAAGAACCAGGATGGTGCTGCTTGTTACCATCTTGGATGACACTGAAGCTGGCTGGAGCTCCAGTCTCACCTGGGCCAGGTGACATCCGTGTTTCTTTGGGCCAGTGCCTAGCTGACAGACAGACAGACAGACAGACAGACAGACAGAAAGAAAGAGAGAGAGAGAGAGAGAGAAAGAAAGAGCGAGCTACCTTGTTCCTAATCCATATCAATATCAACTATTAGTTCTTGTCTAGAAGAAATTTTATAGTAAATAATACCTAATTATTTACTAATTATTTACAAATGCTTAGCTGTGTGTAAAAACATATCAGAACAGGAGCCGGGCGTGGTGGCGCACGCCTTTAATCCCAGCACTCGGGAGGCAGAGGTAGGAGGATCACTGAGAGTTCGAGGCCACCCTGAGACTACAGAGTGAATTCCAGGTCAGCCTGAGCTAGAGTGAGACCCTACCTCGAAAAAACCAAAAAAAAAAAAAAAAAAAAAAAAACATATCAGGGCACAAAAAAAGTGACACATGGGGAGATAAGAGAGGACCCAGAGGCTAAAGGCACTTGCTTGCAAAGCCTGATAGCCTAAGTTCAATTCCCCAGTAGCCACGTAAAGCCAGATGCACAAAGTGGCACATGGATCTGAAGTTCATTTACAGCAGTTGGAGGCCCTCCTTTTATCTCTCTCTGCTTGCAAATAAACATAAATAAATAAAGGAAAGAAAAGTGATATTAGAGGGCTGCAGGTGCAGCTCAGTGGCATTTTCTCATAATACCAAATATTGTATTGCTAACAGTTATGCTACCAAGAAACCTCAAGTTTCTGTGCAAAAGTGTGGTGTCAGAACTGAAGCAGAGATCTCTACGTCTCCTTTTCTCTGGGTCTCCCCAACTTATCTTCCTGAGGTTAACATTAAACATTAAGTCATTTATAAAGCTTTGAGGTGAATTAATTGTCTATATTACACGTGCATACATGTACAACTTGCATGACAATTTTGCATGCTACTTATAAAGAAGAAAAATAAAAATAAATGTGAATTTGATGCATACTTAGATAACAGGATTAACAGTTCAAAGGGGGACATATATTTAACATTTTATATTAAGTAATGAATATTATTACTGTCACTATTGCAATTATCACTGTAATATTTATGGTGCTTTGCAATTTATCGTGTTGTTATCGAATTACCACCATATTCCCCAAAGTAGTTATATAAAATGTGTTGTCTCTTCTCAAACTCCAAGAAACCTAGCAGTTTTTATGATGCCCATCTTAAACATAAGAAAGATGGGGAGATGGCTCAGCGGTTAAGATGTTTGCTGGCAAAGCCTAACATCCCAGGCTCACTTCCCCAGCAGGCACATAAAGTCAGATGCACAAAGTGGCACATGGATCTGAAGTTCATTTACAGCAGTTGGAGGCCCTCTCTTTTATCTCTCTCTGCTTGCAAATAAACATAAATAAATAAAGGAAAGAAAAGTGATATTAGAGGGCTGCAGGTGCAGCTCAGTGGCATTTTCTCATAATACCAAATATTGTATTGCTAACAGTTATGCTACCAAGAAACCTCAAGTTTCTGTGCAAAAGTGTGGTGTCAGAACTGAAGCAGAGATCTCTACGTCTCCTTTTCTCTGGGTCTCCCCAAACGTATCTTCCTGAGGTTAACATTAAACATTAAGTCATTTATAAATTGTAATTCATTCCATGGTGACGCCCTCGTACCTTGGGGCAAGAAGCTCCCATACCTTCTTCAGGCCTCCATTTTCTTATCTTTCAAATGAAGTTAATAACATCTGCTTCTTTGGGGAGCAACGAGACATCAATAAATATGTTTATTGGTACATGAGTTGGGAATTCAATGAGGTGTAAATTAAACAGAGAGTCTTCTCGCCCAGTAAGTCAAATGCAGTCTCTGAGTCATGGCTAAAAGTCTACAGTACTTGGGGAGTACAGGCCCTTTGTAAGGAGGAGGTAAATCGCTGAGTCAACTTCGGGTTCTCCAAATGGGTTGTCTTTGAGGGCATTGTTAGGTGGCTCATGAAAACCTAACGTCAGGATGAGGCTTCTGCACTTCTTCCCTTTGAAGCATCCTGTGCGCTCTCTCATGTTTGCGTTTCCCTCTCTCTCACACCACTAACAGCCGGTTTGTGCTGATGAAGCAAGCTTCCCCAAGGCCTAGGCAATTAAAGGGTGTTGGGGCAATTAGTCTGGGTGGAGGACTCCAACTTAATACATTCCAGCTCCAAGATGGATGGAAGTATTTGAACGTTAATATCTCTACCTTGAAAAGCCCCAAGTACCAACCGAAATGTGGGGAAGGCACTTGCTCAAGGTTCCCAGCAGCACAGGTGACTTTTCAGCAATGAAGCGAAGGCAGAGTTCACTAGAAATATTATCTTTGCTTGGTGCAAGAGGTAAGTAGCTTTAACTTCGAGAAAGAAGTGGCTAGCATCTCCCACCTGCCTGATGTACAGTAATTGAGGAGTTTAAGTATAGTGACAAGTTTACTGTTACTATCACCGCATGAGAAGGACACGATAGTGGTGCAAGGTGGCGTATTGTCTGTGTGCAGTCATCTGGCATTTTCTCATAATACCAAATATTTTATTGCTAACAGTTATGCTACCAAGAAACCTCAAGTTTCTGTGCAAAAGTGTGGTGTCAGAACTGAAGCAGAGATCTCTACGTCTCCTTTTCTCTGGGTCTCCCCAAACTTATCTTCCTGAGGTTAACATTAAACATTAAGTCATTTATAAATTGTAATCTCATCTCTCATGGTGACGCCCTCGTACCTTGGGGCAAGAAGCTCCCATACCTTCTTCAGGCCTCCATTTTCTTATCTTTCAAATGAAGTTAATAACATCTGCTTCTTTGGGGAGCTGGAGAAATAATTAGGCCTGAAAATGCTTTGAAGATGAACAGGGTATATCACCCTCTTTTCCATTTTTCTGGTGTAAGATGCAGAACTTTCTATTTGGATTGTATATTCCTCAAGAAACCAAAGATGAGACTTCATGAAACGAGTACGTGTGGCCAGCTTTTGGCAAATGAGAAAACACCATCTACATGTGCATTCGTCTACTGCCATGAGAAGTCTACTCTGCTGGGCTTGGGGGGAGGGGGTTGTCAGCAGTTAAAGGTGCTTTCTTGCAAAGCCTGGTGGCCCAGGCTCAATTTCCAAGCCACTCACATAATCAGGGCACCAAAAACGTGACACATGGGGAGATAGAGAGATGGACCAGAGGCTAAAGGCACTTGCTTGCAAAGCCTGATAGCCTAAGTTCAATCCCCAGTAGCCACGTAAAGCCAGATGCACAAAGTGGCGCGTGCATCTGGAGTTCATCTGCAGTGGCAGGAGGCCCTGGTGCACCCGTTCTCTCTCTCTCTCTCTCTCTGTATGTATCTCCCTCTTCCTCTCTGTCTCTATCTCCCTTTCAAATAAATAAAATATTTTAAGTCACACATGTATCTCGTGTTTGTAGTGGCAAGAGGCCCAGGAGCACCCACATACACATGTGCAAATATATAATTTTTAAAAAGGAATACATTCTTCTAACCAACTTATTGTTTTGAAGACTGATACAAAGAAAAGAAAAGCTCAAAATCTTTGGTGTTCCCATATAAATCTTAGATAACTAAGTAATTGATATGAAGTTTTGTCTTATAGGTATATTCCATCTAACAGACAAAGAACCATGATAAAACAGAACCCCTAGTGAATTAATATATCTGAGGCCATGATTACTGAGGGCTGATACCATCACAAGAAAAAAAAATCAGGCATTGTACATATCTCTTTTTTATTTTTACCAAGAACTTTAATATATGAACATATTGCAAATTTGTCATATCCCCATCTGGTTACACTCTTATGCCCCTTCTCCCTGCACCGCTCTACTGAGGAATCTCCTCAGGGGGTTATTGGTAATCACTATGGGAACACAAATGCACCAGTTGCCATCAGGAGAACAAAGCTTTAGACTGTACCTTCCACCCTGTGCCTCTTAACAGTCTTTCCTCCCCCTCTTCCACAATATTCTCTGAGCCTTAGAAGATGTGTTATAAGTCTCCTTAAGTGTTAAGCTCTCACTGACCCTAATTTTCTACTTAGATAAATTGTTTTAAAATAATTTTGATTTTGCTTATTTTTTTATTTGAGAGAGATAGAAAGAGGCAAATAGAAAAAGAGAGAGAAGAGAGAGAATGAGTGCACCAGGGACTGCAGTCACTGCAAACCAACTCCAGAAGCATGTACCACCTTGTGCAACTGGCCTACATGGGTCCTGGGGAATTGAAGCTGGGTCCTTAAGTTTCGCAGGCAAGCACCTTAACTGCTAAGCCATTAATCCAGCCCTTAATGAATTTTGAGTCCCCTCAGTGTATGTTGTCATCTCCCTGGATGAGGTTCTGGGGCTAGCAGTGAGAGCAGCATTCATATTTAACCTGCCATTTCCCTTTTTAAAAAAGAACATTTTATTGATGTATTTATTTAAGAGAATAAGCAAGGGCATGCCAGGACCTCTTGTCACTGTAAATGAATTCCAGGTGCATGTGCCACTTTGTTCATCTGGCTTTACATAGGCACTGGGGAATCAAATCGATCCCAGGCCCTCAGGCTTTGTTAGTAAGTGCCTTTAACCACTTAACCATCTTCCCATCCCCTTAAGTCTGCCACTTCCTCTAATATTTTAGGTATTGTATATTTCTTAATAGAAGTCCAATATGTCACCTTGGAAGTAGTCTTACCAAACAAGTCAGATCTGAATATAATTACACTTCTAAGTCTAACTACACATATCAGAAAATAGAGACCAGAGAACTACTCTACATTCAGTCAAAAAGACCACAATATAGAGGCTCTGAAATGGCTCAGTGGATAAAGAACTTGCTGTGCAAGTGTGAGTTCAGATCCCCTGACCCACATAAACCCAGACATGGCAGCGCGTGTCTGTAATCCCGGTATGCCTGTGGTGAGACAGGAGGCAGAAACAAAAGAACCAAGCTCGTGGGCCAGCTAGCCTAGTGGATGCAGTAGTAAAACAAGAGAGCTTGCCTCAAACAAGGTGGAAGTTGAGGACCAACACCCGAGGTTGTCCTCTGACCTACTAACCCCCCGCCCCCATACACACACCAAAAAAAAAAAAAAAATCCATACTATGGAAAACTACAGCCTGTTTCCTTCAACAATTAAGTTTCAAGGAAAAAGTAAGTTCCATAGGAAATAATGTAAGTTCAAGTGGTCTTATGACACGTATAAATTCAAATGATCTCATGAAGTACATCAAATAATTGCAGTTGTTTATTTCTTGCATCACCCGTAGAAAATGATAATAGTAATGAGACATGTAAAGGGGTTGGAACACCCACTGGACACCGGTGATGCTGAGAAAGCATTGTAGGTCTGGGGATATACAAAGCTCAGTGGTATGGTAACCACCTAACATATGCAAGGCATTGGGTTCAACCCCAGCACCAATAAAAGTGAAGATGAAAATGGAAACTGGTATAATAATTACATCAGGGTTATAATTTCTTAAAGCTCTCCTTAAGTCGAGATCTATATTAGGACTAGAGATGCTTTGGGGTAGAACGCTTGCCTAGAATGACCTGGAGTTTGAACCTTTAGTGTTGCAAAAATAGACAGTTCAGTGATCTTTTTACATATAAAATGAGGATTCAATGTGGTATTTGCTCTATTTTTTATTGAGAACTTTAACATGTGAATATATTCCAAGTTGGCCACATTCCCATGGGGTTATTCTCTTATGTCCCCACTCCTCCACCCCCATTCCACTAAGGGCTCTCCTCAGTGGGTCTTTACCAGTAATCACTGTGAGTGATGAATGTTTAAATGTCCCATAGTAGTTGGGGCTGCAGAGATGGCTCAGAGGTTAAAAGAGCTCGTTCGCAAAGTCTGACAGCCCAGGCTCAATTGCCCAGTACCCACATTAAGCCAGATGTACAAAGTGGTACATGCATCTAGAGTTCGTTTGAAGTGGCAATAGGCCCTGGTGTACCCATATATATTCCCCCCCCCTCTCTCTCTCTCTCTCTCTCTCTCTCTCTCTCTCTCTCTCTCTCTTTCTCCTTATAAAATAATATTTTTTCAAATTTTATTTATTTATTTATTTGAGAGAGAGAAAATGAGCATGCCAGGGCCTCTAGCCACTGCAAACGAACTCCAGACACATGCACCACCTTGTGTATCTGGCTTATGTGGGTCCTGGGGAATCGAACTGAGGTCCTTTGGCTTTGCAGGCAAATGCCTTAACTGCTAAGCCATCTCTCCAGCCCAATAGTAATATTTTTTTAAATGTCCCATAGTATCTCTTTTAATATAAGAAATAAGGAATTGAGAAGATAGCTCAGTAGTTAAAGATGTTTTCTTGCAAAGCTGGCCAGTCCAGGTTCAATTCCCTGATCATCCACATAAAGGCCAGCAATAAGAGGCCCCAGTGTGCACGCTTACACACACACACACACACACACACAAATATATATATAGACAAAATTTAAAAACTAAAGATAAAATAAAATAGATGGGTGCTGTTTTAAATATAAGAAGGGAAACTACTGAACAAAAATTGGTTTTTTTTTTTTTTTTTTTTTTTTTTTTGGTTTTTCAAGGTAGGGTTTCACTCTAGCCCAGGCTGACCTGGAATTCACTATGGAGTCTCAGGGTGGCCTCGAACTCACGGCGATTCTCCTACCTCTGCCTCCCGAGTGCTGGGATTAAAGGCGTGCGCCACCACGCCCGGCAAAATTGGTTATTTTTTAAGGCAAATCATTTTGTCAATCAAGTGAGCACTTGGGGACAAGTGGCAACACTAGGATCAGAAGGGAGGAGGAGGAAGAAAATGAGTCCACAGTGAGGAGCAGTTTGAAGCAATTGCTAACAAGTTCTGATCCTAGTAGGCACTTCTCACAGATCAAGGGCTGGGGAGAATTTCAGAGCACAGGCTCTGGACTCAACTCTGCCAGCTTCCTCGTTGGATGAACCTGGACCAGCTGCTTACCACCGTGCACCTCCACCCCAACTTGTAAAATAAGAGTGGATTGTTAGAAGGATGAATTACTTAATACAAGTGAGGTATTTGTGCTGGTTTTTATTGCTTATCAACTTGACGGGGCGTAGAACTATCTGTAAGGGATTACACAGGTGAAGTTAGCCTCTGGGCGTGAGTGAGTGTGAGGGATGGTCATGATTAAGTTTCTCGAGGTGGGAAGACTGCCTTTAACTGTGTGGGCAGCATCATCCCACGGGCCGGGGTGCTGTGCTGTATAAACAGGAGAGAGCTGGATGAGCAGCAGCATTCATGACTCTCTGTTTCCTTGCTGTGAACTTAACGTGACCAGCTCTGCTTCAAGCTCCTGTCGCTATGCCTTTCCTGTCATGATAGATTTGTAGCCTGGAACTCTAAGCTGAAACAAACCCTTCCTCCATATATTGATTTTTAAGTATATTCTAATTTTTTTTATACTTACTTAGTTAGTTGCAAGGAGAGAGAGAGAGAAAATAGGCACACCGGAACCTCTAACCACTGCAAATGAACTCCAGATGCATGTGCCACTTTGTGCATCTGGCTTTACATGAGTACTGGGGAATCAAATCCAGGTCCTTAAGTTTTGCAGGCAAGTGCCTTAACCACTAAGCAGTTGCCCCATAAACTGATTTTATCAGTTTTTTTCCCAGCAAGGAGAAGGTTAATTAATACAGCATTCAAGTACAGCTTAGCACAACAGGTGTGCGATAAAAATTATTACTATCATCCATACAGTTTTAATCTCCTCAGCTGATGATCAACACCATTGATTATCCAAGAGACACAAATTAAAGTCATGGTGAGAAATAATTTGCAGCCAGAATTGCTAAATATACATCAGTGGGGCACATCAACCTCTGGCAAGGATTGGAGGAACTGGAACTCAGACATTGTTGATTGGAATATAAAATAGTTTGATTGCTTTAGAAAGCAATGTGGCAGATTCATACACTTCACACATGTTCCAACAGTTCTGTCCAAGAGAAATGTAAACATACGTCCACCACACAAAGACTCGTAGGAAAAGAAAATATGCGTAGCAGCTCGGTATGGAAAATCAAAAGAGAAAAAAACAGACTAAAAGTCTATCCACAGACAAACGCATTGTGGCATGTTCACAGGTAGGACAGGACTCTGTAATTGGCCGAGTGGCACACACCTGCGATCTCAGTATTCTGGAGGCAAAGGTGGAAGAATTGTGGATTTCAGGGCAGTTTGGGCTACAGAGCAAGTTCATGTCTCAAAAAACATTACCGCAACAAGGCTGTCTCTCAAACATTACGCTAAGCTAAAGATGCCGGACACAAAAGAGCGCATACACATTGCGCAATTTCATCTACACAGAACCAAAGGAAAGAGAAATCCCATCTGTATGAGCGGTGAACTAAGCAAGGTTGGAATTAACTGGGAAGGGGCAAAGAGAACCTTTGGGGATAATGAAAATGTTAGAAGCAAGCATTTGTCAAGCCTCTTTGTGCTGTACTTACAAGTGGGTGCTCTTTCTTACACTCACATTATGCCTCAGTAAAGTTGATTTAAAAAAAAAAAAACAATCTGGGCCTGGAGAGATGGCTTAGTGGTTACGTGCTCGCCTGTGAAGATTCCCCAGGACCCACGTTAGCCAGATGCACAAGGGGGCGCACACATCTGGAGTTCGTTTGCATTGGCTGGAAGCCCTGGCGTGCCCATTCTCTCTCTCTCTCTCTCTCTCTCTGTTACTCTCAAATAAATAAAAATAAACAAAAATAAATTTTAAAAAAACAATCTGATAATGAAATGAGTATGCTATCTGCATTGGACTGTGACCCAAGGGAGTGAGGGAAGGAAGGAGGGAGGGAAGGAGAGGAGGAGAGAGGGATGAGTCTGAATGAGGAATATGGAGTAGATAATACTATCATATCAGTGAGCAATGGTAATTCACTAACTTTGGTATTTGTACTAAGAATTTATAAGATTTTCTTGTTCTGAGAAAACATTTAGAGGTTACAGGGTGTTTCTGTCAGGTTTGCATTGCTGGCAGAAATCACCCAACCAAGAGCAGCTTGTGGGGAAAAAAAGGGATTTATTTTGGCTTACACACTCGCGAGGAAGCTCCATGATGGCAGGGGGAAACGACGACATAAGCAGAGGGTAGACATTATTTCCTGGCCAACATCAGGTGGACAACAGGAACAGGAGAGTGTGCCAAACACTGGCAAGGGGAAACTGGCTATATCACCCATAAGCCCATCCCCAACAATACACTCCCTCCAAGAGGCATTAATTCCCAAATCTCCATCAGCTGGGAACCTAGCACTCAGAACACCTAAGTTTATGGGGGACACCTGAATCAAACTGCCACATTCCAGCCCTGGCCCCCATAAACTGATAACCATCCATAATGTAAAATGCAATGCATTCAGTCCAACTTTAAAAGTTCCCATAGTTTTTATCAATCCTAATGATGTTCAAACATCCCCATAATCCAAAGTCTTTTAACTGAGCCATAATACCAAAAAAAAAAAAAACCCAAAAAAACCTATAATGGCACAGAATAAACATTCACACTACAAAAATGACATTGGGCATAGCAAAGAAATATTCAACCAATACAAGATTTAAACAGGGCAAACATCAGACTCTGTAGCTCCAAGTCCAGCCACTCTAGCAGTGACAAGTCTCCAAGTCTGATAATTCTAACCACTGACAACTCTCTGGAGTTCAAATTCCACCCCTCCAGCTAGGCTACTCACAGTCCTGAAAACTTCATCCAGGGTCAGCAGCTTTCTTTAGCAGCCATCTCATGGTCCAGGCATCTCCACTAGGTCTCCACTGCAATCCATGGTCCATCCTCAACAGCTCCATCTGGTCTCCATGAAGGCATCCAGCAAACCTGCTTCATACTAACCATGGCCGTTTTCAAAACACAAGACCGTGTTGCAAATTCAATGACCCTCTCTTTCCTGCATTTTTATACTCCACAATACCAGGTAAGGATGCCAATTTGTTAATCCAGGGGGGAATAAAGCAGACTTTGAAGAACAGAACACTCTTTCAGCATTCAGGCCCCTTCAAAAGACTGCATTCTTTCTGTTGTCCCAATGCAGGTCAGCTGGCCCAGTTTCAAAGGTTGTAATCTCTCATACAATTGCAGCTGAATGGGTGGAAGTATTGGCCAAAAGATTTCATTTTTTCTGTGCGATATCCCTCTGCTCACACCAGTACATTTCTATGCAATGCAACCCTGAACAGATTCTCAGGACATGGGCATAATAGCAAACCTCTCACACAAACTGCTTCTAGCCCAGGCCAGGCAAAGCTCTTTCTCTCACTCATAAGCCAAACATCACAGTCCTTAGTTCTTACTGAATTCAGCTCTTTCATCTCTGACCAGGATAGTCCATCAAGCTGTACTTACAGCACTTCAAGGCATCTCTTAGGCCAAGGTTTCAAATCCTTCCACATTCCTCTTGAAAGTCAGCTCCAAAAGACCAAGACCACACAGTCAAGTGTCTAGCAGCAATCCCACTCAGAGCTAGTCATTTCCATCCATACCTGAGCTTCCTAGCCCCAGGGAGGTCAGACTTCCTTCTGCAACCTCCCACCTACCCTCTCCTGCTCTCCTTGCCCCTCTGAAGTGCCACGAGGAAGCTCAAGATCTTGGTCGAGATAATAAGATGAGAAACCAAAGCCATGTGATTCCAGGAGAACCAAGAGAACTCCTGCATATAGAAGAGTTCGAAGTTTTGTTTTGTTCTTTATTTTCTTATTTCATCAAATGTGCTTCAATTAACATAGCCTTTGGTAGTTTTTAAAAGTTCCCTCAGCACAAGTGAAAGTAGAGAAGTCAATACTTCTGTTTTTAGTGAAGATACTCTAAGCAAAGGCATATGCTTTACAATTCCCAGCCATGATTTCATAGTAATTCTATTTTAATCAAAATAATGTGTGTGTGTGTGTTATAAAATGAACAAGATCACATAAAGTGGGAATGAGTAAAGAAAATCTGATTCATATGCACAATGGAACTTTTCAGAACTAAATAAAAATGAAATGATGACATTGCAGGAAAAATGGACAGACCCAGAGATGATTATGTAAAGTGAAACAAGGCAGACTCGGAAAGACAGACATAAGTTTCTCACATATGTAGAATCTAGATTAAACTCATGTGAGTTGGGGGGGGGGTATAAGTGTGAAAATAGGTTTTTCCCAAGAATTTTATGAGGTAAATACAAATGATAACATGTTAACTTGAACATACAGAGGGGGAAAAACCTTCTCAACTTTTCCAGTGTTCTGGTTAGAGTATTCAGCAGCAGGCAAAGGGGCACAGATGTCATAAATCAAGGACATTATGAGCCTGCACAGAGAAATGAGCAGACAGCCACTATGCTTGCTCATGAATCCTCTATACCTGCTCTTTTTTTATTTACTTATTTGAGAGAGAAAGAGAAAGGGAGAGTGGGCACGCTAGTGCCTCCAGCCACTGCAAATGAACTCCAGACACACACACCACCCTGTGCTTCTGGCTTATGTGGGCACTGTGGAATCAACCTTGGATCCTTAGGCCTTAACCACTAAGCTATCTCTCCAGCCCCTCTATATCTTTTCTAATCTAGCATGTCTGTTAACACCTAAGATCCTATTCTACATTTGAAATAACTGTGTGTGCAATGCTTTCAGAAAATCTTACTCATTGCCAAAATATGTAGCAATTCACAGTACTATAAAAGGTTCAAGTATATAAGCAAACACTGAAACAATGAAGAAAAAAAACATTCTTTAAATATGTCATAACTGTCTGCCACACAAATAAACTTGAATTAAGCAGTATCATAGAAAAATACGAAATTTTAGTTGAGAGCTGGGAGAGATGCCTCAACGGCTATGGCACTTGCCTGCAATGCCTAATGACCCAGGTTTGACTCCCCAGTGCCCATGTAAAGCCAGATGCACAAAGTGATGCATACATCTGGAGTTCGTTCACAGTGGTTAGAGACCCTGGCACACCCATTCTCAATCTCTCTCTCTCTCTCTTGCAAATAAATATAATAAAAATACTTATGAAAATTTTAGTTGAGCCGGGCATGGTGGCACACACCTTTAATCCCAGCACTCAGGAGGCCGAGGTAGGAGGATCGCTGTGAGCTCGAGACCACCCTGAGAATACATAGTGAATTCCAGGTCTGTCTGGACTAGAGGGAGACCATACCTTGAAAAACCAAAAAAAGAAAAAAGAAAAAAAGAAAAGAAAAGAAAATTTTATTTTAGAGACGGCTCAGTGGATAAAGAACTTGCTGTGCAAGTGTGAGTGTGGATCCCCAGAACCCATGGAAAAATCCCGAAGCTATTGCAGGCACCTGTGATTACAGCATGCCTGTGGGGAGATGGGAGGTAGAGATAAGAGAATCTCCCAGAAGATCACAAACCAGCAAGCCTGGCGCCTGCAGTGGTGAACAAGGACAGTCCCTGACTCCGAGTGGACGGTGAGGACTGACATCCAAGATCGTCCTTTACCCACACACATGCACAGTGACACACACACACGCTCAATGTAGCTGAATGAGCCACTTAATGAAATAAAACATATAGTAACACATACTCTATCTCTCTCTGCCTCTTTCTCTGTCTGTCGCTCTCCAATAAATAAATAAAAGTAAACAAAAAATTTTTTAAAGGGGGTTGGAGAGATGGCTTAGTGGTTAAGCACTTACTTGTGAAGCCTAAGGACCTCAGTTCGAGGTTCAGTTCCCCAGTGCCCATGTAAAACCAGATGCACAAGGCGGCACATGCATCTGGAGTTCGTTTGCAGTGGCTGGAGGCCCTGGTGCATCCATTCTCTCTCTCTCTCTCTCTCTCTCTCTCTCTTTCTCTCTCTGTCTCTGTCACTCTCAAATAAATGAATAAAAGTAAACAAAAATTTAAAAAATATATAGTAACATGTTTACCCATGAAATCAAAAGAATAAGTATCTATTATTTTATCTTTCCCATTTAAAATATTGGGTCTTGGGCTGGAGGGATGGGTTAATGGTTAAGATGCTTGCCTGAAAAGCCAAAGGACTCATGTTCAATTCCCCAGGACCCAT